>JAOPSE010000013.1:29032110-29632110 GCA_029449295.1 Zea luxurians | reverse complement strand
GGCTGAGGTTGTCTATATATCCTTCGAGTGTGTCGATTAGGAGGCAAATCAATTCCACCACCCCTCCTGGTATTGACCATCTGAGTTAGATACATAAGGTAAGAGAATAGTAGACAAGGCAGTAATTACAAATCATGTTACTTTGGGGGATTTATTAGCTAAGCAGTTTAATGTTTTACCTACCATAGCTAATTTATTACCTTATGCTGGCACATACTAAGATGTCCATATATAATACTTCAATCAATCAAAGAAGCAAATCATACATTTTTCATCAGAACAATCAAACAACATTTTTAAATATAGAAAATAGTTTTGATTCGGTCTTAGGCCTCCTATCTCTTAAAATGTCATAGGGGTAGGGATTCCAAGGTGTGAAATCCATCTTGTCTCAGAGTAGAAAAGGTAAGAATGATCAGAGTAGAACAGTAGAAGGTGAGACAAGATCAAGATAAGTATAGAAAGAACTAGAGTACGGTAAGTATAGAATGAATCAGAATGAGATAAGTAGATAAGGGTTGTCCATTTCTATCTAGGTTTCGTCCTACAGTCAACATTTCCTCTGATACCACTTCTGTCACACCCGGTTTTAAAGGAACAAAGCCGGGTGCATCTCATACATGCGCCAAGAAGACAACATATATAATAACAGAGTGTATAGAGATAAATGTCATAAAACATCAGAGTATTTATTACATAGCGGAAGACTTATTACAAAATGAAATAATAAATATAAAACGAACTAAGGATCGTCGACGCCAATGTCAACTGAGAAACGCCACCTAGATCAAGTCGAAAGCCTCGGTGTTAGGCGGCTCCTCTTCGACCACCTGCTCTTCTCCTGTGGGGGGTGTGAGACAGCAAGAGTGAGCTCACATACGTTCATAGCTCAACAAGTCGTGGGGAATAATGTGGCATGAACTCACCAAAGGTGGGAGTTCATGAAGTGTAAGGCTGATCAATGAAATAAGGGCTGAAGCTGAGCATTGCTTTTTATAAGTTGGTCAAAATTTTATTAGCAGTTACTAAGTGTAAGTAAATACCAACCTTAGAAATAATAAGTAAAAGTAATAACGAAATAATCCCAAATGCAATGAGATGACAAATTAAGTTTAAGTTCCATAAATTAATCATGTGAGTGTCCGAGCCGCTCATGACCGTGAGCACGACTAGTATACCAGTTTTACACTCTGCGGAGGTTGCGCATCTTTACCCACAAGTCGTGTTACCCATTTGCCACGGAGTTGATCAGACTCCATACACCTCTACCAAGGAAGCGAGGCAGGGTACCACTACGAGGCCTTTACAAAGTTCCACTAGCTTCAGACTACCCGCTATAGTTTATAGGAAGCTCCAGTGCAGGGTTCTTGCCTAACCGCCAGCGCAGCAAAATCAACCAAGGACCTCCCTACACTGACCACTCCCCTACTGCCCTTGCCCCTTTCGGGTAAGGTAGCCCTCCACTAGCTTTCCTAGTTAATCAGCCAAGGGCGTCCCATTAAACCCTTGTGGTAGCACTGTTTTCCTGGGTGGTTCTCCATGTTCCCATTAACATAATGATCTTAACATGAACATTAAAGAATAAAACAGATAATAAAAAGTATAACAATGAGTGATGAATATCTCTATACCCAAATCCACATAAAGCAATAGCATGAACTACCCAGAACTTTAGTAGTAAAACCAGTGGTGGAACAAGGTATAAAGATAGTCAAAATCTAGGGCATCCTATTGGGTCCCATCAAAATTAACCTATGCAGATCATTATGACTAACAAGAACATGAATGGGTAAAAGAAGTGATCAAGGGCACAACTTGCCTTCAACGAGCTCCTGCTCAGCAGTCTCTACCAGCTGAACCTGAGAATCCCAGTGGCTTGCTCGTCTACTCGTATCAACACAATACATACATAGCATAGCATAAATTAACATCACATCAAACATGCAAATAGAATATACAGTAATAAACTAGACATTAAAATATGATCACAGGAACTGGAATCATTAATTTTGGAGTTATATATTTTAAGTTGTGAATTTTCTAAGGTTTTATGCATTTAATATAGGATTAAGTGGGAAATAAATTTAAATGTGTATTTCATGTAAAAACAGTGGTACTATTTAATAGAGAATACCATTACAAAATTATAGGAACTGGAATGGGTCAATTTGGAGTTCATATGCATTTTCTATGAATTAAACAAGTTTCTAGATTTATTTTTGTATTAAAAATCGATTTCTAATATTAATTTCCTGTTTTTGGCTCTCTCTGGATTGGGCGCCATTTTCTGGGAAACTCAGGGGCGCTGGCGCAAAAGATCCCAGACACAGAGAATAGCACCCCGGGACGGCGGGATGATATATGTAAAAGACAGGGTCTCTTTTATAAAACGCACCCGCGAAGGGGTATCAATCCGTTCTGGTCGTTAGATTAGATCCGGACGGCACGGATCTGTTTGGCCTTTAAATGAACCGGTATCCAGTATCGGCCACCCGATTCTAGATCTACGGCCGAGATTAACAGAGGAGGAAACACTACGTGGCTTCTAATCAGGACCGCATGATACGGATCCGATGCCGCATAAACAATGAAAAGAAAGGGTACACTCCCGCGCCTAATCTCAGCCGTCTACTCGAAGATCCACGGCAAAGAGACCGTCGCCCCCTCCCATGTCACTGATACACGGCGGCGCAGCCCCCGTGCGGCGGCGAGGCCGCCGGAATAGCAAATCCGGCCAACCCGAGCGCCATTTTTCAATTCGCACGACCCACGCGAAATTGAAGACTCCCCGAGCCTCATTCTACAACTAATTTTAGCCAACATCGAGTACAAGACTCGGCACACGGTGCGCCGCGGCGGCGCCATTGCCCTGTGTGCCCCGTGTGCACGCCAGAGCTCCCAGCGACCCACCCATCGATTCATCGGAACCAGACGCGAAGACAAACAATACGAAAGTAGTGGAGGCACCAATACCTTGATTAACGCGGTGTCGCCACCAATCCACCGAGCGCGGCGGAGACCGCCATCCGGTGATGAATACCGGTCGCCCCGGTGGTCAATACGAGAGCCGATCGGGTGCGCTTGCCCGAAATTGAACCCCGGAATCCCTTTGGGCACAATGCCACGACCGCGGTCGAGGGGGCACCGAGCTCCACCAGTGGCGCCCACCGTTCTCCCGCGGCAATGGTGTTAGGTCAGTGGTCAAGACGGTTGGCAATGGCGAAAGTGAGCGCGGGGTGCGCGGGATATGATTTTATATCCCGGAGGCGAGGGCGTAACAGCCACGGCCGAAGCAAGCGGGGGTGGTAGGATCCGGTCAAGTCCGGAGCTTCCACGCGCGAGATCCGCGGCTAGTTGGAGAAGACGCCTGCTATGGGGCCCCACGCGTCATAGACGGTGCCCGCGTGAGGTTCGGCTGACAGAGGGGGGCCCGCATGTCGGTCAGCAAGGGGTGCCTGCCGTTTCCACGGCCCACGCGATGAGGAGCAGTCCCGCGGCCCACTCAGCAGGGAGACCGCGCGCGGGGGTGGGGGAAAACGGGCCACGCGGCGGGTGAATGAAGTGGGCCGAAAGGTGAGTCTTGGGCCCAGTCCGCCATTCCCCATTCTTTTATCCTTTTTATTTTCTGTTTTTGTTTTCCCTTTTTATTTCCAAATCTAAAACTTGAATTTAGATTTCTCCACAAGATTTGTGTTCAAATTAATCATTCAATTTGAATACATCAATGTGGGGTCAATTTATTTATTTATGGATTTATTTTGGTGTTTCATAATATTTCTTTCTTCTTTTCTATTTAAATCCCAAATTCAAATCTAGAGTTTAATCTAAATCTTCTACTCATTATAATATATATATATATATATATATATATATTTTATCCATGTTACCATTGTTTTAAATGCACAAACAACCAAGAATCCAGTATGATGCAATAGCTTATTTGTGTCTTATTGAGGATTTACCCTTTTTTCCATGAGTGGTCACATGTGATGATAAATGGAGGTACACACATATTTAAAGGAAACAATTCCTCTTTTTATTTTCCCTTACAATTTGAGTATTACAGTTTCTGGGTAGGAGATGAGCCATGATAGTTGGATCTTGATTCGACAATCCTAATTAGATATGGGGGAAATCTATATGTGTCGTTGGTCTCGGGGTGTGTGGCTAAGATTAACTTGTGCATACCGTTTCGGCTGCGTGCGATCTGGTTCGTCCAAATCTGATCGGGCGCTTGAGAGTAGATTTGAGAGTTTTAAATCTCGGGTGTTGGTTTAGAATCGGAGGGTTGTAAGTTGTGTACCAGTTTGTGGGGACAGGATCTAATCTGGACCCTTGGATTATAATCCAATGGCTCCGCTTTATCCGTACCCCTTCGGCGCGCTAGTTTTTCAAAAGAAAACCCCCGAATTGTGACAAACTAACCCGTCGTCCTCGGCTGTTGTAAAATAATTAAAACGAGGCCCAAACTTCTATATACTTGCCCCTGGGTTCTTCGGTATTCGTGGCTGCAGTCCAGGGATTAAATAAACCGAATAAATTATTAGAGAAAAGGATTTTTAGGACAAAAATAATCCGAGAAAACTTGTTTAATTCATATTTAATTCATCTTAGCTCAGTTTTGATCCATTCCAATTGCATTAGACTCATGATAATATTGTCTATCGTTTAGTAACCTTATTTTGCTATGTAACTCAGTTATTTTGTTTTATGTTTAACACTCAAATTATTCAGAAATTCTTAACTCTTACACATTAACCCCGATTTGATCCATTCGAATTGTGTTAGCCTCGTATAAATATTTACTACATAGTAGCAACATTAATTATACGATATCACATACTTCTATAATTAAGTAACTAATTGGATTAATCTATGTTTGTTGGATTAGCTTTTCTAATACTAATATAGTACTACGATCTTATGGTTATAATTTGACTAAAAGATGATTTTTAATCAAATAATGACTTAGATTAAAGTTGAGTTAATTATTTATAAAATATTCTCTCATATGATGTATATTAACCAATTTATAATATAGTTTAATATTTAAATCACATAGATCTTCTATAAATCATAAAATCTATTACCATAACTCCGATCTTGGTGGTTCTCGATCCCACGACCTCATAGCAACGCATAGATTATTATTATGCAGTTTGTTCTTATGTTTGGTGTGATGTTAATTTTGTGTGTTCCATGTTTGTTTGTATTGCTATGACTAGCAGTGAGGTCACGAGAATCTGAAGATCATCCTGGTACTTGGAATCTTAAGTCCTAGGCAAGTTGTGCCCTTGACCACTTTTATTACCCAATAATGTTCTTTATTATCACTTATTCATGCATAGGCTTATTTTTGATGGGACCCAATAGGTCACCCTAGACTGATTATCTTGTTAGCTTGTTTACCCCTGAATTATTTGGGTAGTTTTGCTATTGCTCTATATAGTTTTGGGTTTAATATTACATTATGTTCATGTTCCAATTATACTATTATTTTATTTATTATTCATGTCAAGATCATTATTTTAATTGGAACATGGAGCTTAACTTGAGAAACACGTGCCACCACAAGGGTGGAATGGGACGCCCTTGGCTGACTAACTAGGAAAGCTAGTGGAGGACTACCTTACTCAATAGGGGCAAGGGCAGTAGGGGAGTAGGCATGTAGGGAGGTTCCCTGGTTGATTTTGCTGCGATGGCGATCAGAAGGGGGATTCCTGCATTGCTCTTCCTAGAAACTGTAGCGGGTTTTCTGAAGCTAGTGGAACTTTGTAAAGGCCTCGTAGTGGATCCCTAGCCATTCACCTCGATAGTGTCTAAGGGTCTGGCTCACCCTGGAGACATGGGATACACGACTTGTGGGTACAGGGTACAACCACTACAGAGTGTAAAACTGGTATACTAGTCGTGCTCGCTGTCATGAGCAGGTCAGGACTCTCGCATGATTAAATTATGGAACTAACTTAAATTTGTCATTTGCATCGCATTGGGGTTTATTATTAATTTTGTTCTATTATTATTCTAGTTTGGTAGTTACTTACATCTAGTAATTGCTAATAAAATTTGACCAACTTATTAAAAGCAATGCTCAGCTTTAACCCCTATTGTGATCAGCCTTACACTTCACATGAGCTCCCACCATTGGTGGGTTCATGCACATTATTCCCCACAACTTGTTGAGCGAAGAACATATGTGAGCTCACTCTGGCTGTCTCACACCCCCCACAGGTCAAGAATAGGTATGACGGGATGAGACGCATGGAGGATGCTGTGATGTGTTCATGAGAGGTTTAGGTCGTCGTCTCCCAGTCAACTTTGGGTTGCTAGATCGTTGTCTTCATATGATGTAATTATTTATTTATTTTGTATGGAACTCCTATTATATAGTAAAGATGTGACATTCATTTCTGTACCCTGAGTCATCATATGTGTTAGACTTGGTCCTAGCACACCTGGTGATTATGTTCGTGCCCGAGTCTTGGTGCCCCCTGAAACCCGGGTGTGACACACTCACATGTTTTGTTGAATCAAAATCTTAGTTTTGTTTCCACTGAAGTTTTTTCATTTCGCTGTTGTCTTCTTCCCTTTCCTCCTGTGATTTTGTGAAGAACCATCATGTTCTTGTATGGGGATTTGGTCTAGGGATTGATTGGTGTTGAGTTACACCTCTTGGATCACTATGGGCACCCTGTTGTTGCAGCCTTTGGTCGTGATTTGAGATGAACTCAATTTGAACTCATTCTAGAAGGCCTCATCAAAACCCTAGCCAAAACAGGATTTCTGATCTGCGCTTTGAGTTTTGAGTTGCTCGGGTTGGTACTTCACGTATCATCTATTTTCCCCACGCAATCTTTCTATGATGTTTGAAGCAAATCTTCTTATTTTCTAGTGCGCGGCATTGTCGGACCTAGCGCGGCACTACCGCGACCTGGCATTGTTGGCCAGACGCGTGGCATTGCCTGTTCTTTAATTTGGACTCTAATTTTTGGTAAACAATTGGGTTGAGCTTCTTCTAGGTTTTTTGTGTATTCAAACGACACTGGCTTAAATTACCCAGTGATATGGTGCTTTGTGAGTCTCTAGAGGTTTTAGGTCATGGTGATATTCTCGAAAGAGAATTTTTAGTGGTTCCCATTCACCCCCTTTGGTCGCGTCACCGGTCCTTCAATTGGTATCCATGCCGGTTAAGGACCTTTCCACCTTAATCGGTTTTAGATCCATGAAGGAGACATGGAATGTGGTGTTGACAAACCTCCATTCTTTGATGGGACAAACTACCCATACTAGAAGATTCACATGTATGTGCTTCTTCTAAGTATTGGGTATCGAGTTTGGGAGATTTGTCCCAATGTTGTGTTCGATGCCAGAGTGCTGGATCACTCTAATTCAGTTGGAGTTCCATTATTCAAACAACAAGGCTCAAAACGCTTTGTTCTTGTGTCTCTCTCTTGTTGAGTTTGTGCGAGTTGGACATTTGGCTATGGCTCATGAGATCCGATCCACCCTTGGGAGATTTCATGAGAGCAATGATCATGTAAAGACAACACTCTTTGAGATGTACTGACAAGAGTATAAGAACCTTGTGTAGTTGGCTAGAGAGACCATAGACACTATGTTTCTCAGTTCCAGCCGATTATCAAAAAGATGTGTGCAACAAGGCACAACTTCCCTATGATGATCACGAGAGAGCGCTGAAGTTGCTACATGCTCTAGATCGACGGGATTGGGAGGTGAAAGTCTCGACGATCATTGAGTCACCCAACTATGAGACTCTCACCTTCAACAAGCTATTCAACAAGCTCAAGTCCACTGAGATTGACCACCACACACGAACTAAGATCGAGAACCCTGGTGCACCAACCATGGCCTTGATCTCTAGAGGTGGTTCTGCTTCTAACCCCTCACCTGATTTGTTTGTTCTGTCTTCTTTGTTTTCTATCTTAGAGGAGCAGCTAGAGAGCCTTAGGGATCTAGAGCTGGTGCTTAGGGCCATTTGATTCATGTGGTTTCACAACAACCGCCAGAACCAGCGGTGTGGTGGATCGAAGGATGGATGCTTCAACTATGGTGACTCCGACCACTTCATTGCCAGTTGCTCCAAGAAGGGCAAGCACGAGGCTAGCTCGCGTGACCACTCTAGTCGGCGCAAGGGAAAGCGGTAGTACACCTCCAACAAGTACAAGTCCAAGGGAGGATTCAACAAGGAGGCACTCAAGAAGAAGTACCTGTAGAAGGCGAAGATCAAGGAGTGTGCCTTCCTCACCTCTCTCAGTGACCTCGACCATGACTCTAACAACACAGTTTCTTCCTTGAGTGACGAGGACACTGAAAGGCGGGTCGACGACAAGATGAATGGGTTATGCTTCATTGCCAACACCATAGGAGGCCTTTGCACCATGGCCCTTGGTGATGATGCGATGGGCGGCAATGGGAAGGACATCGATGATGGCTCTGCTTCTGAGGTATCACATTTCATTGATGATCTCGCCACTGATCTAGAAGATATGAACACTACTTTGGCGAATCTAGACAAGTCGCTTAGGATTGCTGCTCATGAGAGGAAAGATTTTAAATTCAAGTATGAGAGCACACTTAGGAAGCTTGAGTCTGGTAGAGCTTCAGTTGTGGTGTCCGACAAGACTGAATGTGATGGGTGTGCCCTTCACATCTCAAACATTGCCACTTTGCAGACCAAGTACGCCACCATGCTAGATGAGCATGATGGGCTTCAATCTAGGTCTAGCTTGTTGGGTGCATGTTAGACTTGTCCTAGCTTGCAGACAGAGCTAGAAGAGAGAAACGCTAGGATAGCCTTGCTTGAAAAGGCTATCTTAGTGAGTCCATCTGCACCTACGTAGTGTGCACTCTATAGGGGTTTATAGTCTACTCTTGAGTCCTGCAACACGACAAGACAAGGATTGATGAATAAAACACATACCTTCGATCTATCTTGAGTTGGGTGTCATGCAATGAGACCCAGTTGGGCATCATGGTTAGCTAATTCAAGAGAGGAACTTGCAGACCGAGATTAGGTTTTGGTAAAGTTGGTGAGTGTAGTGCTTGAAACTCTCAGAGAAACCTTCAGCCACCCAAAACTTGTCAAGCTCACTCCACCCAAAATTTCCACCCCATATGTGAAAAATGGAGTGATTATGGAGCCTGTGAGAGCCCCTCCTCAGAAACAAGTTTGGTGTCCAAAACCAAACCACCTCAGGAACACACTTCACATCCTTACCAACATCTCTAGTGTTCCCCCTCTAGAAGCTCCTCAGCCACCCAAAAGCTCAAATCCCACAAATAGATTCCTTTTAAGAAAGATGTGAGATTTCATTGTGATTATTATGTGTGTGAGGGAGGGTCATTTGGCTGCTTTTTGCTTTAGGAGGAAGAGAGATGAGCGGCGGGGTCCTGAGTTGAGTAGAAGAAACATGAATTGTCCCTCTCATGGTGTTCATGGTTTTCTTGCTCAAAGATGTCATGTGAGGCCTAGATGTGCTTTACCTCTTGCTGCTAGGCCTCAGGCAGAGAGACCACATGGTGGTCGTGCTCGGTAGGGTGCAGGTCGTGTGCCATATGGCCAAGGACCCCGTGGCAGCAGCTTTGGTTCTCACTTCCCCAGCGGACCACAATTTCCTTTCTCATGGTGAACGTTTCCCCCTTCAGGACCAAGGATGTTTGGTGTTTTCCTTAACACTTTTAGGGGCAAATGTTGCAACACTGGTATTCTTCACAGTTTACTTACCCTAGTGTTGTGCCATTTGCTCACCTTGTGTCTTTCTATTGATGCAGGACAGAGGCCTAGGGAACACATGGCTCATGGATTCTAGTTGTTTGTGCCACATGACCAGAAGCTCTAAATAGTTCTCCAGCCTTGACCTCATGATTTGTAAGGAATACATCACATTCAAGGATAAGTTGAGAGGTAAGGTTGTCTCTCATGGCTTTATTCGAGTGAACAGGACTTTTGTCCTCAAGGATGTTGCTTTAGTTTCAAACTTGCATTTCAATCTGCTTTCTATTTCACAACTTCTTAAGGATGACTATGAACTGTGCTTTAAAAAGGGCCTTTCTTGAGTTTTGGACGCTCAGGGGGATTATGTATGTCGGATTTCCCCTTTTGGTCGAGTTTTTCGAGCTGACTTTACACATTCTTCTGGCCCTTCTTGATGTCTCTTAGCAAGATCTTCCTCTTTGATTTGTAAGTGGCATAGGAGGTTATCACTTGAGCTTTAATCTTTTGTGTCGACTGAGCTCACTTGGCCTCATCCAAGGATTGCCCAAATTGAAATTTGAGAAAGATATTTTTTGTCACCCTTATTGTCATGGCAAGATGGTTGCTGCTTCTCATTCCCTGGTCACCAAGGTAATGACCTCACAACCCGATGAATTGCTTCATATGGACACTGTTGGTCCAACTTGGGTTTGCCCTTTCGGGGGTATGTGGTATGTGCTTGTGGTCATTGATGACTTTTCTCGCTATTCTTGGGTGTTCTTCATGACTATGAATGATGAGGCTTTTACTCATGCTCGAGATTTGATTCTTACGTTGCAAAATGATTTTCCCAAAAATGCCATGAGAGCGATTTGCAGTGATAATGTCACATAATTTAAAAATACTCATTTTGAAACATTTTGTGCTTCTTTGGGACTTGAGCATCAGTTCTCCTCTTCGTATATGCCTCAGTAGAATGGCATTGTTAAATGTGAGAATCAGACATTTGTTGAGATGGCTAGGACGATGCTTGATGAGCATGACTCCTAGGCATTTTTGGGCCGAAGCGATCGACATTGTGTGTCATGTGTCCAATCCCGTCCTTCTTATGAGTTGCGATTTGGATGACCATGGAAGGTTAGTAATTGTAGGGTGTTTGGTTCCAGATGCTTTGTTTTGAAGCAGGGTAATTTGGACAAGTTTGAGTCATGGTCTTCTAATGATGTTTTTTCTCGATTATGCTTTACACTCCTGTGCTTATCATGTTCTTAACCTTGAGACTAACGGAATCATGGAGAATTGTGAGGTGACCTTTGATGAGACTTTGCCTAGTCCATCCTCTGTCATTGAGCCTGCAGGTCTAGGTAAGATGGGTGAGACCATCTTTATGGAGGAGGAACACAATGACGTTGACTGTGGTGATCCTGAACCATCTCCACTAGTTGCCTCAATTGAGCCTGCGTCGATGACCTTGGACAATGGACGCAACATCACTTCTTCTACCACTTGGGGTCTAGTCAAGTCAGAGCCTGTTATGCTTGGAGGCGATTAGGATGTTGTTGAGGGGGAGGCCACTTCTTCAAGGGAGGCTCCGCAACACATCTATGATGACCACCCTTCTGAATAGATGATTGGTGAGCTTCATGAATGAGTCACTTGCTCTAGGTATCATAAGATGTCCCACTTTGCACACTCAGCTTTTGTTACTTCTTTTGAGCACTAGGATGTTAGACACGCTTTGTCTGATCCTAACTGGGTCAATGTTATGCATAAGGAGCTTGAAATTTTTGAGAGAAATCAGGTTTGGGTTTTGGTGCCACCCCCTTCGAACTACCATAACATTGGTACAAAATGGGTTTTCAAAAACAAGCAAAGTGAGGATGGGTTGGTAGTGAGAAACAAGGTGAGGTTGTTTGCCCAAGGGTTTTGCCAAAAAGAAGGAGTTGATTATGAGGAAACCTTTGCCCCTATTGCCTATTTAGAAGCCAATAAGATCCTTCTTGCTTTTTCTGCTTTAAGGGTTTTAAACCTTTTCAAATGGATGTCAAAAGTGCTTTTCTGAATGGGTATAAAGAGGAAGAGGTTTATGTGAGGCAGCCACCTGGCTTTGCAAGTTAAGTTTCCAAACCTTGTTTTCAAACTCTAAAAAGCTTTGTATATTTTGAAACAAGCCCCTAGAGTCTGGTATGAGCGTTTGAAATCTTTCTTGCTTGCAAAGGGTTTCAAAATGGGCTTTATCGATAAAACCCTTATTCTCCTCAAGCATGACAATGATACATTTTTAGTCTAGATATACGAGGATATATCATCTTTGGTGGTTCTTCTCATGCTCTTGTTTTCAAGTTTTTAGATACTATGATAAGGGAGTTTGAGATGAGCATGATGGGTGAGCTGAACTTCTTTCTTAGGCTACAAATCAAGCAGACCCAAGACAGAACCTTTGTGCATCAATGCAAGTATACAAAGGATGCCTTGAAGAAGTTCGGCGTGGGCGAGGCCAAGCCTCTTTCGATGCCCAAGTCCACCACAACGACACTAAATGTTGATGAGGATGGTGAGCCCGTGGACCAGAAAGAGTACAGGAGCATGATTGGCTCCCTCCTATACCTAACTGCGACGAGGATGGACATACATTTTGTTGTGTGTTTGTGTGCTTGCTTCTAGGCTTCCCCACACACTTCTCACAGTCAGGCAGTCAAACAAATTATGAGGTACTTATGTTTCACTCCTGAGTTTGGTTTGTGGTACTTCTCGTCTTCTATTTTGTCTTTGTGTAGTTATTCAGATGCTGATTTTGTGGGCTGCCACTTGGAGCGCAAGTCTACTCCTGGGACTTGCCAGTTTTTGGGGACTTCATTGGTTTCCTGGTCTCCGTGCAAATAGTCTAGCGTTGATCAGTCTACTATAGAGGCTGAGTATGTTGCTGCCGCTAGCTGTTGCTCACAATTGCTTTGGATGATGACTACTGTTGGGGACTTGTTCTCAAATGCTATGAATGAAGAACAAGGCAACATAAAAGGGTTAACAGTTAGAACCCTTCGTCCTTCGAAGCCTTATATCTTTTAGGATATAAAGATCTTCAGACGAAGGGCGTGAAGGACATACCTTCGACATTTTAACATATATTAATGAAGGAAGAAGCATATAAAACATGAGAAATATCATAAATAATCATATGGCATCATTAATATCCTTAAATCGTATCATTATGAATAGACATGAACAATATCGAATTACATTTATACCTTTGGCTCGACAGAAGGTAAAGATTCAAGTGTGATGCGCGAGCAAATACAAATCAGCGTGAACACTACGGGAGTATTGTTCACCTATTTATAGGCACAGGGCGTAGCCTGTGAGATTTTACATTCATGTCCTTTACAAAAGATTACAACTATGACACAGGCTCTCATGGACTAATTGGTCATTTTATCTTTAAGTCGGTGCGATCCTTCATCTTGAGACATGTTACTGTGCCGAAGCTTCATGGATGGTGGCTTCGGCGCTACTTTTGAGAGGATCTGCCGAAGGTATCTCCTCTTTCAGGATCTTCGGCGACGAAGTATACCCCCAACAGTAGCCCCTTCACGGTGCTAGATCATTTTTCGTAATGAGCTTGATCCGTGAAAAAGTATCTTAGGCTTTGGAAAGCCAAAGATCCAAAAAACACCTTCCCTAAGCTCGTTGCTGAGAAATGATTAAAATATTCCAAGTGTGAAATGGTCCCACCATGAGTCAAGCATACGCGTCCTGGCGATTCACCTTCTCAAGCTCTGCGGTCCACCATTCAGTGAGTGCGGGCGACTGTTCATCCGATGCGGAAGACTTGGCGATTCACCTTCCCGCCTACGGCACTATATAAACAGACAGGTAGGTGTGAAGTTACCACAGCATTCATTGCAATTGCACTGTTTTGCTGCCAAAAATTTAACCATAGCCAAAGCTTGTTTATTGCACTCAACTGAAGCACCGCTTTTGCTTTTGCTTCGTCTCAAGAGGGAGCTTCGGCAAAATAAAAAAAGGTTAACGATTTCATCAAAAATTGTAAGAAATTCACCATCAAATGGCAAGGGTGCGCTCCACCGCCAGGGTTACACATGACGGAGAAGAAGCCGAAGCTACTGAAACTGCTCTGATTTTTGAAGTAATGAGACAGTCAGTGCTGGTAGTGCCGGAGGACGTTTCTGACAAAGGTGCACCTGCTGCTGAAGCTGGGCAAGTTGATGTTGAAGAAGGTGAAAGTGAAGAAGAAGAATACAGTGCCCTGCCATCTAAACCCAGCCACCTGGAGTTTGGAAAATCTACTGTTACTGAGGATGATATGCCAAAATTGTTAAAGCTAGGCTATTTCAGTGAAGCCAAGAAGGAGCTGATTCGTTTTGGCGGAGAGGAGATCACCCCAAAGCCAGAAAAGGATGAGGTGGTAGTTTTTAAAAGCTTCTTTAAAGCAGGATTGAGATTTCCTTTGCATGAAATGATTGCGGATGTTTTGGAGAACTTCGGGATTTATCTTCATCAGTTGACTCCTAACGCCATCGTTAGGCTTAGCGTCTATATTTGGGCTCTCCAAAGTCAGGGGGCGGAACCACTTGTCGAAGGCTTCTATCGGGTACATGAGCTTCATTATCAGAAAAAAGCTAGAGAAGATGGGCTGCATGAAAACTTCGGGTGCTACAATTTTGCTTATCGCAAAGATGCAAAGTCTCCGGTTATTAGCTACCGTACCAAATGGCCAACTGGCTGGAAGGCTGAGTGGTTTTATGTTAAGGTTGATGAGAAAAAGGAGAAGCTGGTTCAGAGCCCATTAGACTTAATCTTTGGAGAAACTAGGCCCCAGTGTGACATGACACCGGGGGGACCATGTCAAATTGCTTTGGGCGAATTTTGAGTTGTTTCAGAGCATATTGGTACTAGGGATTTGGTACAAGAATTCTTAGCTTATAGAGTATTCCCAACTTTGAAAGAATGGGACATGCCGAAGCTGAAAGGGGAAAAGAAAAAGAAGGAACTTGTTCGGCTACCATATCATTTCAAGTTCAAGAAACACTTCAAAGAACCCTGCCAAGAGTGGTTGGAGACAATTGAGGTTATGTGCAATGAGATTTTGGGCAATTACACGAGAAAAGAAGATCAGTTGATGACCGCAGCCTTCGGCACCCGACCGAAGCGAAGATTAAATCGGGTAATGGATGCTCTGAATTTTGAATATCCAGATTACGAGCGATTGAGTAAGGGCGCCGAAGGGCAAAAAAGAAAAAGAGTTGTCAGTGTTGTGGGCAGGCAGGCCACTAGAATGGTAAAAGAAGATGAAGAAAAACTAAAGAGGAGAAGACTGAGCCCTGAGCCGAAGGCAATCACCCCGAAGAAGAGGAAAGCTACGGTCCTGAAGCAAAAGGCAGCTGATAAGGAAGAAGAGACTGCCTCAACACCTTCTGCTGCCGACGTAGAAGAAATTCTAAAGGTAATGACTGAATCCTTGCCCATCAAGCTAAGTCAACTGGGGCCGCATCTGACGAAGCTTTTATAGAAGAAGGAGGAGCCTTCGACAATGAAGAAGTTTGCTTGGCCGAAAAAACGAAGAATTATTACTGTGACAGAGGCCATTGAAGAAAACCACCACCATCTTCGGCACCAAAAACACCAGCTGTTGAGAGCGCTGCAGCTACCGAAGCTGCACCTGCTGAAGCTGCAACTGCCGAAGGTGCAAACTTAGAAACTACACTCTCTGATATTGATAAAATACTTCTGGACATAGCCGCAGAAGAGGCTGGCACAACCGCCGAAGAAACCATGGCCACAGTGCCTTGAAAGAGAGGGAAATCGCCGAAGATACTTCAAAAGGAGAAAGTTCCAACTTTCAAAGCTTAATTGGTCAAGAATTAACAAAGGCCGAGAAAGAAGAATTGAATGACTGCGCCATCTCCTGCGGGTACCAGCCAGGAGCACTACTCTTCGGTTGTATTGACGACGAAAGCCTGGGTTGCCTCCGAGACCGAACCGGAGCAAAAGTTATCAGTACTCTGTTGAAGAGTATTGGCTTCCCGAAGCTTGAGACCGATATTAGCCGCTACCGACGACAGCATATCGTCAGTAGTTTATTCTATTCTAACTTCAAGGTAAAAACTTTTCTTTGAGTTTGCATTGTTTTTAACATCAAAGGTCTTTTCTAACGAAGGTTGCTTCTATACAGAGTATGTTATTAAGCAAAGCTTTGAGGATGCAACAGGATCTTGAGGATAAAAAACATGAAGTTATAATTGAAGGGTTAGAGAGCAAAATAAAAGATCAAACAACTACTCTTGAAAAGAAAGATTTTGAACTTTAGACAATGGAAGGTTTACTGGCAGAAGCTGAGGCCAAAATTGCAAAGTTGGATAAAGAGCTTCTCTCAAAATCAGAGAGTTTCGAACAAGAAAAACAGAAATTTGACAAAAAGCTTGCGGCTGAGGCCAAAAAAAGTTCAAATTTGCAAAAAATCATTGAAAGAGCTTCAAGATAAATGTTTGGAGTTCAGCAACCGATGCGTGCAGCGGATAAGGCAGATCTTCAACTCAGTTAGAGCCAGCTCTGAAGAATTTAATCCTTCAGTTGAAGACCTGTCGAGAACCTTCGAACACATTGAGGGCAAAGTTGATGCTCTTGATGAAGTTATAGCAGGTCATAGTGATTTCTGTGCCCTGCTAGCTTCTCGGGGCACAGCTGTTGCCTTCATGAAGTCTGGTTGCACGCATGGAAAAATTGTTAATAGACCAAATTTTAGCTTATCACCAGCAGATCTGATTGATATCCCCAGTCTAGCTCGAAGCATAGGGAACAGATTTATAAAGCAAATATGGACGAAGGGTGGGCGGAGCCTAGCTGGTGATGAAGCTCGGAGTCATCTCAAGCCAGTAAAATCATACCTTATGCTTACCTTTTCCTTGAAACTTGAATTTCCCTTATAATGCTTTGATATGTACAGGATGACAAAGCCGAAGAACACAGAGCCGAAGCCTAGCTGGTAATCCGAAGCTCAGCAAATGAAGACGAAGTTAGAGTGCCTAACTGTGGAAAAATTCTAAGGAAACTTTTGTATTAACCTTTGTAAAGAATATTGTAACTTAAGAATCAGATTGTACTCTGTAAATTTGTCCATACCTTGTAATATATTTTTACCTTTCCATCGATGTATGAAATGCTTTGATGTGGTCGAAACCTGTATTGTTGAGCCGAAGGCGAAAAACACCTTCCCTTCTTTTCGTACACAACAAAGCACGAATCTGCTTCTTGAAGCTGTATGCTTAGACCCGAAGCAACTGTCTGTATCTGTATGATATGATGATGATGATCCTATGTATGTCTAAATGAATGTTTATGAATGCAATGTATGATGTAATGTTTTGTGCAAATGAATGCGCAAACACACATATCTGAAGCTTCATCCACAACCTTCATTCCCTTAGGAATAACTAAAATCTCTTTGCCGTTTATTTTTCGGCTGCACCGCTTATTTTTTGGTGTAAGTTCTGCATCCCCTTAGGAATGTCTTTTGAACTTCTTCGCCTTCTATTTTGGTGGTATTCGCGTTGACTTTTCACGCTTCGCCTTATATTTCGGCGGTATTTAGCTCTGCATTCCCTTAGGAACGACTTTTGAGTAGAAAACTTACGCTGCGCTCCCTTAGGAATGACTTTTTGTAGCTTCGTCATGCTCTGCATCCCCTTAGGGACGACTTTCGAGCTTCTCTCTGCATTTTCCTTTTTTCTCTACACTCGAAGGTGCATGCCCAGATTTTACATTTACATATTTGGGGGATTTTGCTCTCATGGAGCTAAATAAGAAAATGAAAGAATAAAAATTATGGCCCCATTAAAAACCTTTCTCCCCCTTTGTAAAGGAAAAGAGTACCATATGAAAAATGAAAAGATTACATCAAATTACACATAGTATCGCCGAAGCTCGCCCGTATTCCAAGATCTAGGAATGTCGTTGTCGTCCATATCCTTCAATCTGTAAGAACCGGGTCTTGACGAAGATACCACGAGAAAGAGTTCTTCCCACTTCAGCTGTAACTTGCCTACTGTGTCTGGATTGGCCACTCTCTGAAGCACCAGATGACCTGGCTTAATATTTTTTAGCCGAACCTTTCTGTCACGCCATTTTATTGTTTCTGCTTGATATTTATTGATATTCTCCACATCCTGAAGCCTAGTCCCTTCTATAGCATCTTTTGCCACAGAATAATCAACTTCGTCCTCTGTCGAAGCTGCTGTTCTAATTGACCCTGCCTTAGCTTCTTCCCGAGTTATTGCTTCATCATCAAACAATAACTTGAATGACGTAAAACCTATTGACCTTGATATTGTTGTGTTGTGGCTCCACACCACTTTAATCAACTCATCTGGCCATTTTCCTCTGGGTTGATTGAAGATTAACTTCATTATTCCCATCATTATGATACCATTTGCCCTTTCGACAAGTCCGTTTGATTCTGGATGTCTGACCGATGCAAAATGGATCTTGGTGCCAATCCGATCACAGAATTCCCTGAAAGCTTCGGCATCAAATTGTGTTCCATTGTCTACTGTGATAGCCCTCGGTACACCAAAACGACAGACAATATTTTGCTAGAAAAACTTCTGGACTGTGACCGAAGTTATTGTGGCCAACGGCTTCGCCTCGATCCACTTAGAAAAATATTCTACCGCAACCACAACATATTTTAAATTGCCTTGTGTTGGTGGAAGTGAGAATAGCAAATCAAGACCCCACCTTTGCAATGGCCAAGTGGGTTGTATTAATTGAGTAAGAGATGAAGGTTGCTTCTGGTCTCTGGCACATTTTTGACAGCCTTCACACTTTTGGACTAGCTCTGTTGCATCCGAAGCTGCCTTCGGCCAGTAAAATCCTTGTCGAAAAACTTTTCCCAGCAAAGGCCTAGACCCAATGTGAGATCCACACAATCCTGCATGTATCTCCTTCATCAGCTCTATACCTTTGGCTCTAGATAAACACTTAAGAAGTGGAGAGCAGACTCCATGCTTGTATAACTCCCCTCCTATTATTACATATGGTCTTGTTCTTGCCTCCATTCTCTTATTATAAGCTTCATCGTCTGAGCAATTACCTTGGAGGAAAGATATAATCTCAGTCCTCCTATCTTCACTATGAACAGGAGATATAGTGAGCACTAGTCTTTCGAGGAGTTCCACCGAAGGTGCTCTTATTGTTTCAAAAAACACTTCCGAAGGTAGAGGTAGCCCCTGTGCCGCTGACTTGGCTAACAGATCAACGTGCTCGTTTTCTCCTCGCGGAATATTCTTAATAGAAAACCCTTCAAATGAAGCCTCAAGCCTTCGAACTGTATCCAGGTATTTCTCAAGCTTCGGATCTCTTGCTTTGCAACTCTTGTCGACATGTCCAGAAATAACTTAAGAGTCGGTTTTAAGGACCGCCCTTCTTATCCCCATTGCCCTTAACTTTCGAAGCCCCAAAAGCAAAGCTTTGTATTTAGCAATATTATTTGTGCAGTTAAAGTCAAGCTTTACTGCATAGCATGTTCTGACTTTGGAAGGTGCAACTAAAACAGCAGCCGCACCTGCCCCGAAGGTTCCCCAAGAACCGTCGCAGAACACCGTCCAAGCTTCGGCATCTTTATTTGCTTCTTCTTCTTAAGCCCCTGGCGTCCAGTCAGCGATGAAGTCTGCTAGCGCTTGGGACTGAATCGAGGATCGATGCACATAATCAATGCTGAATTCGTTTAGTTCCGCAGCCCACTTTCCAATCCTTCCAGTGGCTTCTCTGTTCCTCATGATGTCCTTTAGAGATTGTGACGAAGGAACAATTATATGGAATGCTTGAAAATAATGCCGAAGCTTCCTGGAGGCCATTAAGACAACATATAACACCTTCTCCAATTCTGTATAATTTTTCTTTGATAAGCTTAGAACTTCGGAGACAAAGTATACTGGGGCTTGCTTTTTGATTTGTCCATCGAATTTTTCCTGCACAAGCTCCACACTTACTGCAAAGTGCGAAGCTGCCACATACAATAGTAACGGAGCCCCTGGCGCAGGTGGAGTTAATGTTGTGATATCAATCAAGTATTGCTTTAGCTCTTCAAAGGCTTTCTATTGAGCTGGGCCCCATTGCAAGACTTCGGCTGACTTTAGTATTTCAAAGAATGGCAAGTTTCTTTCTGGTGACCTAGATATAAATCTATTCAATGAAGCCAATCTTCCTGCCAACCATTGAGCCCCCTTCTTTGTGCTCGGTGGTTCCATTTGAAGGATAGCTTCAATCTTGCTTGGGTTAGCTTCAATCCCCTTCGTTGAAACCAGACAACCAAGAAATTTGCCTTTCTTCACTCCAAAGACACACTTTTCAGGATTTAATTTCAGGCCAGCTTGTCTAAAATTAGCAAATGTTTCTTGCAGATCAGTGATATGATTTTCTTGCTTTGTGCTTTTTACTATGATATCATCAACATATGTTAGCACATTTCTACCTATTTGGGAATGAAGGACTTTGGCCGTCATCCTGCTGAAACTGCCTCCAGCATTTTTGAGCCCCTCAGGCATCCGAAGATAGCAATAGGTTCCACTAGGAGTTATGAAGCTGGTCTTCGGCTCAACCTCCTTCTTCATCCATATTTGATGATATCCTGAGTAGCAATCTAGAAGACTCATAAGTTCTGACGAAGCTGCTGCATCCACAAGAGAGTCTATCCTTGGTAATGGGAATTCGTCCTTCGGACAGGCCTTGTTGAGGTCCGTGAAATCAATACACATTCTCCATTTTCCATTGCCCTTCTTCACCATAACAGTATTGGCTAGCCACTCTAGATGTTTTACTTCTCTGATGACACCAGCACTAAGAAGTCTTTTTAATTCATTCCGAGCTCCTTCAGCTTTATCATGAGACATCTTCCGAAGCCTTTGCTTTCTGGGCCTGAAGGATGGATCGACATTGAGTGAATGTTCAATGACATCTCTGTTGACACCACAGAGATCGTTAGCTGACCATGCAAAAACATCTTTGTTGTTGAATAAAAACCTTATCAAAGTTTTCTCCTGCTCTTCAGATAATTGGGACCCCAGCAATACCTTCTGCTCAGTTATGTCCTCACACAGAAGCATGGGTTTCGGCTGATCAGCCGAAGCATCCTTCTCTCTTCTGTATTTGTACTGCTCACAAGCTTCAGCTCCATCTATATTATGGATGGCTTTTGAGTCTATCCAATTTCCCTCAACCTTTCTGGCAGCTTCCTGACTTCCATGAATAGCAATAGGCCCTTGCTCCGAAGGTATCTTCATGCATAGATATGCTGGATGAAGAATTGCTTCGAAAGCATTAAGTGTCCCTCGACCAATGATTGCATTGTAGGGATATTCCATGTCAATAATATCAAACACAACCAGCTCAGTCCTTGTATTGTGGACAAATCTGAAGGTCACTGACATTGTTATCTTTCCAAGTGCTACAATCTGCCTTCCTCCGAAGCCACAAAGAGGGTGTGTAGCATCATGAATCTTGTCCTCTGGCTCTTGCATCTGTCTGAAGGCCTTAGCAAATATGATGTCAGTTGCACTACCTGTATCAACCAAAACGTTGTGGACCAAAAATCCCTTGATGACACAAGATATGACCATAGCATCATTATGAGGATAATCCTTGAGCTGAAGGTCCTCCTGGGAGAAGGTGATTGGGATGTGGGACCATTTTGTCTTAATGAAGGGTCCCTGCACCCCAACATGATGTACTCTTCTCTGAGCCTCCTCCTTCTGCTTCTTGTTGGCTGGCTCTAAGCATGAACCGCCTGTTATCGGGAGCACTAGCTTTGTAGCCGAAGCAGCTTCAGCTTGCTTGTTGGACGAAGCCATCAGCTCAATCAGTGGAAGTGAGTTCACCGGAGGTGGGCGCCAATGTTGGGGACTTGTTCTCAAATGCTATGAATTAAGAACAAGGCAACATAAAAGGGTTAACAGTTAGAACCCTTCGTCCTTCGAAGCCTTATATCTTTTAGGATATAAAGATCTTCAGACGAAGGGCGTGAAGGACATACCTTCGACATTTTAACATATATTAATGAAGGAAGAAGCATATAAAACATGAGAAATATCATAAATAATCATATGGTATCATTAATATCCTTAAATTATATCATTATGAATAGACATGAACAATATCGAATTACATTTATACCTTCGGCTCGACAGAAGGCAAAGATTCAAGTGTGATGCACGAGCAAATACAAATCAGCATGAACAGTACGGGGGTATTGTTCACCTATTTATAGGCATAGGGCGTAGCATGTGAGATTTTACATTCATGTCCTTTACAAAAGACTACAACTATGACATAGGCTCTCATGGACTAATTGGTCATTTTATCTTTAAGTCGGTGCGATCCTTCGTCTTGAGACATGTTACTGTGCCGAAGCTTCATGGATGGTGGCTTCGGCGCTGCTTTTGAGAGGATTTGCCGAAGGTATCTCCTCTTTCAAGATCTTCGGCGATGAAGTATACCCCCAACAGCTACTTTATGAGATTTTGGCTTCGATTTTCATCATGTGCCTTTGCTTTGCGATAGCATGAATGCCATAAGTGTTTCCATGAATCATGTGCTGCATTCGAAGACCAAGCACATTGATGTTCGCTTTCACTTACTTCGTGGTCATTATTAGAAAGACGACATCGATTTGCGCCACGTTGATACCCATAGAAAGCTTGCGGACATTTTGACCAAACCCCTTGACTAGTCTACATTTGCTCATTTGTGCGGGGAATTGTTTTTTATCAAGGGATCCATGTTTGGTTTTTCTTCTTTCATTCTTCTTTTCATGTAGATTTTACTCTTTCCTTCTTGTTTCTTGTATTATATATGCATCTCATGTTCATTTGTATAACTTCTAGAATGTTACTATGCTCCTAGTAGTATGTTCTATGTGTACATGATGATGCTATGGCAAGCTTAGGCTCCTTTTGCTCATATTGATACAATATTGTTGAGCTAAGTTTGTCTTCATAATTGTGAACTTGACTATCACTTGTTCAATCCAAAAATTGTTCACCATTGAGATTGGCACCTAGCATGTGTAGGATGTGTTTGAGATCCTTGTGTTGTCACTAGTATGCTAGGTGGCTATGTCTCATGCCTTGAGTCATTCACTGTCTTGATTCATCAATTCAGTGCTAAAATCAAAATCAAGATAAGTGAAATTAAGAAAGATCAAGATGGGTTTGCATCTGTCACCACATCACTGTATCAAGACAGTTTCCATTTGCACTTTTGGATGAACTTGAGCAAGGTAGTGGATGATAGAAACTGGTGTCTTTAGCTTCTAATTGTGTTTTCACATAAGCTACACCTGGTTGAAAAGTTATACAATGACAATACGTACAACCTTTCGCACTCACATGCTTTTCACTGAAATTTGTAATTCGATGCAAAATCTGATAATTCTTAAAAATCAATTGGTATCAATTTTAGATATGTTTCTAGCATGATGAGTGACCGCTATTTAGGGTAGTTCACCTGGTTTACCTTGACTTGCATTTGGTTGATTTCCTGCTTACTCTATGCCTAGTGTTATCTTCAGTGTTGAACTTCTCTTTTGAACTGCTTAAAACTTAATCAAAATGCTTATACTTCACATATCTTGTGCATATGATCAGTTTGAGCATTTGCTAGCATGTGCATTTATTGCTGCACACATAGCACAACACCACTTACATCACTTTTACACTCTAACTGGTATACTCCTGAAGCTCCAACATTTTCTCCATTTTCTACTCTTTTTATTTATTTTTTGCATTTTCTTAGGGAGAGTTTTCTTATCAAGGGGGCCTTCTGCGTCTACCCTTGTTTGTGCTTGACGAGTCCATTTGTCAGCAAGAGGAGAGATTTTGAGATTTTCGGACTTTCCTAGCAAGGGGGAGAATTTTAGGGATCTGGAGCATTGGGAGAAGTTTCGAGAAACTTGGAGCTTTTCGGGTTCCCAAGGGGGAGAGCTTTCAATGGGGAGAAATTTGTGTTGTTTGCCTCTTTCTGGAGGAAATAACTTTGATTTCTGCACTCTTGATAATTTTGTGCTCCGATTTGGCTTTGTCTACTGGCTAGTGGTGTTGGGCCCTGCTTTTGCCTCTTCTTGATGAGTAGCATTTCTTGCTTGGTGGTGTTGACTCGTTGCCCATTTCTTTGGGGACCAAGCTTTGCTCGCTCTGGATGGCCTATTTTGGCTTTGATCTGGCTTTTGGTTGTTTGAGTGAGTTTCTCTTCTTCTTCCTTCTTTCTGTTTATATATGTTCATGTGGCTATGTTGACAATGCACTCATCAAGGGGGAGATTGCAAACACAATGTTGAGTTGTCCCTTGTGGTTCGAGTTGATGATGAGTGGTTGTCAACGGGTAGCATCTTAGGCTAAGTCATGGACTAATCGAGGCATGACTTATGTTTGTGCAACTATGTATGTCGGCTTGTGGTGCGTAGGTGTGGAGCACAGGAACAGTGGTCGACGGTGAAGGTGAAAGTCATGCGGGTTTGTGCTAATTGACCAGGACTAGTGAAGGATGGGCGATGGTACTTGACCGAGGGACCAATCGCTAGGTGACTAGTCTTGGTGGTTGACACCTAGGACACACACTCGTGAGAGGCCGTGGTGGAGGAGATCGTGTTGCCGACACAGTTGAGGACTGGTAGGACACGTGTCCAGGACGTGGGGGACGTGCACATGGTGCGATACCCACGGTGGTTTGGTGGTTGAACCTTGAAAACCCACACATCGCTATGGGCGAAGGGTTTTCAACCAAGTTTGGCCTCAAAACTTGGCGGTGGCTGTTCCAACAGGAACTGGTGGCCACATGTTGCGTCACAGTGAATGGTGCGTCAAGGTGAAGCAACTTTGTGTGGAGTGTGTGATCATCAGATAAAAAACCCAGGAGTTGGTCCATTTTACACCTGGCAGAATGGAAAGGCTCTATGTACATAGGGGTAGTTTAGTTTAGGCAAATAACCCTCTATAAATAGAGAGGTAGTGCTATTTTTACAGCCATCTTGGCAGCCACATTTCTTTGAGCATTAGTTTAGATTTTCACTTGAGAGGGAGCACTAGGTTTCTGTCTAGTTTTGCTCTTCCCAGAGATCCACAAATAATTCTGAACTGCATCTATGTAATCTGCAATGGTTGATCCGAGGAAGGGTGGCTGGTTCCACCCACAAGTTTCGTTGAATCAAAATGGACCAACTCCAATTTTGTTTTTGCTGTGTTTCACTCTTGTGTTCTTCCCTTTCCCCCTTGTCATTTTGTGAAGAACCATCACTTCCTTGTGTGAGGATTTGGTTTGGGGATTGATTAGTGGTGTGTTACATCTCTCGAATCACTGCACACACCCTGTTGTTGCAGATTTTGGTCATGATTTGAGAGGAACTCAGTTTGAACTCGTTCTATAAAACCCCACCATAACCCCAACCAAAATGGGATTTCTGATCGGTGCTTTGAGTTTTGATATGCTCGGGTGGTAGTTCAGGTATCATATTCTTTTCCCCCATGCAATCTTTATATGAAGTTTGAAGCAATTCTGCTTCTTTTCTAGTGCACGACATTGCCGGACCCCAACACGACACTACCGCTCCCTCTATTCTATGTTTTAGACTCTGATTTTTTGGCAAACAATTGGGTTGGGCTTCTTCCAAGATTTCTGTGTATTCAAACGACACTAGTGTGAATTACACTGTGATTTTGTGCTTTGTGAGTCCCTAGAGGTTTTGGGTCAAGTTTGAGATCAAACTCACGGTATTTTTCTCGAAAGAGAATTTTTAGTGGCTCTCATTCATCCCCCTCTGGTTGTCTCACCAGTCCTTCAGAATCAAGTGATGGAAATCAGGAATTTACCTGTTGGGGTCGTGCTTCGGTGCGCCGAAGGTCTCACACGAAGAAGCAGCTTCGGCTGAAGTCGTCTCCAAGAGATGGCCGAAGGTTCCTTGTCATGGAGCTTCGGCGTTACAAACCGACATAGAGATAAAATGACCTTTTTATCCATAAAGGTCTAAGTCAATGTTGTAAACTTTTGTAAGGGGCATAATTGTAATTTGTCACAGGCTGCGACCTGTGCCTATAAATAGATGAACAGTACCTCTGTACTGTTCACGCGAACCTGTCATTTGCCTTCGCATCACGCTTATACTCTTGCCTTCCTCAGGACCGAAGGTACATTTGTAATTTAAAGTCATTTGTATTCACTCATATTAATAGAAATAGAAATGATTCTATGTTAACATTTGAATGTCTATTCTATACCTCATGATTCATATGAATGCTTCGTCCCTCGTTATTATGTTTACGAAGGTACGTCCTTCGTAACCTTCGTCTGAAGTTCCTTATATCCCGAAGGGGTATAATGTAATGGAGGACGAAGGACTTTAATATTTAACATTTTCTGTGTTGCCCTGTTCTTGATTCTTAGCATTTGAGAACAAGCCCCCAACATTGGCGCCCACCTCCGGTGAACTCACTTCCACTTTTCTGAGCTGATGGCTTCGTTCAACAACCAAGCTGGAGCTGCTTCGGCTTCGAAGCTGGTGCTCCCGATAACAGGCGGTTCTTGCTCAGAGCCGGCTAACAAGAAGCAGAAGAAGGAGGCTCAGAGAAGGGTGCAGCATGTTGGAGTGCAGGGACCCTTCATCAAGTCAAAATGGTCCCATATTCCAATTACCTTCTCTCAGGAAGATCTTCAGCTTAAGGATTATCCTCATAATGATGCCATGGTTATCTCTTGCGTGATCAAAGGATTTCTGGTCCACAATGTCCTAGTTGATACAGGCAGTGCAGCTGACATTATATTTGCTAAAGCCTTCAGACAAATGCAAGAGCCCGAAGACAAGATTCATGATGCTACGCACCCTCTTTGTGGCTTCGGAGGACGGCAGATTGTAGCACTTGGGAAGATTACCATGCCGGTAACCTTCGGATTTGTTAACAACACAAGGACTGAGCAAATTGTGTTTGATATTGTTGACATGGAGTATCCTTACAATGCTATCATTGGTCGCGGAACTCTTAATGCTTTCGAAGCAATTCTTCACCCAGCTTATCTCTGCATGAAGATACCTTCGGACCAAGGACCTATTGCTATTCATGGAAGCCAGGAAGCTGCTAGAAGGGCCGAAGGAAGCTGGACTGATTCCAAAGAAATTCATAATATAGATGGAACTGAAGCTTGTGAACAGTACAAATTCAGGAGGGAGAAGGCAGCTTTAGCGGATCAGCCGAAGCCCATGTTATTGTGTGAAGACATAGCAGAGCAGAAGGTGCTATTGGGCTCGCAGTTATCTGAAGACCAGGAGAAAACCTTGATAAGGTTTTTATTCAACAACAAAGATGTTTTTGCATGGTCGGCCAATGATCTCTGTGGAGTGAATCGGGATATTATTGAACATTCGCTCAATGTTGACCCCTCCTTCAGACCCCGAAAGCAGAGGCTTCGGAAAATGTCTGATGATAAGGCCGAAGGGGCTCGCAATGAAGTAAAAAGACTCCTCAGTGCAGGAGTTATCAGAGAAGTGAAGTATCCAGAGTGGCTAGCTAACACTGTTATGGTGAAGAAGGCCAATGGCAAGTGGAGAATGTGTATTGATTTCACAGATCTCAACAAGGCTTGTCCGAAGGATGAATTCCCGCTGCCAAGGATAGACTCTTTAGTCGATGCAGCAGCTTCTTCGGAGCTCATGAGTCTCCTGGATTGCTACTCAGGCTATCATCAAATATGGATGAAGAAGGAAGATGAGCCGAAGACTAGTTTCATCACCCCAAGTGGTACATATTGCTATCTTCGGATGCCTGAGGGGCTCAAGAATGCTGGAGGGAGTTTCAGCAGAATGACTGCGAAGGTTCTCCAATCTCAGATAGGCAGAAATGTGTTGACTTATGTCGATGACATCATCGTAAAGAGCACGAAGCAAGAAAATCATATTGCTGATTTACAGGAGACCTTCGCCAGCTTCAGACAAGCTGGGCTGAAGCTGAATCCAGAAAAATGTGTCTTCGGAGTGAAGAAAGGTAAATTTCTTGGATGTTTGGTTTCAACGAAGGGAATCGAAGCTAACCCAAATAAAATCGAAGCTATACTTCGAATGGAGCCACCAACCACAAGAAAGGGGGCCCAAAGATTGACAGGAAGGCTGGCATCTCTCAACAGGTTTATATCCAGATCAGCAGAAAGAAACTTACCATTCTTTGAGGTGCTGAAGTCAGCTGAAGTCTTTCAATGGGGCCCAAGTCAACAAAAAGCCTTCGAAGAGCTGAAGCAATACTTAATAGATCTCACAACATTAACTCCACCAACGCCAGGGGCTCCTCTGTTGTTGTATGTGGCAGCTTCGCACTCAGCAGTAAGTGCGGCACTTGTTCAGGAGAAGTTTGATGGACAAGTCAAGAAGCAGGTCCCAGTATATTTTGTGTCTGAGGTCCTCAGTGTCTCAAAGAAAAATTATACAGAGCTGGAGAAGGTGTTGTATGCCGTTTTAATGGCATCCAGGAAGCTTCGGCACTACTTTCAGGCATACAACATTATTGTTCCTTCTTCGCAGCCGTTGAAGGACATCATGAGGAATAGAGAAGCTACTGGGCGTATTGGAAAATGGGCTGCGGAACTCAATGAATTTTACATTGATTATGTGCATAGATCCTCAATTCAGTCTCAAGCATTGGCAGATTTCATTGCCGACTGGACGCCAGGGGCTCAGGACGAAGAAGCGAATAAAGATGCCGAAGCATGGACAGTGTTTTGTGATGGCTCTTGGGGAACCTTCGGAGCAGGTGCAGCTGCTGTGTTGGTCTCTCCGTCCAAGGTTAAAACTTGCTATGCAGCAAGACTTGACTTCAGCTGCACAAATAATATCGCTGAGTACGAAGCCTTGCTCCTGGGTCTTCGGAAACTAAAGGCAATGGGGATCAGAAGGGCGATCCTTAAAACTGATTCTCAGGTTGTTTCGGGTCATATTGACAAAAGTTGCAAGGCTAAAGACCCGAAGCTCGAAAAATACCTAGACACGGTCCGAAGGATCGAGGCCTCCTTCGAAGGATTTTCTGTTAAGAATATCCCTCGAGGACAAAATGAGCATGCTGATTTGTTAGCCAAGTCTGCAGCACAGGGGCTGCCGCTACCTTCGGATGTGTTCTTCGAAACAATAAAGGCACCTTCAGTGGAGCTACTTGAAAGAGCAGTCCTTAACATTTCTCCTGTTTACAGTGAAGATTGGAGAACTGAAATAATCTCTTACCTTCAGGGTAACTTCTTATCAGATGACGAAGCTTATAATAAAAGGATAGAGGCAAGAGCTCGTCCCTATGTCATGATAGAAGGGGAGTTGTACAAGCATGGAGTTTGTGCCCCGCTGCTCAAGTGTTTGTCTAGGGCCGAAGGTATAGAGTTGATGAAGGAGATACATGCAGGCCTGTGTGGATCCCACATCGGATCCAGGCCGTTACTTGGAAAAGTGTTCCGCCAAGGATTTTATTGGCCGAAGGCAGCTTCGGATGCAGCGGAGTTAGTTCAAAAGTGCGAAGGTTGTCAAAAATGTGCAAGAGATCAAAAGCAACCTTCGTCATTAACACAGCTGATACAACCCATCTGGCCATTGCAAAGGTGGGGCCTCGATTTGTTGGGTCCATTGCCACCGGCCCAAGGGAACCTAAAATATGTTATAGTAGCTGTGGAATATTTTTCCAAGTGGATTGAGGCGAAGCCATTAGCCACAATAACTTCGGCTACTGTCCAAAAATTTTTCTGGCAGAACATTGTCTGCCGCTTCGGAGTACCGAAGGCCATCACTGTAGATAATGGAACGCAGTTCGACTCCGAAGATTTCAGAAATTTCTGTGATCAGATTGGAACGAAGATCCACTTTGCATCAGTCAGGCATCCGGAGTCGAATGGGCTTGTTGAAAGGGCCAACGGCATCATAATGACAGGAATAATGAAGCTAATCTTTAATCAACCAAGGGGAAAGTGGCCAGATCAGTTGACCAAAGTGGTGTGGAGCCACAATACAACAATATCAAGGTCTACAGGCTTTACCCCATTCAAGTTATTATTCGGTGACGAAGCAATAACTCCAGAAGAAGCTAAAGCTGGATCAATAAGAGTGGTAGCTTCGGCAGAATCAAGTGCCGAAGATACTTGTCTTGTGGAAAAGGATGCCTTAGAAGGGATCAGGCTCCAAGCCATGGAGAATATCAATAAATATCAGGCCGAAACAGTAAAATGGCGAGATAGAAAGGTCCGGCTAAAAAATATTGAGCCAGGACACTTGGTGCTTCGGAGAGTGGCCAACCCGGATATAGTGGGCAAGTTGCAACTGAAATGGGAAGGGCCTTTCTTAGTAGCATCTTCGTCAAGGCCTGGTTCGTACAGACTGAAGGACATGGATGGCAATGAAATTCCAAGATCTTGGAATGCGGATGAGCTTCGGCGGTTTTATGTATAACTCGATGTAATTTTGTATGTCTTTTCTTTTCTTTTTCATGGCACCCTTTTCCTTTCTAAAGGGGGAGAAAGGTTTTTAATGGGGCCATCATATGTAATTTTCCTTTTTAGTTTTATAAGAGCAAAATCCCCCAAAGAATGTAAATGTAAAAGCTGAGAGCGCACCATCGAGTGCCGAAACTGAAAAAGAGAAAAAGCTCCAAAGACGTCCCTAAGGGGATGCAGAGCTTACAGCGAAAAGTCAACGCTGATACTGCCTAAGTAAAAGGCGAAGATGCTCCAAAGTCGTTCCTAAGGGAATGCAGAGCTGATGTATGGTTGGTTCTAAAAGAAGTAATGGCTGAGAATGTGGCTTCGGACATACGCTTCGGACATTCATTCGCACATTACATTACATCATGGCATTTGCATGCATAAGCATTCATTCATAACATTTGTGTTCCCAAGTGGTTGCTTCGGCAAAAAGAAAAGCTTCGGAGAAGTGGTTTTTTATGATTCGTTATGTAAAAGAAAAGCTTCGGAGAAGCAGTTTTTTATGATTTGTTATGCTATGTTGTGAACAAAAGAGAAAAGCTTCGTTGCTCGGCAAAAAGAAGAATTGTTTTTATGCTTCGTTGTGTACGAAAAGAAGGGAAGGTGTTTTTTCGCCTTCGGCTCAAAATACTGATTTCGTCCACATCAAAGCGCCTCAATCGAAGGGTAAGAATATATTACAAGGTATGTACAAAGTTCCTTGAAGAACAGTTTAATTCTATTTACAAGAGTTGTTACAAAATTATCCTGAGTTTTTCTATAGCACACTTCTACTAATCTTCATTAAGCTTCAGCTTCGGCGACAGCTTCGGCGACATATCTTAGGCATCATCTTCACCTTCGTCATCCTACATGAATCAAGGAATCGTGAGTAAAAATCAAGTCCAAAGGAAAAGGTAAGTACGAAATATCATTTCTTACTGGTTCAAGATGACTTCGGGCTTCGTCTCCAGCCTTCTCCCGCCCGCCTTTCGTCCATATCATTTTTATAAATCTATTGGAGATACTTCGGGCGAGGTCAGGCATATCATCCAGGATTGATGGAGATAAGGTGAAGTTGGGCCTGTTGACAATTTTTCCATGTTCGCAGCCGGCCTTCAGAAATGCAGCAGCGGTACCCCGAGAAGCTACCCAGGCACAGAAGTCGCCGTGCCCGGCTATAACTTCGTCAAGCTCTTCGATTTCAGCTTCAATATGATCGAAGGCCTGGGGTAAATTTTCCGCTGAAGGGTTAAATTTCCCGCTGCTGGCTCCAACAGAGTAAAATATCTTCTTTAATCGTCCAATACAATTATTGCCAAAGTTCAAGCATTTGTCTTGAAGGCTTGTTAATGTTTTCTCCAACTCTGAGCTGGTCTGGACTTCGGCTTTAAGCTTCGAATTCAGTTCTAGCTTCTCCTGATCGAATTGTTTTGATTGATTGATAAGCTTCGAATTCAACTCTGATAATTTAGCCTCAGTCTCAGCCAGCAAGCCTTCGGTCGATTGGAGCTCGAAGTCTTTCCTTTCAATGATGGCAGATTGCTCTTTTATTTTGCTTTCTAAGTTTTCAATTATAGCTTCGTGCTTTTTGTCCTCCAAGTCTTGTTGCATCTTCAGAGCTTTGCTCAGTAGCATGCTCTGTACAGAAACAACTTATGTTAGTAATATTTTCATTGTTAACGGCAATAAAAACCAGAGAAAAGGTTGTTTACCTTGAAGTTAGAATAAAATAAGCTGCCGACGATATGTTGTCGTCGGTAGCGGCTGATGTCTGTCTCTAGCTTCGGAAAACCGATACTCTTTGATAGAGTACCGATTACCTTAGCTCCAGTCTGGTCTCGAATGCAGCCCAATCTTTCGTCATCAATGCCTCCAAATAAAAGGGCTCCTGGCTTATAGCCGCAAGATTTGGCATAGTCCTTGAGTTCTTCTATTTCGTCCTTCGTCAGTTTTTGCCCAACTAAATTTTGAAAAGAGTAGGCTTCGTCGTTCGAAGTCTCTTCGGCTATTTCTTTTCCTTTTTCAGGCACTGTGGCCATGCTTTTTTCAGTAGTAGCATCAGCTTCTTCTGCTGCCATGTCTTCCAAAATTTTGTCAATATCCTCAATGGTTGTTTCTAAATTCACATCTTCGGCTGTAGCGGCTTCGGTAGCCGCGACCTCCGAAGGTGCGACTTCGACGTTTGTGGTGTCTTCGACAGCTGGTGTTTTCTGAACTGACGCTCTAGGCGGCGTCTTGTCGATGACTTCAGTTACCGCAATAATTCTTTGCCGTTTGGGTTTGCTTATCTTCGTCTGATCCGGCACGTCCACCTTTTGAAAAAGCTTCGTCAGTTGGAGCCCTAATGGACTTAGCTTCGTGGGCATGGGTTCAGTCATTACCTTTAAAATTTCCTCCACGTCGCTGGCAGAAGGCGGTGTGGGGGTCCCTTCTTCTTCGGGTGATTTGCGCTTCGGAGTAGATATTTTTCTTTTCTTGGGAATTTTCTTTTCCTTTGCTGGTCTTTCTTCATCTTTGATCAGAGTTTCGGCCACTCTTTTTCTTTTGTGACCCTCGGCACCCTTGTTCAACTGCTCATAGTCTGGGTACTCGAAGCCCAGGGCATCAAATACTCGGTTCAGCCTTCGCTTCGGTCGGGCGCCGAAGGCCGCTGTCATCAATTGATCCTCTTTTTTGGAGTAATTCCCCAAGATTTCATTGCACATTACCTCAACTGTGTCTAACCACTCTTTGCAGGGTTTTTTAAAGTACTTCTTGAATTTAAAGTGATAGGGCAGACGGACCAGCTCCCCCTTCTTCTTCTCTTCCTTCAGCTTCGGCATTTCCCACTCTTTTAGAGTAGGGAAAACTCTGAATGCCAAGAATTCCTGAACTAGATCCCTGGTGCCAATATGTTTTGAAATAATTTCAAATTCACCCAGAGCAGCCCAGGTGGGACCTTCTAGATCGCCGATGCGGCATCGTGGCCTCGTTTCTCCGAAGATTAAATCCAGAGGGCTTTGTACCAATTTTTCTTTGTCTTCGTCAACTTTTACATAAAACCATTCAGATTTCCAGCCTGCTGGCCATTTGCTTCGGTAGCTGATTACAGGACACTTTGTTGTCTTCCGGTAGGCAAAGTTATAGCAACCGAAATTATCATGTAGCCCATCTTTCCTGGCCTTTGTTTGGTAATGTAATTCGTGAACTCGGCAGAAGCTGTCAGCAAATGGTTCCACAGCTTGGCTTCGGAGGGCCCAGATATAAACATTGAGCCTAACGATGGCGTTAGGAGTCAATTGATGAAAGTAGATACCAAACCTCTTCAGTATCTCCGCAACAATATTGTGAAGAGGGAATCTTAGCCCAGCTTTTAAAAAACTCTTGAAGATAACAATCTCATCCTCCTCTGGCTTCGGGGTGGTTTCCTCTCCCCCGAAGCGAAGTAGCTTCTTCTGATCTTCATTGAAATAACCTGCTTTTACCATCTTCGAAAGGTCAGCCTTTGAAACAGTTGATTTCCCAAAATCCAGGTGACTGGGCTTGCTGGGCATGGCAATATGGTAGTCATCTTCGGGATCAGTCCCTTCAATGTTCTCTTCCTCTCCTTCGGCGGTTGTTGGGTTTGCTGCAGCACTGGGCATTTCTTCCGCAGCCACTAGACCGGAACGCCGCATCGCTTCGGAGATAGGCACGGTGTCCGAACCTTCGGCTTCGTCTCCCTCACGCACAACTTTGGCCGTAGATCGCACTCTCACCATTTTAATTCTGAGTTTGGGGAAGTCAGACACTTTTTTCTTTTTTCTTTTCTCCGAAGCTCTTCTATCTGACGAAGCAGATGTTGGGATGGACCTTCGTTCGATTCTAACAGTCAAGCTTCGGCTATGGTGGAAAATTTTGGCAGCAAAACAGTGCAAATAGCAATGAATGCTGTGGTAACTTCACACCTACCCGTTTGTTTATATAGTGCTGCAGGTAAGAAGGCGAAGCGGCAGGATTTTTACACCAGGCGGGCAGTCACTCGTACTCGCTGTGCAGTGGACCGCAAGGATCAAACAGTAACTCTGCAAGATGGGCCTGGCACGAGCTCGGAAGCCGGATCGTTTCTCCGCAACGAGCTCAGGGAAGGTGTTTTTTGGACCTTCGGCTTCCCGAAGCTGAAGAGGCTTTTTTCACGGGTCAAGCTCGTTACGAAAAACGATCTAGCACCGCGAAAGGGGCTACTGTTGGGGTCGTGCTTCGGTGCGCCGAAGGTCTCACACGAAGAAGCAGCTTCGGCTGAAGTCGTCTCCAAGAGATGGCCGAAGGTTCCTTGTCATGGAGCTTCGGCGTTACAAACCGACATAGAGATAAAATGACCTTTTTATCCATAAAGGTCTAAGTCAATGTTGTAAACTTTTGTAAGGGGCATAATTGTAATTTGTCACAGGCTGCGACCTGTGCCTATAAATAGATGAACAGTACCTCTGTACTGTTCACGCGAACCTGTCATTTGCCTTCGCATCACGCTTATACTCTTGCCTTCCTCAGGACCGAAGGTACATTTGTAATTTAAAGTCATTTGTATTCACTCATATTAATAGAAATAGAAATGATTCTATGTTAACATTTGAATGTCTATTCTATACCTCATGATTCATATGAATGCTTCGTCCCTCGTTATTATGTTTACGAAGGTACGTCCTTCGTAACCTTCGTCTGAAGTTCCTTATATCCCGAAGGGGTATAATGTAATGGAGGACGAAGGACTTTAATATTTAACATTTTCTGTGTTGCCCTGTTCTTGATTCTTAGCATTTGAGAACAAGCCCCCAACATTACCATTGTTGTCAGTGACCTTATTTGAGGCATCTGGATTTGTCACTCAAAACATGTAGAAGCTCTTTTACTTATGCATGAACAAGGAATATAGTTATAAATAATTGTTTGTTGAGATCTTGAATAACCTTGCACTTGTGGCTGGCAAAAAGAAAATATTGTTTTTATTCAATGTAAATATCAGGTGTCCTCATGTTTTCCTCTATGGCAAGCAATGGGACTTGGGCTTTATCTGATGACAAGTACATATGTTACTTGTAATAAGCATGGTTATGTTTGAATCCGAATATAATTAGCCATTTTTTGAACTTGCAATTGAGTGTGTTGGTATATTAAGATAGAACGACTAACGAATTTCAAGATGCCTAGGATTGGCTTAGCCATATTTAGAAACTATTGTTAAGGCTATAAACCGTCAATAGAGTATGATAGGAGCTATAGTTTTGATCGCACAATAGGAGTAGACATCTCTTGTCTCATACATGTTGTGAATCATCTAGGCCCCTAAGCGATGTTTTGGTAATTAATGACAACCATATGAGGACTAACGAGTTCTTGGAGAAATAAGAAAGCAGGTTGGACCACAGGGAGAAGAGCTTTATTGAAAGCCTTGGAGACTTAAACATTAGTTGTGGAACAGATGAAGGCAAAGGTATTATGTAGGATTTTACTTTTGTCGGTCACAAGGTGTCTAGAGAAGAGAATTGACATGATAAGTAGGCTAGATAGCCGTACTATCAAGAGGAGTCAATGACAATTCTTTGTGTGAAACCTAGTGCCTCATAGAGCATTTAGATGTTGCATTTGCATGAGGACTAACAACACTTCTAATTTCGAGAGTTAAATTATTTTTAAAAGTATGTTTTGGAAAGTGGCTAAGTGTTGGTGCTGCGGACCGTCCAGGCAAGGTGGCCAAACTTTCCATGATCCACTCAGAGAATATAAGTATTTGGTGTGTTTTAGTGTGGTTTGGTATTTTTGTGCTGCGAACCGTCCAAGCCTAAAGGCCGGACCATCCGTGTTCCTGACCAGAGGGTTTGTTGAATTGCACATGTCCCTGTGTGTTTGTGTAGACCGTCCTGCCGGGGTCGGCGGACTAACCGTAGGTGTCAAATGTGGATTAGGCAGGGACTGTGTGATTTTGTTGAGTTGTACTATGGACTGTCCGAGGTTTGAGCTTGGACAATACTGTTTCCAAGGTCGCGGACCGTTCGGCCTTATTAGGCGGACCATTAGCCTGTGTAAATGCAAATTGGACAGAGCTCGGGTTGATTAAGTTTCTAGGTCTCGGACCGTCCGGCCGGGGTTGGTGGACCATCTAGACCTGCCTTTCCTGACAGCTCTGACATGATTCAAACAAGAAATATAGCCGTTACTTATACGACAGACCATCCGACCATAGGGCGCGGACCGTCCGTGAGTGCGCAGAAAGGGGGCAACGTACTTGCCCATAATGACTAGTATTGAATGGGGTAGTATAAATAGAAGTAGTGCTCATGTATGCCAGCTCTCTTGGCCATTCCTAGCATACATTGAGCACATTTTTTGTCTTCCAACACTCTCACTCACCCACACTGGCCGAGATTGAGTTCTAGTAAGTGTTTCAGTGCATCTAGTGAGTTGCATCATTTGAGTGATCTTGAGGCACTAGGTGGTACACCGAGCAAGCGTCATCGAATTGTTACCCTTGGAGGTTGCCTCCTCCTAGATGATTTGGTGGTGACTCTGTCGAGCTCTTCGTAAAGGTTTTTTGAATGAGCCGCGGAGAAGATTGTGAGGGGTTCGCATTACCTCACCGAAGCGGCAAAGGCGACACTAGTGAAACTAAGGTATTGAGTGTTTCCTTGTCCACTTGGCTCAAGATCAACGTGTCTTGATAGAAGAGCAAGTGAGAGCTTGGAATACACCTCAACGTGGATTAGGGGTGATCGGGAAATCACCGAAACCACGGAAAAAAATTCAGTGTCTCTCTAATTGCTCATTACTTGTTTACTTGAAATAGATTGTGATTAGTGAATTGTTCTTCATTGCTAGTATTGTTATTGTTATTTCTTATAGGTTGCTTATTTGTCTTAGCTAGAGAATTTATATCTCTTGTTGTATTGATCAAATTTCTAGCCGGTGTCCTAGATCGTACATGTAAGACCCAAAATTAGTAGAAAAAATTTAATTATAAAATAAATAAACAAATATAGTTATTATAGTGCTTTGGGAATTAGGTAATGAGAAAAGAAATTTGTAATAAAGTCAACTATTGTTAGAGTCAAATATGAAAAGGAGAATAAAATAGTAATATTTAAAATAATATGATTTATATTCACATTTGGATTTCAATTGATACGTTTGAAAATATGAAAAGTAAAATAGGAGTACAAATTTGAGTTTGGATAATTGAATTTGGAATTAGGAATAGAAAAAGGGAGTGAAAATTTATACTAAACCATTTATTCCTCCCATAAATAAATAACAATGAAAATAATAATATTGGAAATAAAAGTTGTTATATTTTCATTAGGAATATGATTGACATTTGGGAATTAGGAAATTTAAATCTAAAATGAATTTGGAAATAAACTAGAATTGAGAAAAGAAAAGAAAAAGAAAATACAAAGGAAAAAAGGAAAAGGATCCAGCTAGGCCGCTAGGTCAATTCGGCCCATTAGCACTTCATCTCCCGCCAGCCTAGCTAACACATGCGCCGACAACCTGACCCCACCTGTCACCCTCACACGCACACTCGGCGGACTTCCCTCAGCGCGGCAAAGTAAAATGGACTGACGCGTGGGCCACTCATCGACAAACTTCCCACGCTTACGTGGTGCGTGTCCCTGGTGCATTGGCCCTACTCGCAGCCCCCTTCAATCCACGCATGTCCTCTTCTCTTTTTCTGTCGCGCAGTGTCCGACCGATAGACGGGCCCGGTTTGTAAGTCGCCCGCGCGCGTCTCTGCTGTGCTGTCGCTGGTTGGTGGGACCAGGGCATCAGGTCCCTCTTCCTCGCATCAACGGCCGCGCGAAATCGGTGGCGCAGCTTGCCGCAAATTCGTCCACCTCAACCGGCCGGAGCTCAACCAACTTCGTGCATGTCGGGGCTACTTCCCCGGGGCCGTTGGCCTCAACCCTTCCCTTTTCCTAATCCGCCCGACAAAAGCCGAGTCGCCTCCTCTCTTCCCTCGACCTTTCCGTGCTCGCAGCCACCATAGACACCGCCGACGAAGGGAGCCACCGCCGTGGGAACTCGCATCTGTGGTTACTCGGGTCATAAGGGTTGGCCGGAGGGGCTTCACAGAGATCTAGGAAGGTGGTCATCATCACGAAGAAGGCATTTCTCAGCGGGTGAACCCTGAATTCCTCGACAAATTTCGTTCACCGCTGCGAGACCACCCGCGCCATGGACCACCCTCGATTCATCGTCCCTACCGGTGAGAACTCTCCCCTTGCGTTCGTCGTGCCTTGCACTATATGAATCACACTTTAGATTAGAGTATAGGGCCCTCCTCGACGGGGTGGCCGAACTCCGACCATCTCTCCGCCGTCTGGACTGGCGGCGCCACCGTGCTTGGTCGATGTGGGGTGCAGGCATGTTGGCGCCGTCCGATTCAAACTGGACGATCACGATTAGATGTGAGGTACCCATTCGGGTTGGAGTGATCTGGGCCGTTAAATCTGATCTGGACCGCCCTAGTGGGATCACGATTCTTTAAAATCTGAGCCTTTGGATTTTGATCCGGTGACTGTGGTTACGTACCATTTCAGTATAAAATGAATCTAATATGAACGCTTGAACTAGGATCCAACGGCTAAAGTCAGCGCATACCCCTTCGACCTGGCTCTATTGCAAATGAGCCCTCCTGGAATTTGAAAACCAACCCGCAGTCCATTGCGACTGTATACTAAGTCTGAGGAATCTTTGTGTCTTAGCCCTGAACTCCCTGGAAATTGGCGCCCAGTCCATAGCTCAGAGAAATCAGTTATTTAAATTTAGAAAATTGATTTTTAATACAAAAATAAATCCAGAAACTTGTATAATTCATATTTAATTCATTTTAGATCCATTCCAGTTGCAATAATTTTGTTTTAATATTGTTTATCATTTAGTAACTTTGCTTTGTTATGAAACTTAGATTAAAAATTATGCACTTAGTTTCTTTTATTCCAACAATTAAAACTTCAGAAATTCATAACTCCTCCGTTTTAATTTCAAATGGACTCGTTTCAGTTGCGTTAGCTTCATATAAATATTTTACTACGCAGTAACAACATTAATTATACCATGTCGCATACTTATATATTTATTTATCCTATGCCTACTAGACTAGCTCTTCTAAATCAAAATTAACCTGACCATAATTATAATGGGATTAAAACATGATCTCTAGTCAAGTGTAACCTAGATTAAAGTTGAATTGATTATTTAGAGTATATTTTCTCATATGATGTATAATAATCAATTTATAATATAATTTGATATTCAACCACACAGATCTTCCATAAATCGTAACTCGGTAACCGTAACTCCGAATTTAGTGGTTCTCGAACCCACGATCTCGTAGCAACGCTTAGATTATTATTACACAGATTATTCTTATGTTTGGTGTGATGTTAATTTTGCCTATACCATGTTTGTCTGTATTGCTATGACTAGCAGCGAGGTTGCGAGTCACCTAAAGATCATCCTGGTACCTGGAATCTCAAGTCCTAGGCAAGTTGTGCCCTTGACCACTTTTGTTACCCAATAATGTTCATTAATCACTTATTCATGCATAGGTTTAATTTTGATGGGACCCAATAGATCACCCTAGTCTGAATATCTTTTACCTTGTTTACCCATGAATCATTTGGGTAGTTTTGCTATTGCTTTATATGGTTTTGGGTTAATATTTCATTATATCAATGTTCCAATTATTCTGTTATGTTATTTATGTTCATGTCAAGATCATTAATTTTAATTAGAACATGGAGCTTAACTTGAGAAACACGTGCCACCACAAGGGTGGAATGGGACGCCCTTGGCTAACTAATTAGGAAAGCTAGCGGAAGACTACCTTACCCGAAAGGGGCAAGGGCAGTAGGGGAGTAGGAATGTAGGGAGGTTCTCGGGTTGATTTTGCTGCGATGGCGGTCAGACGAGGGATTCCTACAATTGCTCTTCCAAGAAACTATAGCGGGTTTTCGGAAGCTAGTGGAACTTTGTAAAGGCCTTGTAGTGTTACCCTGCCTCGCTTCCTTGGTAGAGGTGTATGGGGCCCGTACAACCCCGTGGCAGATGGGTAACATGACTTGTGGGTATAGGGTACAACCTCTACAAAGTGTAAAACTGGTATACTAGCCGAGCTCGCGGTTATGAGCAGCTCAGGACTCTCGCATGGTTAAATTATGGAACTTAAATTCAATTTGACATTTGCATTGCATGGGATTTATTATTAATTTTGTTCTATTCTTATTATGGTTTGGTATTTACTTACATTTAGTAACTGCTAATAAAATTTGACCAACTTATTAAAAGCAATGCTCAGCTTTAACCCCTATTGTTGATCAGCCTTACACATCACATGAACTCCCACCTTTGGTGAGTTCATGCACATTATTCCCCACAACTTGTTGAGCGATGAACATGTGTGAGCTCACCCTTGCTGTCTCACACCCCCCCCCCCCCCCACAGGAGAAGAACAGGTGGTTCAAGAGGAGCCACACAACGAGGAGTTCGATTTGATCTAGGTGGCGTCTCCCAGTTGACTTTATGGCGCCAATGATGGACTTTAGTTTGTTTTATATTTATCTTTTATTTTGTAAGACTTCCGCTATGTATTAAGTACTCTGATGATATTGTGACATTTATCTCTATACACTCTGTTACTATATGTGTTGTCTTCTTTGGCGCATATATGAGATGCACCCGGCTTTGTCCCTTAAATCCGGGTGTGACAGTACACATGCTCCCACTAACTCACTAACTCTCACACACACTCTCTCACACACTATATATGTTTATGTGTATATATTGTGTATATGTCATGTTAGTCATAAGAAAAATTAATACAATGGATCACCATCATAATTTGGATAACATAATTCACAATATCATCAAATAAGCATAGAAAGACGTAAGCCATGACACTAATTCATACATGAACCTTGGCGATTATGGTAAAACTGGTGCTCTTGCCAACATAATAGAGGAGGTCGGCAATGTTGCTAGAGCTAGTGAGGTATGTATGTTATCATCTATGCATATATTATCGTCAAGTAAAACCCTAGATCAATGTAAATTAATATTTTTTTTGTTTTTGCCTAATAGCCACCTAGTTTCGGCTTGTAGAAGTCAACCAAGACTCATGGTCATACTGGAACCACCAACTTTGAACGGAGATTCATCATCACAAATGTTGTATAACTTGGTGAATCACGTGGACCTTCCACAATTGCAACAAATTTGTCCACTGCTATGTCTATCTCATTTGGGAGCATGTTGCCCATAGCATACAGAGATGGAAATACAATAGCAGCAATGACAATCACGCAGTTCCGCAAAGGAAAAAGGACATGTATTGGGTTGAACTAAAAAAGTTCTCAATGCATATAGATTAAGAATATAGGTGAAAGAATGGGCTCTAAAGAATACGGTGGTATTATTTTAGAGTCATAAGAAGAAAATTTAGAAGTTTCTTGAGTATATGGGCATTATTAGGAGGTGTTCATACAATACAAGCAATTGAAAGATGGGCACTATGTTTCTATGAAGAAAAACAATAATGTGTTCAAATGAAATGTTTTCATATGATTGACCCTAGTGGTTACAAAAACCTTGTGGAAAAAACACAAAAATGGTATTATACCAATGGGGAAGCATCTTGAAATATGGTAGCTTATCTTTTAATGAAAGAATATGAGTTGAAATACTTGATGTTTCCATCGATGAGTCCTCGAAAGTGAGTTCATACCTAATAGGGAAAATGATAATCTCACTATTGCTCTTTAGAATCCTGAGCACCCTAGCCAAACAAGAGGGTAAGGCATTTTGCTTGGAAGTATGGATTTGCTATGAACATTGGCACATATAAGAACCAACATAGAAGTAAGGCCAAGGAGGAAGAAAGTGTGCATAACTTGGAATGTCGACCGGCTCAAACTGAAACATCTCGCATGTTGTTTATTAATAATACTTCATATGTAAGCAATTGCCAATTTAACTTAGCAATTGCCAAACTTTCTAATATTTATAGACTTGCACATCTCGCATGTTGTTTATTAATAATACTTCATAACCTTTTTCCTTTTAGTGTTACCAACAAGGACAAGAAAATAATTTTTTATAATAATTTAAGAATAACTTATAGGATTTTTATAAACAAATATAATGGCATTCGTAGTAGTAGTTATTTGTGTATTTATTTTATAAGAATTTTTCAAATAAAAAGGGTACGACAATGTGTGTGTGTGTATATATATATACATATATAATATATATATATATATTAGGAGTCCTAGGCTTCCAATAACTAGAGGAAGCCCAGGTCGGACGGTGCAATCCGGTCGAGCCGGACCACATCCGGACGTCTATAAAACAGGACCCGAAGTGCTAGGGTTCGGTTTTTTACGCTCCACCCCGATTCATTAGCGACGCTGCGTGCGACGATGGTGGTTGCCCCAGAGCGTGCGCGGCGGTGGACCACCAGCCGGTGGCCGCAACTCCATGACCTCGACGCGCGGTGGCGAAGGTTCCTCGATCCGGAGTAGTGGCGGCGGTTCCCAGGTCGGTGGCGGCGGCTCCTCGATCCAGAGGGCGAGCGACAGCGGGGCCCTTGTGCAGGCAAGCGACGGCGTCCCCGAGGTCCCAAGGAGGCAGCACTTCCAAGGCCGGCGAGCAAGCGACGCCCGTTGACGTGCGAGTAGCGACGGCGACGCATAAGGCGCGATGTTCGAGCGAGCAGCGTCACGGAAGGCCCGAGATGCGTGCAGCGATGATCGCGCGTGACATCCTCCGATCCGGCGCAGTTTTCTTTTCGATTATTGTGTTTTATGCCTACCACATGTATTATTTACGCCAAAAACTGTACGATTTTATGCTTAAACACGGAGTTCGTATATCAGTTTACTGCATGCACATTGGAAAGGCAATTTCTTGATTTATGTTGTTCGTAATTTGCGCGCATGCAATGGAAACTTCCACGATTTTTGCCATAATTTTTGGATCTGTATAAAAATAGAAACCGCATGCATGCGTCTGCCATGTTTTCAGATTTGTCATAAAAATAGGATAGTAATAACAACCTACTAGAGCTATCAACCTCTCACATTGACTCAGTATTTACGCTTATAATTGAGGGATTTTATGCTCAAAACTTAAGGTTTTTACGCTCCACCCGGAGATGCGTCCACCAGTGAACAACATGCCAGATTTTTTACGCAGTGTAACGAATTGCATAAATACCTACACCGTGTAGTATAATTTATATCAGTATATATCATAAACTAGTTCTAATGCGTTTAGCTGCATGGCTGTTGAGGGATCCTATATTTACGAAGAAAATAAAACATTAAATGCGATTTTTTGTTTCTACGCATGCAATTCATTTCCTTTCATTGCATACTCTTTCCATCATAAATTCGTGTGCATGCAGTTGATAACAGATTTTTACGCAGTATACCGAATTGCATAATTATCTACACAGTGTGGCATATTTAGTATCAGTATATATCATAAAATGGTCATTACGAGTCTAGCTGCATGGTTGTTGCAGCGATCCTAAATTTATGGAGGAAATAAAGCATTTAAAATAGAAACTGTCACACATATCTTTCCTAAATTTACACGCATGCAAGGGAATGTGTTTGACTCATGCATGTATTTTGCCATAATTTTTAGATCTGTATAACCGCATGCATGCGGCTGCCATGTTTTTTGGATCTGCCATAAAAATAGGATCATAATAACAACCTACTAGAGCTATCAACCTCTCACATTGGCTCGGTATTTACACTTATAATTGAAAGATTTTATGCTTAAAACTTAAGGTTATTACGCTCCAACTCGGAGATGCGTCCACCAGTGAACAACATGCCAGATTTTTTACGTAGTGTAACGAATTGCATAAATAGCTACACCATGTAGTATATTTTGTATCAATATATATCATAAACTAGATCTAATATGTTTAGTTGCATGGCTGTTGGAGGGATCCTATATTTATGAAGAAAATAAAACATTAAATACGATTTTTTGTTTCTATGCGTGCAATTCATTTCCTTTCATTGCACATTATTTTCATCATAAATTCATGTGCATGTAGTTGATAACAGATTTTTATGCAGTATACCGAATTGCATAATTATCTACACATGGTAGCATATTTAGTAGCAGTATATATCATAAAATGGTCCTTACGAGTCTAATTGCATGGTTGTTGCAGCGATCCTAAATTTATGGAGGAAATAAAGCATTTAAAAATAGAAACCGCCACACATATCTTTTCTAAATTTATGCGCATGCAAGGGGACGTGTTTGACTCATGCATGCATTCCTTTTTTGTGCGCACAGACATGGACGCGGGTGGTGCAACCGACAGCCTGGTCCAGTCGATGCGCTGGGTTGAACCAGGTTGCAGGGATGATCGACCTGGGCTTCCTTTAACTATTGGAAGCCCAGGGCTCCCGTTATACCTTATATATATATATATAGGCTGATGGTAATGGAAGCCCTGGGCTTCAGATAGGTGCGGAGGAGCCCCGGCCAGGTTACGTAGACGAGCCGAGCCTGGTCGCACCGAATGGGCCGATCCAGGCGGTCCGCATTTGTGTACTGCATTTACGCAAGTATAATAGTTAGTAAAAATATACGTAACAAAACATGGGCCATTACTTGGTACGTGGGCCGGTGACGTGTCACCCGAGAATTGGGGAAGCGGATTTAAAGAGACAGTTACGACATCATAAACCTATGTATAACTTGCATAAATTGTTGTTACGCCCACGATCCTAGAATAAAGCGGATAATGGATATGCGCCTTGAATATCGAGTCCACGATAATGGATATGCGCATGGGCAAAAGGAAATATTCATAAGCTTCCAAAAAAGATAGACAGTACGAATCATTTGTTAGGACGTGCCTGATTGAAGGGCGTAATCTGAGCTGGAAGATGGCGGCGCCATGGGGTAAAGAGTCAATCAGTGAGTATACGACGCCGACATCAGTTCATCGAACAAATCCATGCTTGGATATCGTAACAATGGTGCAGGAAGAACAACAAGGAGGGAACCAGTTTACCTCGGATGCAAGTGCGCATATGCAAACAGCTACTGTCATAGGGGGAATTACTCCACCAGTAGCTTTGAGGGCCCCGGGGGTTGATGATCAGACCACATTTGAGGCATCGAGGATGACAGTAAATCAAGGAGGACAGCACCTTAATACTATGCGTACTATTGGTGAGCATGAATAGGACACACCAGTGATTCTGCAGAGACATGTAAGTACTATTTAACTGATTTGGATTTTCAGTATTGTAGGTTAAATTGTATACGATAGAATGCAGCTAGATGGTGTGAACATGTTATATTATGCATACGATGTAAAATTATGTAGGACACCATACATCATACATGTTATGGAATATATGAACATACATATATATTTTATTTTTTTGCACGGGAAGTTACAATTGATCCGAGGTTGGAACCTAAAGTTCGTATGACATTCAGTGGTGTGGATGAAGCATATAAATTTTATAGTAGGTATGCATATGAAGTTGGATTTCCATTGAAAAAGTATAGGGAACGGAAAAATTGTAAGTGGTTGAATTGCTCGATGGAAGGCAAGAGTGCAGTAAGAGGAATATCAAACCCAAAGGTACGTAATACCAGCTCGAAGCGGACACAATGCAAGGCCGGTATGAAACTTAAAAAAATTTATGATGATGCAAAAGAGACAGTTATATTAGTGCGTATTGATCTGTTGCACTTGGATCATAATCATGAATTTTTTAAGAAGGATACCGAAAAGAATCAATTACAATGCAACAAGACGCATGATCCTGAATACATGGAGTTTATAAGTTCAATGCAGGAGAGTCGAATCCCGCAACATTGTATTATGGATTATGTATCAGAAATGCACGGTGGTCCTGAGAGTGTGCCTGTAATAGCATATGATATGTATAACCTGTAAGTTTATAATAGGTTTAGATTGTAATTCAGAATTGAAATTTGCAAAATGTTGGTTTCGCCTAATGCTAAATGTTGACAATAATTTCAGGAAAAAGGCAAAGCAACGAGAAAGAAATGCAAATGATGTGGCAAAGCTACTATCTTTTTTTGCATCATGCAAAAAGGATAATGCACAATTTTTCTCTGACTTCCAATTGGATAAAGAAGGAAAGATTTTGAGCATATTTTGGTCACATGCAAGCCAGCAAGGGGATTACATGGATTTTGGTGATGCAGTTATATTTGACACAACACATAAGACTAATCTGTATGAAAAACCACTAGGTATGTTTGTTGGTTCAAATCACCACCTCCATTGCACTATATTTGCTTTCGCATTGTTGGGGGATGAAACTGTTGATACATTTGAATGGGTATTCAACTCCTTCAAAACATGCATGGGAACCGAAGGGCCACGAGTGATGCTGACAGGTACGATTGATAATAATGAAGGAAATGTATATACATAAAATATGTCTTAAATTTGATTGTATTTTCTTTATAACATGGAATAAGATTCATACAATTTTGTCATATATGAATGCAGATCAAGATCCTGCAATGCCAGTAGCACTCGAGAGGGTTTTCCCACACACAATACATCGATTGTGTCTATGGCATGTGCAAAATAGGTATATGCCTTTTCTAAACGAGTTGTATGCAAGGTTTGAGGAAATGGACTTTAAGACACGGTTCCAATCTATAATACATCATCCTTTGACTGAGTTGGAGTTTGAGACTGCATGGTCAATGCTACTTGAAGATTTCCATCTGCACGATAACATTACTCTCAATAAGATGTATGGAATACGTAAGGATTGGGTGCCTGCATTTTTCAAGAATCATTATTGTGGTCTAATGTTGTCTACACAGCGTAGTGAAAGCATGAACAGGCTTGTGAAAAGTGAACATGTCGATGCAAACACTCCGCTTCATCAATTCGCTAAGCAAATGATGAAGCATCTACACAGTAGAAAGATGAAAGAGTCAAAAGAAGCAGTGGGAAGCATGGTGAGGATAAATTGTTATGTTGTATATTTATACCTTAATATAAGTGTCATCTAATTTGCATTATATACGCCACAGGGTCAAAAGGAAACGAACACGCTCTATATGTTTGAGATAAGGGTTGCAAGAGCATACACAAGGGTTGTGATGAATAAATTCCAGAAATCTTTGAAATATGCATCTGCATTCAAGATAATGCATGATGAAGAAGGGGGTGCAAATGATTGGGTAGTGCAACATACAACAAGATCGAATAAAATTGTGTGGGGACAACACCAATTCAAAGTGACAGCTGATGAAGATGCAGGAAAGTATACATGTGAATGCAAACATTGGGAACATACGGGTATGGAGTACAAAATAGTAAATATATACATTGAAAACATATAAAAAAATTCTTATGATCGTTATTGTTTTAATAGGGCTATTCTATGTACATGTACTACGCGCGTTTATGCATCTTCAGATTGAACGGGTACCGAAGGAATACATTTTACAAAGATACACCTACTCTACAAGGCAAGATGTTCCGTTTTCAAGAGATGATAGGAATTTGAAGGGGAAGGATGGAGAAACAAAATCATATAGACAGAAGATGTTGCTAAAAAAGGCAATGAAAGTAGTGCATCATGCTAGTTTATCCAAGGCAGGAAATGATAGAGCCCTAGCAGTAATGGATGAGCTTCTCGAGGTACTTTCGCGTTTGGAGACAGATATAGAAGTTGAGGAGACATGTGGAACTAGTGGAGGAGATGGTATACAAGTATGTAATGTTTTAATATGTATTTTGTAACATATTATTCATCTTAATATATTGATGAGGTATGAAACAATAAAATTTCAGGACGATGATGAAGATAATAGAGACATCGAAAGAGATAGTGAATTGGATGAAAGAAATAACAAGGTTTTGATCATATTGTTGTGAATGTTTATTTGTAAATGATGTATACTGAGCTTTCAACCAATTTTTCAGGAAATTCAAGACGTATCTAATATACTTGAACGGGGTGTGGACAATGTTCAAATACCTATACCGATACGTCCATTAGAAGAGGTAATATCTTTAACAACTATATTGATTTGCGGTTATACATATAAATGATTTATAGGTTTGTGTTATTGGCTTATGATTGAGCTTAAAATGTGTTGGCAGGTACAGGTTAATTTGCAGGATCACACAAATATGAAACAGAGTGGTGACAATGAACAAAATGATCATGCCAGAAAGGTAATAATGGTATTATACTGATTGTTGGACTGCATAATATTATATGCTGAGAAATATTTACTTTTGAATTGCAGAAACTGGATTTTGCAGTCGATGGAATAAGCTTGGCAAGACCAAATAACTCAAAACCAAAAGGAAGAATAATAAAGGGGAGTGAACAAAAGGTTATTAAATTGGGAGCAAAAGGTACAAAGAAAATGACCAGGAAATGCCAGAAGTGTGGAATTGCTGATGGTCACAACAGTAGGACATGTTTGTCGATGGAGGAAAATAGATTACGGTTTGCTAGCCTTGCTGGACGTAAGAGAGGACGACCTCCTAGATCTAGGAACAAGTGTGGAAGTAACGCTCCTGATTGGAATGAGACAACAACATCAAAAAACATGCAATTGATTTCGATAGCAGTGAGTCAGGCAGTGATTAGTCTGTTGTATGTGATACGAATAATTTGTTTTTTGCAATAAACATTGCATGAGTGACAAATGATTTATATACAGGTGGTTGTTGAAATCTAATAAATATAGCGTATATTGCTTACTAATGTTGCATAATTGGAAGTAAAAAACATCGTATATAACCTGTATGATAATCATATAATACGTAAACTATATGACCATTAATGTGATGGATGCGCAATATGATTTGAGAATAACAGTATAACAAATAGTATAAAAATGATAGGGATACCAATAAGTTTATATACATATTAACCAAAAAGTATAAACTTAAATGAACTGATCGTAATATTAAGAAATGAGGTATTCATATAAGAACTTCATAACATATAAAAAGATCATATTTAAGCCCACAAAAGTGAAAACATCTGATGTTCACACGACAGAAAATCATCGTCGCAGCATAACCAAAGGTATCCAACCAACTAATGTTCACAGAAAGTACCTGTGTAATAACCTAAGACAAGGTAGCATAACAACTGTTCTAAAACAGTACATATAAGGAAGCCTAACATTGTTCACTAACAAGCATGGCCAAAATACCACAGTACGATACATTGCCCACACCATTGCTTAGTTCTGACACATAGTTAACTACTTGCGCGCAAACATAAATCTCTGGATATCTAATGGAAGTGGCAACGCCTTGTTCATGCGATGGAATGTGAGTTGATGAAGGGCATGAGCATGTAGGTCTTGGGAATTGTCCTGCAATAAAAGCATAGCATGCATTATACACGTATATAGCTAACATGTACAACGATGGCAACCGGAATATAAAAGAGTTAGCATAATCACTTACTGGTTGAGTGAAAGAAGTTATGACACCTGCATTGTGATCATAATACTTCAGGTAACTCATTACATAAAAGCCACAGTCGTTTGACCCTGTTCTCATTGTTGGGGAATTAGATGGCATATCCATTGGAAAATTACCAAATTTAGGGAAGGCTGCATTGGGGCAAACATGTTGTACTCAGCCTACTCATTATAACCCTAGCCCATGGGAATTTCCTTCCACCTAAATAGATTGGGTCATAATGGTAGTCCTTCCATCTGGTGCCACCAAGTTCTATACCATACGGATTTGAATCTAAAATGTGTATACATCGATGGTGTAGGTTGATTACATACAGTGTCCAATGTCCCCTACTAAGCATAGGTACCAATATCTGTTGATGAAAAAAATATAAATAAGTTACATGTTGTTGTTACAATGTCATGATGAGTAAAAGGTATAGTTAATATGCTAATGAACCTGGGAACAAAATGTTACTGAGGCTTACCGACTTGCATTTATCCAGATTTACCAAAGGAGGCAATGTGTTGTGCAAGCAATTCTGTAACACATTTTGATCAAACGGCTGAGGATTCTTGCTATGACGTTCCTGCTCTTCAAAATTTAACAGAGCCTAAAAAACCACAAATTGAGTGTGTCAGTATATTCTGTGTATAGTTACAATAACTGTGAAGAAGAACCTACCCCAACATTGACATCAAGTACTAATCTGTTAGATGTCATAGTTCGACAATGATTTTTGGAATCATCACGAACACACTCAATGAAACACTGCATGAAGACTTTCTCAAGACATTTCCCCTCTGCGAAAGATTCATAAATATCGATACAGTTTGCACTGTATTCACCGTAATCTATGACAACCCTGTATGATGAACATAGTTATATATTCATATTGCATAAATGAAACAAACTTATAAATACGGTATTCGTAATTTGTGTAACATGTACCTGCTTTGGTCAATGTCCTTGGAACAGAGTAAATCCCACAGAGAACGAACGCACTCAAGCTCTATAAGGAGTGGATCAGTTCGAGAAATTGTTGTCCCTTTCAGTGTATCATCCTGAAATGCAACATGGTTATAAGTGATTGAACATTAAAATAATTAGTTTAATGGCATAAAATGCATTATATGTTATTATACTGACATGAGGAGTTGGGGTCTGACCAAAAACTGGCCCACTGTCATTGTGTTCCATTTCCTCTGTTGCCATTTCACCTCTCTACACAAAGGTATATGATTAGTATAATTATGTAGTATGTATCGTAAAATGGAATTATAACATGAGACATGTACTGCTAACAAACATTGTTTTGTGGTGTCACGTCAAATTTCGGCAAACGGGTGCAAGCTGGTGTGGTTTGAGGTGTGATATTTGTGTTCCTCAACATGTTGTTTCGAACATCAAAACAGAAATCCTATTGACAAAAAGTGTGGTTCGTATCCAGCTAAAAAGTAATATGCAAACAATGTACGTATGATGAGTAAAAAAAGGTATTGGAGTTGGATATATTACCTGTTGTCCTGTAACAACATCCGATTCGTCAGGACAAGTCTCCAGTACTCTACGGATATGCTGTTGTCTTTCATGAATTTCTTCAAACTGAGTACCACCCAGCTAGGTCTCGAGCTGCGATGCTTGGGATGACATATCCGGTGTGGGTTGGGTGGCATGAACAGTGTGTCCTTGTACACAATTATATTGAAAATAATATATGTCAAAACTTGCATTATAGATCAAATGTTGATGCGTATACTTGAAAAAACATAATGTTGTTAACTGTACGTATAAAAAAACCGTATGCACATGTAGACTGTTAAAAGGTTCTGAATGTATGACAAGGGATAATTGTATGACTGACCTGCTGAATCAGCTGAATCCCTCGGATGTTGTGGCTCATCTGTCTCGTTTTCTAAATTATCAGACTCGGCACGTAGTACCTCGTCAATCAACTCTATAAACTTGTCTGCTATGTCGTATTGCTTCTCAATAATTTTGTCAATGCTGTCTTTAATGGCTATGCATGACTTGTCAACCTCCAAGTCATATGCAGCAAGAATGTTTGTGATCAAAAATGTTAAAAGTGGGCTGAGGCGTTGGGGCAGGGCGCGGTGCATCAAAAATATTGGTCCTGCACTCCGGTTGGTTGTTCAGCAAAATTAATAAGAATCCATGTACACATTCCTATTCTATTTGTTCCATAAATCTTAATAAACTATGTATATAATACATCATAAACTTGCCTTGGATTGGCGATCGAGCTTAGGTCCAACTGCATAGCATGTCTCGGTCGAGCTTCGAAACTAAAAAATAAAATTAAAGTGAAAGTTGAAATGGACCATGAGTTTGTTATGCAAAAATGGTACTAGAAACAAAAGGACATATAATTCACATAAAATTTAGCATAAAATACACTTGATTAAATATGAATAACTTTCTTCACAATGTCCGAAAGGTTCGGCCCCATGGCATACCTTCCTCTTGTCAGCTTTGGTCAAAGCTTTTATGATATTCTTATCAAAGAATTTAATGCGAGGTGTGCCAATCTTATTTTGAGGGGCAGCGGCTGCATGCAGGTGATCCAAGTAATACAACTACATAAAAGAATTACAAAGTTCAATAGTTGTGTAAGTAAACATAACAAACATCATAAAACATGTTACATAATTACCCACAGTGAGCACCCAAATATGCAATAAAATGTACATAAGGATAAACACTACACTTACAAGGACAACAATGGAGCATCCGTATATAGTCGTGGATACATTTGTGGTGCTTCGGTTGTGCCACTTCTTCACAGCTTCACAGAGATCATTAAAAATCAGCTGGCACCAGTCGGTCTCATGGAAACGATGCATTTCTTCTGTCAGAAGCACCTCATGATTTGTTATGCCCCAACTAGCAGTTGGAAACAACAGACGGTTGGATAAAATGAGGAAGAAACATCTGATTGTAAGGTCATCATCCTCGCCTTTCCTTAAACGATCTTGTAGAAATGTCACATTGAACTCGTCTTTAGCCAAACCAAGCTCTGCCCTCAAGTTGCATGCTGCAACTGCTTCGTCAATCCCTAATGGTTTACCGCCGCCATGATTTGGTACACCAAGGATAAGATGAAAAATGTCCTTTGTGATCTTTAGTTCCTTTCCTGGACCAGGACAAATTGTCATGTCCTTGTGGTCCAGCTTTCCATCAACCATTGAAGGTGTGATCTACTACACAGTGCATCTACTATCATATCAAGAATGTTAGAGAAACCTTTACGTCTTATGGCCTCACGTTGTATTTCGTTCAAAATGTTAATGCTTGCAATGACATCTTGAGGGTTGCACCTCACATTGAGCCTCTGTTATACAATATAAAACATGAAATAATTTTGTTATTATCAAAAAAAATATTCAGAAGCTTACAAATATGAAATTGTTTGTTGAGTATGCATAACACTAACCTGTCGGGGTAGATCCTCATGTTTAATCTTCTTTGTCACAACTTTTCTTAAAACTCTTGTATGGCTTTCAGAAACATTACGCTTCTTCAGAGCTGGCATGAAGTCATCTTCATCAGAATCAAGTTGTACTGTTTCATTGATCAAAGTTTGACTGTCAACATTTGGAGGATTTCCAACTTCTGGACATGGATTAGACTGTTCTGCGCACGGAATGTCAACACTGAAACACTCCTGGCTTGACTGAATTGTTATACGTTTGGGGTTATTCGGAGGACGGTCCACGTGCTTCATTTTTTAAAATTAAAAGCTGCATACATAATACACAATATTGTAAAAATTAATCTGTTGGATATGCATATGTATTTATTGTGTGGTATGATTGAATCAATGATCCTAGTTGTTTTAAATACCAAGCATAAAAGTACACTGTATAAATTTTGCATGGCAATAATAATGTCTAAATAAACATCTGAATATATTGTACTCTATTTACATTTGCATACATATACTGACCTGTTCAAACATAAGGAAAATCTGAATATATTTCAATAAAAACAGACCTTGTTGTAACCAATAATGTATTAGCTATAATCATCTGAAATACATAAATATATGCACTAAACATATATGAAATTTTATATAAATAATATACTCTATGAAAAAACTAATTGACTGCTCATTTACTAGACACAGTTGCATACATGTTCTGACCTGATCTACAATCATAAAAATCTGAATATATTGCATACAGTTGCATACATGAAACACATTTGCATACATGTTCTGTCCTGTTCTACAGTCATAAAAATTTGAATATGTTGCATACAGTTGCGTACAACTGCATATATGAAACACAGTTTGCATACAGTTGCATACATGAAAAAACACAGTTGCATACAGTTACATACATGAAAAACAACTAGTTGCATACATGTTCTGTCCTATTCTACAATCATAAAAAGCTCAATATGTTTCAAAAAAACAAAGCTTGCTGTAAAACATTAATGTATTAACTATAGACTAATGAATACATAAATGATGGCATATCACTAACCAGATAATAAATTCTGAATAAAAAATATACTCTACCAAAAACAACTAATTGACTTCTTCTTTACAACAATCACTTGCATACATGTTCTGCCCTGTTTTATAATCATAACAAACTGAATATGTTTGAGCAAAACAAAACTTGCTATAAACATTGTTGTATTAACTGTGAACTAGTGTAATAAATAATGTCTGTTTTATAATAATAAAAAACTGGATATGATTCAATAAAACAATACATGCTGTGAACAGTAATGTATTAACTATAAAATAATGGAATAAATAAATGTATGCAGTCACTAAAAGTTTATGGACTTTTCAATGAATCATATACTCTACAAAAACAACTAGCTGACCACTCAATTACCAATTGAACATCATCTATGAAAAAAAACTTTAACTGATATGCATAAACATGTATTCTAATGTGCGTAACCAACTGTGTAAATGTGCGTAAATGTATTAAATCAACTACATAAATATTTTTCACCGTCGTCGTAATCCTTAGAATGTAGTATGAACAAAAAAACAATACATTTGTTGACGGTCGAAGTCGATCCCAGGAAATGTGGCGAGCTAGGGTTGGGAAGAACACATCGTAGATGGTTGGGGAAGGGCTATGTAACACCCGGCTTTAAGGAACAAAGCTAGGTGCATCTCATACATGCGCCAAAGAAGACAACATATATAATAACAGAGTGTATAGAGATAAATGTCATAAAACATCAGAGTATTTATTACATAGCGGAAGACTTATTACAAAATAAAGGAATTAATGTAAAACAAACTAAGGATCGTCGGCGCCAGTGTCAACAGAGAAACGCCACCTAGATTAAGTCGAAGGCCTCGGTGTTAGGCGGCTCCTCTTCGACCACCTGTTCTTCTCCTGTAGGGGGTGTGAGACAGCAAGAGTGAGCTCACATACGTTCATAGCTCAACAAGTCGTGGGGAATAATGTGGCATGAACTCACCAAAGGTGGGAGTTCATGAAGTGTAAGGCTGATCAATGAAATAAAGGCTGAAGCTGAGCATTGCTTTTATAAGTTGGTCAAAATTTTATTAGCAATTACTAAGTGTAAGTGAATACCAATCCATAGTAATAATAAATAAAAGTAATAATAAAATAATCCCAAATGCAATGAAATGACAGGTTAAGTTTAAGTTCCATATATTAATCATGTGAGTGTCCGAGCCGCTCATGACCGTGAGCACGGCTAGTATACCAGTTTTACACTCTGCAGAGGTTGCGCATCTTTACCCACAAGTCGTGTTACCCATTTGCCACGGAGTTGATCAGACTCCATACACCTCTACCTAGGAAGCGAGGCAGGGTACCACTACGAGGCCTTTACAAAGTTCCACTAGCTTCAGACTACCCGCTACAGTTTATAGGAAGCTCCAGTGCAGGGTTCTTGTCTGACCGCCATCGCAGCAAAATCAACCCAAGGACCTCCCTACACTGACCACTCCCCTACTGCCCTTGCCCCTTTCGGGTAAGATAGCCCTCCACTAGCTTTCCTAGTTAATCAGCCAAGGGCGTCCCATTAAACCCTTGTGGTAGCACTGTTTTCCCGGGTGGTTCTCCATGTTCCCATTAACATAATGATCTTAACATGAACATTGAAGAATAAAACAGATAACAATAAATAGTATAACAATGAGTGATGAATATCTCTATACCCAAATCCACATAAAGCAATAGCATGTACTACCCAAAACTTTAGTAGTAAAACCAGTGGTGAAGCAAGGTATAAAGATAGTCAAATCTAGGGTATCCTATTGGGTCCCAGCAAAATTATCCTATGCAGATCATTATGAATAATAAGAACATGAATGGGTAAAAGAAGTGATCAAGGGCACAACTTGCCTTCAACGAGCTCCTGCTCAGCAGTCTCTACCAGCTAAACCCCGGAATCCTCTGTTGCTTGCTCCTCTACTCGCATCAATACAATACATACATGGTATAGCCAAAAAATAACATTACACCAAACATGTAAATAAAATGCACAGTAATAATCTAGACACTAAAATGAGATCATAGGAACTGGAATTATTAATTTTGGAGTTATATATTTTAAGTTATAAATTTTCTAATGTTTTATGCATTTATTACAAGATTAAGTGAAAGAATAATTTTAATGTGTTTGTCATGTCACAACAGAGGCACTAATGGTTAGACAATATTATTACAAAAATTTAGGAACTGGAATGGACCAATTTGGAGTTCCTATGCATTTTCTATGAATTATACAAATTATCTGAATTGTTTTTATATTAAAAACTCATTTTCTAATTCATTTTCTTGATTTTATAACGCTCTGGACGGGGCCTCAATTTCAGGAAACATCAGCGGTCTCGGTGTAAGTGTTTCCAAGGCTCAGAAAATCCTGGCGTGGACGGCGGGTTCTATTATCTAAAAGTATAAGGTCTCTTTTGAATAAGTGCCGAAGCGAAGGGGTATGGGGTGATATAGGCCGTCGGATTAGAAATCCAAGGCCCAGATCAGATCCAGCCTTAAGTGAGCCGATACGCGTTGCCCTCGGTTGGATCATGATCCAACGGCCCACGGAACACCACGCCATCACTAAATCTGATTCGTACGCCCGAGATCCAACGATGCAGATCAAAGCTACGCCTATCAATATGTGGGCTAAATCCGGACCGTTCAGATCAGATCCAAGGGCCAAGATCGGATCACGATATTATAAACCCGCAAGCGCACAAGGCCGTCCGATCACCAATTGATGGCCCAGATCCAATCCCACGAAGGGGTATCGCTCAATCTAATCGCGACCGTCGCATAGAAGATCAACGGCCACACCCATCTCTCCCCTATATACCCGAGCAGAACGGCGGCGCTGCACACCGATCTCGGCGGCGCCTCGCCGGCGTAAGGCGTTCTTCCGCCATACAGTGGTAAACCCATCGAGGAGCGGTGGTAAACGTAGGTGAAGGAAATTCGAACTTCATGAAGGACGTCTCACCAATGCTAGTGTCGCAGAGAACCCCGGCGACGATGATGCGCGGCTCCACGGTGGAGACGACTCGGCGGCGAGCAATTTCCCCCACAACGCGACTTCCTGCGCCCGATTGCTAGCCCGCGCAGAATCCCTGGTCGCCGGCGAACGTCCCTGACCCCTCCCCAAGACTCCGAGCCCCACCAATCGAAGGAATGGGCTGGCAGCGGCGAGCGCACACCCTTGGTTGCAGGCGTGCGGCGACGGTGGTGTCAGGCTTGGGTGCAGCACGGTGATGGTGGTTTGGAGGCCGAGAAAGGTCCGCGCCCTCCCTTTATGGGCCCGCGAGTCCGCGCCGAGGTGGAAGGGGGTGCGGGGCGTCAGCGCGACACTGGCGGGGAGGTTGTTGCAGCTGGAGATCGGCAGACGCGCCGCGCGTATCGCGGAGACGACGACCGGGAGGCGTGGGGCCCACTGCGCAGCGAGAGACGGGAGAGCAACGCACGCAAGAGGCCGATCCAGGGGGCCCCACCTGTCGGCACGCCCGTTTGGCTAGTGGGCCGCGTGGGGTCTAGTTTAGCTGGGCCGAGAGGGGATTAGGCCCAGGCGCCCTTTTCCAATTCCTCTTTTCTTTTCCTTTTGTTTGCTCCTTTTCTCTTCAATTTTATTTCCAAATCAAATTTCAATTCCACTTTAAATTCAAAATGTGTAGCCAATTCATCTTCACATTAAATGTTCAGTTTGAACATAGTATGGTGATTATTTCTTTACTTATAAATTTTATTTTGTTTTGTATAGTATTTCTCTTTCTATATTGTTTCCGATTCTCCCAATTTGCATTTTTTTTGGGTTAAATCCAAATTCTCAACCTATTATTATATTTTTACCCATATTACTAATTTATTAAATGCGCAAACACACCAAACTCCAGCATGATGCAAGGGTTGCTTATGTTTTATTAGAGAATTATTCACTTTAGCTATGCTCCTTAATGGTTCCCATGAAATAGAAGGCAATACACATAAAGTTTTATTCCTTTCTTTTTACATTCCAAAAGTTGGGTATTACAAATCCTACCCCCCTTAAAAATAATCTCGTCCTCGAGATTTAGGAAGATCTAGGGAAAAGATGGGGGAAGTCTATGCGAAGCTCTTCTTCTCTTTCCCAAGTGGCTTCATCTTCACCGTGGTGACTCCATTGAACTTTGCACATCTTTATCACCTTATTTCTGGTAACTCGAGTCAAAGTGTCCAGAATCTTGATAGGGTACTCCGCATAAGTCAGGTCATCTTGAACACTAAGGTCCTCTAGTGGTAGCTGCTCCTCAGGTACCCTGAGGCACTTCTTTAGTTGAGATACATGAAATACATTATGTACATCTGATAGGTGATCGGGTAACTCCAGTTGATATGCAACTTCTCCCACTCGCTTTAAGATCAAGAAAGGTCCAATGAAGCGAGGGGACAACTTTCCTTTAACTTTAAATCTCCTCATACCCTGGAGTGGTGACACCTTCAAATAGACATGATCACCCTCCTGAAACTCCAGTAGTCTTCTCCTATTATCAGCATAGCTCTTTTGCCTGGATTGTGCAATCCTCAAATTCTCCCTTATCATTCGAACTTGTTCTTTCGCCTCTTGTATAAGTTCAGGTCCAAAGAACTGTCTTTCTCCAGTTTGATCCCAATATAGGGGGGTCCTACACTTTCTGCCATATAGAGCCTCAAATGGTGACATCTTCAAACTGGCCTGATAGCTATTATTATAAGAAAACTCAGCATATGGTAAACTCTTCTCCCAACTGCCACCATGTTTAAGAGCACAAGCTCTTAACATATCCTCCAGGACTTGGTTAGTCCTCTCTGTCTGTCCATCAGTCTGGGGATGGTAGGCTGAGCTACAATTCAACTTTGTATCCAAACTCTCATGCAACTTCTTCCAAAACCGAGAAGTAAACTGCGACCCTCGATCAGACACGATCTTCTTAGGTACTCCATGTAGACAAACTATCCGAGTCATATACAATTCTGCTAGCTTGGCTCCCGTGTAATTAGTCCTCACAGGTATGAAATGAGCCACTTTTGTCAATCTGTCTACAATTACCCAAATAGAGTCATATCCTGCTGGAGTGCGGGGTAGACCAACAATAAAATCCATGCCAATTTCTTCCCATTTCCACTCAGGTATCTTCAATGGGTGCAATAGTCCAGCGGGTCTTTGATGTTCGGCCTTAACTCTTTGACACACATCACACTTAGCCACATGGGTAGCAACATCTCTTTTCAATCCATACCACCAGTACTTTCGCTTCAAATCTTGATACATCTTAGTGCTACCAGGGTGGATAGAATAATCAGAATCATGGGCTTCTTTCAATATAGTCTCACGGAGGCTATCAATCTTCGGAACACATATCCGGTCTTTGAACCATATAGTACCTTGCTCATCCTCCGTGAATTCTGGAACTCGACCATCCGTAATCAGATCCTTAATCTCTTGAATCTTAGCATCACCAACCTGACCTTTACGAATCTCTTGCTCCAAGGTAGGTTCCAACTCAATGGTAACTCCTTCAGTGTGAGTAACAATTCCCAGGTTGAGCTTCTCAAAATCTTTTGCTAATTCATCGGGTAGCTGGACAACGAAAGCGGAGTGAACATGTTCTTTCCGACTCAAGGCATCTGCGACCAAATTCGCCTTGCCCGGGTGATAGTGAATCTCCAAATCATAATCCTTGATGAGCTCCAACCAACGACGTTGCCTAAGGTTGAGATCCTTCTGAGTGAATATATACTTCAAACTCTTATGATCCGTGTATACTTGGCACTTAGTTCCCATAATGTAGTGTCTCCAAATCTTAAGTGCATGCACAACGGCAGCCAGTTCTAAGTCATGAGTGGGGTAGTTCAATTCATGTTTCCGCAACTGACGAGATGCATAGGCAATCACATGACCTTCTTGCATAAGCACACATCCCAATCCTTGGCCACATGCATCACAATAGATATCAAATCCTTTCTGTAGGTCTGGCATAACCAATACTGGTGGCGACATCAATCTTTTCTTCAATTGATCAAAGCTGTCTTGGCACTTCTCGTCCCATTTAAATTCTCTTCCTTTCTCCAAAAGCGAAGTCATAGGTTTAGCAATCTTAGAAAATCCTTCATTAAACTCCGATAATATCCAGCAAGTCCCAAGAAACTCCGAATCTCAGTAACTGTAGTGGGTACTCTCCACTCCATTATCTCCTTAACCTTAGCAGGATCCACTGCTATTCCTCCATTAGAAATAATATGACCAAGGAATGGCACCTTGTCAATCCAAAACTCGCACTTGCTGAACTTAGCATAGAGTTGATTATCTCGCAACTTCTGTAGCACCAACCTTAGATGTTGTTCATGATCGCTTTCATTCTTAGAATAGATAAGAATATCGTCGATGAACACCACGACGAATCTGTCCAAATACTCCATAAACACCTTATTCATCAAATTCATGAAATATGCCGGTGCATTGGTCAATCCAAACGACATAACAGTAAACTCATATAATCCATATCGAGTCGAGAATGCTGTCTTGGGAATATCCGATGGTCTAATCCTCATCTGATGGTATCCCGATCGGAGATCAATCTTCGAGAATACTCTAGCTCCTCTCATCTGATCAAACAAATCCTCAATACGGGGTAATGGATACTTGTTCTTCACCGTAACATCATTAAGAGATCTATAATCCACACACATTCTTTGTGATCCATCCTTCTTCTGTACAAACAGTACCGGTGCTCCCCACGGTGAGGAACTCGGACGAATGTACCCAGCCTCTTGTAACTCAGTTAACTGCTTCTTTAGTTCCTTCAACTCCTCTACGGACATTCTATATGGCCGTTTAGAAATAGGGGCGGTTCCAGGTAAGAGATCAATAACAAACTCAACTTCTCTATCAGGTGGCATCCCTGGTAACTCCAGACATCCGGAAAATCCCTAACCACCCGGATGTTGTCACCAACAAACTCCTCAGGCATAAAGAACATTGCACGCATGGATGAGGAGGTTACTGCAATATTAACTTGAAATCTTTCTCCTTTAGTGGTAGTGAGTTCTATGGTACCTCTACCACATGCTATAACGGCCTTTGCCTTTCTTAGCCACGACATACCAAGGATCAGATCTATACTGCTTGACTCTAATATTATAGCAGTAGCTCCAAAATCTCTACCCATAATGGTTAATGTCAATCTACGTGTCATTTGATTCGCCTCAACAGGCCCTTTAGGTGTAATTACTATCAGGGGTTTTCTCATATTTAGCAGTGGTATTTCATTTGTGTTGGCATATCTAGCAGACATGAATGAATGTGTAGCACCAGAATCAAATAATATTGTTGCAGGAATTGCATTAACATAAAACATACCAATTACGAGGTCCCCACCATCAGGAGTATCATCAACGCTGACTTGATTCACCCTGGCTATAGAATATCCCTTGCCAGGGGTCTGTTGCTTGTTCTGAGCTGGAGTAGTAGCAATCCTCTGTGGGCAGACATTTGCATAATGACCAGTCTTCCCACACTTGAAACACGTAGTGCCCGAACTCTGTCCTGCAAACTTCGTCGGGGTGCCAGTGGGAGTAGCCTGTCGAGGAGGTGGAGTCCTCAGTGGTAATTGCTGAACTGGGCGCGGTCCTCCTGGTCGAGTCGGTGTACCCTGTGGTGAACTGTAGCGAGGACGAACACTGCTGCTACCCTGTCCTTGTGAGATAGCCTTCCTCTTCAAATCACCCAGTTGAACACGCTTGTGTTCAATAGCAAGAGCCTTATCTAGTAGCCTCTGAAATGATGGAAAGGTGTGTGCAACCAGTGCATACTGCAAGGGTCCATTAAGTCCTTCAATAAAGTGCTCCTGCTTTCTTTCATCCTCAGCAACTTCCTCCGGAGCATACCTTGACAGCTGAATAAATTTGTCTCTGTACTCGCTGACCGACATACTGCCTTGCTTCAATGACAGAAACTCCTTCTTCTTAATCTTTATCATCCCAGCTGGAATATGGTAGTTCCTGAACTGCGTACTGAACTCTGCCCAGGTAATAGTATCAGCAGCGTCATGGGCAGCAGTATAAGAATCCCACCAGTCAGCAGCAGGACCTGTCAGACGTCCCGAAGCATAAAGAACTTTCTCCCGGTCCGTGCACTGTGCAATATTCAGCATCTTCTCAACGGACTTCAGCCAATCATCCTCGTCCAGTGGATCAGGTGAGCTAGCGAATGTAGGTGGCTTATGACTCATGAACTCTCTATGCTTGTCTCGGGGTGGAACTGGTGGTGGTGGTGGAGGCAATGGCACTTGTTGCTGTTGCTGCTGCTGTTGTTGTGCCCTCCTTTCTTGGCGTATCTCATCTCTCTCCTGGCGCAACTCCTGGCGTATATCTTCTCTTTCCTGACGCATTTCCTAGCGTTCTTGCTGCATCTGGGCACGCATATCAGCCATAGTGTTCGCCATTTGCTGCATCACCGCCATCTGAGCAGCAACCAGTGGGTCAACTCCGCCTGGTGGAGGATTAGGAGGATTCATCTCTGCTGGCTGTGGCTGAGGTTGTCTATATATCCTTCGAGTGTGCTGATTAGGAGGCAGATCAATTCCACCACCCCTCCTGGTATTGACCATCTGAGTTAGACACATATGGTAAGAGAATAGTAGACAAGGCAGTAATTACAAATCATGTTACTTTGGGGGATTTATTAGCTAAGCAGTTTAATGTTTTACCTACCATAGCTAATTTATTACCTTATGGTGGTACATACTAAGATGTCCATCTATAATAATTCAGTCAATCAAAGAAGCAAATCAGGCATTTAGCATCAGAACAATCAACCAACATTTTTAAAATAGAAATAGTTTTGATTTGGTCTTAGGCCTCCTATCTCTTAAAATGTCATAGGGATAGGGATTCCAAGGTTTGAAATCCATCTTGTCTAAGAGTAGAAAAGGTAAGAATGACCAGAGTAGAACAGTAGAAAGTGAGACAGGATCAAGATGAGTGTAGAAAGAATCAGAGTAAGGTAAGTGTAGAATGAATCAGAATAAGATAAGTAGGTAAGAGTTTTGGTCCATTTCTATCTAGGTTTCGTCCTACAGTCAACATTCCTCTGATACCACTTCTGTAACACCCGGCTTTAAGGAACAAAGCCAGGTGCATCTCATACATGCGCCAAAGAAGACAACATATATAATAACAGAGTGTATAGAGATAAATGTCATAAAACATCAGAGTATTTATTACATAGCGGAAGACTTATTACAAAATAAAGGAATTAATGTAAAACAAACTAAGGATCGTCGGCGCCAGTGTCAACTGAGAAACGCCACCTAGATTAAGTCGAAGGCCTCGGTGTTAGGCGGCTCCTCTTCGACCACCTGTTCTTCTCCTGTGGGGGGGTGTGAGACAGCAAGAGTGAGCTCACATACGTTCATAGCTCAACAAGTCGTGGGGAATAATGTGGCATGAACTCACCAAAGGTGGGAGTTCATGAAGTGTAAGGCTGATCAATGAAATAAAGGCTGAAGCTGAGCATTGCTTTTATAAGTTGGTCAAAATTTTATTAGCAATTACTAAGTGTAAGTGAATACCAATCCATAGTAATAATAAATAAAAGTAATAATAAAATAATCCCAAATGCAATGAAATGACAGGTTAAGTTTAAGTTCCATATATTAATCATGTGAGTGTCCGAGCCGCTCATGACCGTGAGCACGGCTAGTATACCAGTTTTACACTCTGCAGAGGTTGCGCATCTTTACCCACAAGTCGTGTTACCCATTTGCCACGGAGTTGATCAGACTCCATACACCTCTACCTAGGAAGCGAGGCAGGGTACCACTACGAGGCCTTTACAAAGTTCCACTAGCTTCAGACTACCCGCTACAGTTTATAGGAAGCTCCAGTGCAGGGTTCTTGTCTGACCGCCATCGCAGCAAAATCAACCCAAGGACCTCCCTACACTGACCACTCCCCTACTGCCCTTGCCCCTTTCGGGTAAGGTAGCCCTCCACTAGCTTTCCTAGTTAATCAGCCAAGGGCGTCCCATTAAACCCTTGTGGTAGCACTGTTTTCCTGGGTGGTTCTCCATGTTCCCATTAACATAATGATCTTAACATGAACATTGAAGAATAAAACAGATAACAATAAATAGTATAACAATGAGTGATGAATATCTCTATACCCAAATCCACATAAAGCAATAGCATGTACTACCCAAAACTTTAGTAGTAAAACCAGTGGTGAAGCAAGGTATAAAGATAGTCAAATCTAGGGTATCCTATTGGGTCCCAGCAAAATTATCCTATGCAGATCATTATGAATAATAAGAACATGAATGGGTAAAAGAAGTGATCAAGGGCACAACTTGCCTTCAACGAGCTCCTGCTCAGCAGTCTCTACCAGCTAAACCCCGGAATCCTCTGTTGCTTGCTCCTCTACTCGCATCAATACAATACATACATGGTATAGCCAAAAAATAACATTACACCAAACATGTAAATAAAATGCACAGTAATAATCTAGACACTAAAATGAGATCTGTTGGGGGCTTGTTCTCAAATGCTAAGAGCTAAGAACAAGGCAACACAGAAAATGTTAAATATTAAGGCCCTTCGTCTTCCATTACATTATATCTCTTCGGGATATAGTGAATTTCAGACGAAGGTTACGAAGGACATACCTTCGTAAACATAATAGCAAAGGATGAAGTATTCATATAAATCATGAGGTATAAAGTAGACATCCAAATGTTAACATAAAATCATTTCTTAACATGAATAAATATAAATGATTTCAAATTACAAATGTACCTTCGGTCCTGAGGAAGGCGAGAGTACAAGTGTGATGCGAAAGCCAATAACAGGTTCGCGTGAACAGTACGGGAGTACTGTTCATCTATTTATAGACGCGGGACGCAGCCCACGTAAAATTACATCCATGTCCATTACATTTGTTAACGGTTTATGGCAATCTGTCGAGGCCCCCGAAGTCTTTTCATCTTTAAGTCGGTTCCCCCTTATGCCATCGCGCCGAAGCTTCCCTGCGCACAGCTTCGGCTGCCCTCGACCTTCGTCTGGTTCAGGCTTCGTCCTGGTCGTGCTCCATATGCATAATTCTGAATCCGAAAATACCTGTTCATATAATCCACTTGGAAAACATTGTCAAATCATGTTTTTGAGGACCTTCGGAGGACGAAGGCCCCCAACAGTAGCCCCTCGCAATATTGATTTGTAAATAATAAATTCAGATTGCGATATGGACGAAGGCCTTGAGCCGAAGGTCCGAAAAAACACCTTCCCTTTGCTAGAATAGCAACATTCACTAACAAGCGGGGCCTTTCAATTTTCAACGCCCTAGGCGTATAAATAAGATCACATCGCTAACTCATTTGGTACGCACACTTGCCTTTTGCTTCGGCCCACTAAAATTTTAGCTCTTGTTCATTAAGATTTGCTGGTCTTTTTGATTTCGGAGCTTCGGCCTCGGGAACAATTTTTTAGCGTTTCCGAAGATGTCTGAAGACAAGAAGATCCCCGCTGAGACGAAGCTGAAGATCCCTGCTGAGACGAAGCTGAGTCTCGAGGAGGAGAAGAATCTGGGGTTCCTGATAGCGATGGCAGAGACCAATACAGAGAAAATCACGAAGGAGATTCTCGAAGGTTTATCCGAAGATACTGATGACAGCGACAGCTATGATGTGGAAAGTGGTGGGGAAGAGGCCGAAGATCGACCGTGGCGACCAAGCCACACAGTTTTTGGGAAAACAACCATCAAGCAGAGTCACATTGATAATATGAGGGGGCGATATTTCCGAGACATATCTATTGTGAGAGCTGATGCCGGGGAAAAAACTTCTCCCACCCCCGAAAAAGATGAAGTTGTGATTTTCCGAAGCTTCCTCAAGGCTGGGCTTCGATTCCCCCTGAGCAACTTTGTTGTTGAGGTACTAAAGACATTTCAAGTCTATCTGCATCAAATCACTCCCGAAGCCATCATAAGAATGGGAGTGTTTGTCTGGGCTGCAAGGAGCCAAGGTTTGGAACCGAACGCTAAAAGCTTCTGCAACATTCATGAGTTATTATACGAGACGAAGCCCTGGGGAAAGGAGCAATACCACAACAACTTTGGGTGCTACAGCTTCGGCGCCCGCTCCGGGTCGAGCTGCCCTGTGCCGACCTTTCGGAAGAGGTGGCCCGGAGCCTGGATGACTGAATGGTTTTATGTAAAGAATGATCTAACAGCTCAAGAGAATGTGAAGAGTATCATTATGCACCCAATCTGGCAACGCTTCGGTCTTCGAAGGCCGAAGGTCGAAATGGACGAAGCCGCCGAAGAATGCCAAAGAGCCTTCGGGGTAGTCTGCTCGTTTATTGGGACAAGGGACTTGGTCCAAGAACACATTGCCTTCAGGGTATGGCCACTTGCAGAAAAGTGGGAAATGCCGAAGGAAACCATCAAAGAGTCCGACGAAGGCGGACTAGTCAGATTAAGGTACACATTCAAATATGCAGATAAATTTGTTGAACCTGATGATGACTGGCTGAAAAGCATTGAAACATTAAGTGATGAATTACTTGGGGCATACTCGAAGGCTGAAAATACTGCACTATCAGCAGCCTTCGGAGGCCGAAAAAAGAAGAGACTCAACCGAGTGTTTGATGCAGTCGGGTTCTTCTACCCTGATTATCGTTATCCCATCCGAAGGCAAAAAAGGAAAAACACAACTTCTGAAAAAGAGGAAGCTGCAACTGCCCCTAGCGAGCCAGAACCGAAAGGAAAAAGGTTGAAGGTCTTCACACACCGACCACGCCATATTGAACCAGCTTCGGTGCCTGAGTTCACCGGAGAAACCTCTTCGGCCGCCGAAGCTGAACAGCCAACCTTGCTGCCAGAAATTGCAGAGATGGCCGAAGCGCCATCCACAGAAAAAATGGAAGAAGCGAAAAACCCGACTAAGGAAAAAGCATCAGAAATTTTGAGTCCTGTAGCAAATGTCGAAGCAACAAAAATCCAAAAGGGTCCAATGGTGACCCCAAAAAGGAAGAGAATGGTAAATGTACTAGATGTCTTGGAGACAATTAAGTCTTCAAGCACAACTCCAAAAAAGAGTGTTGAAATTGCTGAAGCTTCTTCTGAAGCTCCGACGCAACAAGCTGAAGCTGAAGCTGGGCCTTCAGAGCCCTTCAAGGAGCAAACTTTGGAAGCCGAAGAAATAAAAATACCAGAACCAATTTTAGTTGAAGAAACTGACACTGCCATCCCCGAAGCGCCTGCCAGCATGTGTGATTACATCATACGACATGCTTCGGGGAAAAAACTATCTGAAGAAGAAACTCATGAAGCTAACCATTATGCAAAGGAGCTAAAATATCCAAAGGGGGCAGTAATATTCAATGGGACAGATGAAGATGATTTCTTATACTGCCTGCCTGACAACAAAGAGCTATCTGTCTGCCGAGAGATGGCCAGGAGTATTGGTTTCCCGAAGCTTGAATCTGGATTAAGCGCCATGACGAAAGAAGATCTCGCCGATAGTCTTGCGTACAACAGCCTGAAGGTACGGGAATTAAACGCTTGAAAAGAAAACCCCCTTATTATTTTTTTACGCAACTCATTCCTTTTTTCTTATATGAATTCTTTTTCGTATAGGGCCTGATCCTAAGCAACGCGCTAAGAGCGCAAAAGAGCGCCGAAGATGAAAGTTATGAGATTGCGTTTAATAATTTACGCTCCGAAGTTATCAAACTGAGAAACGAAGCTTTGGAAAAAGATAAAATTCTGCTTACACTGGTAGATAAAGTGAAAAAAGACGAAGCTGCTTCAAAGGCCCAAACCGAAGCTCAAAAACGCGAGATTAAAGATCTTCAGAAACAGCTGGCTAGAGCTAAAGAGGAGCGCGCGCTTGAGGAAACGAAACGAGAACTTAGTGATTTTATGGTCAGCAAATTGGAATCAAGAGTTAAGGAGCTTCGCACATCTCAGGGGAAATGCTATGTTAAATCTATAGAATGTGTGAATAAAATTAAAACCAGCTTTGCTAGCGTCGGTGCCTTTTCCAGCGAAGAGAATTTTTCTCGAGGCAACCCCGAAGATCCGCTGGAATGGATTAGCCACGAAGCAGAGGCCTTCGAAGAGATTCTGAACAGTCGTGGCGACATATGCGCTTTTTCGGGCGCCAGAGGAATTGCTTCCGTCTTAGAGAAGAAAGGTTGCGGGCATGTAAAATTTTTAGCTCAGTCCGAAGCTACCTTTTCTTCCGAAGATATCAAGGACCCCTCGGCCGAAGCAAGCGTGGTTGGTGGCAAATTTTTTACTGATATCTGGAACGACGGCGGCCGAGGAATGGCGCAAGAGATCATCCAAAGAAGCGAAAAAGGCATTCATGATGCTAGAAAAGTAGCAGAAGCTGCCGAAAGGAGTACGGAGCCCGAAAGACAATTAGGTACCAATTAGTCGTTCTTGTTGCGTTGTAATTTTCATTTTAAACTTTGCTCGCGATTTGTAAAAGTAATGAAGAAGTGTTCTCTTCGCTCAGAAACTGTTGAACCAACTGCCGACCCCCACACAAAAGGGGATGAAGAAATTAAACAAATGGCCGAAAGTATCATGGACAAGGTTGTTGACCAACTTCTGAATGAAGCCGCCGAAGCAGTATTGAGAGAAGATTAGATGCTATTTGGAAAAAACATTTAACGTGTAATCTATGCAACACTTTGTACATTTGAATGTAATATTTAAGTCTCTTTTCATTATTGAATTCTTTACGATGCATGAAACTTTAAATACATACCATTTTTGAGCCTTCGGCGAAAAAACACCTTCCCTTCTTTTCATGCTTCGTGAAGAAGACATTCTTCGTTAAAATAACTCTGATGAATGATATCCATGCTTCGTGAAAACATTCTCTGAAGCTATATTCCGAAGCTATACAACTTTGATATTGATCTGATAAAATTCGCCCATGTTTCGTAAAAATATTCTTCGAAACTGTATTCCGAAGCTATACAATTTCGATGTCACTTTCTCAAAGCATCCTTTCGAAGGTTGAGAGTACCCCCTTCTCTTGCCAAATGCAATATGATGTATGATGCTTATGCTATGCAAAATTATGTGATGATGTTATGTTATGCATGTGTCATTTGTTCCGAAGATACACATAAAACATATTCGTAAGCTCTGCATTCCCTTAGGAACGTCTTTGGAGCTTCTTCGTCTTTTACTTAGACGGTTTCAGCGTTGACTTTTCGCTGTAAGCCTCCCTTAGGAGCTTCTTCGCCTTTTACTTAGGCGGTTTTAGCGTTGACTTTTCGCTGTAAGCCTCCCTTAGGAGCTTCTTCGCCTTTTACTTAGGCGGTATCAGCGTTGACTTTTCGCTGTAGGCTCTGCATTCCTTTAGGAACGACTTCTGAGCAGAAAACTTACACTGCGCTCCCTTTGGAACGGCTTTTTGTGACTTCATAAACTTACTCTGCGTTCCTTAGAACGACTTTCTGTTACTCCGAAGGATTTTTAATCCGAAGGTCCTCCTTGGTAACGGAAAAAGTTTTAGGCTTCAGCAACTTAGGCTTGTGGAGCAAATAGATTTTCCTCGTAGGAAACAACGAAATTATTACATGAAAACTATCAATGTTTTTTGCTTCACAGGAAATAAAACTGAATAGAAAAGACTACTATCAAAGGTAGGATATGTCAATAAATGTGCTTCGACTCTGGCACAGTGCTGTTGACTGTGCGAGCTTCGGACTGTTCTCTGAAGTCCCTCTGATGTGGAGCGTATTGACTCCCTTCTGGCTGTTGACCTTGCTGCAATGGAGGTGGAGGCGGAAGCTGCTGCCAGGAAGCTTGAGGTTGACTTGCCGAAGCTACAGAAGCTGCAGGGTGGTTGTCTATGTATTGTGGGATATAAGGCGGATGATACGAAGCAGTATGCATGACCTGCTTCGGCTGAGCTTGTTGAGATGCAGCTTCGGCTATTTCCTTTTGCTTCTGGATTGTAACATGGCACGTCCTAGTGGTATGGCCCTTGCCTTCTCCACAGAACAAGCAAAACAGTCTCCTTGGCTGATCTCCGAATCTTCCGCCGAAGCCCCTGGCGCCTCTGCCTCTTGGAGCTGGTGGCCGGAAGGAGGTTTGTTGTTGCCCCGAAGCCTGTGAGGAGCACTGCGGCCTGTTTTGCTGACTCCCCTTATCATCATTCTGAGTGTTGTGGATGGAACGGACGTGCCTCGGGTAGTATCGTCCTCCGAAGCCCCTGGTCATTTCAGAAAATCTGAAGGCCTCCTCCCTTCTTTGGCGAAAATCATTGTCAGCACGAATGTACTCATCCATCTTTTGGAGCAATTTCTCCAGGGTCTGAGGAGGCTTCCGAGCAAAGTATTGAGCTACAGGTCCAGGACGAAGCCCCTTGATCATGGCTTCGATAACGATTTCATTGGGCACCGTTGGTGCCTGCGCCCTTAATCGTAAGAACCTTCGGACATACGCCTGAAGGTATTCTTCGTGATCCTGAATACACTGGAAGAGGGCTTGAGCTGTGACCGGCTTCGTTTGAAATCCTTGAAAGCTGGTCAGTAACATATCCTTCAGCTTCTGCCATGAAGTGATTGTTCCTGGCCGAAGAGAGGAATACCAAGTCTGAGCAACATTCCTGACGGCCATAACGAAAGACTTCGCCATGACTGCAGCATTGCCCCCGTACGAAGACACTGTTGCTTCGTAGCTCATCATGAATTGCTTCGGGTCGGAGTGGCCGTCAAACATGGGAAGCTGGGGTGGCTTATAGGATGGAGGCCAAGGTGTAGCCTGCAGCTCAGCAGACAGAGGAGAAGCATCATCGAAAACAAAATTTCCCTGATGGAAATTATCATACCAGTCATCTTCGTTGACGAAGCCCTCCTGATGAAGGTCTTTCTGATGAGGCCTTCTGTTCTGCTCATCGTGAGTGAGATGGCGAACTTCCTCAGAGGCTTCGTCTATTTGCCTTTGCAACTCAGCTAGGCGGGCCATCTTCTCCTTCTTCCTCTGCACTTGTTGATGTAGCATCTCCATCTCTCTGATTTCTTGGTCTAGCTCTTCTTCCTCAAGCGTCGGGCTGACGGCTTTTCTCTTCTGGCTTCGGGCCTCCCGAAGAGAGACGGTCTCCTGGTTGTGGTCCAGCGGTTGTAGTGCTCCTGCCCCAGTCGCTGAAGCTTTCTTCGGCGCCATAGCGAAGGTCTATAGCTTCCGAAGGTGTTCACAAAAACTCGAAGTGGAAGTGAGTTCACCGGAGGTGGGCGCCAATGTTGGGGCTTGTTCTCAAATGCTAAGAGCTAAGAACAAGGCAACACAGAAAATGTTAAATATTAAGGCCCTTCGTCTTCCATTACATTATATCTCTTCGGGATATAGTGAATTTCAGACGAAGGTTACGAAGGACATACCTTCGTAAACATAATAGCAAAGGATGAAGTATTCATATAAATCATGAGGTATAAAGTAGACATCCAAATGTTAACATAAAATCATTTCTTAACATGAATAAATATAAATGATTTCAAATTACAAATGTACCTTCGGTCCTGAGGAAGGCGAGAGTACAAGTGTGATGCGAAAGCCAATAACAGGTTCGCGTGAACAGTACGGGAGTACTGTTCATCTATTTATAGACGCGGGACGCAGCCCACGTAAAATTACATCCATGTCCATTACATTTGTTAACGGTTTATGGCAATCTGTCGAGGCCCCCGAAGTCTTTTCATCTTTAAGTCGGTTCCCCCTTATGCCATCGCGCCGAAGCTTCCCTGCGCACAGCTTCGGCTGCCCTCGACCTTCGTCTGGTTCAGGCTTCATCCTGGTCGTGCTCCATATGCATAATTCTGAATCCGAAAATACCTGTTCATATAATCCACTTGGAAAACATTGTCAAATCATGTTTTTGAGGACCTTCGGAGGACGAAGGCCCCCAACAAGATCATAGGAACTGGAATTATTAATTTTGGAGTTATATATTTTAAGTTATAAATTTTCTAATGTTTTATGCATTTATTACAAGATTAAGTGAAAGAATAATTTTAATGTGTTTGTCATGTCACAACAGAGGCACTAATGGTTAGACAATATTATTACAAAAATTTAGGAACTGGAATGGACCAATTTGGAGTTCCTATGCATTTTCTATGAATTATACAAATTATCTGAATTGTTTTTATATTAAAAACTCATTTTCTAATTCATTTTCTTGATTTTATAACGCTCTGGACGGGGCCTCAATTTCAGGAAACATCAGCGGTCTCGGTGTAAGTGTTTCCAAGGCTCAGAAAATCCTGGCGTGGACGGCGGGTTCTATTATCTAAAAGTATAAGGTCTCTTTTGAATAAGTGCCGAAGCGAAGGGGTATGGGGTGATATAGGCCGTCGGATTAGAAATCCAAGGCCCAGATCAGATCCAGCCTTAAGTGAGCCGATACGCGTTGCCCTCGGTTGGATCATGATCCAACGGCCCACGGAACACCACGCCATCACTAAATCTGATTCGTACGCCCGAGATCCAACGATGCAGATCAAAGCTACGCCTATCAATATGTGGGCTAAATCCGGACCGTTCAGATCAGATCCAAGGGCCAAGATCGGATCACGATATTATAAACCCGCAAGCGCACAAGGCCGTCCGATCACCAATTGATGGCCCAGATCCAATCCCACGAAGGGGTATCGCTCAATCTAATCGCGACCGTCGCATAGAAGATCAACGGCCACACCCATCTCTCCCCTATATACCCGAGCAGAACGGCGGCGCTGCACACCGATCTCGGCGGCGCCTCGCCGGCGTAAGGCGTTCTTCCGCCATACAGTGGTAAACCCATCGAGGAGCGGTGGTAAACGCAGGTGAAGGAAATTCGAACTTCATGAAGGACGTCTCACCAATGCTAGTGTCGCAGAGAACCCCGGCGACGATGATGCGCGGCTCCACGGTGGAGACGACTCGGCGGCGAGCAATTTCCCCCACAACGCGACTTCCTGCGCCCGATTGCTAGCCCGCGCAGAATCCCTGGTCGCCGGCGAACGTCCCTGACCCCTCCCCAAGACTCCGAGCCCCACCAATCGAAGGAATGGGCTGGCAGCGGCGAGCGCACACCCTTGGTTGCAGGCGTGCGGCGACGGTGGTGTCAGGCTTGGGTGCAGCACGGTGATGGTGGTTTGGAGGCCGAGAAAGGTCCGCGCCCTCCCTTTATGGGCCCGCGAGTCCGCGCCGAGGTGGAAGGGGGTGCGGGGCGTCAGCGCGACACTGGCGGGGAGGTTGTTGCAGCTGGAGATCGGCAGACGCGCCGCGCGTATCGCGGAGACGACGACCGGGAGGCGTGGGGCCCACTGCGCAGCGAGAGACGGGAGAGCAACGCACGCAAGAGGCCGATCCAGGGGGCCCCACCTGTCGGCACGCCCGTTTGGCTAGTGGGTCGCGCGGGGTCTAGTTTAGCTGGGCCGAGAGGGGATTAGGCCCAGGCGCCCTTTTCCAATTCCTCTTTTCTTTTCCTTTTGTTTGCTCCTTTTCTCTTCAATTTTATTTCCAAATCAAATTTCAATTCCACTTTAAATTCAAAATGTGTAGCCAATTCATCTTCACATTAAATGTTCAGTTTGAACATAGTATGGTGATTATTTCTTTACTTATAAATTTTATTTTGTTTTGTATAGTATTTCTCTTTCTATATTGTTTCCGATTCTCCCAATTTGCATTTTTTTTGGGTTAAATCCAAATTCTCAACCTATTATTATATTTTTACCCATATTACTAATTTATTAAATGCGCAAACACACCAAACTCCAGCATGATGCAAGGGTTGCTTATGTTTTATTAGAGAATTATTCACTTTAGCTATGCTCCTTAATGGTTCCCATGAAATAGAAGGCAGTACACATAAAGTTTTATTCCTTTCTTTTTACATTCCAAAAGTTGGGTATTACAAATCCTACCCCCCTTAAAAATAATCTCGTCCTCGAGATTTAGGAAGATCTAGGGAAAAGATGGGGGAAGTCTATGCGAAGCTCTTCTTCTCTTTCCCAAGTGGCTTCATCTTCACCGTGGTGACTCCATTGAACTTTGCACATCTTTATCACCTTATTTCTGGTAACTCGAGTCAAAGTGTCCAGAATCTTGATAGGGTACTCCGCATAAGTCAGGTCATCTTGAACACTAAGGTCCTCTAGTGGTAGCTGCTCCTCAGGTACCCTGAGGCACTTCTTTAGCTGAGATACATGAAATACATTATGTACATCTGATAGGTGATCGGGTAACTCCAGTTGATATGCAACTTCTCCCACTCGCTTTAAGATCAAGAAAGGTCCAATGAAGCGAGGGGACAACTTTCCTTTAACTTTAAATCTCCTCATACCCTGGAGTGGTGACACCTTCAAATAGACATGATCACCCTCCTGAAACTCCAGTAGTCTTCTCCTATTATCAGCATAGCTCTTTTGCCTGGATTGTGCAATCCTCAAATTCTCCCTTATCATTCGAACTTGTTCTTTCGCCTCTTGTATAAGTTCAGGTCCAAAGAACTGTCTTTCTCCAGTTTGATCCCAATATAGGGGGGGTCCTACACTTTCTGCCATATAGAGCCTCAAATGGTGACATCTTCAAACTGGCCTGATAGCTATTATTATAAGAAAACTCAGCATATGGTAAACTCTTCTCCCAACTGCCACCATGTTTAAGAGCACAAGCTCTTAACATATCCTCCAGGACTTGGTTAGTCCTCTCTGTCTGTCCATCAGTCTGGGGATGGTAGGCTGAGCTACAATTCAACTTTGTATCCAAACTCTCATGCAACTTCTTCCAAAACCGAGAAGTAAACTGCGACCCTCGATCAGACACGATCTTCTTAGGTACTCCATGTAGACAAACTATCCGAGTCATATACAATTCTGCTAGCTTGGCTCCCGTGTAATTAGTCCTCACAGGTATGAAATGAGCCACTTTTGTCAATCTGTCTACAATTACCCAAATAGAGTCATATCCTGCTGGAGTGCGGGGTAGACCAACAATAAAATCCATGCCAATTTCTTCACATTTCCACTCAGGTATCTTCAATGGGTGCAATAGTCCAGCGGGTCTTTGATGTTCGGCCTTAACTCTTTGACACACATCACACTTAGCCACATGGGCAGCAACATCTCTTTTCAATCCATACCACCAGTACTTTCGCTTCAAATCTTGATACATCTTAGTGCTACCAGGGTGGATAGAATAATCAGAATCATGGGCTTCTTTCAATATAGTCTCACGGAGGCTATCAATCTTCGGAACACATATCCGGTCTTTGAACCATATAGTACCTTGCTCATCCTCCGTGAATTCTGGAACTCGACCATCCGTAATCAGATCCTTAATCTCTTGAATCTTAGCATCACCAACCTGACCTTTACGAATCTCTTGCTCCAAGGTAGGTTCCAACTCAATGGTAACTCCTTCAGTGTGAGTAACAATTCCCAGGTTGAGCTTCTCAAAATCTTTTGCTAATTCATCGGGTAGCTAGACAACGAAAGCGGAGTGAACATGTTCTTTCCGACTCAAGGCATCTGCGACCAAATTCGCCTTGCCCGGGTGATAGTGAATCTCCAAATCATAATCCTTGATGAGCTCCAACCAATGACGTTGCCTAAGGTTGAGATCCTTCTGAGTGAATATATACTTCAAACTCTTATGATCCGTGTATACTTGGCACTTAGTTCCCATAATGTAGTGTCTCCAAATCTTAAGTGCATGCACAACGGCAGCCAGTTCTAAGTCATGAGTGGGGTAGTTCAATTCATGTTTCCGCAACTGACGAGATGCATAGGCAATCACATGACCTTCTTGCATAAGCACACATCCCAATCCTTGGCCACATGCATCACAATAGATATCAAATCCTTTCTGTAGGTCTGGCATAACCAATACTGGTGGCGACATCAATCTTTTCTTCAATTGATCAAAGCTGTCTTGGCACTTCTCGTCCCATTTAAATTCTCTTCCTTTCTCCAAAAGCGAAGTCATAGGTTTAGCAATCTTAGAAAATCCTTCATTAAACTCCGATAATATCCAGCAAGTCCCAAGAAACTCCGAATCTCAGTAACTGTAGTGGGTACTCTCCACTCCATTATCTCCTTAACCTTAGCAGGATCCACTGCTATTCCTCCATTAGAAATAATATGACCAAGGAATGGCACCTTGTCAATCCAAAACTCGCACTTGCTGAACTTAGCATAGAGTTGATTATCTCGCAACTTCTGTAGCACCAACCTTAGATGTTGTTCATGATCGCTTTCATTCTTAGAATAGATAAGAATATCGTCGATGAACACCACGACGAATCTGTCCAAATACTCCATAAACACCTTATTCATCAAATTCATGAAATATGCCGGTGCATTGGTCAATCCAAACGACATAACAGTAAACTCATATAATCCATATCGAGTCGAGAATGCTGTCTTGGGAATATCCGATGGTCTAATCCTCATCTGATGGTATCCCGATCGGAGATCAATCTTCGAGAATACTCTAGCTACTCTCATCTGATCAAACAAATCCTCAATACGGGGTAATGGATACTTGTTCTTCACCGTAACATCATTAAGAGATCTATAATCCACACACATTCTTTGTGATCCATCCTTCTTCTGTACAAACAGTACCGGTGCTCCCCACGGTGAGGAACTCGGACGAATGTACCCAGCCTCTTGTAACTCAGTTAACTGCTTCTTTAGTTCCTTCAACTCCTCTACGGACATTCTATATGGCCGTTTAGAAATAGGGGCGGTTCCAGGTAAGAGATCAATAACAAACTCAACTTCTCTATCAGGTGGCATCCCTGGTAACTCCAGACATCCGGAAAATCCCTAACCACCCGGATGTTGTCACCAACAAACTCCTCAGGCATAAAGAACATTGCACGCATGGATGAGGAGGTTACTGCAATATTAACTTGAAATCTTTCTCCTTTAGTGGTAGTGAGTTCTATGGTACCTCTACCACATGCTATAACGGCCTTTGCCTTTCTTAGCCACGACATACCAAGGATCAGATCTATACTGCTTGACTCTAATATTATAGCAGTAGCTCCAAAATCTCTACCCATAATGGTTAATGTCAATCTACGTGTCATTTGATTCGCCTCAACAGGCCCTTTAGGTGTAATTACTATCAGGGGTTTTCTCATATTTAGCAGTGGTATTTCATTTGTGTTGGCATATCTAGCAGACATGAATGAATGTGTAGCACCAGAATCAAATAATATTGTTGCAGGAATTGCATTAACATAAAACATACCAATTACGAGGTCCCCACCATCAGGAGTATCATCAACGCTGACTTGATTCACCCTGGCTATAGAATATCCCTTGCCAGGGGTCTGTTGCTTGTTCTGAGCTGGAGTAGTAGCAATCCTCTGTGGGCAGACATTTGCATAATGACCAGTCTTCCCACACTTGAAACACGTAGTGCCCGAACTCTGTCCTGCAAACTTCGTCGGGGTGCCAGTGGGAGTAGCCTGTCGAGGAGGTGGAGTCCTCAGTGGTAATTGCTGAACTGGGCGCGGTCCTCCTGGTCGAGTCGGTGTACCCTGTGGTGAACTGTAGCGAGGACGAACACTGCTGCTACCCTGTCCTTGTGAGATAGCCTTCCTCTTCAAATCACCCAGTTGAACACGCTTGTGTTCAATAGCAAGAGCCTTATCTAGTAGCCTCTGAAATGATGGAAAGGTGTGTGCAACCAGTGCATACTGCAAGGGTCCATTAAGTCCTTCAATAAAGTGCTCCTGCTTTCTTTCATCCTCAGCAACTTCCTCCGGAGCATACCTTGACAGCTGAATAAATTTGTCTCTGTACTCGCTGACCGACATACTGCCTTGCTTCAATGACAGAAACTCCTTCTTCTTAATCTTTATCATCCCAGCTGGAATATGGTAGTTCCTGAACTGCGTACTGAACTCTGCCCAGGTAATAGTATCAGCAGCGTCATGGGCAGCAGTATAAGAATCCCACCAGTCAGCAGCAGGACCTGTCAGACGTCCCGAAGCATAAAGAACTTTCTCCCGGTCCGTGCACTGTGCAATATTCAGCATCTTCTCAACGGACTTCAGCCAATCATCCTCGTCCAGTGGATCAGGTGAGCTAGCGAATGTAGGTGGCTTATGACTCATGAACTCTCTATGCTTGTCTCGGGGTGGAACTGGTGGTGGTGGTGGAGGCAATGGCACTTGTTGCTGTTGCTGCTGCTGTTGTTGTGCCCTCCTTTCTTGGCGTATCTCATCTCTCTCCTGGCGCAACTCCTGGCGTATATCTTCTCTTTCCTGACGCATTTCCTAGCGTTCTTGCTGCATCTGGGCACGCATATCAGCCATAGTGTCCGCCATTTGCTGCATCACCGCCATCTGAGCAGCAACCAGTGGGTCAACTCCGCCTGGTGGAGGATTAGGAGGATTCATCTCTGCTGGCTGTGGCTGAGGTTGTCTATATATCCTTCGAGTGTGCTGATTAGGAGGCAGATCAATTCCACCACCCCTCCTGGTATTGACCATCTGAGTTAGACACATATGGTAAGAGAATAGTAGACAAGGCAGTAATTACAAATCATGTTACTTTGGGGGATTTATTAGCTAAGCAGTTTAATGTTTTACCTACCATAGCTAATTTATTACCTTATGGTGGTACATACTAAGATGTCCATCTATAATAATTCAGTCAATCAAAGAAGCAAATCAGGCATTTAGCATCAGAACAATCAACCAACATTTTTAAAATAGAAATAGTTTTGATTTGGTCTTAGGCCTCCTATCTCTTAAAATGTCATAGGGATAGGGATTCCAAGGTTTGAAATCCATCTTGTCTAAGAGTAGAAAAGGTAAGAATGACCAGAGTAGAACAGTAGAAAGTGAGACAGGATCAAGATGAGTGTAGAAAGAATCAGAGTAAGGTAAGTGTAGAATGAATCAGAATAAGATAAGTAGGTAAGAGTTTTGGTCCATTTCTATCTAGGTTTCGTCCTACAGTCAACATTCCTCTGATACCACTTCTGTAACACCCGGCTTTAAGGAACAAAGCCAGGTGCATCTCATACATGCGCCAAAGAAGACAACATATATAATAACAGAGTGTATAGAGATAAATGTCATAAAACATCAGAGTATTTATTACATAGCGGAAGACTTATTACAAAATAAAGGAATTAATGTAAAACAAACTAAGGATCGTCGGCGCCAGTGTCAACTGAGAAACGCCACCTAGATTAAGTCGAAGGCCTCGGTGTTAGGCGGCTCCTCTTCGACCACCTGTTCTTCTCCTGTGGGGGGGTGTGAGACAGCAAGAGTGAGCTCACATACGTTCATAGCTCAACAAGTCGTGGGGAATAATGTGGCATGAACTCACCAAAGGTGGGAGTTCATGAAGTGTAAGGCTGATCAATGAAATAAAGGCTGAAGCTGAGCATTGCTTTTATAAGTTGGTCAAAATTTTATTAGCAATTACTAAGTGTAAGTGAATACCAATCCATAGTAATAATAAATAAAAGTAATAATAAAATAATCCCAAATGCAATGAAATGACAGGTTAAGTTTAAGTTCCATATATTAATCATGTGAGTGTCCGAGCCGCTCATGACCGTGAGCACGGCTAGTATACCAGTTTTACACTCTGCAGAGGTTGCGCATCTTTACCCACAAGTCGTGTTACCCATTTGCCACGGAGTTGATCAGACTCCATACACCTCTACCTAGGAAGCGAGGCAGGGTACCACTACGAGGCCTTTACAAAGTTCCACTAGCTTCAGACTACCCGCTACAGTTTATAGGAAGCTCCAGTGCAGGGTTCTTGTCTGACCGCCATCGCAGCAAAATCAACCCAAGGACCTCCCTACACTGACCACTCCCCTACTGCCCTTGCCCCTTTCGGGTAAGGTAGCCCTCCACTAGCTTTCCTAGTTAATCAGCCAAGGGCGTCCCATTAAACCCTTGTGGTAGCACTGTTTTCCTGGGTGGTTCTCCATGTTCCCATTAACATAATGATCTTAACATGAACATTGAAGAATAAAACAGATAACAATAAATAGTATAACAATGAGTGATGAATATCTCTATACCCAAATCCACATAAAGCAATAGCATGTACTACCCAAAACTTTAGTAGTAAAACCAGTGGTGAAGCAAGGTATAAAGATAGTCAAATCTAGGGTATCCTATTGGGTCCCAGCAAAATTATCCTATGCAGATCATTATGAATAATAAGAACATGAATGGGTAAAAGAAGTGATCAAGGGCACAACTTGCCTTCAACGAGCTCCTGCTCAGCAGTCTCTACCAGCTAAACCCCGGAATCCTCTGTTGCTTGCTCCTCTACTCGCATCAATACAATACATACATGGTATAGCCAAAAAATAACATTACACCAAACATGTAAATAAAATGCACAGTAATAATCTAGACACTAAAATGAGATCATAGGAACTGGAATTATTAATTTTGGAGTTATATATTTTAAGTTATAAATTTTCTAATGTTTTATGCATTTATTACAAGATTAAGTGAAAGAATAATTTTAATGTGTTTGTCATGTCACAACAGAGGCACTAATGGTTAGACAATATTATTACAAAAATTTAGGAACTGGAATGGACCAATTTGGAGTTCCTATGCATTTTCTATGAATTATACAAATTATCTGAATTGTTTTTATATTAAAAACTCATTTTCTAATTCATTTTCTTGATTTTATAACGCTCTGGACGGGGCCTCAATTTCAGGAAACATCAGGGGTCTCGGTGTAAGTGTTTCCAAGACTCAGAAAATCCTGGCGTGGACGACGGGTTCTATTATTTAAAAGTATAAGGTCTCTTTTGAATAAGTGCCGAAGCGAAGGGGTATGGGGTGATATAGGCCGTCGGATTAGAAATCCAAGGCCCAGATCAGATCCAGCCTTAAGTGAACCGATACGCTTTGCCCTCGGTTGGATCATGATCCAACGGCCCACGGAACACCACGCCATCACTAAATCCAATTCGTACGCCCGAGATCCAACGATGCAGATCAAAGCTACGCCTATCAATACGTGGGCTAAATCCGGACCGTTCAGATCAGATCCAAGGGCCAAGATCGGATCACGATATTATAAACCCGCAAGCGCACAAGGCCGTCCGATCACCAATTGATGGCCCAGATCCAATCCCACGAAGGGGTATCGCTCGATCTAATCGCGACCGTCGCATAGAAGATCAACGGCCACACCCATCTCTCCCCTATATACCCGAGCAGAACGGCAGCGCTGCACACCGATCTCGGCGGCGCCTCGCCGGCGTAAGGCGTTCTTCCGCCATACAGTGGTAAACCCATCGAGGAGCGGTGCTAAACGCAGGTGAAGGAAATTCGAACTTCATGAAGGACGTCTCACCAATGCTAGTGTCGCAGAGAACCCCGGCGACGATGATGCGCGGCTCCACGGTGGAGACGACTCGGCGGCGAGCAATTTCCCCCACAACGCGACTTCCTGCGCCCGATTGCTAGCCCGCGCAGAATCCCTGGTCGCCGGCGAACGTCCCTGACCCCTCCCCAAGACTCTGAGCCCCACCAATCGAAGGAATGGGCTGGCAGCGGCGAGCGCACACCCTTGGTTGCAGGCGTGCGGCGACGGTGGTGTCAGGCTTGGGTGCGGCACGGTGATGGTGGTTTGGAGGCCGAGAAAGGTCCGCGCCCTCCCTTTATGGGCCCGCGAGTCCGCGCCGAGGTGGAAGGGGGTGCAGGGCGTCAGCGCGACACTGGCGGGGAGGTTGTTGCAGCTGGAGATCGGCAGACGCGCCGCGCGTATCGCGGAGACGACGACCGGGAGGCGTGGGGCCCACTGCGCAGCGAGAGACGGGAGAGCAACGCGCGCAAGAGGCCGATCCAGGGGGCCCCACCTGTCGGCACGCCCGTTTGGCTAGTGGGCCGCGCGGGGTCTAGTTTAGCTGGGCCGAGAGGGGATTAGGCCCAGGCGCCCTTTTCCAATTCCTCTTTTCTTTTCCTTTTGTTTGCTCCTTTTCTCTTCAATTTTATTTCCAAATCAAATTTCAATTCCACTTTAAATTCAAAATGTGTAGCCAATTCATCTTCACATTAAATGTTCAGTTTGAACATAGTATGGTGATTATTTCTTTACTTATAAATTTTATTTTGTTTTGTATAGTATTTCTCTTTCTATATTGTTTCCAATTCTCCCAATTTGCATTTTTTTTTGGGTTAAATCCAAATTCTCAACCTATTATTATATTTTTACCCATATTACTAATTTATTAAATGCGCAAACACACCAAACTCCAGCATGATGCAGGGGTTGCTTATGTTTTATTAGAGAATTATTCACTTTAGCTATGCTCCTTAATGGTTCCCATGAAATAGAAGGCAATACACATAAAGTTTTATTCCTTTCTTTTTACATTCCAAAAGTTGGGTATTACAGGCTACCAGTTGGAGCGGTACCCGTTGACGGCGGTGAATGTGGAAGATGGCGGAGAACGAGGAAGCAGTCGGGTCAGCGGAGAGCGTGGAAGCAGTCGCGTCGGCGGAGAAACTAGGGTTTTCTCCGGTCTGGACTCCCGTCTCCTGACGCAGCAGCGAGAATATTGGAGCGCGGATTGGGGTCAACGAGGAGGCGTCGTTCAACTGCCGATTGCGACTGGATCGACAGCGAGCGGCGAATGGAGCGAAGTCGTTGGGGATGGCTGAGTCGGTGGAGATTCCTGGAGTCGCGCGGCGAGGTTGGGGTTTTGCGGTCGTGTAGTCGGTTATGGAAACTGAGACCGGGAGAAGAGGAGCTAATGGCGGAGCATGTCATTATATATATGGAATCTGAAAAGTCGGTCGGCTGTGAATGCACGTGCGTTCGTATTTGGCTGTGGCTTCTTATAGCTAAATAGAGCCTAGGGCTCTAAATACATATAGTATATATATATATAGGGTATCGTGGACCGTGTGTGCTCAATAGTGTGGATACTCTATGCAGGGCCGTTCCTGAGGGGTTGCCGAAGGTGCGGCCGCACCGGGCCCCCAAAAACAGAGGGCCCCCTAGCCATTAGACACTAGTATTTTTTCTTGTTAAATCTATCTATTCTAGACATAAATACGCAAAGATCGATTGCGCTATCGACCAGTCTCGTTTAGATTATTAAACAAATATCTCAATTACTTATCGAATACTCTATCTGTTTCAAAATTGTTTAGCTCTTGATTTTTATGTTTATATTCAACTAGATGATGATGAATTCACTAAAAAAGCAAAATAAATTCTATTTTTAATATAGAAAAAGTACTATTTACTATACATTGATGGTTGCATCGACAGAGAGAAGATTTTTAAAATTGAAATATTTTTGTAAACTATTTATGGCCAACAATAACTCAAGAGATGTTAAATAGCTTGGCGATTCTATATATAAAAAAAAGTTGTTGAATGAGATTGATCTCAATGATATAAGCGATGACTTTGTATCACAAAATGTTAGAAGATATTATTAATAATATCAGATGACAAGTAAGTGTTTTTGACTATATTTTACATTTGTTATCTTATAAAACTTTAAAACAATGCATAATAATTTTTATTTGTCAAATATTTAATAATATTTATATAATTATATATATTTGTGTGTGGATGGGCCTCTATATCAGATTTCGCATTGGGCCCCCGAAAAGTCAGGAACGGCCCTGACTCTATGACCATGTAATCACTTTTATGATCTGTCAAAAGATAGAATCCGCAACAAATGGAGTCTATAGAGCATGTTTCCTGTACAACATGTAACCTCTTTATTAGTACTAGTCGAAGTCACCGATCGATTATTATAGAAATCAATTAACACCAGACTAAACACATAGGCCTAAAAACTATTATCTTTAATCTTGATTACATAGTATCGGATGAAAATGTGATGCTATAGCCGATCCTTTTAATCGATACTATTGAAGACTATGTGTGCAGTAGTTGACCGAGGGCTCGGTCGTTTTGGTGTCGCTCTTCTTCTACTGCCAACGGTGTTCGTTGTTCCCTTCGCGCGGCTCTTGTATTTCTCGCCCGTTGCTCCTCGTCCCAGCCGGGAGCCATATGCATGCCATACTACCCATACTCCTCGCCTCCTCCTAATAATTTCTGTCCAGAGCTGAAGATCGAAGCCCGAGGACCGAGGTAATTAAGCTACTCATTCTCTCTCTCTCTCATGGTAGTAGCAAGTTCATTTGTGTGCGTCTCTCTTTCTCGCTCCGCAGCAAGTTCGCTCGCCTCGATCAATCCCATCCCTACCCGACGAAGTGCTTGCTTATTTTCTTGATCCTTTCTTGTTGATTTTGGTGACAACCAAGCTTTTCAATCACGTTTCCAAGGGACCTCCGCAAAAATAAGCTCTTAAACTCATACACTTCCATTTTTTTCCTCCTTTTTTTTCCATTCACGAACCATTGAACAGATCTTGTTCTAAGAGCCAACAGCACACAGACACACACACACTCTGGAATAATCGTCTGTAGAATTCCCGGGGGCCTGGCCTTGGGTTGGTTCGAAGGTCAGACAGAACTGCCGCTCTACGCGTTGGAAGACACACTTGGCCTCGCTCTGCTGCCCGTTGCTACGAGCTGCCGCTTATAAGCATCGGACACGTGGCAACGGTTCTGGTTTTTTTTTCACACGCCGGTCATGGTCGTGCACAGAAGCGGAGGGCCGGCAACTTCCTTTCACTTTCAACCTGTAACAACTGTCCCTCCCAGCAGACTATGATCAGAATTTTCAGCTGAAAGATGATATAAAGAAAAAAGGATTCTCTTAGACCTCGTCGCCTTCATTACAGGCGTTGTATCCAAATTGGGTACGCATATTTGAATAACGTCTGTTGCACTGGCAGGTGGATCCGGCCAGGACCTTGACCAGCCTGCTGAATTTCCATCCTAGTCGGCGACGGGTGCGTGCTGAGACTGCTGCTGACATTGCGGCACCTAGGGAGGAGGCGATCAAAACATGTGGGCGACAAAGAAGCTCGCCACGACAGCCCTGCTCGTGCTCACCTCTCTGCTGGCTGCACGGTATCTGATAGAGCACACCGCGAGCTCAGGGATGTCGTCTCGGTACCAGATCCTGCATCTGGTTCACCACCTCGAGTGGCTCAAGAGCCCGGCGGACGCGCAAGAAACCAGTCCGGGAGTCGTCATCACAACGGCAGCTTCTTCAAACACCTCCTCGGAGGACTCTGCTAGTAAAAACTCCTCCGCCGCCGCTCAAGTGTTTCCGTGGCTAGACACGTGGAGCCAGATGACGCGGCTAGCCGACATCGCCAGCGGCCTTCCACACGCGACCGAGGCGGTGGACGGCGGGAGGACTGCGTGGGAAAACCTGACAGCATCCGTCCACGTTCACCAGAGGCAGAAAGCAGAGCAGCGGCGGCGACTCTGCCCGTACTCGGTCCGCGGGATGGACGACACTCCGTCCAACAAACCCGAGAGCGGCGGTGGCGCCTTCACCGTCGGCGTACCCTGTGGGCTGACCGTAGGCTCCTCGGCGACCCTTATAGGCACCCCTGGACTCCTCTCCGGCAACTTCTGGATCGAACTCGTCGGGACGACGACAGCGCTTCCGGCGGGGGAGACCGAAACGCCTGCCGTCCCGCTGCACTACGGCGTGCGTCTAACCGGCGACGGCGGAGCCACCAGAGACCGTCCGCCGGTCCTAGTGCAGAACGCCTTCAGCGCGAGCAGCGGCTGGGGCGCCGAGGCTCGCTGTAGTTGTACTCCCGGCAATGCGGCGGCTGAAGGTGCTCCTCCTGCTGCAGTAGTAGACGGTCTAGAGAGATGCGATGCCATGGCGGACCGGGAGGAGGAGGAGGAGGTGAGCAGCAGCTCCGAACATCACACGGCTGCCAGTGCCAAGAAGCACAAGCACGGAGGGTGTTTCCCGTTTAAGCAGGGATACCTTGCTATTGCGACACTGCGCGTCGGATGGGAGGGCTTCCATATGACAGTCGACGGGAAACACGTCACTTCATTTGCGTATCGAGCGGTCGGTAACGTAACTAACCTTCTTCTTCTTCCGATCCACGTCACCAAACGGATTGATAATTTAATAGTATAAATCCTAACGATCATTTAATAGGGCTTGGAGCCATGGTATGTGACCCAAGTAAGAATCTCTGGTGACTTCAAGCTTGCAAGTGCGATTCTAAGCGGCTTGCCCACGTCAGAAGACCTGGAGAACCCTAACCTCGAATCGCTCAAGGCGCCACCTGTCCCAAACGACAGAGACGTCGACCTTCTGATCGGCGTCTTCTCAACGGCGAACAACTTCAAGCGTAGGATGGCCATTCGAAGGACATGGATGCAATATGACGCTGTGCGCCAAGGGGCGGTTGCAGTACGGTTTTTCGTTGGCCTGGTAAAACACTCAGCAATTGCTATGAAGTATTATTATTAGTAAACAACATGGAAGACACACTAGCCTCATGGTAATTGTTATTATGTTTTTTTGGGTTTTTTTTCCTTAAAGCATACGAACCTCATGGTGAACGAGGAACTCTGGGACGAGGCACGCACGTACGGTGACATCCAGGTGTTGCGCTTCGTTGATTACTACGGCCTGATAACATGGAAGACGCTAGCGATCTGCATCTATGGGGTAAGATCGATAAAGCATACACTGTCATCATCACCAAGCTAAGCTATACTTCTCCGGTCTCTGCTTCTTATGTTTCTCTCGACCTGTTCTTAATTAACTGTGATTTGTCTGACCAGACCAGTGTACTGCCAGCCAAGTATCTGATGAAAACAGACGATGATGCTTTTGTCCGCGTAGATGAGATCTACTCCACGGTGAAGCAGCTTAATGTCAGCCGTGGCCTACTTTACGGTCGCATAAATTCCGATTCTGGTCCCCACAGAAATCCCCAAAGCAAATGGTACATAAGCCAAGAGGTAAATTCTTCGCAAAGGGATTAAATTCCTCCCTAGACAATCGATGTATATCGCGTTGGATTTATGATCATAGAAAAATAGAAGAAAAGATCAAGTTAGGAATGATGATATACATGATAAGCTAGACTTTTAACACCAATTGACCAAAAAATTTGTCCAACATCGATTAAGATGTTTTAGACATGTTTAATGGAGACCTTCAAAGGTGTAGTAGAATTCTAAGACTTGATAGTAATGTGAAAAGAGATAGAGAAATGAGAAGTTGATATGGGAAGAGAGAGTAAAAAAAAAAGACATAAAAGAGTGGAATATATCCAAAGGTTCAGGGTTAAATAGGAGTGAATGGTAAAAAAAACTATATATGTGACTGAACCTTAATTTATGGCTTGGCTAGCTTCTATTGTGTTTCACACTAGCATATCCTAATGTACTTGTTACAAAAAGACTCGGTTGTTGTTGTATTGCTGTCGTAACAGAAACTCAAGGAGCCATATAGACATTTTTTTACTGTATCACCATCAACAGATGTAAATGCCAACATTTCTGACATGTTCTCCAGGAATGGCCTGAAGATAAATACCCACCATGGGCTCATGGACCAGGATATGTAGTTTCACAAGACATTGCAAGGACAATCAACAATTGGTATAAGGCAAGTCGTTTAAAGGTATGTATATTCAAGTGCAAACATAATCTGTGACCTGTACATCCGAAATGAAAAATCAGCACCTAAGATCCCTCAAGCTACAAAACAAGGCATCTGAAGGCATGCTTGTTCGCACAGCAAAAATGAACTGCTCTATGCACTAGCAAATAAAACATATACTTTATCTGAAATACCCAAACTATGAGCTCATAAACAAGTAACTCAGAGTAATCCTGTTCAGAAACAAAATAGAAGCTATGATATCCATGCAAAGCCATAGCAAGCCTAGTTATGTGCACAAACTGTCCACATTTTCACTTTTTTTGTTTCCCTAATTGTTCTGAATGAATATCACAACATGTGTTCTTGCAAGCTCATATAAGATGACTTCAGTTCAACTAATAGTTAGCTTGTCATCTGATGTGTTTGACATCTGCTTCAGAAGATGGTAATCAGATTAGAAGAGCTAAATTAGATGCTATGACTTTTCACAGATGTTCAAACTAGAGGATGTAGCAATGGGCATATGGGTAAATGAAATGAAGAAAGGTGGATTACCAGTGAAATATGAAACAGACAAGAGAATTAACATCGACGGCTGCCATGATGGGTACATTATTGCTCACTACCAAGAACCAAGACATCTGCTATGCCTGTGGGAGAAGCTCCTAACGACACATCAAGCAGAATGCTGTAGCACTAAGTAATAGAAAAGGAACTTCAATGCTTAGATCTTGGCCCGATTTATGTATCAGGTCACTTGCTAACCTTGCGATGACAATTGACAACAAAGAAGCCTCTAACATCTTCTTTTTCTGGTGCACAGCACTAATGTAAACTAAATTCAATGAATTACATAGATAAAGTTAGTTCACCTCATCCCAGCCTACCTATGTTTTCAGAGAATGTATTTTAGGAGGTACTAAAAGTCAGGAGAAAATTGTATTGCTATATTTTGTTGCATCTAACATTATGGGGATATAAGCACTCAAGGTGTATAAACTACTTGCAGTCTGAGGGCACATTTTTAGCAACTACAACGGTTATCTTTAGGATAGAAGTCCTTTGAAGCTAAACATCAACCATAACAACTGAGAACCTTAGCCAAAGGGAGCATGGATTATAGCTACAATCAAGAATTCCAGATTTAAAATTTGCCAACTGCATGATACCAAAATAAAATCATGCAATGCAGCAATCAAATTTACAGTACAAGATACAATCGAAAAATTGTCAAAATAAAAAGAAGTGTGCTTTCTTTTTGCATTGATCCTTACTCGAGAGAGCTTTGCAGTGTTTTTGCTTTTCTCCTCTTATGCACTCCACCCTTAACCTTTGAGGCCTGAAAATAGGGCCTGTAACTTAAGCTCGTTTTTTCTACATAATAGAAGGCACACACAGATCCTGCCATTTTTCTTCCAAAAAAAGGAGGAAAAACATATTTGTGTATTCATTCTTAAATTCATGTCCATAAAGAAAAATTAAAAGAATGAAAATAAGAAGCAGAATGCTACTACTAAACTCCTTTGGCTGATTACTAAGCACCTATGTTTAGGGAGATCCACAGCTGCTCATAATTGTCCTTCGTTCTCGAACAACTAAGCCTCAGGCCCATTCTTACTCCACGTTGTAGGAAACATAACTTAGAGTTCAATGGGACCATTAGCTATACATCAACTTTAACCTACCTTCGCTGTTTATATGTCAAGTGAATATCCATTCAGAGATTCAACCAGGCTTCTCCAGGTGAACTCCATGTATCTCAACATTACAAAGGCTGAGCTTCGAATTGACATGTGAACCATAAATACATTCCAAATTGTCGCCGGTTCCATTTGGTGACATTGTTGGATAATCTTGCTTCACAGAACCCAAACTCAAAGGACTGCTATTTCATAAGCAATGCAGTAAAAAGGCATTGGGTGCATCTGAATGCCAGCTCACAGCCTTGCCTTAGTGTCTGACAGCGTCACATTGACCAGCCGCTCCCTGAAATCGTCATCGTTGCTTGTTAGCATATCCTTAAGTGGCATCTCGATGCCCCTTTCCCTCAACGCCTCGTGCCTCGGCTTGATCCTCCCCTCCAAACTGAATGCAAAGTAGTGCGGGAACTCGGCTAGCTCCGCGGCAGGGTCCCTCTGCATGCGCTCCGCGAGGAACTCGAGCTTAGGCCTGAGGTTGGTCTCGATCCCGTAGGAGAGGATGGCGGGCGCACGCCTGAGAACCGCACAGACGGCAGAGTCGGGGAGCCCCGTGGCGTCACGGAGGAATAGGAGTTTGGGGAGGAGGGTGCGCTCAACGTTGAAAGCAAGGAGCAGCGCGGCGGCGAGAGGGAGCGGCTCCCGACGGAGCGATACGCGGCGGCGGAAGAAGAGCAGCGCGGGGCGGAGCGTGTCAGGAACGGATGCGGCCAGGAGGCGTGGGGACCGGACCACCGCGGAGCGGAGGAGCGGCGGAGGGAGCGGCGCATCGGCGGAGAGGAAGCGGAGGGGCTCCTCGGGCGGGGAGGTGAGGAGGGAGGGGAAGGCGGAGAAGACGCGCGCAGCGTCTAGGGTTGTGAGGCCGTGGGAGGTGAGGAGGCGGAGGGAATCGCGGAGGAGCGGCAGCGGCGCCGAGCGGAGCATGGGGTTGATGGCGAGGAGCGGGAACGGGTCGACGTGCAGCTCAGAAGAGAGGAAGTGGATCTTACGGCGAAATTCCACGCCGGCGCCACCGCCATCGGTGGTGATGGGGGGAAGGTGGGTGGGAGGTGGGAGGCGCGCGCGGGCGAGCATGGCGGATTTGGCTTGGCCGCTTGGGGATTTTGGTGGGTATGGAGGGATGCCGACGGAGGGAGCGGTGTGTGAGGTGCTGTTCGGTTGTTTTGCGCTGGTGTCGAACGATTTCTAACTGGATTGTTTTTTTAATTTATATAAATTTTAATTAGTTGGAATAATTTTAGATGTAATCTGACACAAACGAAAAAGGTCTTAGAACAAAGTAGGGATGGCAACACGGAATTCCCTGTCGGGTTTTAGCTCCTCAAACCCGTCCAGTAACAAAAAAATTTTCCCGTAAGGATCCTCACGAATACTTGCAGGAAACATTTCTTCCTCATCCTCATCCCTGCTTAAATTATAATTAAATCGTACTTCATTTATTATTAATGTAAAACATTGTCATTTATACACATTGTTAGATATAAAAATCATTATGTGCACATTAAAATCAATGTATTTGTACAATGGATAATCTCTTGACAAGGTAATTTTTTATTTTTATCATTAACTATTACATGAAAATATTGTCACATGTAAGTTTAACGGGTCCCCGCGGGGAACGGGGATGGGAAATGCTTCTCTATCCCCGTCCACTTTTCCCCGACGGGGGAGAATTTTTCCCCCGTTTATATCCCGTGGAGGAAGAAACCTCCCCATCCCCATCCCCCTAATAGATGAATTCTCCGCGGGGAATCGGGGATCAGGTCCCCATTGCCATCTCTAAACATAAGTTCTTTATTACTAGTCCAATGTGAAATTGCAATCCCTGCTAGCTGATTCCAAAAGCCAATTAGGGAAGCAATCTAACCAAAATAAAATAGAAGCTAACTCTACAGCCTTACTTGCTCAAAGGTGAGCTACCTCATTTCTCTCTCTATTAACAAAAGAAACATTAAAGGATCTAAAAACCACACTTCTATATAATTTCTTGCCACAAACCTGCGATGCATTCGATATTTAACCCTAGGCTAACTGTGCTCCTACTAACGTTGTACAGTCAGTTGGGAAACTCAGTATTCCTTTAAGTTTTCAGGTGTTTTTGTGGTTATGTCCAATAATAGACTGTTAACTACTAGATATATCCTTGCTAAGAGAAGAGAGGTGAATGACCAAACTTGTTTATTCTATCTAGAAAAGAAATCGATTCTTCACTTGTTCTTTTGCTGTTGTTTTTGTCTAGAAATACATGTGTGAAACTTTTGGCTTCAATATTGGTAAATACTTCGAGTCTTTTTGCGGGACTTTGGATTGAATTGCTAACAAGAAAAGTGACTAATATTATATCTTCAGCTGCCCTTTGGATGATTTAAAAATCTGTACTACTTATTAAGGGTGTGTTTGGTTGTGTGACAGTTGGATAGGACAGGGTCGTCCCCTGATGTCCTCTCTTGTCTCTCCAATTTTGAGAGATAACTGAGGACAATACTGAGATAGTCCTATCCCAACCCCTGATACTGAACAAAAAACCTTATTTGAGGGATAGTCGCATCCCGTCATGTTCTGTCATTGCAACCAAACACATAGTAAGACAATAGTCTGTCATTCATTGTTCTGTCTTTCTCATTCCCCCCTCCTCGCATAGCCCACACTAGTTCCCATTCACATTCCCCTTCCCGTAACCGCTCAACTCCACTCCGCAAGCTCCCTCCCCACGACCACGACCTCCACTTCTCTCGGTTCAGCGTGCAGGATGAAGATAAATCAATGCACGTCTCGGTTCCTCCCCCGCACTTTTCTGACGCCAGAGCCATCCGCAAACTCCCCTCCCCCTTCCTCCTTCCTTCATCTAGAGCCAAAAGACCTCATAGTCCACAACTTCACCTCCTCCCTTCCTCCATCGGTGTGGCGTCGGTGACTTCGCATACACACTATCTCGGTTGAGCCTCAGCCATGAAGGAGCAGTTGAGTGGGCAACAGTCGAGCGGAGCGAGCAGGAGCTAGAGGACCTCGCCATCCACAACCTCCCCTCCTCCCTTCCTCCATCAGCGCGCCACCGCAAGCAGCAACGGGGGAGAATCGTTCCTTCTCCAGCGGCTCTGTGACATCATCTCCTTCTTCGGCGACCACCACAAGGATCATGTACGACGCCTGTGCGCGTAAGAGGAGCGGCCCCTGTGGCCCCGCGACATCATCTTCGGCTCCAGCATGCTCTATGGCACCGAAGGCGAGGAGCTCGCGGTCCTTGCAGTCCTGCGACATCAGCTCCAGCGCACTCGATGGCATCGGAGGCGAGGAGCTTGTGGACTTCCAGGCCTGCGCGATGCCACTGGACGCTTCCAGGATCCTCATTGCCAACAGCAGGGAGCGATTGTAGCCGGAGACGAGGACAGTGAGAAGAAGAAGGTCAAGATCCTGGCCGGCACGGTCGGTGTGGGCGACTGTAGTGGCGCTCTACCTCTAACACAACAAGACGACGCTAACACTGTGTCTCGGAGAGTTGTCGCGACGGATGTGTCATGATGTGGAGGCTATGGCCATGCCGGCGCCACTGATCCCTGTCACACCCGGTTTTGGAAGGCAAAGTGAATGCGAACCATGTACGTGCCAGGATCAGAAACTCACGTACATAGCGATTACATAATTGGACATCATCACACATTGCTCAAAGTAAATAGCGAAAATGTACTTTTATTACAATATGATGTCCAAGACATCCACTAAGTCTAATACATAGCATAGTCATTAATATCATCAAAGTGTGGAAATACGTAACGTAGTAGATAAGGCCTACACAAGCAGCTGACTGGGGGTTTTCCACTAAGAAGAACTAGAACTCGTCGTAGTCCTGGAACTCCTCAAAGTCCTCCATGTTGCGAGCATCTCCTCCTGAGCACTGAGTACAGTGGGGACAACCTGGGGTGGGGTGGTTTGTAAAGCAAGAGTGAGTACACATCAACGTACTCAGCAAATGTCCCGTTTGGCTAAAGTGGACTAGCTGTATGTGGGGTTAAAGTTAAGCAGTTGCTTTTAGTTGGTCAAGTGTTTATTACTATTAGTAGAGCCAAGTTTTAGTAATAACCCAGTTATTACCCAAATGTACTCCCTCCAAGAGGAAGTACCAGAGATCAAAATAATAACCATCATTATTAACCATCATCATAAAAGTAACCAAAGTTCTTCTAATCAAAGAGGATTCCAAGGCTGCTCTTAACCGTGAGCTCGGCTGATATACCAGTTTCTAACACTCTGCAGAGGTTGCACACTTTACCCACGAGTCGTGATTCTAATTCTGCCCGAAGATCATGACTCCCCATTGATCACTACTAAGGTGACCTGGCAGGGTCTCACTACGTAGCATTTACAAAGACTCCCCTGACGCATAGCTGCTCGTTAGGTTTCGCCAGTCGTACAAACGCAGTATACCTCTCCAAGGTGGGTGACTAACAAAACCAAATCAAACGAACCTCTGCACCCCCCCTTGGCAGAGCGAGCACTACGCCCCAGCCCCCGTTGACGGCCCTTAGGCAAAGCCAACTACACCCCCAGGTTCATCTAATTATTCAGCTAAGGGTGTCCCATTCCACCCTCATGGTTGCACTGTTTTCCCAGGTGGTCACTCCACGAACAGATCCTTACGGAGAGGTACTCAGGAAAATGGCCTGAGTCCCCTAGAGTATCACAATATCATCATCGGGATAACATCATCGTATCATAAATATTCACATCATGTTCATTGATTAAGTTGAAGCAATAGCATAAAGCTAACCATGATAAACCCAAAAGGTAAACAAGTATAAGTAAATACATACTAGTCAATCCTTAGGTTTCAATAATGTAATGCGGGACAGTGAATTATAAAGTATGTAGGACACAATAGGTTAGAGGACACTTGCCTTCACCAGGTTGTTGCTCAGGAAGATCTTCAGCAACACACTCAGGAACCACGGGCTGCTCGTTGTCTAAATAAAGCGATCATGCATTCAATACATTTGGTAAATGACAAATAAACAGTACATCAATCATGTACAACCAATGGAACACTTCTCAAAAGGAAAAGTATAAACTCAAAAGAAGTTTAATTTATAAAGTGAACTAATCTCATTCAGTAGTTGATTGTCCTTTAAAGGTTGTCCATGATTACATAATCTAACTCTACTTATTTTAATGAGACATAAAAGTTAAACCAGAGATAAATCCATGCATCACATATTATTATCTTCACAATATTAAACATCTACTTACCACTAGGGTTTCCTTTTATTTATCTTATTACACAAATAAATTGTTACATAAACTAACCTATAGCCTAGGCATAAAATTAGAGTATACAGACAGTGAATGATCATAATTTATATGGACAGAGAATAATCATATGAATATTTTGCAATTTGAATCACTAAATTTGGAGTTCATATGTAAAAGATATGAAATAAATATGTTTTGAAGTTAAAAATACAAAATTAGGCCTAAATCTGAAATTAGATATGAGCGCAGGGTCCTCTTTGCAATAACTCAGGGGCATGGTTGAGAGATCTATGGTCTGTGGGTTCCATTCGCAGAAAACCAAGGGGGTCTTAAGCAAATCGACCACAACGAAAGGGTATCCGGGCTTCTCGGTCATCCGATTAGGAACAGATGCCCGAGATTAGAAGCGGGCGCACGGGGTCGGACGTGAGGGCTGACCGGCGAGTCCCACACGTCAGCGGCCCGGGCATCCCCGATGCGGGACGAGAGCGCGGGCGCTCTCTGGCGGGCGGGGCCCATGGGTCGGCGACTCAGACAATCGGGAGGGGGAAAACGGCGGGGGCCTGACAGGGGGTCATGGAGAGGTCGGGCCCGTGAGTCAGTGACGGAGGGCACGCGCAGGCGTGGCACTGCGGGCACGCGCTGACGGGCGGGGCCCTCCAGTCAGTGGCACAGAGGGGGGAGAGGGGGAGAGAGGGGAGAAGTCGGCGTGGGAGACTGCCAGTGGGCCCCAGATGTCGGGGTCCGCGACATCCCCGACACAAAACAAAACACCGACCATTGGCCGCGATCAACGGCGGTGCAGGGAGGGAGGCGCGCGCACGTGGACGTCGGCTGTTGGCCGTAGACCACGGTATGACAACGAAGCACCGCCATCGACCCTCACCGGTGAATTGCGCAATAACTGAGAGAGAGAAACAGGGATAGGGGGAAAGAAGGGGCGCCGACGATCCTCACCTCGGGCGGAGCTGAGGCGAGGTGGAGTTCGGGGCGTCAGCAGGTTCTGGACATGGACGCAACAGCAACATCGGACGAGGTGGAAACGGTCACGGGCGCGGTTGCGGCAGAGCTCAGGCACGACGCGACACAGCGGAGCTCGTCTTGGTGCGGCGTGGCGGAGCTCAGGCATGGGCGCGGCAGGGCGAGAGAGTGAGCGGGGTGGGAGTTGAGTGAGGCCAGAAGGTGCGTGGAGGGGGAGAAAAAGGGGGTGAGGTGCCTCGGACCAGGGACGTGGGGGGTGAGGTCGGCTTCCCCAGGACGTGGGCAAGCGCGGAACTCCGCGAGATGGCCGAACGGTTGGGGGGAGAGATGACAAGCGGGTCCCACTCGGCAGCGAGAGCAAGGAGGGTTACGCGGGTGCGGACGCGCTGACAAGGCGAGCCCAGCTGACAGTGAGAGCGAGTGGGAAAGGAGGCGGGCGCGCTCGCGGGCTAGTTGGGCCAAAAGGCCGGGGAAAGGGGACGACTGGGCTGTTTTTCCTTTTTCTATTAATCTGAATTTCTAGTGTCTTTTCTATTTTATTTTCTCTAGGGTTTTCAATTCAAATTCAAACCAAGTTTCAAATTCAAACTAATTCAAACATGTGCAACAATTCAAAGAATATTTAAGCTCAGCATGATGCAACATTTCATGATTCATATAAGTTTTGACAAAAAATAAATAATTAATCCCTCACTAATTAAGCTATATCTTCTCAAAAGAGAGAGAGAGAGAGAGAGAGACTAGAGAGACATAAAGGGTAACACCTGAATTTGGTAGATATTTAGAAAGAAATTTTATACCCCCAAATTCAGGGTGTTACAGTCCCGTCGCTCGAATGCGAGGAGTTCATGATCCGGGGCCTGTCGCGTGTCATCGAAGGCTTCTTGGAGGAGGAGAAGATCGAGAGCAGCAACTTCGCGTCGATGTAGTGTGCCAAGCTTCCCGACGGGCATGAGGTGCTGCCTAAGCGTGCTCGTGACTAGCCTTTGTTGACCATGGCGCTAAGGCCCTGCTTGTATATGCCAAGCAGCACCAGGTATCTGGTGGGTGCTCGCTCATCAGGTCGATTTGCGTGTGCGTTGCGGCGATGTTAACCGTGACCCCGCCGTGATAAGGGGCATCAACCTCAGCGTCATCTTCCAGGGCACCAAGTGTAGTGGATTTGTCAGCACAATCCAAGGTAGGAGCATGTGAGTAGCCAACCTACTACTATGTTTTCTTCCTTTCTTTCTTTAATTAACTTTTATGGTAATTAGGGATTGGATTTTCCAACCTTGGTGATGAGATTGCCATGAATCATGATGTGATGTGATATGCCTCCTCTGTTTTGGGTGCTTATTGCACTACCAAAACATGTCAGCATGTGGGGCTTTAATTTGTGGGTGCAACCACCGCTATTATTTTTTGATTATTTGCACTCTTAAGGGTTCCATTTTTCAAGCTCCAAAATATGATTACTCGAGTAAGTTTGACACTGTCTTATTTTTCTTTTACTAAATTATCTATAAAGCTACATAGAAATTACATAGCTCTTCTGTTTCTGCACTTGATTCAGTCCATTTGGTAAATAGCTCTCGGTCTACATATGTGATATTATATTTCCAATACTTGAAATAGTAGCAGATAAGTATCACTGAGATTCTTGAATTATATTTTTAGATGGAGCAAGTAATATTTAAAGGAGAGCCTTGAATGCAATTTCTTTTGTTTGAATAATGTTTTCAACTTAAATTTTTTTTGCATGCGTGGCATTTATTCTCCCTAATATTTTTTTCCATGGATCTAACTTGTGAGTCATTTTCATAAACCAACGCCAAGGATGAATCCATGTTTCTTACATGGAAACTCTGAACAAACACCACTAGCAGAAGGAGCTCGTGTTGGCGTCGCTCATCGACGGCGAGAAGAAGCTTGGCAACTGCCAGTTCGACCTCTAGAAGCAGTCCTACGTGTCCGCATGCGCCGCTGTGGACGACAAGCTCCATCGCAGCTGCCGCTTGGACGCGGTCCAGAGCGGCTGCACCATGTTGTCCATCGTCAAGCAGGGAATCTCATGGTCGTCGCCAATGTTAGCGACTCTTAGGTTGTTCTGGGCACCGCATCCGACGACGGCGCCATCACGACCGTCTAGCTCATCGTCCACCGAAGCCCAACCTACCACGTAAGTCGCTACTGACCGTCCATGAATTCTTGTGCGCTGGGACGACGATCGTTGCTGACGTTGCGTGAGTGTCCTGGAACATGATGTATACAGAGGAGGACCGCATTCGATGGTGCAACGGCCAGGTGTACTACCTCGCTGATGAGCATGGGGTGCACTTCATCTGGCAGCCCAGCTAAGAGTCATCAGGGCTCACCATGTCACGCGCGTTCGACGACTACTATATCAAGGACTGTGACATCATCTCGGTGCCGGAGGTGATGTAGAGGAGGACCGACAACAATGACCAGTTCGTCATCCTCGCCACCGTCGGGGTAGCTTTTGTGCTTGCCTGTCTTTAATTCTCTTCACAAACACACACACTTGCCTTTTTATTTAAGCAAGCGCGTACAGTGATGCGTGCCTGATGACTGACGATGTATGAGAGAACTTCTTCCGGCAAGACGTGCTCTCCAACGATGATGCCATGTAGATCGTGGCATATATAGAAGTCTGCATGGTACTGATGGTTGCAATGTAGTGGTGAAACAACTAGATTAAAATAACAAAATTTATGTATGGGCATGATAACAAATGGATTATCAAACCTATTCTTATAATAATATGACACATATTTTGTATTATATGTTGCCGTTGTAACGCACGGGCAACTCATCTAGTTACGAATGATGTTTGTTTTAGGGCTAGTTTGTAACCCCATTTTTACAAGAGATTTTTATTTTACCAACAGAAAATAATTCATTTTCTCTAGAGAAAATGGGAATATCTTAGAAAAATGGTGTTGTCAAACTAGCTTTTAAGGGAGAAATGTGGAATGAGAAAGGTGATTCATCGGATTGGAAGGACGCTTAGGAGGTGGCTAGCAATGATCAAGCCCAGGGCAAGGGCAAGGGAGAAAATGAAGGACTTTATTCTGAATTTTTTCTTTTTCAACCCTACTTTTGAAAAATATTTATGTTTGGACCCCCAGAAATTTTATATGCAAGTTTGGACCCGATTCTCGGCGCCATAGGTTGTGGCGCCAAGGTAACACAGCTCGGCGCCACAGCCTATGGCGCCGACCTGTGACGTGGCAGTAACGGCTACCTGCGCCTAGGGCTGACCTGTCATCGATGTGGCGGCGACGTGGCCTCGTAGCTCGGTGCCACAGATCTTGGCACCGAGCTACGGAGGCCTATAAAAACAGCCGCGCTGCTGGCCGAGAGCAGCACATTTCCTCTCATTTCAAAACTTCGTCAAATTTTTTTGGATTCAAAGATTCGAGTTGATTCACTTCGTAGACCAAGGTATGGTGCCCAACTGATTTGTTTTGTATATTGGGTTGTTAGTTTCATAGTTGCTCATAGTTTCATAGTTTGATAGTGTGTGTAAACCTATTATATTATCATTTTGATTATTAGTTTCATAGTTGCTCATAATATGTATAGTATCATTAATATGATGAGTATATTTTATTTGATAGTTTGTGTAAACCTGTTATAAAGCATATTAGGTACAAGTGATAATTATAATCGTTTATTAGATGAAAGACATGTACCGAGAGGCGTTGTGGCAGAAGAGAGGTCGTCCTCGGGAGTTATATCCGGACGTATCTAGTAAGGATGCTCCTGTTCCTCCTGAACTCCCCGTGCCTAACTGTGACTATGGCAGACTGGCTTGGGTATGTCAATCCAAACATCCAGACACGGCTGCTCGCTGCTTCTACCTTTGTGGCGGTTTTGACGTACGTAGCTTATGACTTGTGACTTAATTTTGTTCGCGTTTATTATTTTGTAGATGTGTAATAGTGCTTCATTCCATTGTTTTAGGGGCACCAGAGGTGTTTCTTTTTCCAGTGGATCGACGGTTCTGATAAATTTGACCCTCGATATCTTCTTTTCGCTAATTGGTTGAGTGGAAGGACTAGTCATGAGCATTTTAAGCGCTGGGTACCTCCTCCCCTGAATCCTCCATCAATGATGGATGCAGAGAAGGATGTAGCAACAGAAAGACGGATGGACTCACCGCCTCGATGCGATTGTGGAGACCGTGCTGTCATCGACGAAGACCATGAGAAGCAGTTCTGTTGTCCGAACATTGATTATGCGAGCCCATCGATACGCTAAATATCGATACGCTAAATGTATGAACTAGTTATTTTTTACAATAAATTACTAATTTTTTCTCCTGCTGCCATACGGGTGGCGTAAGTGTTGTTTCAGAGAGTGGTTGTATGGTCCTTTGTCCCATTGGCCAGAGCCAGAGGTAAAGGAAAAGAAAAAATTCAGTGGGCGGAAGAGTTGAAATTTGATCCAGTACTCTGCAAATGTGGTATTGAAGCTAAGTATGGATTAGTTCCTTCCGAGCTTGGTGTTGGATATTTTTGTGGACATATGGTCGATTATGATGAGGTTGGTATTTATTTATTTTTTTGCACCAGCTCTAATGTTATAGTGGTACTTACTATTTTTTTGTAGGAGACGAGGAAATGCAGTTGGGAGAGTTACGACGACAAAGGAGAGGTGATGCGCACAATAGAGTCCAAGAGACTAATGGGCAGAAGATGCGTTGTGGATCTCAGCTCGTCGATTCGTACATTAACGGTCGCATACGCGACATGCGTAGGGACGCAAAATCTGCCTTTTATGATAGCCCAAAGCGTGTAGAGTATAGGAGGTTGAAGGCGGCAGATGAGAAGAGAGCACAGGATGCAAGGGAATGGGAAGCGGCTCAAGCCGAGAAACAGATGTTGGATAATCTTGCTGATCGCCTCAAGGGAAGTGAGTGAGAAAAATGATACTATAATTATGTTAGTACAAATTATTTATCTTGACTTTGCTAACTTATTTTGCTCATTATATTTGCAGAGATTGGATGTGGTGTAAACTATTTGGCCGATGAGGCGCATGCAAGATATGTTCAGGATAAAATGGCGACGGTTGAGCTGATGGAGGAGGAGGAGGACGACACATCTAGATTGAGTGAGCTTATCGCTCTCGCAGAGGCAGGATTACATGAAGAAGAAGAGGACAACACATCAAGGTTGAGTGAGCTCATCGCACTAGCTGAGGCAGGATTATGTGCTCAAGAGGAAGAGGACGAGTTTATGTCTCAGGCCGCCGAAGAGGTAGAGACGGCTTATTACAAGAAGAAGTCTGATGAGGCTGAGGCTGAGGCTGAGGATGAGCTATTCTCCCAAGCTGCAGATGAAGCAGAAGCCAATTATTATAAGAGAACTGTTGACAAGTGTGATGCAGGACAATGCAGCAAGTGGAATGAGGTTGTCGTTGAGGATTGCACGACGGATGACTCCGAAGATGAGTTACTTATAGATTGTGATTCAGATTGAAGAAACTTGTAGCCTGTTATGTAGTATTTTCGTATCCAAAATAATTTAGAACTCTACTTGAATATCTAAAATAGTTTAGAACTCTAAAGATGCGTTACTTATTGCTTGTCATGTTTTTTACAATTCACAAAAAAATTCGCAAGAGTTCCCCTTGTTTTATTAACAACCATAGTTCAAATAATCACATATTATAAGACATGACCACATTTCAACATACAATACATCACAAAATAACATAGAATATAAAAACATCCACATAACATAGTTCTTCATACAATGTCCACAAACAAAGTCCAAAATACAATGTCCACAAAACATTCCAAAACACATAACATAGTTCACATTACAACGTCTCCAGCATGAGTCCAAATCACAAAGTTTTCAGCATAAGACCAACATCACAAAAGTATTCATTTCCTCATAGTCTTACCCTTGCCCTTGGCCCCAAGAGCGTCGGTGCCTAGAGTGTAAGGGTCATGTGGACGCCTTCTACGTGGTGTCAGCTGTGATGGCTGAGTTGTAGGAGCATCCTGCAACTGTGATGGTCCAATCTCCTCCTGACCTGCGACGCCAGCGCTAGTGTCGTCATCGTGTTCGTCGTCATCGTCGTCGTCCTCGTCCTCGTCGTCGTGGGCCACGTCCTCAAACGTGTCCCGCGTCGATCGCGAGGAGCTCAGTCCAGCTGTAGATGGTCCAACTGCACAAATGGGAGGCTGAACGTCCTGCTGCATAGGAGGCACAGACAGCTGCACATCAACGCTCGCTAGAGACCGACATCCACAACGAGCCGCTGCACGACAAAGACGACGTGATACCCTCTGTAATCGAAATATTAGTTACAGACATATGTTACAGAATACAAATAAACAAGTTTTATTTTAAACATTGATACTCACTGATAGTAACGAAAGCGTAGTACTATCTGAAGTTCTCTGTGAGATACGCTCAAGTTCAACAATAGATACGAGCATAGAGTTTCCCTATTCACAAGTTCAAACATTAGGATGCACAAAACTAGACATAAACCATTGAATTGAAATCTCTAATTTTAGTAAAAAAATAGTTACCACTCTGTCAAGGATTAGAGCAGCCTCAATTTGGGACCCGTGCCGAGCAGCTATGTCGAAAGCAGTGTCTTCGTCGTCTGACGATTCTTGCTCCGCATAGTCTGCAGCTGTCCACTGTCCCTTAAGCTTGCACCTAGTCACACCAGCATACCAAATCAAATACCTCTGGAAGTGGTAGTTTGTGTGCGTCTGTTCGTTGACATAGTTAAGATCCCCCTGCTGTTCCCATTCATCAATGTAATCACAGTGGTGGGTCTCGAAGTCCGTGACCTTCTTCTGTCTCTGTCTGTCGAACCTGCAAAAGTTAGAAACATATATTAGTAACTCATTGAATATTTGAATTAATAGTTAGAATAACAAGTGCATGTAGTCACTCACTTATGAAGTTCTATTGAAGTCGAGAAGGGCTCCACCGGAAACTCCTGTCGCAATCCGAACTGTCATGCAACTCTGTGGGGCAAGTGGTACTCATTAGGTAGATGTCCTCATCTATTAAGCACATGCTGCTCAACTGTATGCTGGCGAAATATGGATCAAGATACGGTTGCTAGGTCACCTGGAAAAGTTTTAGAAAGCACATCTAAGTTTATAGTCATTTTACCAACTGTTTAAGAAAAAAGATAAAAGTAGACAACTCACCATCGAAGGAGTAAGTGCGTCGAGCTCGTTTGAGTACTCCACGTAAGCACGCTGGTGTCGTGCGAATGGCTCCTCGACCTGGTCCCTACGGTAAGCAGCTGTGGGCTTAAGCCGATGTCTGGCTACCACGAACCACTCACGAGGAGCAAACTCTCTGAGTCGCCCGACGGGTATGTGTGTCCACATCCACAGCTGTAGTAGGTAGACACACCCACCTAAGCTAGCGGTCCTCGACGAACGACGACAAGCCTCGCAAAGTTGCCTGTACAGGAGGGCCAACACTGCAGAAGCCTAGCTGTAACCTCCTGTCATATCCGAGTCAGTCAGGCAGGGCAGAAACATCCATGACGTGCTGTCGCCTGTCGCGTCTGGAAAAAGAACTGAACCAAATAGGTGGAGAATCTAAGCTCAATAATGGTAGCCAACCGTCTGCTCGTCTGCACCAGGTGGACACTCCCCAAAAGCCTACCTAAGCCAGGTCAGTGGGACTCCGGTGTTGTGGCTACCTCGTAGGTCATCCGGAAGCAGTCTCCCAAGAAAGGCCTCCACCCTCTGCCTCCATCCGCCTGGTGTTGCCTGACCGGTCACTAGACGACCAATAATGCTGAGACCAAGAATCTTCTGGCAATCTTCCAGCGTCACGGTCATCTCCCCGCAGGGAAGGTGGAAAGTGTGAGTCTCTGGTCGCCACCTATTGGAAGACAAACGAATACAAAATCATTAGTATGCAAAGTAGATTTGATTATTGTAAAAATTAAACAACTAGAGAAGTCTTTACCTGTCGACCAGAGCCGTCAACGCTGCTGGGTTGAAAGTGGGCAGCCCACGGCGAACCTGGAACGATATGACGTCCAAGCCAGCCCTTTGTAGGAGAGGAGTGTACCTCTCATCGTACCTCATCTCCTCCAGAAACCGGTCGTGGGTCCGGACCCGCAGAACGGGCAACACCTAGCAATCAAAGTAATTTCATTAGTCAAATATACGTCGCATATATTAATTCGAAAATTTAATATATGTGCAAAATATTACCTCTACCTCTGCGGTGAGACGGCCCCTGTGGTGCTCGTCGTAGTGAGGGTCCAGCAAGTGGAACTGCGCCATCCTGCAAATTAAGATATCAACATATTAGAATAAAAGTTGTGTACAAAGTGTAACAAAAACATCGACATATTAGAATAAAAGTTGTGTACAATAAAATATTAAAATGTATCACACCTGACTAAGTGTCCAAATGCATGTACGTGAGTTGTGGCCAAGTCTCCCGCATTTTCCGCATTCATTCTGCTCTGGGTCCACGAGAAAGGGGGACGCTCAACCTCTCCTACTGCGACCGGAAACCTGATCCATAACCATGTTGCACCGGCTCCTTTTCCTACTACCACGTTTGTCCCATCGATGCGCTGGATCAGCAACGTATACTGGACCGGTGTACGTTGGCCATTGTGACTCATCAAGAAATGGCTCAAAATGAAGGCTCCAGGTACATACTAAGCTCTCTACACTGAACTTAGAAGGTATTCTGCTCTCAAATGCAAAGTTACGATGACGTGCGGCCGCAACATAATGAGAACATGGAAAATGGTATTGTCTAGGTTTACCACAACCGCACGAGAATGCATCAAGTAACACGACATGTGTCCTCGAAGGCCGCACCTCACCGTCGGAAGTTATGCCGCCTAGTGTTGTTACCTCGTATTTACCCAACTCCTCATCAAAGCATTGTACCTCATGTCTATGGGCACGTTCCTTTGCATTATTAAGGTGTGATGTTGGCTTAGGTGCCCATCTCTACCCTCGCGTCTGCATTGCCTTGGCCTGTGCGTGTCCATCATTAAACCAAGCCACAAGCCTATAAAAAGTGAATGTTACTATAGCATTGACTGGCATGCCGCGTATACCCTTGAGCACACTGTTAAATGACTCGGCCATGTTGCTAGTCTGAAACTCGAACCTCCAGCCACCTTCGTCGTAGGCCCTTGTCCATTTCTGCGGTTCCCTCAGCAATCCAACAATCCAGTTCTTACCTTCAGCATTTGTTGCATCTTTTAGTTCCTTCAACTTATCCTCGAAAAACGAAACCTCCAACTGTCGACATACCTCCTCAAAAAGGGGGAAGTTAGCCTTGCTATGATCCTTTCGAAGAAGATTTTCTGCTAGATGTCGAGTGCACCATCTGTGGTGCATGGGTGCGTAGCCAGGAATCTGCTCTTGCACTGCATTAAGAATACCTTGGTGTCTGTCAGATATGACACCAACCTCGCGACCAGGGCCTACAACATGGATCCGAACAAGCCGCAAGAACCAAGACCAACTATCTCTGTTCTCCCTCTCCACCAAAGCAAATGCCAAAGGAACCAATGCGTTGTCTGCGTTGCATGATATGGCAACCAACAATGTGCCCTTATACTTCCCAAGTAGAAAAGTACCATCAATAGAGAGCACGGGACGACAATGCCTGAAGGCCTCTACGCACTGTGAGAAACACGAGAAAGCACAAAAAAATATCTCTCTGTCGTTCCTCCATTCATTAGGTTTGGGGATGTACTCGTAATGCATGCCTGGGTTTTTTGCTTTGATTGCATTGAACAATGCTGGTAATTTCTCATAACCCTCCTCCTAATCCTCGTATATCATCTTCCATGCTCACTGCTTTGCCCTCCATGCTTTCCCATATTTGATCCTGTAACCAAACAGCTCAGAAGTCATGGTCATAATTGACTTCACCTTCAAGTTTGGCTGACCCTTCAATATCCCCAATATCCTTTTCGCAATTAGGGTAGATGTCAACTGACGATGCTTAGAGCTCAGCTCTATCTGGGCACAAGTGTGTGGACCTACAATTTTGGTGATCTTAAACTTTCTGGTGTCCTTCTGCCTTTGGGCACATACCCTCCAATTACATTCTGACACCTCGCACACAACAGTGTAACGACGATGTGCATACGAATGTCTCACCTTGAACGGCCTCTTGCGGTTCACAGAATATTCCTGTAGCCATCGTCTCAGTGTAGGTAGGTCCTTGAAAAGTAAGCCTACCTTAATCTCAATGCTGTCAGTGTTATTCGGAGCCTCTAGCAGTTCATCATCACGTCCTTCAGCATATGCACGGGTGGAATGACTTAGACTGCTAAATTCATGTACTGCAGGGTCACGCTCGGGACACAAACGTCTTATGAGTTCAATTTCTTGCTCGGTCATTTCTTGAACCGGACGATCATCATCAGAATCTAAAGCCCGTGCAGCCTCATATGGCTCCTCCTCATCCTCAATCTGAACATCAACACTATTGGGTGCCCTGCATATGTTGTCCATGTTATATGATACATGCACATCAAGATAAGCACCATTATCAATTTGTGGAGATCCTGCATCGGGTCGAAGCAAGAAATACCACATTAAAAAGTCTAATCAAACGAAATAACGATGGATATGAACAACGTGTCAAAGACACTTACTAGGATGATCCTGAACTGGATCCTGGGTCAATGGGATCTCTTGGGGGGTACCACCAGATTAGAAGCCCCACAAACGCCAGGAAGATAACGAGAAATCCCATACTCGTGCGGCCCTGATTGAGCATCGGGCACAACAACCACTTCTTCCGGAAGCTCTACCAAAGGAGCTTCAATACGAGATGCATTTGGCATTTGTGGAGACAACCCGACTGGAGCATCACGATGAGTAACAGATAACGGCTGAATAACCACATCCAAACATGGTGGAAGCATCGTCTTCACAATTCTTACATATCTAACCCAATCATCTTCTGAGGCAATGGAGATCAACCGTCGGACAACTGTTCCATATGTAATATGGGACAACAAACCCTGAATTGATATTCTAGGGTCGTTTATGTCGCAACTAATCTCCTCACAAGCTCGAGCGAAAATCTTGTCAAAAGATGGTCTTTCATCGAACAATATGGTCACGATCTTCATACCATCAAAACTAACATTCCCATAAGCATCTATCCCCACGCTTCCTCCATGGTATAGTGTCACTAGGGTGTCCATCTATTGCAAAAATGGATTACTAACTCAATAATGGCTAGGTACTTAAGCCTAAAAACTTACTAAATAATAAATAAATAGTAACTACTTATTAACTAATAACTATATAGTAAATATTAAGTGACCACATCAAACGAAATTATATAATCTATGAATAATGTACGAAAACAATGTATACCTGAGATCGTGTACGAGTCCAGTTAATGGTGGAGAAGGTCAAGTCGGAAGAACACCTATGTGCAAAAAATACTATTGTGAATAAAAAATTTGGCAGCACCTCCCCTGTAAAGTGATGTTTCGAAAACCTGCAAATAAACGACAACACAATGGTTGCCAACACAGAAAACTGCACGATATCTACATAATAAACAATATGCTGAACATGTAATATCAATGCGCTAAACAAAATGCTAACTATATAATCACTACAATTTACTAAACACTAACAATATGCTAAACAAGAAAATAGTTAACTATTTACTAAACACTAACAAGAAAATAGCTAACTATTTACTAAACACTAAACAAGTGGATAGCTAACTAATTACTAAACATTAACAATAGCTAACAATATGCTAAACACTAACAATTTACTAAGTAACTAACAACAATAAAAAAAATTACCTACTGGCGCGTGGAGGAAGCTCCTGGCGGCGGGCGGGGGAAGCTCCTGGCGGCGTGCGCGCGGCGGCACGCGTGGTGGCAGGCGGCGCGCGCTGTAGAGGGCGCACGGCGGCCGGGGCGGGTGAGCGCGGTGGCGGGCGCGCGGCGGTCGGGGCGGGCGTGCGCGGTGGCGGCTCGCGGCGAGGGCGCGGTGGCTGGCGGCTGGTGGCTGGCGGCGAGGGCGCGATGGCTGGTGAGTAAACCAACAGAGAAGAGACGCGAGAAGAAACGGGCCGCGCGGTTAAGTCCTAGCTCGGCGTCAAGATCTGTGGCGCCGAGCTAGGTGCCACTGAAAGGGAAATGTGCCCTTGGGCCATTTCTAAATATTTTGGTGATTGAGTGCCAACACAAGTGGACTTATGGTAATTTATGCAAAGTGATGGACAAAGTGCAAATCAAGTCTAAAGGTATGTTTCTAGACTTGGTACATTGTTTAAAGAACTAATGTATTGTGTCTAAGTGCTAGAAACAGGAGAAATCAAATTAGAAAAGAGATGGCTTTGTTCAGCCAAAGACAGCTCGGTCTGGGTGCACCGGACAGTGTCCGGTGCGCCAGGCTGGCGACTGTCAAATGACCGCTCTCGGGAAGCGATCAACGGCGTACGACTATAAATCTCCGGACTATCCGGTGGTGCACCAGACTGTCCGGTGAGCCATTCACAGGCGAAGTCCTCGCTCTCGGGAAGTGATTAACGGTGTACGGCTATAATTCACCGGACTGTCCGGTGAGGCAACGGTCAGCCGAGCCAACGGCCGGCCAAGGATTCTGCGTGACGCGTGGCCGAGCCAACGGTCACAAGGGGGCACCGGACTGTCCGGTGTGCACCGGACAGTGTCCGGTGCGCCAACGACTCTAAATCTGCAACGGTCGGCTTCGCCAAACAAGGAAAGAAATCTGCACCGGACAGTGTCCGGTGGTGCACCGGACTGTCTGGTGCGCCAGGCGACAGAAGGCAAGAATTGCCTTCCTGGAATGCTCTCAACGTCTCCTAGCTGCCTTGGGGCTATAAAAGCGACCCCTAGGCGCATGGAGGAGAAAACCAAGCATCCTTTGAGCATTGTTGATCACTCACACTTCATTCTTGCGCACTTGTTCGACATTCTTAGTGATTTGAGCTCCGTTCTAGTGAGAACCTCGTGATATTCTTTTGAGCTAAAGTCTGGGTCTTGTGTGTGCGTATTTGCTGTGATTTTGTGTCTTGTGTGCGTTGCTCATCCCTCCCTTACTCCGTGCTTCTTTGTGAACATCTTTGTAAGGGCGAGAGACTCCAAGTTGTGGAGATTCCTCGCAAGCGGGATATAGTAAAGCAAAGCAAAACATCGTGGTATTCAAGTGAGTCTTTGGACCGCTTGAGAGGGGTTGATTGCAACCCTCGTCCGTTGGGACGCCACAACATGGAGTAGGCAAGCGTTGGACTTGGCCGAACCACGGGATAAATCACTGTGCCATCTCTGTGTTGATCTCTTTGTGGTTATTGTGTTTTGCTAAGACTCCTCTCTAGCCACTTGGCCTTATTGGGTGCTAATTCCTAATCAAGATTTTGTGGCACTAAGTTTCAAGTTTTTACAGGATCACCTATTCACCCTCCCTCTAGGTGCTCTCAATTGGTATCAGAGTCGTTCTCTTCAAGAAAGGGACTTATCGCCCGAAGAGATGGATCCTAAGGGCAAGGGGATTGTGATCAATGATAAGGAGAAGGAGTCCTTCGTCAACGAGCCAAAAGATTACAATCCTACCGACTCGGGCTTGGGCTACAAAAGAAAAGATGGGAAGAAGAAGAAGACAAGGCGCATCATGGAGATCGTCTACTACGACGACAGCGACGAGTCCTCTTCTTCCCAAAAGGACAACGACGACAACAACTACGAGAAAAAGAAAACGGTCAATTCAAACTTTTCTTTTGATTACTCTCGTATTCCGCAAAGTACCAATGCTCACTTACTCTCCATTCCACTTGGTAAACCTCCTCACTTTGATGGAGAGGACTATGGATTTTGGAGTCACAAAATGCGTAGTCACTTGTTCTCTCTCCATCCAAGCATATGAGAGATAGTAGAGAGTGGAATGAAATTTGATAGTAATGATAGTCCCATGTTCATTAATGAGCAAATTCACAAAAATGCACAAGCTACTACTGTTCTTCTAGCTTCATTGTGCAGGGACGAATACCATAAGGTGAGCGGCTTGGATAACGCCAAGCAGATTTGGGACACCCTCAAGATCTCACATGAGGGGAACGACGTCACCATGCTCACCAAGATGGAGTTGGTGGAGGGCGAACTTGGGAGATTCGCAATGATCAGGGGCGAGGAGCCAACCCAAACGTACAACTGGCTCAAGACCCTCATCAACAAAATAAGGAGCTATGGAAGCACGCGATGGACGGACCACGACGTCGTCCGCCTAATGCTAAGGTCTTTTACCGTCCTTGATCCACATCTTGTGAACAATATTCGTGAGAATCCTAGGTACACCAAGATGATGCCCGAGGAGATACTTGGAAAGTTGGTAAGCGGGCGGATGATGATCAAGGAGGCAAGATATGTCGACGATGCATTAAATGGCCCAATCCAAGAGCCTCAAACTATTGCTCTCAAGGCAACGAGGAGCAAGGAGGCGCTACCTAGCAAGGTGGCGCAAGTTGAGGCGGCCAGGTGTGGCGGAACTGCCCGAATTATTCCAACTTAAGTGCTAAGCCCTGCCTTAGAGGCTAGACCACACTTAAATGAGAATAACCCGTCAATCCCTCGGATCTAGTCCGACACGGCCACTGACAGGATCAAGTACCACAATCTCACTCGATGGTGAGTCACAGAGCAAATACAATAAAGCATAAAACCATGCATGTGAGAGTATTAGATTATTACATCATCATCATCGGAGTTTTTGCAAAAGTGACCATCATTGTTCTAAGTGCAGCGGAAATAAACTACGGTAAATAAACAGAGAGATGGGGAAGCCTGCCCCATCACTCCTCATGCTCCTCCTCAGCCGAGGCGGGGTCCCACTCAACAGTCCAACCCGGTGGTAAGGTGGACGGCCAAGTCACTCCAGCAACCATGTCCTCCAGAGAACCTGTAAAATTATGCCACAAGCAAGGCTGAGTATACTAATACTCAGCTAGACTTACCCGGTGTGAGGAGTCTACTCCTCTACCTCTAGACATGCAGTTGTTTGGCTGTGGGGTTTGGTTTGCCAAAAGCACTAGCTGAGTTTCTAAATCAAGTTTTAACTTTGTCAAATTTAAGTGTGACTCTCTTAAGGCTAAATGTGTCCTATCTACTCATACATAGTAGCAAACATTATTAGCAATCAACATCTTATATCAACTCGTCATATTTCCACTTGTTACTCAATGCAGTACAATGGATCAAGCAGTCTCATTAGCTGCGAGAAGCAGACGATTCGAATCGAGCTTTTATCCTTGCAAGGTAAACCTAAACACACGACGTGGCGAGGCACTCCGTCCTCACACACATCAACCGTCCCCATCGATTCCCCGTCAGCAGATCAGGGCTCACCGCCTTGGCGTACAATGCCCCACTGACCCCGACTGGCCGTCGTGCAGTGACCGCACTTGTACCCACCATAACCGGAATGGGAGACTACGTCTCAGGTCGCGTGAGGGGTAAAGTCCACTGCCAGGTTCAATCAGGTACTAGGCTTACCAATTTACCATATTTCTCGGCATATGTTTAGTACGTTCAAACGCTTGACACAGGTATCCGCACGTTAATCCTTATTCCCATTTTACCTCGTAGACCACGTATCCCCATGGATCCGTGTCCACCAACCAACTATCAATGTGATAAGAAAAGTAGCTACAACCAATTCCTTATCTCGCGCGAGTGCTAGAAAAATCACTCGTCTTCTACCGAGATCCTAATTAAATAAAGCAGCTACTCGACCTAGCATACTAGTATTCATCTCAACAAGGAATCCTGAGTTCATGCAACTAGGGTTTCAGTCAACTCCTACACTTAAGTGCACAGTACAAGCCTACAAACAACAAGTATAGTAAAATAGCATAAATAACAGGTTATGCATAAACCGGGGCTTGCCTTCCAAGGCTGTGGCAGGCAGATCCTCTGGTGCAGACTCAGGTGCTGGATCTGGGGCTACCTCCTGAGCAGCTCCATGCTCCGGCACGAGGACGTACTCTCCGTCAGCAAGGTTGCAGTCTATCGAATGCAATGGATATGTACATCATGATTATGTAGGATTTAATAACATTATGCTAAAAGAAACTTAGTCCAGGAGTAACTTAGGGTTCCTTAATCATGCGGGGCTTCCAGTGCGTTATGCTTATTACCTTTAAGGCTTAGGTTTTGATTGAGGATAAATATAGTGGGTTTGTATTGCCTTTATATGCTTCTGTGGACAATATACGAGAGTTTTAGGATGACATTAATTCCCATTATTCATTTTCCCCCTTTTCTTCATTTTCTACTTATAATTTCTAGTGTAGGTTTGAACTATGACAGTGGTTTAACATTTTCCAAAAATTCTGTAAAATTACAGTGGATTGCCATTGGTCACTATAGCCCATCCTAGGAAATTGGGGCTCAAAATAAAAGGTTAAGCTTTAGACAAAAATAACAAAGGTGGTGTAAAATGGGCCACTTAATACTACACCTCCTCACTAGAGGTGAGTTTCTTCCTAAAGGTTATTTTTGTTGGGATCTAACAGTAATGCTAAACCTCTGTGCCAAAATTCACAGAAAGTTAATTGGTGATTATTTAGTTGTGATTTTCTAAAGTTTAATGATAAAAAGGTGCCTATAACTAACTTGTCATTTGAAAAATATCAAACAACAAATTTTGTATTTTTCCTATGTTCATAATAACCAAACATTAGTTATCCTAAGGTTTGAGGGGTTTTCACCTTAGGGTTATTTTTGTAGGGTTTTTCTAAGTTTCCCTAGTTTTCTAAAAATAAAAGGGATCCTACTTATTTTATACTAAACCAGGGTATGATAGATTTTTCCAGTGAACTTTATTGAATAAGTACCCTAATAAAAATAGAGGTGCCCTCTGTTTCATTATTTAAATTACATTTTCTATTTTTCTTAACCTTAAGTATATTGCAACATAAGTAGTAAAAACTAGCTTAATGGAGTGGATAGAGAGGTTTAACTTTTTTAAACAGGTTAGTAGGTAGATACAAACTTCTCCAATTTTTCCTAACCCTAGTCAAATAATATAACTATTTTTCTTTCTATTATTGAGCTTTTGGCCAAAACTATAATTAAATCAGAGCTTTAAAGTTTTCTATAGTACATAGGGGGTTTTATATTTTTCTTAAGTAGGCTACATTATTTAGGGTCTGACAAAATTGGTTTGACCAAATTTGGATGAACTAAACAGAAGTTATGAATTTTTAAAGTCTCTGTTCAAATTAAAAACAGATTTAAATAAGAGTTTCCTGGAAAAAACAATTTACACCGAGGCCCCTGGGTTTAAACTGAATCAACCCACACAAATCTACCCCTGAGCCACTATTCCCCTGAGTCGCTGACAGTTCAAAAAGCCCCCTGACCTTTTCTTCCTCTCACCCGCAGTCCTTCCCCCAATGTAAACAGTACCCGCGGGAAAGAAAAGGGTGGCGCGGCTTACTGGCGGCGAGATAGGTCCGGCGAAGGGCAGGGTTGGCTCGGGGAGGCTCTGGCGATCACGGCGAGGTGCGGCTCGACGGCGGGGATGGCCGGAATCGCTCGGTCCACGTGCGCAGGCGGGTGTTCTCGTCGGCGGCGAGTGTACCGGCCAAACCACGGCGAGCTGGTTCAATCCGAGGGCAAGGTGAGCTTCATGGGGTCACGTAGTGGCTGTGTGCACCAGGAATTGGAAAAAGATTGAGCGGATTACCCGGTCCACGTACTCCGGTGAGGGTGTGAGCTCCGGCGACCGTGGACTGGCCTCTCCGGCGAAGCAAACTTCAATTCCTCGCTCGGGGAGCTTCACCGGGGTGTGCTCAGTCTTCTCTGAGGGCTGGCCGGGGTTGGGAAGGGGTCTACTAGCCGGTCTACGGAGGCAGGGGGATCGGGCGGCCGTGGACACGCTGCGCACGGGCAAACGGCGGCGAGCTGAGCTACGGTGAAGTTTGAGTGTGCGCGGAAGAGTACAGTCGAAGCCTGGGAGGGCTTTATAGGCGCGGGCGCGGGCCATGGCGCTGGCTTGGCTCGGGCGCGGCGCTGGGCATGCGGGGGCGCGCGCGGGCGTGCTCTGGCGCGGGCAGAAGGCGTCGAACACGTGGAGGTGTGTTTCTTCCATTGTTCAAACGCGTGCAGAGATCACAAACATGCGAATCTTGCAATGAATCCGGCGCAGACCTCTTCCTGGCACCTAGGGCTATCTCTCATGTGTGAGTTCCAATGGAGGATACGCCCTAGATCAAGAGATAGACGGGCGCCAAATCTTGCTTGTCTCACTGCCCACATCACGACAAAACTGACGCCAAGACCTGTCAAACGTCAAAGGCTCGGTCTCCACTTTTTCCAGGGGGTGCCTTAGGTGGTATGCCACATTTTTGGTATAGATCCTAAGTGGTTTTGGTGCCATCTTCAAAGTGAACACGGTTGATCTTTAGATTAGGGTTAAAAATTGGACTTAGAGAGAAATAGAGAGCTCTAGCTCTCTATCCACTTGGAGATTTGAATTGGGGTTTCTCCAGGGGTCTTTTTGCAATATTTCCCTCCCCTAATTGCTGGTTATAAGGTTACTTAAGGTTTGGTTAAAATTTACCCATGCTTTGCACATTTGCTCACTCTCTTTCCCCTTTTAACCAGGGTTTTGGAAGATAGGGTTTAAGAGAGGTCTAGTCTAGGGTTCTTCCCCCCTCTCCCTTCCAAGGTAGTAAAGGTACAAAGATTTGAGTAATGCTTCTTAGGTCATTAACAAACTTTGATTAACACATGATCTCCAAGTTCTTATGTGATTCCCTATGCCTTTACCACAGGTGATCACAGTCCTGAGTGTCAAGGTGTGCTCTAGCCATAGTAACACCTGAGGTATTACAGCCCTCCCCCCTTAAAGAAATCTCGTCCCGAGATTTCAGGCTGAGCCCTCTAGAGGGGTGCTTGAAAGTGTGCTGGTGCTACTCTCTCTTTATACTCAAGTTTCTCTTGTTAACTGCTCTTCGAATGTCATCCTCTTTGCAACTTCAGAAGGAAGTCCTTTTTAAGTTAATTCCACAACTTAGACTATCCTTGCTATCTAGGTTTTTCTTAAAATTATTTTCAAAGGGCAGGTGGGGGTGGGGTTTTGGGGTTACGTACCGACTCCTTTGGGCAGAAAGTCGGGGAAGCGGGAGCGTAGAAAATCCTCCGTCTCCCATGTAGCTTCTTCTGCTGAATGGTGACTCCACTGAACTTTATACATCCTGATTGACCTTGCCCGTGTTGATCTCTCCTTTTGATCTAATACCTTGACGGGGTATTCTTGATAGGACAAATCTGGTTATATTTCAATATCTGGTTCCGGCAGTACTTCAGTGGGTAGGCGAACACATTTCCGCAGCTGAGATACATGGAACACATTGTGAACGGCTGACATGTGGGGTGGCAATTCCAATTGGTAAGCCACAGGTCCACAACTTGCTTTTATCTCATAGGGTCCAATGTATCGAGGAGTTAACTTGCCCTTAATTCCGAATCTCTGGACACCCTTGGTGGGTGACACCTTAAGATAGACATGGTCTCCCACTGCAAACTGGAGAGGTTTCCGCCTCTTATCATGATAGCTCTTTTGCCTGGCCTGAGTAGCTTCTAAGTTCTTCTTGATGACTCTGACTTTTTCTTCTGCCTCAAGTACCAAATCTGGCCCAAATATTTCCCTTTCTCCTGCTTGAGACCAATTCAGTGGGGTCCTACACCTTCTCCCATACAAGGCTTCAAAAGGTGCCATCTTCAGACTGGACTGATAGCTATTATTGTAAGAAAACTCTGCCAAAGAAAGACACTTATCCCAATCCTTCCCGTAATGTAGTGCACATGCTCTCAACATATCTTCCAAAATTTGGTTTACCCTCTCTGTCTGGCCATCTGTTTGGGGATGGTACGCTGAGCTTCGTATGACATGGGTCCCAAGTGATTCTTGGAGTTGCTCCCAAAAGCGTGCCACAAACAAGGCTCCTCTGTCAGATACAATGGTCTTTGGAATACCATGCAACCGCACTATTTGATCAACATAAATTTCCGCATACTTCTCTGTCTTGTGGGTGGTATGTACTGGCAAGAAATGAGCTGACTTGGTCAGCCTGTCCACAATAGCCCAAATGGAATCATGGTGCCTAGAGGTATTGGGCAATCCTACGATAAAGTCCATGCAAATGTCCTCCCATTTCCATGATGGTATGGGAAGAGGTTGCAAAGGGCCTGCTGCCTTCAAATGACTGGCTTTGATTCTCTGGCAGGTGTCACACTCGGATATATACTTGGCAATTTCCCTCTTCATTCTGGTCCACCAATATAAAGATCTGAGATCATGGTACATCTTGTTGCTACCAGGGTGCATGGAGAATTTGGAAAGGTGAGCTTCATCCAGTATCTTCTTTCTGAGCTCAGGGTCCTTGGGAACAACCAATCGATCTCCAAACCACAAAATTCCCTTGCTGTCCTGACGGAAACACTTGTACTTTTCCGCTTTCTGCTTGAGCATGTCTTTGATAACCTGTACACCCTTATCCCCAATCTGTGCCTGAACTATTTGCTCTTGCAATGTGGGCTCCACCGAGATATAACTTAATTCGCCGGAAGGAACAACTTCCAGGTTCAACTTACACAACTCATCGCACAGAGTGGTGACTCTTGCATCCATGTTCATACAATTGCACTGGGCCTTTCTGCTCAAGGCATCTGCCACAACATTCGCCTTGCCAGGATGGTAATGCACCTCCAAATCGTAATCCTTGATTAGCTCTAACCATCTCCTCTGCCTCATGTTAAGGTCTGCCTGAGTGAAAATATACTTGAGACTCTTGTGATCAGTGTAAATGTTACAGTGAGTTCCCATCAAGTAGTGCCTCCATATCTTAAGAGCATGAACCACGGCTGCCAATTCCAGGTCATGTGTAGGGTAGTTCTGCTCATGAGGTCTAAGTGCTCGGGAAGCATAAGCAATCACTCTGTTCTCTTGCATCAAGACACATCCCAATCCCGTACCAGAGGCATCACAATAAACTTCAAAGGGCTTGGTGCTATCGGGTTGAGCCAGCACTGGGGCTGTTGTCAAATGTTGCCTCAGTGTATGAAAAGCATCTTCGCACTTTTGGCTCCAAGTAAACTTGGCTCCCTTCTTCAATAACTCAGTCATTGGCTTGGCAATTCTGGAGAAATCCGGAATAAATCGTCGGTAATACCCTGCCAATCCCAGAAAACTCCTAATCTGTCTCACTGTAGTTGGAGGTTTCCAGTCCATCACTTCTTGTACTTTCTCAGGATCAACAGATATCCCATCCTGGGAAATTGTGTGACCCAAGAATTTTATTTCCTTCAGCCAGAATTCACATTTAGACAACTTTGCATAAAGACGATGATCGCGCAGTCGCTGAAGCACTATATGCAGATGCTCAGCATGCTCGTCTTCATTCTTGGAATAGACCAGAATATCATCAATGAAAACAACCACGAACTTGTCCAGCTCTGGCATGAATACTGAGTTCATCAAGTACATGAAATAAGCCGGGGCATTGGTCAGCCCAAAAGACATCACCAAAAACTCATACAGCCCATATCTGGTGGAGAAAGCCGTCTTGGGAATATCACTGGCACGGATCTTGATCTGATGGTAACCTGAGCGAAGGTCTATCTTGGAGAATACCTTGGCTCCTACTAATTGATCAAACAAGACATCAATGCGGGGCAGTGGGTATTTGTTCTTGATAGTCACCGCATTGAGAGGGCGGTAGTCAACACACATCCTCAAACTTTCATCCTTTTTCTTCACAAATAATGCTGGACATCCCCATGGTGAAGTACTTAGGCGAATAAACCCCTTGTCCAACAATTCTTGCAGTTTCTTCTTCAGTTCTGCCAGTTCCGCGGGAGGCATCCAATAGGGTCTCTTGGAGATAGGAGCAGTCCCGGGTTGCAATTCAATTGCAAACTCGATGTCTCTGTCAGGTGGCATTCCTGGCAATTCATCCGGAAAAACATCTGGGTAGTCACAGACGACGGGGATCTTTTCCACTGGGGATTCTATCATAACAAAGGCACAAGAACGGGTGCAACCCTGATCGGGCAAATATAATGTGGTTTCACCACAGGTTGGTGAGTGCACTTCAATGGCCCTAGCTGCAATGTCAATAACTGCCCGATGCCTTGTTAACCAGTCAGTTCCTAATATAATATCCACGCTGTCCAAACCCAAAATGAGGAGGGTGGTTTTAATTATTAGACTACCAAACTTTATGGGCACATGCCTGCTGATTTGATTAGTGGCAATCCTGCCTCCTGGTGTTGAAATTGTGATACCCCCATTGGTGTGGTGAAAAGGCAACTGGCACTTGGCACTAAATTTGGCACTGATAAAACTATGCGAAGCACCAGAATCAAAAAGAATAATAGCAGGATAATTTAAAACTGTAAAGATACCAGTCATGACGGGTGCTCCCTCTGGAATATCAGCCATGGTAGTGAAGTTTAGCCTGCCCTGCCTCTTGCCCTGGTTCGGATTGGCATTCTGCCCCTGCCTCTGCTGGTTCCGGGGGCAATTCTTGGCATAATGTCCGGTGCTACCACACGTGAAACACCTGTTGTCATTTGCCTGGCGGTATTGCTACTGCTGCTGATTGTTCCTCTAGGCTGGAAACTGGGTGCGGTTGGGTGCCTGCTGCTACTGCTGCGGTGGTCGGATCACCCATCTCCCTTGCTGCTGCTGGGGTCCCCTGTTCTGAGTGTTGGACACAATCCTAAAGCGCTGTGGCTGAGCTGAGGGTCCTGCCACAGGGGTCTTCCTCTTCTTTTCTGCCTGTCGAGCTGTAATGCAGTCCTCCTGGGAGATAGCTATGTTGACCAACTCATTATAGCTGTTGGCCCTGACAGTGTTGAGACGATCACAGAGCTTAGTGCTGAGCCCCCTCCTGAACCTGTCTCTCTTCTTCTCATCCGTGTCTGCGTGATATCCAGCATATTGGCACAAGTCATTAAAAGCCTGGGCATACTGCAACACTGTCTTGTTGCCCTGAGTGAGTGCCAGAAACTCGTTGAGCTTTCGGTCCATGATGCCTGCGGGTATGTGATGCCCCCTGAAAGCTGCCTTAAACTCCCTCCATTCCACTTCATGGTCAGCCGGTTGCATAGCCAGATAGTGGTCCCACCATGTCCGCGCGGGTCCGCGAAGCTGCTGAGTAGCGAACCGGACCTTAGTGACTTCTGAGCAAGCTCCATGGAGTAGCGGGAATTTGGATTCCACTACTCGCAACCACACATCTGCATCTAGTGGATCCTCTGCCCTTGTGAACAATGGGGCTGGGTACTGAGGAACTCCTGGTAGGTAGCTGCCTCGGGGTGACGCTGATGGTCTCCACCACCATAGTGCTGAGGTGGTGGCTGACGCTGAGCTAGCTGTCTCAAAATCTCGTTCTGCTGGGCCATCAGCTCCTGCAGAGTGGGGGTGGTGGTGGCGGTGGAGGAACGCGCTCATTCTGGCCACGACGGTGCCTCCCGGCCATCTGAAAAACCACATAAATACTTAACACCATATCTCTAGTTAAAGATTTAATCGCGGCGAAAAGAGTCAACAGCGAAATGATAGACTCCAACTTCAACAAAAGGATTTATAAAGGCGTAACTTTTTCCTTCCAAATTTAAATTGATAACAGCATCCATCCAACATGCTTCCAAAAGAGTTTAACACGATTACATCATTTGTCCCAAAAAGACTCAACTCTATCTAGCCTAGTACCCCAAGGGTGCAAAAGCTAAGCTAGCTGCGAGGAGTCCTACATTACCGGTCTCTATTCCTACTCTGGCAACTAATGAGAGAAAGAGGCGACACTCGACTCGGGGGAAGGTGGCCTCCCTGAGCCAGCAGTGTCTATGCTGGAAGCAGGCTCCTCCCCTCCCTCAATGTCGACGTCCTCGTCAGCCTCCCCATCATGGATCTCCTGATGATGCATGTCTAGGTGCTCATTAGCCTCTGCGAGCTGCTGCTGGGTGTTGAGAAGCTGATCTTCGAGAACCTCGATGGTGTTCTCCCTTGTTCCCACCAATTCCTCCAACTCATGGATCTCATCAGACAGCTGCTCCACTTGTAAATCTTTTTCTACCAGCTCCTGGGACAAGTCAACCACGAGCTCCTCCCTGTTATCCAGGGTGATCTTGGTTGCCTCCAATAAGGCCATCAGATGAGACATTGCTTCCCCACGCATCACTTGCAGACGGTACAGGGCATTCATGCACCGTACCGATAAGTGAGCCGTGTGGCCTGGGTAGAGAGCCCAGATATCCTTGGCATGCTCCACCCGATCCTTCCACATTGGGTCGTCTTCCTTCTCAGCGGGAAACAAGCCAATGGGGTGGGTGGAAAGCTCCAAGGGGTGGAATCCACAAAAAGTCGTCAACCCGTGCAGAGCGATCGCCTCGATCGTGTCCTCTGCCCGGTATCCGAAAGACTCGGAGTCCAGCGAGCGCCATCCTGGCTGCAGGGGATGAGGCTCCAAGGTCATCCTCACCCTACAGCGGGGCACCCGGTGCTTCTCGAACTGTTGCACCGCGTACTGAGGGGGTGTCATGTACCCGGCTCCCTGAAGTACCTCCCACAAAATACGGGGAAAGCCCTCTCGTGCAAGCCCGTCAGTGTGGGTTAGTGCATTTCCGTCCTCTGAGGATCCGTGGGAAGTCATCTGTGTACGGTTAAGCGTAAGTAAAAGAAAAAGAATTATAAAAAGAACAAGAGAAATAAAACTCAACCTTTCTTTTAGTTAAATAAAAAGGTACTGGAGACTTAGTTGGTTATCACCTTGTTTTTAAGTTTTACTCAATTGTTTAATTTAGCAATGCATGCATGCTCGTCCTGAACGACCTCACCAACATAAGGGAATAGGGAAGGACTCCCATCCCTTAAAGTGGCCTGTAGGGCCTAATTATTTAGCCACCTAGTTACCCTTCTATCATCCTAGGGCTTCACGTCCTAGGTCTATCCTACTCGTCCTATGATCTATCCAACATTGTTTCTATCAAGTTTTATTTTTGAAAAAGGGATGGTATTCATATTTTATTGATTCCTCTGTGGTGGTACAAGCTCCGATACCAGCTGTGGCGGAACTGCCCGAATTATTCCAACATAAGTGCCTAAGCCCTGCCTTAGAGGCTAGACCACACTTAAATGGGAATAACCCGTCAATCCCTCGGATCTAGTCCGACACGGCCACTAACAGGATCAAGTACCACAATCTCACTCAATGGTGAGTCACAGAGCAAATACAATAAAGCATAAAACCATGCATGTGAGAGTATTAGATTATTACATCATCATCATCGGAGTTTTTGCAAAAGTGACCATCATTGTTCTAAGTGCAGCGGAAATAAACTACGGTAAATAAACAGAGAGATGGGGAAGCCTGCCCCATCACTCCTCATGCTCCTCCTCAGCCGAGGCGGGGTCCCACTCAACAGTCCAACCCGGTGGTAAGGTGGACGGCCAAGTCACTCCAGCAACCATGTCCTCCAGAGAACCTGTAAAATTATGCCACAAGCAAGGCTGAGTATACTAATACTCAGCTAGACTTACCCGGTGTGAGGAGTCTACTCCTCTACCTCTAGACATGCAGTTGTTTGGCTGTGGGGTTTGGTTTGCCAAAAGCACTAGCTGAGTTTCTAAATCAAGTTTTAACTTTGTCAAATTTAAGTGTGACTCTCTTAAGGCTAAATGTGTCCTATCTACTCATACATAGTAGCAAACATTATTAGCAATCAACATCTTATATCAACTCATCATATTTCCACTTGTTACTCAATGCAGTACAATGGATCAAGCAGTCTCATTAGCTGCGAGAAGCAGACGATTCGAATCGAGCTTTTATCCTTGCAAGGTAAACCTAAACACACGACGTGGAGAGGCACTCCGTCCTCACACACATCAACCGTCCCCATCGATTCCCCGTCAGCAGATCAGGGCTCACCGCCTTGGCGTACAATGCCCCACTGACCCCGACTGGCCGTCGTGCAGTGACCGCACTTGTACCCACCATAACCGGAATGGGAGACTACGTCTTAGGTCGCGTGAGGGGTAAAGTCCACTGCCAGGTTCAATCAGGTACTAGGCTTACCGATTTACCATATTTCTCGGCATATGTTTAGTACGTTCAAACGCTTGACACAGGTATCCGCACGTTAATCCTTATTCCCATTTTACCTCGTAGACCACGTATCCCCATGGATCCGTGTCCACCAACCAACTATCAATGTGATAAGAAAAGTGGGTACAACCAATTCCTGATCTCGCGCGAGTGCTAGAAAAATCACTCGTCTTCTACCGAGATCCTAATTAAATAAAGCAGCTACTCGACCTAGCATACTAGTATTCATCTCAACAAGGAATCCTGAGTTCATGCAACTAGGGTTTCAGTCAACTCCTACACTTAAGTGCACAGTACAAGCCTACAAACAACAAGTATAGTAAAATAGCATAAATAACAGGTTATGCATAAACCGGGGCTTGCCTTCCAAGGCTGTGGCAGGCGGATCCTCTGGTGCAGACTCGGGTGCTGGATCTGGGGCTACCTCCTGAGCAGCTCCTTGCTTCGGCACGAGGACGTACTCTCCGTCAGCAAGGTTGCAGTCTATCGAATGCAATGGATATGTACATCATGATTATGTAGGATTTAATAACATTATGCTAAAAGAAACTTAGTCCAGGAGTAACTTAGGGTTCCTTAATCATGCGGGGCTTCCAGTGGGTTATGCTTATTACCTTTAAGGTTTAGGTTTTGATTGAGGATAAATATAGTGGGTTTGTATTGCCTTTATATGCTTCAGTGGACAATCTACGAGAGTTTTAGGATGACATTAATTCCCATTATTCATTTTCCCCCTTTTCTTCATTTTCTACTTATAATTTCTAGTGTAGGTTTGAACTATGACAGTGGTTTAACATTTTCCAAAAATTCTGTAAAATTACAGTGGATTGCCATTGGTCACTATAGCCCATCCTAGGAAATTGGGGCTCAAAATAAAAGGTTAAGCTTTAGACAAAAATAACAAAGGTGGTGTAAAATGGGCCACTTAACACTACACCTCCTCACTAGAGGTGAGTTTCTTCCTAAAGGTTATTTTTGTTGGGATCTAACAGTAATGCTAAACCTCTGTGCCAAAATTCACAGAAAGTTAACTGGTGATTATTTAGTTGTGATTTTCTAAAGTTTAATGATAAAAAGGTGCCTATAACTAACTTGTCATTTGAAAAATATCAAACAACAGATTTTGTATTTTTCCTATGTTCATAATAACCAAACATTAGTTATCCTAAGGTTTGAGGGGTTTTCACCTTAGGGTTATTTTTGTAGGGTTTTTCTAAGTTTCCCTGGTTTTCTAAAAATAAAAGGGATCCTACTTATTTTATACTAAACCAGGGTATGATAGATTTTTCCAGTGAACTTTATTGAATAAGTACCCTAATAAAAATAGAGGTGCCCTCTATTTCATTATTTAAATTACATTTTCTATTTTTCTTAACCTTAAGTATATTGCAACATAAGTAGTAAAAACTAGCTTAATGGAGTGGATAGAGAGGTTTAACTTTTTTAAACAGGTTAGTAGGTAGATACAAACTTCTCCAATTTTTCCTAACCCTAGTCAAATAATATAACTATTTTTCTTTCTATTATTGAGCTTTTGGCCAAAACTATAATTAAATCAGAGCTTTAAAGTTTTCTATAGTACATAGGGGGTTTTATATTTTTCTTAAGTAGGCTACATTATTTAGGGTCTGACAAAATTGGTTTGACCAAATTTGGATGAACTAAACAGAAGTTATGAATTTTTAAAGTCTCTGTTCAAATTAAAAACAGATTTAAATAAGAGTTTCCTGGAAAAACAATTTACACCGAGGCCCCTGGGTTTAAACTGAATCAACCCACACAAATCTACCCCTGAGCCACTATTCCCCTGAGTCGCTGACAGTTCAAAAAGCCCCCTGACCTTTTCTTCCTCTCACCCGCAGTCCTTCCCCCAATGTAAACAGTACCCGCGGGAAAGAAAAGGGTGGCGCGGCTTACTGGCGGCGAGATAGGTCCGGCGAAGGGCAGGGTTGGCTCGGGGAGGCTTTGGCGATCACGGCGAGGTGCGGCTCGACGGCGGGGATGGCCGGAATCGCTCGGTCCACGTGCGCAGGCGGGTGTTCTCGTCGGCGGCGAGTGTACCGGCCAAACCACGGCGAGCTGGTTCAATCCGAGGGCAAGGTGAGCTTCATGGGGTCACGTAGTGGATGTGTGCACCAGGAATTGGAAAAAGATTGAGCGGATTACCCGGTCCACGTACTCCGGTGAGGGTGTGAGCTCCGGCGACCGTGGACTGGCCTCTCCGGCGAAGCAAACTTCAATTCCTCGCTCGGGGAGCTTCACTGGGGTGTGCTCAGTCTTCTCCGAGGGCTGGCCGGGGTTGGGAAGGGGTCTACTGGCCGGTCTACGGTGGCAGGGGGATCGGGCGGCCGCGGACACGCTGCGCACGGGCAAACGGCGGCGAGCTGAGCTCCGGTGAAGTTTGAGTGTGCGTGGAAGAGTACAGTCGAAGCCTGGGAGGGCTTTATAGGCGCGGGCGCGGGCCATGGCGCTAGCTTGGCTCGGGCGCGGCGCTGGGCATGCGGGGGCGCGCGCGGGCGTGCTCTGGCGTGGGCAGAAGGCGTCGAACACGTGGAGGTGTGTTTCTTCCATTGTTCAAACGTGTGCAGAGATCACAAACGTGCGAATCTTGCCATGAATCCGACACAGACCTCTTCCTGGCACCTAGGGCTATCTCTCATGTGTGAGTTCCAATGGAGGATACGCTCTAGATCAAGAGATAGACGGGCGCCAAATCTGACTTGTCTCACTGCCCACATCACGACAAAACTGACGCCAAGACCTGTCAAACGTCAAAGGCTCGGTCTCCACTTTTTCCAGGGGGTGCCTTAGGTGGTATGCCACATTTTTGGTATAGATCCTAAGTGGTTTTGGTGCCATCTTCAAAGTGAACATGGTTGATCTTTAGATTAGGGTTAAAAATTGGACTTAGAGAGAAATAGAGAGCTCTAGCTCTCTATCCACTTGGAGATTTGAATTGGGGTTTCTCCAGGGGTCTTTTTGCAATATTTCCCTCCCCTAATTGCTGGTTATAAGGTTACTTAAGGTTTGGTTAAAATTTACCCATGCTTTGCACATTTGCTCACTCTCTTTCCCCTTTTAACCAGGGTTTTGGAAGATAGGGTTTAAGAGAGGTCTAGTCTAGGGTTCTTCCCCCCTCTCCCTTCCAAGGTAGTAAAGGTACAAAGATTTGAGTAATGCTTCTTAGGTCATTAACAAACTTTGATTAACACATGATCTCCAAGTTCTTATGTGATTCCCTAAGCCTTTACCACAGGTGATCACAGTCCTGAGTGTCAAGGTGTGCTCTAGCCATAGTGTAACACCCAAATTCTGAATTTGGGATTGGTAGAAGAAATCTGAGCAAAGTACCATTGATAAATAATTAAACTTTATAATTCACCCTTTTTAAAAGGTAAATGATCATAATAAAATAACAATGGTTAAAATAAATCATAATAAAGATTAGACATTGGAAAATGTTCCTATCAAAACAATGGGAGAACTTTTGAATATACCTTTAACCTAACTACATAATGTGGTGTGTGTACTTCATGTTGAAAACATTACTTAGTTAATATAATAATAAAATAATGTTAATAGAAGTACAATAATGAGATGGAGATTTGAATTTAACCCAAAGTTGCACTTTGGGGTTTTAGAAATAATATGTAAAAGAGAAAAGAGAAGGAAGAAATTACTATGTGAATAAAAATAATTATAATATATATATTATTTTTGTACAGATTTGAGTTGGTACATTTGACTCAAAAGTGAAGTTCATAACAGGATTCAAATTCAAATTAGAGATTCAAATGAAAAGGAAATAAATCAAAAAGGAAAAGGAAAAGAAAAGAAAAAAAAAAGAAAAACCCTAGCTGGGCCGCCCATTCTCCTTTTCGGCCCACTTCCACTCCCATCCCGCGTGGCCCAGTATTCACCACTCACGCGTGCTCTCGCCTTCTCACCGACACGCGGGCCCGCCCGTTCAGCCACCCGCCGCCGCTCGCCTCGCACCAGTCACCTACACGTGGGGCCCGTCTGTCAGGCGTATCTCCTTCCTTCCGTCGAAGCCAACAGAATCCGCGCGGCAATCGCGGGCGTCCGCAACTCGATCCGCAAGCTACCCGGCCGAAATCTTCGCTGCTGCTCCGCTCGGACTCACCCTGCCCCTATATAACCCGGTCGCCGTCCTTGCTCGTCACCAGAACCCCCCCCCCCGTGGCACACCGAGCAAGGTGGGAGAAAATTGGGCGCCGCCACGGAACCCCGCCTTAGTTGCCGTTCGGGCCTCAGTGATCGACCCAGGAGGAAGCCCGGTGCACGTGGATGCTCGTCGCGGCTTCGCCTGGGTGAAATCGTGCTCCAGACCACGGGGATTCTTCGCCGTAGTTGGCGCACCGCCGCGGGTCCGCCCGCCGCCGTGGCCTGCCTCTGCCAGTGGTCTATCTGCTCGGTAACTCACCTCACCGTGCTCGCCAAGTCCCCCTCTACGCCTAGCTCGGTCCGATTTGGGTTTAGCGCTCCGGGACGGCCGATTGGCAGCCTCGCCGGCGTGCTCCGCCGCGCGCGCGGGGCGGCGCCGCCGTGCGGGTGCGTCCTGTTGGGGCGAAGATCGTGGCCCGTTGGATGACCAAGCGACGGCTGGATTAGATTATAGGGTACCGCTTCGTGGGAACCAGATCTGGTGCGTTGATCTCTGATCGAACGGTTTGGAGTGGATCTCGGTATTTTAAATCTGAGCGGTCGATCCCAGATCCAGTGGATAGCGTTGCGTACCGCTTCGAGATCACGCCGATCTAATCCAGACCCTAGATTTGGGATCGGACGGCCCAGATATAACCATACCTCTTCGGCCATCCGATTTGCTAAAGAGCCCCTCGGGTTTCAGTGAATCAACCCGCCGTCCTGAGTCACTATTCCCTGTGTCTCGGGAATTTTGCGCAGAGACCCCTGCGCTTTGCAGTAATTGGCGCCCAGTCCAGTGATCGTTTAAATTGAATAAATAAAATAGAAAATAGATTTTTAATATGAAAATAATTGCTAGAACTTAGATAATTCATAGAAAATTCATTTTAGCTCCAAATTGAACCATTCCAATTCCTAAAATTTTGTAATAATATTCTCTATCATTTAGAATCACTGTTTTGACATGAACTCTGTTAGGAAATTAATTTATCATCTAATCCTATTATAATCACCTTAAATCTTAGGAAATTCATAACTTGAATTCTATAACTCAAAAATTAATAATTCTTTTTCCTGTGATCTTATTTTAATATGTATATTATTAATGTGTATTTTGTCCTTATGTTTGGTGTAATGTTAATTTTGCCTATACCATGTTTGTTTGAATTGCTACGACTAGCAGTGAGGATACGTATCACCTGAAGATCATCCTGGTACCTGGAATCTCAAGGCCCAGGCAAGTTGTGCCCTTGATCACTTCTTTTTACCCAGCCATGTTCTGATTAATCATAATGATCTGCATAGGTTAATTTTGATGGGACCCAATAGGTTACCCTAGTTTGTCTATCTTTATACCTTGTTTACCACTGAACTTTCTGGGTAGTACTTGCTAGTGCCATATGTGGTTTTGGGTATGGAGATACACTATTCATGGTTACACTTTTGTTATCAGTTGTTATTTATTGTTCATGATGAGATCATTATGTTAATTGGAACATGGAGCGACCACCCGGGAAAACAGTGCTACCACAAGGGAGGAATGGGACCCCTTGGCTGATTAATTAGGAAAGCTAGTGGAAGACTACCTTACCCGAAAGGGGCAAGGGCAGTAGGGGAGTGGTCAATGTAGGGAGGCCCTCGGGAGGATTTTGCTGCGATGGCGGTCCTGCAAGGGATTCCTGCATTGGAACTTCCTATAAACTGTAGCGGGTTTTCGGAAGCTAGTGGAACTTTGTAAAGGCCTCGTAGTGGATCCCTAGCCATTCACCTCGGAAGTGTCTAAGGGCCTTGCAAACCCTGGCGACATGGGATACACGACTTGTGGGTAAAGATGCGCAACCTCTGCAGAGTGTAAAACTGGTATACTAGCCGTGCTCACGGTCATGAGCAGCTCGGACCCTCACATGATTAAATTATGGAACTTAAACTCAATTTGTCATATGCATTGCATCGCAGGTGAAGTTGTTACTTTATTTCTATTATTTAACTGGGTTGGTATTTACTTATACTTAGTAATTGCTAATAAAATTTTGACCAACTTTAAAAGCAATGCTCAGCTCTAACCATCTTCTTTGGTAAGCCTTACACTTCACGTGAGCTCCCACCTTGGCGAGTTCATGCACATTATTCCCCACAACTTGTTGAGCGATGAACGTATGTGAGCTCACTCTTGCTGTCTCACATACCCCACAGGTCAAGAACAGGTACTGCAGGATGATGCTCATGGAGGATGCTGTGATGAGTTCGTGAGAGATCTAGGCCGTCGTCTCCCAGTCAACTTTGGGTTGCTGGACCATTGTCTCCTTATAATGTAATTATTTATTTTAGAACTCCTGTTATATATAAAGATGTGACATTCGATCCTGTGCCATGAATCATCATATGTGTGAGACTTGGTCCCAGCACACCTGGTGATTATGTTAGCACCCGGGTTTTGGACCCCTAAAATCCGGGTGTTACAGAAGTGGTATCAGAGGAATGTTGACTGTAGGACGAAACCTAGATAGCACTGGACAACCATTCTTTACTTACCTTACTCTGATTCTTTACTAAACTTATCTTAATCTTTTTCTCATCTATTTCCGCTTTACTCTGATTATTCTTACCTTTTTCCTTCTAAAGACAAATGTGGATTTCACACTTTGAAATCCTATGCCTAAAGTGACTTTAGGAATAGGAGACCTAATCCTAGGAACAAAAACAAAACTATTTTTATGGTTATCTATGCACTTGAATGTTTGTTCTTATGACACTTGTCTGATTTGATTCTTTGATTGAGTGTGATGGGTTGTGGAGTAATGTCCACAATTGCATCTGCATATACACATAGGTATAAAAATATAATTATAAAATAACTAGACAACCTAGATTGTCCCCATTGGAACATATCTAGCTTAAGAGATTTATCTTATCCTAAAAGATCTCATTCTAACCAATTCATCTTATCTTAAAAAAGTCTCCCTTATCTTAATAGATTCATCTCATCTCAAGAGATTCTATCCTACACTCATAGATCCATCTTATCTTAAAAGATACTCTATTACTATTAATAGATTCATCTTGTCTTAAAAAGATTCTATCCTATCCTAATAAATCTGACTGACCTCAAAAGATTCTACCTTATTCTTATGGATTCATCTTATCCTAATAAGCATATTTACCCCACCCTAGTAACAACCAAGATCTAATCCAAAGTAATTAGATATTATCTAGTCTAATCTAGTTATATCCAACCTAATCCAGATTCTATCTAATCTAAATATGACCCAATCTAAAGTGAGTTATTAACAAGTTAGTTAAGTTGGTGATGTAGGATTGACACTGTCTCTACAAATATATCTTAACCTAAATTAATGTCTTATACCAACTCATCCTTGAACAATGACCTACCTATATCATATAATCCATCCTATCTTAAAAGATTCTATCATATCCTAATAATATTTATTCTACCCTGGTAGATCTAGCTAATCTTAACTAGTTTAATCTAGTCATACCAACCTAATCTGGATTCTATCTAATCCAATATGATCTAAGCTAGATTGAGTTACTTAATGCAGATACAAAGGATAAGGCCATACTCCTAAATCACTTAAGCCTAATTTGGAGACTTATATCAACTTGGCCATACACAACAACTTGACCTATATAACGAGTTACATAACTTACCCAATCAATAGAGTCTTAATGGATTGCAAAATCTATCAACCACCACCTGACATCAAACCAGATTTTGATCTACATCTTGTAGTCTATCTCACCCATATATACCTCTCATCTTGACAGATTCTATCTTACCCTTGGATATTCACCTTATACGATTGGTTACCCCAATCTGGACATAAAACAAAGATTGAGCCCTACCAAAGAATCTTTAGATTATAACCAACTACTAGCTCATGTATTCCGCTTATTGAATAATTTCCTTTGCAAAACTATTACCATGTGCCTCTAACTTTCATGGTCAATACCAGGAAAGGAAAGATTATCACGTAAACAGCAAACAGAAATGAATCCTCCAAATCCTCCACCTGTTGAGATCGATCAAGTAGTTGCTACCCAAAGACTGGTAATACAACAATTAACAGACCTGGTGACCGAGATGCAAAATCAGATAAGACAACAACGCGAGGAAATACGTCAGGCCCGCCAAGAAATAAGGCAAGCACGGTTGGAGAGACAACAACAACAGCAATCTCCACCACCACCAGCTCCACCAAGCTACATAGATATAAATTATGATGATTTGTAAGATCTAGGTGTTACTTTAGTTAGTAGATGATAGGATATTATTTTAGAAAGAACAATAAGGTCTATTGACCCTATGTTTTGTTAAAGAATTATACCTCATGCTGAGATTTCTTTGTTTGTGCATATGTTCCGAGAACAATATGAACATGCACCCTTTTTCCTTACAAATCTCGAGGACGAGATTATTTTTAAGGGGGGTAGGATTTGTAACACCCAAATTCTGAATTTGGGATTGGTAGAAGAAATCTGAGCAAAGTACCATTGATAAATAATTAAACTTTATAATTCACCCTTTTTAAAAGGTAAATGATCATAATAAAATAACAATGGTTAAAATAAATCATAATAAAGATTAGACATTGGAAAATGTTCCTATCAAAACAATGGGAGAACTTTTGAATATACCTTTAACCTAACTACATAATGTGGTGTGTGTACTTCATGTTGAAAACATTACTTAGTTAATATAATAATAAAATAATGTTAATAGAAGTACAATAATGAGATGGAGATTTGAATTTAACCCAAAGTTGCACTTTGGGGTTTTAGAAATAATATGTAAAAGAGAAAAGAGAAGGAAGAAATTACTATGTGAATAAAAATAATTATAATATATATATTATTTTTGTACAGATTTGAGTTGGTACATTTGACTCAAAAGTGAAGTTCATAACAGGATTCAAATTCAAATTAGAGATTCAAATGAAAAGGAAATAAATCAAAAAGGAAAAGGAAAAGAAAAGAAAAAAAAGAAAAACCCTAGCTGGGCCGCCCATTCTCCTTTTCGGCCCACTTCCACTCCCATCCCGCGCGGCCCAGTATTCACCACTCACGCGCGCTCTCGCCTTCTCACCGACACGCGGGCCCGCCCGTTCAGCCACCCGCCGCCGCTCGCCTCGCACCAGTCACCTACACGTGGGGCCCGTCTGTCAGGCGTATCTCCTTCCTTCCGTCGAAGCCAACAGAATCCGCGCGGCAATCGCGGGCGTCCGCAACTCGATCCGCAAGCTACCCGGCCGAAATCTTCGCTGCTGCTCCGCTCGGACTCACCCTGCCCCTATATAACCCGGTCGCCGTCCTTGCTCGTCACCAGAACCCCCCCCGTGGCACACCGAGCAAGGTGGGAGAAAATTGGGCGCCGCCGCGGAACCCCGCCTTAGTTGCCGTTCGGGCCTCAGTGATCAACCCAGGAGGAAGCCCGGTGCACGTGGATGCTCGTCGCGGCTTCGCCTGGGTGAAATCGTGCTCCAGACCACGGGGATTCTTCGCCGTAGTTGGCGCACCGCCGCGGGTCCGCCCGCCGCCGTGGCCTGCCTCTGCCAGTGGTCTATCTGCTCGGTAACTCACCTCACCGTGCTCGCCAAGTCCCCCTCTACGCCTAGCTCGGTCCGATTTGGGTTTAGCGCTCCGGGACGGCCGATTGGCAGCCTCGCCGGCGTGCTCCGCCGCGCGCGCGGGGCGGCGCCGCCGTGCGGGTGCGTCCTGTTGGGGCGAAGATCGTGGCCCGTTGGATGACCAAGCGACGGCTGGATTAGATTATAGGGTACCGCTTCGTGGGAACCAGATCTGGTGCGTTGATCTCTGATCGAACGGTTTGGAGTGGATCTCGGTATTTTAAATCTGAGCGGTCGATCCCAGATCCAGTGGATAGCGTTGCGTACCGCTTCGAGATCACGCCGATCTAATCCAGACCCTAGATTTGGGATCGGACGGCCCAGATATAACCATACCTCTTCGGCCATCCGATTTGCTAAAGAGCCCCTCGGGTTTCAGTGAATCAACCCGCCGTCCTGAGTCACTATTCCCTGTGTCTCGGGAATTTTGCGCAGAGACCCCTGCGCTTTGCAGTAATTGGCGCCCAGTCCAGTGATCGTTTAAATTGAATAAATAAAATAGAAAATAGATTTTTAATATGAAAATAATTGCTAGAACTTAGATAATTCATAGAAAATTCATTTTAGCTCCAAATTGAACCATTCCAATTCCTAAAATTTTGTAATAATATTCTCTATCATTTAGAATCACTGTTTTGACATGAACTCTGTTAGGAAATTAATTTATCATCTAATCCTATTATAATCACCTTAAATCTTAGGAAATTCATAACTTGAATTCTATAACTCAAAAATTAATAATTCTTTTTCCTGTGATCTTATTTTAATATGTATATTATTAATGTGTATTTTGTCCTTATGTTTGGTGTAATGTTAATTTTGCCTATACCATGTTTGTTTGAATTGCTACGACTAGCAGTGAGGATACGTATCACCTGAAGATCATCCTGGTACCTGGAATCTCAAGGCCCAGGCAAGTTGTGCCCTTGATCACTTCTTTTTACCCAGCCATGTTCTGATTAATCATAATGATCTGCATAGGTTAATTTTGATGGGACCCAATAGGTTACCCTAGTTTGTCTATCTTTATACCTTGTTTACCACTGAACTTTCTGGGTAGTACTTGCTAGTGCCATATGTGGTTTTGGGTATGGAGATACACTATTCATGGTTACACTTTTGTTATCAGTTGTTATTTATTGTTCATGATGAGATCATTATGTTAATTGGAACATGGAGCGACCACCCGGGAAAACAGTGCTACCACAAGGGAGGAATGGGACCCCTTGGCTGATTAATTAGGAAAGCTAGTGGAAGACTACCTTACCCGAAAGGGGCAAGGGCAGTAGGGGAGTGGTCAATGTAGGGAGGCCCTCGGGAGGATTTTGCTGCGATGGCGGTCCTGCAAGGGATTCCTGCATTGGAACTTCCTATAAACTGTAGCGGGTTTTCGGAAGCTAGTGGAACTTTGTAAAGGCCTCGTAGTGGATCCCTAGCCATTCACCTCGGAAGTGTCTAAGGGCCTTGCAAACCCTGGCGACATGGGATACACGACTTGTGGGTAAAGATGCGCAACCTCTGCAGAGTGTAAAACTGGTATACTAGCCGTGCTCACGGTCATGAGCAGCTCGGACCCTCACATGATTAAATTATGGAACTTAAACTCAATTTGTCATATGCATTGCATCGCAGGTGAAGTTGTTACTTTATTTCTATTATTTAACTGGGTTGGTATTTACTTATACTTAGTAATTGCTAATAAAATTTTGACCAACTTTAAAAGCAATGCTCAGCTCTAACCATCTTCTTTGGTAAGCCTTACACTTCACGTGAGCTCCCACCTTGGCGAGTTCATGCACATTATTCCCCACAACTTGTTGAGCGATGAACGTATGTGAGCTCACTCTTGCTGTCTCACATACCCCACAGGTCAAGAACAGGTACTGCAGGATGATGCTCATGGAGGATGCTGTGATGAGTTCGTGAGAGATCTAGGCCGTCGTCTCCCAGTCAACTTTGGGTTGCTGGACCGTTGTCTCCTTATAATGTAATTATTTATTTTAGAACTCCTGTTATATATAAAGATGTGACATTCGATCCTGTGCCATGAATCATCATATGTGTGAGACTTGGTCCCAGCACACCTGGTGATTATGTTAGCACCCGGGTTTTGGACCCCTAAAATCCGGGTGTTACACATAGTAACACCTGAGGTGTTACACCAGGCTTAATGATGAAGAGATGGCCCTCATCATCAAGCGCTTCAAGACGGCGCTAAAGGGTCGCAAGGGGCAGCCTAACAAGAACAAGACGAAGGGGAAGCGCTCATGCTTCAAATGTGGTAAGATTGGTCATTTTATCGCTAATTGTCCCGATAATGATAGTGACCAGGAACAAGGGAACAAGAGGGAAAAGAAAAAGGCGTACAAGAAGGCTAAGGGCGAGGCACACCTTGGCAAGGAATGGGACTCGGATTGTTCGTCGTCCGACTCCGACAACGAAGGACTCGTCGCCACCGCCTTCAACAAAACATCCCTCTTCCCCAATGAGCATCACACTTGCCTCATGGCAAGGGAAAAGAAGGTAAGCACTCGTAATACTAGTACTTACGCTTCCTCAAGTGATGAAGAATCTAGCGATGACGAAATAGACTATTCATGTCTATTCAAGGGCTTAGATAGAACTAAGGTTAATAAGATTAATGAGTTGATTGATGCCTTGAATGATAAGAATAGATTATTAGAAAAGCAAGATGATCTTTTGTATGAAGAACATGATAAGTTTGTAGAGGCACAAAAATCCCTTGCTTTAGAAATTAAAAGGAATGAAATACTTTCTTGTGAATTGTCTACATGCCATGACTCTATTTCTAGCTTAAAGAGCATAAATGATGAATTGAATGCTAAGTTAGAAATAGCAAATAATTCAACATCCTGTGTAGAACATGTTGCAATTTGCAATAGGTGTAAAGATTTCAATGTTGATGCTTGTAGTGAACACCTAGTTTCAATTTCTAAATTGAATGATGAAGTGGCTAGTCTTAATGCCCAACTCAAGACTAGCAAGAGTGAATTTGATAAAATAAAATTTGCAAGGGATGCCTACACGATTGGTAGACACCCCTCAATTAAGGATGGTCTTGGCTTCAAGAGGGAAGTAAAGAACTTAACAAGCCATAAGGCTTCCATCTCCACCAAGGAGAAAGGGAAGGCCCCTATGGCTAGTAGTACTCAAAAGAACCATGCTTTCATGTATTATGATAGGAGACATTCTAGGAATGCTTATAGAAGTTATGATGCTTTTGATTCTCATGCCATGTTTGCTTCCAGTTCTTCTATAATGCATGATAGAAATTTGGCTAGGAAAAATGCTATGCCTAGAAGGAATGTTGTTCATATTCCTAGAAAAGTAAACAATGAACCTTCTACAATTTTTCATACTTGCAATGCTTCCTTTGCTATTTGTAGAAAGGATAAGAAGGTAATTGCTAGGAAGTTAGGGGCAAGATGCAAGGGAGATAAAACTTGCATTTAGGTCCCTAAGACCATTGTGACTAACCTTGTAGGACCCAACAAGAGTTGGGTACCTAAGACCTAAGCCAAAATTTGCCTTGCAGGTTTATGCATCCGGGGGTTCAAGCTGGATTATCGACAGCGGATGCACAAACCACATGACGGGGGAGAAGAAGATGTTCACCTCCTACGTCAAGAAAAAAGATTCCCAAGATTCAATCATATTTGGTGATGGGAACCAAGGCAAGGTGAAAGGGTTAGGAAAGATTGCTATTTCATCCGAGCACTCCATTTCTAATGTGTTTTTAGTTGAGTCGCTTGGATATAATTTGTTATCTGTAAGTCAACTTTGTAATATGGGATATAACTGTTTATTCACAAATGTAGATGTGTCTGTGTTTAGAAGAAGTGATGGTTCATTATCTTTTAAGGGTGTACTAGATGGCAAACTCTATTTAGTTGATTTTGCAAAAGAGGAGGCCGGTCTAGATGCATGCTTAATTGCTAAGACTAGCATGGGATGGCTGTGGCATCGCCGTTTAGCTCATGTGGGGATGAAGAACCTTCACAAGCTTCTAAAGGGAGAACACGTGATAGGTCTAACTAATGTAACTTTCGAAAAAGATAGACCTTGTGCAGCTTGTCAAGCAGGTAAACAGGTGGGAAGCTCTCATCATACCAAAAATGTGATGACCACATCAAGACCTTTGGAGTTGCTTCATATGGACCTCTTCGGACCCGTCGCCTATCTAAGCATAGGAGGAAGTAAGTATGGTCTTATTATAGTTGATGATTTTTCCCGCTTCACTTGGGTATTCTTTTTGCAGGATAAATCTGAAACCCAAGGGACCCTCAAGTGCTTCCTAAGAAGAGCTCAAAATGAGTTTGAGCTCAAGGTGAAGAAGATAAGGAGTGACAACGGGTCCGAGTTCAAGAACCTTCAAGTGGAGGAGTACCTTGAGGAGGAAGGGATCAAGCACGAGTTCTCCGCTCCCTACACACCACAACAAAATGGTGTGGTAGAGAGGAAGAACAGGACGCTCATAGACATGGCGAGGACGATGCTGGGAGAGTTCAAGACCCCCGAGCGGTTTTGGTTGGAAGCCGTGAACACGGCTTGCCATGCCATCAACCGGGTCTACCTTCACCGCCTCCTCAAGAAGACTTCGTATGAGCTTCTAACCGGTAACAAACCCAATGTGTCTTACTTTCATGTATTTGGGAGCAAATGCTATATTCCAGTGAAGAAAGGTAGAAATTCTAAGTTTGCTCCCAAAGCTATAGAAGGGTTTTTGTTAGGTTATGACTCAAATACAAAGGCGTATAGAGTCTTCAACAAATCATCGGGTTTGGTTGAAGTCTCTAGCGACGTTGTATTTGATGAGACTAATGGCTCTCCAAGAGAGCAAGTTGTTGATCTTGATGATGTAGATGAAGGAGACGTTCCAACAGCCGCAATACGCACCATGGCGATTGGAGATGTGCGGCCACAGGAACAAAAGGAGCAAGATCAACCTTCTTCCTCAACAATGGTGCATCCCCCAACTCAAGACGATGAATAGGTTTGTCAAGAAGAGGCGTGTGATCAAGGGGGAGCACAAGATGATCATGTGATGGAGGAAGAAGCACAACCGGCACCTCCAACCCAAGTTCGAGCGACGATTCAAAGGAATCATCCCGTCGACCAAATTTTGGGTGACATTAGCAAGGGAGTAACTACTCGTTCTAGATTGGTTAATTTTTGTGAGCATTACTCCTTTGTCTCTTCTATTGAGCCTTTCAGGGTAGAAGAGGCCTTGCTAGATCCGGACTGGGTGTTGGCCATGCAGGAAGAGCTCGACAACTTCAAGCGTAATGAAGTTTGGACACTGGTGCCTCGTCCCAAGCAAAATGTTGTGGGAACCAAGTGGGTGTTCCGCAACAAACAAGACGAGCACGGGGTGGTGACAAGGAACAAGGCTCGACTTGTGGCAAAAGGTTATGCCCAAGTCACAGGTTTGGACTTTGAGGAGACTTTTGCTCCTGTGGCTAGGCTAGAGTCCATTCGTATTTTGCTAGCATATGCCGCTCAACATTCTTTCAGGCTGTTCAAAATGGATGTGAAGAGCGCCTTCCTCAACGGGCCAATCAAGGAGGAAGTGTACGTGGAGCAACCCCCTGGCTTTGAGGATGAACGGTACCCCGACTACGTATGTAAGCTCTCTAAGGCGCTCTATGGACTTAAGCAAGCCCCAAGAGCATGGTATGAATGCCTTAGAGACTTTTTAATTGCTAATGCGTTCAAGGTTGGGAAAGCCGATCCAACTTTATTTACTAAGACTTGTGATGGTGACTTATTTGTGTGCCAAATTTATGTCGATGACATAATATTTGGTTCTACTAACCAAAAGTCTTGTGAAGAGTTTAGCAGGGTGATGACTCAGAAATTCGAGATGTCGATGATGGGCGAGTTGAACTACTTCCTTGGGTTCCAAGTGAAGCAACTCAAGGATGGCACCTTCATCTCCCAAACGAAGTACACGCAAGACTTGCTAAAGCGGTTTGGGATGAAGGACGCCAAGCCCGCAAAGACTCCAATGGGAACTGACGGACACGTCGACCTCAACAAAGGAGGTAAGTCCGTTGATCAAAAAGCATACCGGTCTATGATAGGTTCCTTGCTTTATTTATGTGCTAGTAGACCGGATATTATGCTCAGTGTATGCATGTGTGCTAGATTTCAATCCGATCCAAGGGAGTGTCACTTAGTGGCTGTGAAGCGAATTCTTAGATATTTAATCGCTACGCCTTGCTTCGGGATCTGGTATCCAAAGGGGTCTACCTTTGAATTAATTGGATATTCAGACTCCGATTATGCTGGATGTAAGGTCGATAGGAAGAGTACATCAGGGACGTGCCAATTCTTAGGAAGGTCCCTGGTGTCATGGAGTTCTAAGAAACAAACCTCCGTTGCCCTATCCACCGCTGAGGCCGAGTATGTTGCCGCAGGACAGTGTTGCGCGCAACTACTTTGGATGAGGCAAACCCTCCGGGACATTGGCTACAATCTGAGCAAAGTCTCACTCCTATGTGATAATGAGAGTGCTATCCGCATAGCGGATAATCCTGTTGAGCACAGCCGCACAAAGCACATTGACATCCGGCATCACTTTTTGAGAGACCACCAGCAAAAGGGAGATATCGAAGTGTTTTATATTAGCACCGAGAACCAGCTAGCCGATATCTTTACCAAGCCTTTAGATGAGAAGACCTTTTGCAGGCTGCGTAGTGAGCTAAATGTATTAGATTCGCGGAACTTGGATTGATTTGTAGCATACATGTGTACTATGCTTTGATCATGTTCCCTTATGCATTTTTATGTGTTTATGGTGCTCAAGTTGTACAAACACTCCCCGGACCTCAAAAGTCCATGTGTGAGTGATGCACATATTTAGGGGGAGATGTGCTACAACTTGACCCTTTGAGACTAACCGTGTGCTTGAGTTTGCTTGATTTAGTCTCAAAGGTGGATTGAAAGGGAAAGGTGGACTTGGACCATGAAAGACTTCCACTGCACTCCGATGAGAGGGTAACTCACTCCAAGTTCATCCCCATCTTCTTATTGCCTTTGTACTCTTATGTGAAGATTTTGGTGAGGCAATGAGGTTTAAGGGCCAAGATTGATCCCGTTTTGGTGCTTGATGCCAAAGGGGGAGAAAATAAGGCCAAAGCAATAAATGGATCAGCTACCACTTGAAAATCTTGAAAACAGTAGAATAGAGCTTTTGTTTTGTCAAAATTCTCTTATTGTCTCTCTTTGTCAAAAGTTGGTCTCTTGTGGGGAGAATGTTTGATTATGGAAAAAAGGGGGAGTTTTTGAATCTTTGATCAATTTCTCTTAGAATACCTCTCTTTATGTCTCTACAAGTGAATTTGACTTAGAGATAGGAAATTGAGTTTGATTTGCAAAAACAAACCAAGTGGTGGCAAAGAATGATCCATATATGCCAAATTTGAATCAAAACAATATTGAGTTCTCAATTGTATTGATGTTGCACTTCCTTTAGTTGCTTTTTGTTGTGTTGGCATAAATCACCAAAAAGGGGAGATTGAAAGGGAAATGTGCCCTTGGGCCATTTCTAAATATTTTGGTGATTGAGTGCCAACACAAGTGGACTTATGGTAATCTATGCAAAGTGATGGACAAAGTGCAAATCAAGTCTAAAGGTATGTTTCTAGACTTGGTACATTGTTTTAAGAACTAATGTATTGTGTCTAAGTGCTGGAAACAGGAGAAATCAAATTGGAAAAGAGATGGCTTTGTTCAACCAAAGACAACTCGGTCTGGGTGCACCGGACTGTCTGGTGGTGCACCGGACAGTGTCTGGTGCGCCAGGCTGGCGACTGTCAAATGGCTGCTCTCGGGAAGCGATCAACGGCGTACGGCTATAAATCACCGGACTGTCCGGTGGTGCACCGGACTGCCCGGTGAGCCATTCACAGGCGAAGTCCTCGCTCTCGGGAAGTGATTAACGGCGTACGGCTATAATTCACCGGACTGTCCGGTGAGGCACCAGACTGTCCGGTGAGCCAACGGTCAGCCGGGCCAACGGCCGACCGAGGATTTTGCGCGTGACGCGTGGCCGAGCCAACGGTCACAAGGGGGCACCGGACTGTCCGGTGTGCACCGGACAGTGTCCGGTGCGCCAACTACTCTGAATCTGCAACGGTCGGCTTCGCCAAACAAGGAAAGAAATCCGCACCGGACAGTGTCCGGTGGTGCACCGGACTGTCCGGTGCGCCAGGCGACAGAAGGCAAGAATTGCCTTCCTGGAATGCTCTCAACGGCTCCTAGCTGCCTTGGGGCTATAAAAGGGACCCCTTGGCGTATGGAGGAGAAAACCAAGCATCCTTTGAGCATTGTTGATCACTCACACTTCATTCTTATGCACTCGTTCGACATTCTTAGTGATTTGAGCTTCGTTCTAGTGAGAACCTCGTGATATTCTTTTGAGCTCAAGTCTGGGTCTTGTGTGTGTGTATTTGCTGTGATTTTGTGTCTTGTGTGCGTTGCTCATCCCTCCCTTACTCCGTGCTTCTTTGTGAACATCTTTGTAAGGGCGAGAGACTCCAAGTTGTGGAGATTCCTCGCAAGCGGGATATAGTAAAGCAAAGCAAAACATCGTGTTATTCAAGTGGGTCTTTGGACCGCTTGAGAGGGGTTGATTGCAACCCTCGTCCGTTGGGACGCCACAACTTGGAGTAGGCAAGCGTTGGACTTGGCCGAACCACGAGATAAATCACTGTGCCATCTCTGTGTTGATCTCTTTGCATTGTGGTTATTGTGTTTTGCTAAGACTCCTCTCTAGCCACTTGGCCTTATTGGTGCTAATTCCTAATCAAGATTTTGTGGCACTAAGTTTCAAGTTTTTACAGGATCACCTATTCACCCCCCTCTAGGTGCTCTCAGCCACGCGGGCATCCACGTCAACCCTGCCCGCTATGGCCACGTCAACACTCGGCGCCATAGGCTATGACATAGCTCGGCGCCATAGCCTATGGCGCCGAACTAAGGGTTCAAAATTGAGATTAAATTTTTTTTAGGTTTAAACGTGATTTTAATCCTAAGAAAGGGCTAAAATGCAAAAGATTCGGGACTTTATTCAACTGACGGAGAACAAAGCGAACAGATCTGGGTGGATACTTCAGAGTCAGGACAATCCAATGTTCAGCGTTTGGAGCCTCCAACGTTGTCTCTGTAATCTGTTTTGAGAGAGATCGAGAGAAATGCTTGTTGTGGTTACTTCTACTCTTCGCTATGCTTTTGTCTCCTTATGTTTAGCTTGTCTGAGCGGACGCGCTAGAACATTGGAACTACATGTATCTTGGCGCTTCTGGTACATACATAAAGCGGGAGAACATATTATTCAAAGAATACATAAAAATATTAATATTTATGACATAAAAGAAGTACCATCAAACTAATTACAGTGTATATAGTAAATTTGTTAGAGATAGAGAATATCGATATCATTTATTGTAAATTTTGTCAAACTTTAAATAAGTTTGACTGGCACCACTTCTACGGCTGCATTCGTGCATGGGTCTGCATCAAACGAGGAACTCTGCCACGTCATCCAGCGACTTCAACGTCTTCTCGTAGAAGAGGTAGGACTCGTAGACCTTGGGAGTCCGCACGAAGCGATCCAACTGCACAACACACACGCGAAATGCAGGATATGAGATTATTTGAGAATATTGAAAAAAACCGCGTAAATATTTACCATTTAGTTTTGAGCATTTAGCTCTTAGCAGAGTTGTACAGCTGAGACCTCAGTCAGGCTATCCGCACTTATACTACTCTAAATTTATACCCTAAAAAGAATATTCTGTCCTACTCAGGAAAATTCTTTACTCTATACCACAATCATCCGCACTCATGTTTACTCTATACCATATATTCTATTATTTCTCTCTCCTGAGCAGCCTCTCTGGTGCCCTCCTCCGGCCCCGCCTCGGGTCCCACACTCAACAACCTTTGCTGTCTCTACAGCTCACACGCACGTAGCATGCCTCGCCTTGCGTGCCCCGGACGTATGCAGTAGGCGTTGCATGCACTCTACATATGGGGTTTCCGGTTTTGTTGCTTGGCTTAGCGTAGCCATTCCAGTCTACCACTGCGGCATTTTTTACTGGATATTTAACTCTATACGTATAGCGCATTTTTTACCGCTCGTCACTGCGGATAGCCTCAGAAGCACAGGCTGTGTAATATACGATGGTGTACCCACCACCACCACGTACCTCCGTCATGTTGTCGACGAGCTCGTTAGCGACGCGTACGTAGTCAGCGCGCCGGGCAACGGGGACGCCGGCCATGGCGGTGGTGAGGTCGAGGCCGAGGTACTTGGACTTGAGGCGCACGTAGAAGAGCACGTACTTCCACGACATGGTCTCCAGCATGGGCCGCAGCGTGCGCATCCCCTCCGCGGTCTGCCGGATGCGCGCGGCCGCCTCCTCCGCGGTCAGCTCCGGCTCGAAGTACCGCTCGCGCACGTACGACCGAGTGCCCCACCGCGGCACGGGCCCGAGCGGCGTCGCCGGCGCGGGCACCGCGGCCGCCTCCGCAGCCATCGCGGGCGGGGGCGGCGCGGGCCGGCGCGCGGATAGCGCGGCCGTGGCCGTGGCCGCCAGCGCCGTGGACGCAGCCACCGCCAGCCTGCGCGTGGTGGGCTGCTGCCTGTCCGTGCCCGCTGTGGCTTCGGGCGGCAGGGGCCCCCGCCGGCGTTGTGACGGGGTGGAGGAGGAGGTGGCGGAGGAGCACAGGACGAGGTGCCTCGCGACCGTGGCCATGGCGAAGCTGAGTGGAGTGTCTAGGACAGTAGCCGGTTAGGAGATCGTTTTTTTCTAAGGTTGGACGGAAGCGCCCGGCGCGTCGCAGATATTGTTACCCGCATTGGAGCCCTTTCGGCCATGAATGCGCGCGCTTTTTGGTCTTTTGGTTCTGAGGTTCAGAAATGGATAAGGTGATCGTAGTATGTGCTGCTTGGTTGACGTGTTAGATTCAATTACATAGGTAACAGATGATGGTAAATTATGTTTGTTTAAGTCTAGTTATAATCAGATGAGTGTTTTCACATAGCTTATTTGTGGTTTATTTATGAACTGAGAAGATTTGGACACCTGTTAATCAAATTGAATATGGACATATATTACTCGTTCCATAATTGTTTTCGAATTCTTTCTTTGTATTCGGATCAGATATGGATATTATTAAGTTGTGTTGAGAAGATTCCGATGAATATCGATATCTTAAATATCTAACTTAAGTATTACTACCGGAATTCGGCTTTTTGCCGAGTGCTAAATGATTTGCTGCGTGTTTTTTCGGGTTCTCGGCAAAAAACTCTTTGTCGAGTCCAATCAAAAAAACCCTCGATAAAAAAACACTCGACAAAGAAACTATTTACCGAATGTTTTATTTTTGACACTCGGCAAAGAGTTTCTTTGCCGAGTTTTTTTAACACTTGGCAAAGAGCTTTTTTGCCGAATGTTTTTTGACACTAGGTAAAGAGCTTCTTTGCTGAGTATTTTTTTCAACAGTCAAAGACAATAAAAGTTGTAGGCCTTGAAATGAAATGAAACTTTGTAATTTGAATTTTTAAACTACCTTGATTGGAAAAACAACAAAAATAAAAGTTGTAGGTCTTAAAATGTAATAAAACTTGTAATTGACATTTTTTTTGATTTGAAATCATCTCACCATAGAAATATTCGTGTGAAGTTTTCAAATTTGAAATTCAAATTTTATATTCGACTTTAAATGTAGAAACTTGTTGGGGTCATGCTTCGTCGCCGAAGGTCCTGCAGGAAGAAACAGTTTCGGATAAAGCTGTTTATGCATGATGACCGAAGCTACCACTCATAAAGCTTCGGTGTTGCAGCATGCCCGAAGATGAAGGATCGAACCGACTTAAAGATAGAATGACATTTTAGCCCATAAGGGTCTGAGTCAATGTTGTAAACTTTTATGAGGGACATGATTGTAATTCCTCACAGGCTGTGTCCTGTGCCTATAAATAGTAAACAGTATTCCTTTACTGTTCACGCATTCCTGTAATTGCAAGTGTATCACTCGAGAATTGTTATTTGTCAAGGCAAAGGTATAAACGTACCTAAACATTGTATTCAAACATCTCAGATTCATAAAATAAGATATGTGAATGATGCCATTTATTTCCAATATATTCATCTTTAATATTTCACATTTTACATTATTACGTATTATCTTTATAAGTCTGATTACGAAGGTGAAACCCTCGTAATATTCTGCTCGTGGCCTTCGTCCGAAGTTCATTAAATCCTTAGGGAGATAATGCTTCAGCGGACGAAGGGCATTGATATTTAACATTTTATGTTGCCTTGTTCTTAATTCGTAGCATTTGAGAACAAGTCCCCAACATTGGCGCCCACCTCTGGTCAACTCACTTCCACTTTTTTGAGCTGATGGCTTCGGTCAAGAATCAAGCTGGAACTGCTTCGGCCCCGAAGCTGGTTCTCCCGATAACAGGCGGCTCATGCTCAGAGCCGGCCAACAAGAAGCAGAAGAAGGAGGCACAGCAAAGAGTACAGCATGTAGGGGTACAAGGACCCTTCATCAAATCAAGATGGTCTCACATCGCAATTACCTTTTCTCAAGAGGATCTTCAGCTCAAGGATTACCCACACAATGATGCTATGGTTATCTCTTGTGTGATCAAAGGATTTCTGGTCCATAATGTTTTGGTTGATACAGGCAGTGCAGCAGATATCATATTTGCTAAGGCCTTCAGACAAATGCAAGAACCCGAAGAGAAGACAAGATTCATGATGCTACACACCCTCTTTGTGGCTTCGGAGGGCGGCAGATTGTAGCACTTGGAAAGATTACCATGCCAGTAACCTTCGGATTTGTCAACAACACAAGGACTGAGCAAATTGTGTTTGACATTGTTGACATGGAGTATCCTTACAATGCTATCATTGGTCGTGGAACACTCAATGCTTTCGAAGCAATCCTTCATCCAGCATATCTTTGCATGAAGATACCTTCGGATCACGGACCTATTGCTATTTATGGGAGTTAGGAAGCCGCTAGAAAGGCAGAAGGGAATTGGACTGATTCAAAGGCAATCCATAACATAAATGAAGCCGAAGCTTGTGAGTAGTACAAGCATAGAAGGGAGAAGGCTGCTTCAGCCGATCAGCCGAAGCCCATGCTCTTATGTGAGGACATAGCAGAGCAGAAGGTGCTGTTGGGATCTCAACTGTCCGAAGAACAAGAGAAAACCTTGATAAGATTCTTGTTCAACAACAAAGATGTCTTTGCATGGTCGGCTAATGATCTTTGCGGAGTTAACAGGGATGTTATTGAGCATTCACTTAACGTTGATCCATCCTTCAGACCCAGAAAGCAGAGGCTTCGGAAGATGTCTGATGACAAGGCTGAAGGTGCTCGAAATGAAGTGAAAAGACTTCTCAGTGCGGGAGTTATCAGAGAGGTAAAATACCCAGAATGGCTGGCTAACACTGTCATGGTAAAAAAAGGCCAATGGTAAATGGAGGATGTGTATCGATTTTACTGATCTTAACAAGGCGTGTCCGGAGGACAAGTTTCCATTACCAAGGATAGATTCCTTAGTTGATGCAGCAGCTTCATCAGAGCTTATGAGTTTGCTGGACTGTTATTCAGGCTATCATCAAATCTGGATGAAGAAGGAGGATGAGCCAAAGACCAGCTTCATAACCCCTAGTGGAACATATTGTTATCTTCGGATGCCTGAGGGGCTCAAGAATGCTGGAGGAAGCTTCAGCAGAATGACAGCGAAGGTTCTTCAGTCTCAGATAGGCAGAAATGTGCTAACATATGTTGATGATATCATAGTGAAAAGCACAAAGCAAGAAAATCACATTGCTGATCTGCAGGAGACATTCGCTAATTTTAGGCAAGCTGGTTTGAAGCTGAATTCAGAAAAGTGTGTCTTTGGGGTAAAGAAGGGAAAATTCCTTGGTTGTCTAGTTTCAACAAAAGGAATCGAAGCTAATCCAAATAAAATCGAAGCTATCCTTCGGATGGAGCCACCAAGCACAAAGAAGGGAGCTCAAAGATTGACAGGAAGACTGACATCTCTCAACAGATTCATATCTAGATCAGCAGAGAGAAATTTACCATTCTTCGAAGTGCTGAAGTTAGCCGAAGTTTTTCAATGGGGACCGATCCAGCAGAAAGCCTTCGAAGAGCTGAAGCAATATTTGATAGACTTAACAACGTTAACTCCACCAACGCCAGGGGCTCCTCTGTTGTTATATGTGGCAGCCTCGCACTCAGCGGTAAGTGCGGCACTTGTCCAAGAGAAGCTTGAAGGGCAAATCAAGAAGCAAGCTCCAATATACTTTGTATCTGAAGTTCTTAGTTTATCAAAGAAAAATTATACAGAATTGGAGAAGGTGCTATATGCTGTTTTGATGGCTTCTAGAAAGCTTCAGCATTATTTCCAAGCATACAATATAATTGTCCCTTCTTCACAACCATTGAAGGACATTATGAGAAATAGAGAAGCTACTGGAAGGATTGGAAAGTGGGCTGCGGAACTCAATGAATTCTGCATTGATTATGTACACAGATCTTCGATTCAGTCCCAGGCGTTAGCTGACTTCATTGCTGATTGGACGCCAGGGGCTCAAGTAGAAGAGGCAAATAAAGATGCCGAAGCATGGACAGTATTCTGCGATGGTTCTTGGGGAACCTTCGGAGCAGGAGCAGCTGCTGTTTTGGTCGCACCCTCCAAAGTTAAAACTTGCTACGCAGCAAGACTTGATTTTAGTTGCACAAATAACATTGCTGAGTACGAAGCTTTACTTTTGGGTCTTCGGAAGTTAAAGGCAATGGGAATCAGAAGGGCGGTTCTTAAAACTGATTCCCAGGTTATCTCTGGTCATATTGACAAAAGTTGTAGGGCAAGAGACCCGAAGCTTGAGAACTATCTGGATACTGTCCGAAGGATTGAAGCTTCCTTTGAAGGGTTTTCTGTAAAAAATATTCCTCGAGGAGAAAATGAGCATGCTGATTTGCTAGCCAAGTCGGCAGCACAGGGGTTGCCTTTACCTTCGGAAGTATTTTTTGAAACAATAAAAGCACCTTCGGTTGAACTTCTTGAAAGAGCAGTCCTCAACATATCTCCTGTTTATAGTGAAGACTGGAGAACTGAAATCATCTCTTACCTCAAGGGTAATTTCCTTTCAGATGACGAAGCTTATAACAAGAGAATAGAGGCAAGAGCTCGTCCATATGTAATAATAGAAGGGGAGCTGTACAAGCATGGTGTCTGCTCTCCGTTACTCAAATGTTTATCCAGAGCCGAAGGTGTAGAGTTGATGAAGGAAATACATGCAGGCTTGTGTGGATCTCACATTGGATCAAGGCCTTTGCTGGGAAAAGTCTTTCGCCAAGGATTTTATTGGCCAAAAGCAGCTTCGGATGCAGCGGAACTAGTCCAAAAGTGCGAAGGTTGTCAGAAATGTGCAAGAGATAAAAAACAACCTTCGTCTTTAACTCAGTTAATACAACCCACTTGGCCGTTACAAAGGTGGGACCTTGATTTGTTAGGTCCGCTACCATCAGCACAAGGAAATTTAAGATATGTTGTAGTGGCAGTGGAATATTTTTCTAAGTGGATTGAGGCAAAGCCTTTAGCCACAATAACTTCGGTTACTGTCCAAAAGTTTTTCTGGCAAAACATTGTTTGTCGCTTTGGAGTGCCGAAGGCTATCACTGTGGACAATGGAACACAGTTTGACTCCGAAGCTTTTAAACAATTTTGTGACCAAATTGGCACAAAGATCCATTTTGCGTTAGTTCGACATCGCGAATCAAATGGACTAGTTGAAAGGGCTAATGGCATCATAATGACAGGAATAATGAAGTTAATATTCAATCAACCAAGGGGAAAGTGGCCAGAAGAATTAATTAAAGTGGTGTGGAGCCACAACACAACAGTATCAAGGTCAACAGGTTTTACACCATTCAAATTGTTGTTTGGTGATGAAGCAATAACCCCAGAAGAGGCTAAGGCGGGATCAATAAGAACAGTGGCTTCGGCGATAGACGAAAGTGATTGTTCTGTGGACAAAGATGCTATAGAAGGGATCATGCTTCAGGCTGTGGAAAACATCAATAAATACCAAGCCGAAATAATAAAATGGCGTGATAGAAAGGTTCGGTTGAAGAACATTAAGCCAGGTCATTTGGTCCTTCGAAGAGTGGCCAACCCAGACACAGTGGGCAAACTACAACTAAAATGGGAAGGCCCCTTTCTGGTAGTATCTTTGTCAAGACCCGGTTCTTACAGATTAAAGGATATGGACGGCAACGACATTCCTAGATCGTGGAATGCGGATGAGCTTCGGCGGTATTATGTGTAATCTGATGTAATCTTTTCTATTTTTTATTGCTGTTTTAGCTTTTCCTTATGGCACCCTTTTCCTTTCCAAAGGGGGAGAAAGGTTTTTAATGGGGCCACAACATGTAATTTTTCTTTCCCTTATTTCAATTCTATAAGAGTGATATCCCCCAAAAAATGTAAATGTAAATGCAAAGGGAAAAGAAAAAAAACAGGGAGAAGCTCAAAAGTCGTTCCTAAGGGAATGCAGAGCTTACAGCGAAAAATAAACGCTGATTCCGCTTAAAGTAAAAGGCGAAGAAGCTCCTAAGGGAGGCTTACAGCGAAAAGTCAGCGCTGATACACCGAAAAGTAAACGGTGAAGCTGAAAAGTAAACGGCAAAAAGATTTGAATCATTCCCAAGGAGATGAAGGGCTATGATTATGGTTTTTGAATATGTGTTCTGATATTCATTTGCACGATACATTACATCATGTCATTTGCATTCATAAACATTCATTTAGACATATATAGAATCATCATCATCATACCACACAAAAAAGACAGATGCTTCGGCAATGAGGAAAAACTCTGAAGAAAGAGGAAAATTTTCATGCTTTGTTGTGTACGAAAAGAAGGGAAGGTGTTTTTCGCCTTCGGCTCAAAAGTGTAGTTTCGTTCACAGCAATGCAGATTGTACACGGATAAGGGAAACAAAATATATTACAAGGTATGTACAAGTTTACATATGTTTTTACAAAGATCTCTCCAGAATTTTTTGCAGGGAAGTCTATTATAGCAACTATTAAGCTTCAGGCCGTCATACTTCAGTTTCGTTATACTTCAGCTTCATCATCCTGCACATATTAAAGGGCAGAATAAGAAAGGTGCAAATTTCAAGGAGAAGGTAAAAGTAACAAATATAAGTTTCTCACTGGCTTAAGGTGGCTTCGAGCTTCGTCACCAACCATTTTTCGCCCGCCATTTACCCAAATCTGGGTCATAAATCTATTTCCGATGCTTCGGGCTAGGCTTGGGATATCAACCAAATCTGCTGCTGACAAGCTAAAGTTTGGCCTATTTACAATTTTTCCGTGCGCACAGCCAGCCTTTAGAAAAGCGGCAGCTGTGCCTCGAGAAGCTACCAGGGCGCAGAAGTCAGCATGCCCAGCAATAACTTCGTCAAGAGCATCAACCTCGCCTTCAATATATTTCAAGGTGCTGGGCAGGTTTTCGGCTGAAGGTGAAAATTTTTCAGAACTGGCTCCAATAGAGTGAAACACATCCTTCAGCCGCTGCACGCATCGGCTGCCGAAATTTAGACATTTCTCTTGAAGTTCCTTCAATGATTTTTGCAAATTTGAATTTTTCTCGATCTCAGTCTTCAGATTTGATTCAAGGTTCTTCTTTTCTTGCTCAAATTCTTCTGACTTTTTGAGTAATTCATTCTTTAAACTGTCATTTTCGGCTTGGACCTCAGCCAAGGAGCCTTCCATAGATTGAATAACAAAGTCTTTCTTTTCCAAGGCACCTTCGTGTTCTTTAGCTATGATTTCAAGGTCTTGAATGGTGAAGTCCTTCTTCTTCAGAACAGCTTCGTAATTTTCAACTTTTTCTTCTAAATCTTTGATGATAGTTTTGTTCTTCTCCTCTTCAAGATCTTGTTGCATTCTTAGCACTTTACTTAGAAGTATACTCTGCCAAAATAATCTTCGTCAGAAAACAACTTGATTCAAAATAAAAAAATATATAATAGTAAAAGATCGAGACGTTTTTACCTTGAAATTAGCATAGAGCAAACTGCCGGCGATATGTTGTCGCTGATACCTGCAAAGGTCTGCTTCTATCGTCGGTAGACCAACGCTTTTGGAGAAGGTCCTAACAATTTTGGCCTCGGTGCGATTCCGAAGGCATCTTAGCTTCCCTTCGTTGACCCCACCAAATAGCATAGACCCTGGTTTATATCCACAGGATATGGCACATTTTTTCAACTCTTCTTTTTCAGCACCTGTTAATTCTTGTCCAAGTAAATCTTGAAAGTTAAAATTTCCTTCCTCCAAAATGCCTTCAACCTGCTCTTTTCCTTTTTCAGTAGCCGTGTTCACCGCAGCCACAACAGCTTCTTCTTCAGCCATTTTCAGAAGTATATTGTCAATAACTTCAAGTGTGGTTTCCAGGTTTGAATCTTCGGTGGTCCCGGCTTCGGCTCCAGGAGCTTCGGCTCCTGCGGTTGCAAATTCAGTCGTTTCGGCCCCGGTAGTTTCGGCTGCGGTGGCCTCGGTTTCGGCGGTCTTGGCAGTAACAATTTTTGACGCCGGTACCGGGGGCGGTGTCTGATGAATCACATCTGTCACTTGGATAATTCTTCGTTTTTTCGGCTTTGCAGGACTTTCTGCTGCCGAAGCTTCTTTGTCCTTCTAAAAAAACTTCGTCAGTTCCGGCGCCAGCGGACTTAGCTTGACAGGCAAAGATTCAGTCATTACCTTCAAAATCTCTTCTACTTTGGCAGCAGAAGGTGTAGCAGGAACTTCCTCCTCTCGGACCAATGTCTTTGGTTCTGGAGAGGCAGCTTTTCTTTTTCTTGGAGCAGCTACCTTCGGTTCAAGCTTTTCTTTCTTCTTTTTTGATTTATCTTCGTCATCTTTAATCAAACTGCCAGCTACTCTTTTCCTTTTCAGCCCTTTGGCACCCTTATCGAGCCGCCCATGATCAGGATATTCAAAGCCTATAGCATCAAGCACTCTGTTTAGCCTTCGTTTCGGCCGGGTGCCGAAGGCTGTTGTCATCAATTGATCCTCTTTTTTAGAATAATTCCCAAGAATTTCAGTACTCATCACTTCGATTGTTTCGAGCCATTCTTGGCAGGGTACTTTAAAATATTTCTTGAACTTATAGTGGTAGGGCAGTCGAACAAGCTCCCCCTCTTTCTTCTCTCTTTCAAGCTTCGGCATAGCCCATTCCTTCATAGTTGGAAATATTTTGTAAGCCAGAAATTCCTGCACTAAATCTCTAGTGCCAATATGCTCTGCGATAACCCTAAATTCAACCAACGCGGTTTGGGTTGGACCTTCTGGTGTCATATTACAGTGGGGTCTGGTTTCTCTGAAGATCAGTTCAAGCGGACTCTGGACCAGCTTCTCCTTGTCATCATCAACTTTGACGTAGAACCATTCCGATTTCCAGCCTGCCGGCCATTTGCTTCGATAGCTGATCACAGTAAATTTTGTAGTTTTCCGATAGGCAAAATTGTAACAACCAAAATTTTCATGTAGCCCATCCTTTCTGGCCTTGGTTTGATAATGCAGCTCGTGCACCCGGCAGAAACCTTCGGCAAACGGTTCCACTCCCTGGCTTCGGAGAGCCCAAATATAAACACTAAGCCTAACAATAGCGTTAGGAGTTAGTTGATGAAGATAGATCCCAAACTTTTTCAGCACGTCGGCAATCATCCTATTCAAAGGAAATCTCAAACCAGCCTTGAGGAAACTCTTGAAAATCACTATTTCATCTTTCTGAGGCTTCGGAGTAGTTTCTTCTCCACCAAAGCGAATCAGCTTTTTCTCATCTTCGCTAAAGTAACCCGACTTCACCATCTTAGGAAAATCAGCCTTCGAGATGGTTGACTTTCCGAAGTCCAGGTGGCTATGCTTGCTCGGTACTACGATATTGTGATCATCTTCAGAATCAGTCTCTTCAATATCTGCTTGTTCTGCTTCAGCAGCAGGGATGTCCTCCGATGTCGCCAACCCAGATCGCTTCATTGCTTCCGATATAGGAACAGTTTCCGCAGCTTCGGCTTCGTCTCCTTCACGCTCAACTCTAGCAGTAGAACGCACTCTGGCCATTTGATTTTGAATTTCTTGGAAATTAATAACCTTTCTTCCGAAGCTCTTCTTCTGATGAAGCAGACACCAAAGTGGAACTTCGTTTGAATGCGAAAATCAAGCTTCGGCTATGATTAAATTTTTGGCAGCAAAACAGTGCAATAGCAATGAATGCCGTGGTAACTTCACACCTACCTGTCTATTTATATAGTGCTGCAGGTAAGAAGGTGAATCGTCAGGATTCTTTCACCGGGCAAACAGTCACTCGCACTCACTGCACGGTGGGCCGCAACAACCAAGAAGGTGCACCTGCATGGTAGGACCGCTCTGCGCTTGAAAACTGTATCGTTTCTCGGCAACGAGCTCAGGGAAGGTGTTTTTCGGACCTTCGGCTTCCCGAAGCCTAAGAGACTTTTTTCACGGATCAAGCTCGTTACGAAAAACGATCTAGCGCCGCGAAGGGGCTACTGTTGGGGTCATGCTTCATCGCCGAAGGTCCTGCAGGAAGAAGCAGCTTCGGATAAAGCTGTTTATGCATGATGATCGAAGCTACCACTCATAAAGCTTCGGTGTTGCAGCATGCCCGAAGATGAAGGATCGAACCGACTTAAAGATAGAATGACATTTTAGCCCATAAGGGTCTGAGTCAATGTTGTAAACTTTTATGAGGGACATGATTGTAATTCCTCATAGGCTGTGTCCTGTGCCTATAAATAGTGAACAGTATTCCTTTACTGTTCACGCATTCCTGTAATTGCAAGTGCATCACTCGAGAATTGTTATTTGTCAAGGCAAAGGTATAAATGTACCTAAACATTGTATTCAAACATCTCAGATTCATAAAATAAGATTTGTGAATGATGCCATTTATTTCCAATATATTCATCTTTAATATTTCACATTTTACATTATTACGTATTATCTTTATAAGTCTGATTACGAAGGTGAAACCCTCGTAATATTCTGCTCGTGGCCTTCGTCCGAAGTTCATTAAATCCTTAGGGAGATAATGCTTCAGCGGACGAAGGGCATTGATATTTAACATTTTATGTTGCCTTGTTCTTAATTCGTAGCATTTGAGAACAAGTCCCCAACAAAACTATTAAAATAGAAGTTGTAGATCTTAAAAAGTTATGCAACTTTATAGTGGGCAACTTTTTCAATCGAATTCATTTAGTGTCTCAAATAATCAAATTACTCTCGTTTTATTATAACACATGAGGAATGTAAACATAATATAAACACAATTGATGTAGTTGTGTAGTGGTAGAGAAGGTTATGTGCGAGAGAGAGGTTACGAGTTTGAATATCACCATTCACTAAACATGTAAATTTAATTCAAAAAATGATAAAAATGATAGGGGATGAGTAGGACAATTGCAGTGGTTGGGGGACTTGTTTCTCTTATTAAAAAATATTTTGCTGTTCTTTTGAGTTTTTGTGATTCTTAATTTATCGAGTGCTTTTCTTTACCGAGTGTTTTTCGACACTTGGCAAAGTGCCCAAAAAAGTACTCGGCAAAGAACTCTTTGCCGATAAAATGTTTGCAGAGTATTCTTTGCCGAGTGTCTGGTACACTCGGCAAAGAAGGCAAGTCCGGTACTGTATACATATATCGATAAGGATATTGGCGGTTCACATCACGTCATGCCTCATCACGCCCCTTGCTCAGGCGTAATGCCTCGTTTCGAAGCTAGTCGGTCTCGGCGCGAAGCACGGATAATTAGCACCCCTGTCCTCCGCATGGGCGGCCTGCGCCTGAAGCGTCTCCACCTCCTGCTACACGGCCAATAGTGCATCCCTCCATGCCATCGACCAAGAGAAGAAACGCTACAAAAAATGACCGAACAACTGGATAAGAGATGACAGAGAACGATGAACAAGGCAAGCCGACTCAGAAACCATACGCACCTGGACGAGAGGGATCAATTCCCATATCACCTATGAGCGGGAGATCGTGACCGCCTCCTCAAAGTTGCCGAGCATACGCACAATGGCATCTAGACTCCTGTTGGCTCAGTCGATGACCTCCTCAACAAGGTGTCACTCGTTCGCTTCCATCTCCTCCCCCTTTGCACCTTCAAGGATGAAGGGGAAGGTCCTCGAGCCATCCCGAAGCCTAGGCAGCACGCCCTAGAGGAGGAAGCAGCGATGGTAGGCGGTAGCAGCTCTCGAAGTTCAGCGGTCTCCACCGGAAGTGACACCTCTGCAGACGAGCCCACCACCGCCGTGGGGCCCAATGATAAAAGAACCAGCAGTGGCGACAAAAGAATGACCACCGTCAAATCCGTTGATGGGAGCTCGCCAGTAGTGGCCTCAACAGCAGCAGGAGCCCATGGCGGGGGGAGGAACGACAACCGTTGTGTTCACCACAGGGTCCTCGATAGCGGCAACATTAGTAGTAGCGGGGTTTGCCCCTACATCAGGTACGGATGCGCCCGGCATTGCCTCGGGGCAGAGGAAACCGAGGGGCTCGTTCCAGTAACCACCAAAGGAAGCTGAGAGGTCGATGTGCCCCCCTTTCACCGCAAGAACCACAGTTTTCACTGTCTTTGAAAGGGAAATGGGCTTGAAACATTTCCTATAATCGATTTTGGTGTTTGAAGTCCGTCACAAACCACATGGACTAACTAGTTTGCCTAGATGTCATTTATCTCAGGTGTATAAGGTTCAACATAAACCAAGAAAGAAATTAAGTTGGGGACTCAACAAAGTTTGGAGCAAAGAATAGCAATGGTGCTGCCAATGGCGCGCCGGACACTATCCGATGTGCACCAGACACTATCCAGTGCCCAGGCTGAGCACAACGCGAACTGGCCACTCTCGGGTTTCTCAGGGAGGTGCTCCGCTATAATTTATCGGACTGTCCGATGTGCACCGGACATGTCTGGTGAGCCAACGAGGCAACGGTTAGATGCGCCAACGGTCGACTGCAAAAGGTGAACAGTGCGTAGTCATAAGTCAGAGCAGCAAAGTTAGAACACACCGGACATGTCTGGTGTGCCACAGGACTGTCCGGTGCAGCAAGAAGACAAAAGACTTCAATGGTTAACCGCTCCAAACCCCAATGGTCTGCTGACGTGGCAGGCACCGGATAGTGAACAGTACCCTGTCCGGTGCACCACCGGACTGTCCAGTGTGCCATCAACAACAATAGCTAGAATAGTGGTTTGGGCTATAAATACTACCCCAACCACCACCATTCAAGTGATCCAAGTTTTCTGAACTTCACATTCATTACAAGAGCAAAGGCAAACACTCCAAAGACATAATTAAAGCATTCAATCCACTCCAAGCTCCAAAATCAACTCTATTCCTTAGAGACCTGTGAGAGGATCATTTGTGTTCTTTTGTTGCTCTTGTTGCTTGGATTGCTTTCCCCTTCTCATTCTTATTCTCTAAGTACTTTGTAAAGCTAGCAAGAGACACCTAAGTGTGTGGTGATCCTTGTGGGGTCTTAGTGACCCAAGTGATTAAGGAGAAGCCTCAACCGGTATGTGTGACCGATTGAGAGAGGGAAAGGGTTGGAATAGACCCAACCTTTGTGGCCTCCTCAACGGGGACTAGGTTCTTTGGAACCGAACCTCGGTAAACAAATCACCGTGTTCACTTGCATTGATCTTCACTTGATTTGTTTCCCCTCTTTCCTCTCTCTAAAAGTTCCCTTGCCCAGATTGATTTGAGTTTGCTCCCAAAGTTATCCGCATTGATTGAGCAACTCTTGTCAAGGCGAACTATCTTCCATACTCCGATTTAATTCTAACGCTAACCCCAGCCTTAGTGCGTGTTTAAAGTTTGTAAATTTTAGGTTTTGTCTATTAACCCCCCCTCTACACGACTTTCAATTGGTATCAAAGCCCGGTGCTTCATTAAGAGTCTAACAACTCGAAGTGATGTCGGGAGATCACGCCAAGAGGGAGATAGTCACAGGCGACAAGGCCGAAGGCTCGGGAAGGAAGAACAATGAATGGACTCCGTCAAGAGAGTCCGGCGACAAGTACAAGGAGGATTCCACTTCCTCCATCAAGTCACAAAGGAAGGGTGACAAGAAGAAAAAGAAAATGAAGAAGGTGGTCTACTATGAGACCGACTCTTCATCACCTTCCACATCCCGCACCGAGTCTACTACTTCGAAGCGCCAAGAGCGCAAGAAGTACAGTAATATGCCTCTATGCTATCCTCGCATTCCTAAACGCTCTCCTTTACTTTCCGTACCCCTAGGTAAACCACCATATTTTGATGGTGAGGATTATTGTATGTGGAGTGATAAAATGAGGCACCATCTAACCTCACTCCACGAAAGCATATGGGATATTATTGAGTTTGGAGCGCAGGCATCACAGGTGGGCGACGAGGACTACGACTCTGATGAGGCCGCCCAAATTAGGCATTTTAATTCCCAAGCAACTTCTATACTCCTCGCTCCCTTGTGTCGAGAGGAGTATAATAAGGTGCAAGGGTTGAAAAATGCCAAAGAAATTTGGGATGTCCTCAAGACGGCGCACGAAGGGGACGAGGTGACTAAGATCACCAAGCGTGAGACGATCGAGGGAGAGCTTGATCGATTCGTCCTCAACAAAGGAGAGGAGCCACAAGCAATGTACAACCGGCTCAAAACAATGGTCAATCAAGTGCGCAACCTCGGGAGCACCAAATGGGATGACCATGAAATGGTCAAGGTTATTCTAAGATCTCTTGTTTTTTGCAATCCTACTCAAGTTCAATTAATCCGTGGAGATCCTAGATATAAACAGATGTCTCCCAAGGAGGTTATTGGCAAGTTTGTGAGCTTTGAACTTATGATCAAAGACTCCAAACACATTGTCAACTTGGAGCAAGGCACCACCTCCACACCCGAGGTGCAACCCGTTGCATTCCAAGCAACAAAAGAGAAGAGGACGAGTCTACACCAAGTAGACTCCCAATCGACGCCTCCAAGCTTGACAACGAGAAGATGGCTCTTATGTAACACCTGGTTTTAAAGGACAAAGCCGGGTGCATCTCATACATGCGCCAAAGAAGACAACACATATAATAACAGAGTGTATAGAGATAAATGTCACAATATAATTAAAGTACTTATTACATAGCGGAATTCTTACAAAATAAAAGATAAATATAACAGGATCTAAAATCCATCCTTAGCGCCAGAAAGTCAACTGGGAGACGCCACCTAGATCAAATCGAACTCCTCGCTGAGTGGCTCCTCTTGAACCACCTGTTCTTCTCCTGTGGGGGTGTGAGATAGCAAGGGTGAGCTCACACATGTTCATCGCTCAACAAGTTGTGGGGAATAATGTGCATGAACTCAACAAAGGTGGGAGTTCATGTAAAGTGTAAGGCTGATCAACAAAATAAAGGTTGAAGCTGAGCATTGCTTTTAATAAGTTGGTCAAATTTTATTAGCAGTTACTAAATGTAAGTAAATACCAAACCATAATAAATAATAGAACAAAATTAATAATAAATCCCATGCAATGCATATGACAAATTGAATTTAAGTTACATAGATTAATCATGTGAGTGTCCGAGCTACTCATGACCGTGAGCACGGCTAGTATACCAGTTTTACACTCTGCAGAGGTTGCACATCTTTACCCACAAGTCATATTACCTATCTGCCAAGGGGTCATAAATCCCATACACCTCTACCAAGGAAGCGAGGCAGGGTAACACTACGAGGTCTTTACAAAGTTCCACTAGCTTTAGAAAACCCGCTACAGTTTATAGGAAGCTCCAATGTAGGGATCCCTCGCCTGACAGCCATCACAGCAAAATCAACCCAAGGACCTCCCTACACTGACCACTCCCCTACTGCCCTTGCCCCTTTCGGGTAAGGTAGTCATCCACTAGCTTTCCTAGTTAATCAGCCAAGGGCATCCCATACTACCATTGTGGTAGCACTGTTTTCCCGGGTGGTTCTCCATGTTCCCATTAACATAATGATCTTGTCATGAACATTAAATAACGTAACAGAATAATAGGAACATGGATATAATGAAATATTAACCCAAAAACCGTGTAAAGCAATAGCAGAACTACCCAATGGTTCAGGGGTAAACAAGGTAAAAAGATAAACAGTCTAGGGTGACCTATTGGGTCCTATCAAAATTAAACCTATGCATGAATAAGTGATAATAAGGAACATTATTGGGTAACAAAAGTGGTCAAGGGCACAACTTGCCTGGCACTTGAGATTCCAGTTACCAGGGTGATTCTTCGGATCCTCATGACCGCACTGCTAGTCGTAGCAATACAAATAAACATGGTATAGATAAAATTAACATCACACCAAACATAAGGACAAACTGAATAATAATGATCTACGCGAAGCTACGAGATCGTGGGATCGAGAACTACTAAGGTCGGAGTCATGGTTAAGGAGTTATGATCTATGGAAGATCTACGTGATTAAAATATTAAACTATATTATAAATCGGTTAATACAAATCATATAAGAGGTTATTCTATAAATAATTATCTCAACTTTAATCTAAGTTATAAATTGACCATAGATCATATTCCAGTAGATTATAATGATAGGCAGATTAACAAGACTAACCAACATAAGTTAAATAAAGATCTAATTATAAAAGAATGTGACATGGTATAATAAATATTGTTATTGCATAGTAAATATTTATACATGACTAACACAACTTGAACGGATCAAATCGGAGTTATAGATTGTAAGTTATGAATTTCTAAAGATTTTATGTGTTTTGTACAAGATTAAATAGGATATAAATTTTAATGTGATATTCATGTCAAAACAGTGGTACTAATTGATAAACAATAATATTATAAAATTATAGCAATTGGAATAGATTGATTTGGAGCTAGAATGAATTTTCTATGAATTAAATAAGTTTCTGGGATTTATTTTTGCACAAAAAATGATTTCTATAATTAATTATATGATTTTTCATGACCTCGGGTCTGTGCACCAATTTCTGGGAAAGCCTGGGCCACTGCGTAAATAGTTCCAAGACTCAAGACCTACCCTCTATGGATTGCGGGTTGATTACTATTAATCGCAGGGACTCTTTAGCAAGAATGGCTCGGCGAAGGGGGACGCAAGGACTACGGCCGTCAGATCTCTAGCTGACGTACCAAATCACATCTTAACCCATAACCGATCACGGCCACCGGATCGCAGATCTACGGCCAGATGCACCCCACACCGAAACGTTACCCAAGCTCTAATCCTAGCCGCACAATTTACATCCTATGGCTCACACGGATCCCCCCATTCCTCTGTACTTCCCCCGGTCAGCAGCGTGGACGCCAGCGTCCAGCCACGGCGTAGCCATGGTCGGCCACAGTCCTGAGCGGCAACCAGCGCATGAAACCCAATACAAAGTAGTGCCATACGCGAAGGAAGGCAACGCGAACTAAATGGAGGGGTCTCACCTTCATTGCTAGCGCCAAAGCTCCTGCCCACTTTGAATGGCGGCCGCGCGGCGGGGGTACGATTTCGGTAGGCGATTTCGTCTTGCCCTGGCCGATGACTCCACACGGGATGGCCCAGATCCGCTGTAGGAGGTCCAAGTGACATGCCCGCCCACATGCCAGACTCGGGACCGCGACGCCGGTGAAGCGTCCGAGCGACGGCATCTCTCAAATCTCTCAATGCTTTGTTAATGGCGGACGTGATTAGAAAGTGGCGGCGAGGAAGCAACGGTGGTCGGCCCTGGCGGAGATTGTGGTTGAGGCTCGGAGTGGATGAGGTCGCGGTCTGGGAACCCACCTGCCCCCTTATGAACCCGGAGCCCAGGCGGTCAGCAGGCCGTGACATGCGCGGAAGCCGTTGAGCGCGGCTTCAATGGAGGCGACCCGCGGCGTAGGGAATAAGGTCCAACCACCCCCGACGGAGACGGGATGGCTATAGCTCGCGTGAGTTCTTCTCCCTCCCTGCGACCGGAATGGGTCAGCACCCACGGAGGTCGTTGAGCTCGCGTGGATTCCGCGCCGTTGGCGACCGCAATGATGAAAGCGCACTCACCCGGGCCCACATGGTAGTGTGATCGTGCGGTGGTTGAGAGGCTGAGCCCAAGGCCTCACGCGCAAGTGATATAGACGTGTGTGTGGCACCGGGGGCGAGGCCGACAAGTTGGGCCCACGCGGAGGTGACTGAGGCGAAGAAACAGTGTATGCGTGGGGGTGGCGAGCGGGCTGAGGTAAATGGGCCTAACAGGCCGAATTGGCTAAGCGCGGGTGTTTCCTATTTCCTTTTTCTTTTTTATTTTTTCCTTTTCTTTTCTCATTTTTGATTTCGAATTTCAAATTTAAATTTGGTTGTGACTTGCACATATATCAATGTACAAAATTAAAATCTTATGACATAAAGAATATGTCTTTATTTTTTATATATATATATGTACTTCCTTTATTATATATGGTATTCTCGTCTCTTTCTCCAAAGTTTTGCTCCCCATTTCAATTCAAGTTTAAAGTTCATATGCAAGAGTGCAATAAAGTTCCATATTTCAAATATCAAATCACAGTCTCATAGATTATGCTTCTATTATTTGAATTAATATTATCTATTATTTCCCTTGTCATTATTTATGGGGAAATAAATGGGTCCATAAACATTTTTCCTTTCTCATTTTCTATTCTATATTTTCATTTTATACTTTGAGGTCAAATTTATGTGTTCAATAAAATATCTCACAACAAAGCCATCAGTGAGAGATGCACTTTTCTTTATTTATTTATTGGTTGCTTAATTAATTTAGTACCATTAATTGCTTAAGAGAAGAAAAGATCCAAATGAATTTTCCAAGGGATTCAACAATTCTCAAAACACTATCATAAATATATTTGTTTATTTATTTATTTATATTTTTTTCTACCTAGTTTTAGGGCATTACAAATCCTACCCCCTTAATAGAAATCTCATCCTCGAGATTTGTAAGAAAAGGGTGTATAACCATGTTATCTCAGAACATATGCACAAACAAAATCTCAGCATGATGCATAATTTATTAGCAACTCATGGGTCAAATAGACCTTATTATTCCTCCTAAAATAGTATCGTATCAACTACTAACTAAAGTAACACTTAGATCTTACAAATAGTAGTAATTTATACATATGTTTATGTAGCTTGGTGGAGCTGGTGGTGGTGGTTGTTGTTGTCGTTGTCTTTCCAACTATGCTTGTCTTATTTCTCGACGTATCTCCAGCCGGTCCTGACGTATTTCCTTGCATTCTTGTCTTATCTAATTATGCATTTCGGTAACCATGTTTGCCATTAGTTGTATTACCAGCATTTGGGCGGCAACCACTTGATCGATTCCAACAGGTGGAGGATTTGAAGGATTCATTTCTGCTTGCTGTTGTCGGATAATCTTCCCTTCCTTGTATTGACCATGAGAGTTAGATGCATATGGCAAGATAGTTTTGCAAGGGAAATTATTCGATAGGCGGAATGAATAAGCTAGTATGTTGGGGACTTGTTCTCAAATGCTATGAATCAAGAACAAGGCAACACGTTGATGTTAAACATTAAATACCCTTCGTCTGCTGAAGCATTATCCTCTCAAGGGTTCAATGAACTTCGGACGAAGGATATAAACATAATATTACGAAGGTGATAAAAATAACATAAAACGATGTAAAATGTAAAACATTAAAGATAGTTATGTTGGAGATAAATGATACCATTCACATATTTATTTTTAATACAATGTTTAAGGTATGATTATACCTTCGCCTTGACAAGCAATAATTCCCGAATGATGCTTTTGCAATTACAGGAATGCGTGAACAGTAAAGGAATACTGTTCAGTATTTATAAGCACAGGACACAGCCTGTGAACAATTACAATCATACCCCTCATAAAAGTTTACAACATCGACTCAAACTCTTATGGACTAAAAGGTCATTCTATCTTTAAGTCGGTTTGTAACTCCGAAGCTTCATGGGCGACACCCTTCGGCATTACGTACAGACAGCTTCAACCGAAACTGTTTCTTCCTTCAGGACCTTCGGCGACAAAGCATGGTCCCAACACTGGTTATGATCTGAAGATTCTTTAGTAGGGCGGAATGAATAAGCTAGTAGCTGGTTATGATCTGAAGATTCTTTAGTAGGGCTTAATCTTTGTTTTATATCAAGATTGGGATAACTAGTCGTATAAGGTGAATGTCCAAAGGTATGATAGAATCTATCATAATGAGATAGATACGAGTGATATAGACTACATGATGTAGATCAAGAGTTTGTTTGATGTTAGGTGGGGATAGATAGATTATGCAATCCATCATGACTCTACTGGTTGAGTTAGATCTTCTGTTCATGGTTGAGTTGGTTTAATGCACTAATTTAGATTTAAGTGCATGAGAGGAGAACAAGATTTATAGGAGTAGGATCTATTTTATTTCACTAGTGCTCACTTGTTAAATGATTCTCATTAGATTCTATTTAAGAATACCATTTAGTTGAGCATATCAAGCTAACTTTATTTTTATGAAATTCTAGTATATACATACATATTTTTTAAAGTGGAACTTCCAATTAGTATTTTTTTATACACCTGAAATTTTTCATGCATTAGCAGGTGTGGCATAGAAATCTAGGGTACTTCAAATTTTGACCATTTGGTGGGTGTAGAGAAGTTTTGGGGGTAAAAGAGAGTTAGGTAAGGGAGACTTTTTATTCCGGGTGCTGGATCTTGATTCATCTGAAGATCTGTTTCTACTTGTATCTTTCATTGTCGAGGTTAATCTTGGATCTAATTTAAGAACCATCGGTTGTGGTGTTGGATGCCTTTATCTAAGTTGGGATAACCATTGCGGTTACATGGTGTAGGTTAGGTAGATTGAACATAGTTTTACTTTGCTTGTAAGATAAATGGGTTGGGCAACCTATAACATAAGCTAGCTCGTGATTTCATGGACGAGTTGGTGTCAGACACTCGTTTAGGTTTAAAACCCATTTATATGAATATGGTTTAGTTAATACTTGTAACATAGATTAGACCATATTAGTTTAGGTAGAGCTACCAGAGTAGAATATATATTATTAGGATATGTTAGAATCTTTTGAGATAAGAGGGATTATATGGTGTAGGTAAGTCAGAATCTCTGTCATTTAAAACGAAGGGGTTATGCAACTATCGGGTGGTTAAGGTAGTTGCATATGGCCAGGTTGGACTAATACTTCAATTTAGGTTAAAACGTATTTATAAGAGTAGGATCGAATCTTATTTTACCAGTATTATCTAACATGTTTGTCCATTAGGTTAGATCTGATTAGATTAGATGGGATCAGAATTAAATTGGTGTAATAAGATTAGATAAGATCTATTTAATTTATTTTGGAATAGGTCATGTTTGTTACACTATCATAAGATAAGCAAAGTGGTTGGGATAAGTATGCTTGTTTGGTCAAGATGAGTCTCTAAGATCATGGTAGAATCTATTGATATTAGTTAGATCTATTAGGATAAGATGAGAATCCTTTCGAGAAGAGATGAGTCTATTAATGTAAGAGAGTATCTTTTAAGATAAGATGGATCATTTTAAGATAAGAGAGAGTCTTTTAAGATAAGAGGGATCTCCATGAAATAGATACATTTTAATGGAGGATAATCTAAGTTGTTTAGTTATCTTATGAATTCTATTTATGCCTATACGTATATGTAGATGTAATTGTGGACATTACTCCACAACTAATCACACTCAATCAAAGATCCAAATCAAACCAATATCATAAGAACAAGCACTCAAGCGTATAGTTACCTATAAAAATAGTTTTGTTTTTGTTCCTAAGAGTAGGTCTCCTATTCCTAAAGGTCACTTTAGGCACAGGATTTCAAGGTGTGAAATCCACATTTGTCTTTTAGAAAAGAACATGTAAGAATAATCAGAGTAAATTGGAAATAGATGAGAAAAGATTAAGATAAGTTTAGAAAAGAATCAGAGTTGCAAAGGTAAGGTTAATCAGAGTAGAACAGTAGAAGGTGAGACACGATCAAGAAAAGTATAGAAAGAATCAGAGTAAGGTAAGTAGATAATGGTTATGTCCATTTCTATCAAGGTTTCGTCCTACAGTCAACATTCCTCTGATACCACTTCTGTAACACCGGTTTTAAGGGACAAAGCCGGTTGCATCTCATACATGCGCCAAAGAAGACAACCCATATAATAATAGTGTATAGAGATAAATGTCACAATATAATCAGAGTACTTATTACATAGCGGAAGTCTTACAAAATAAAAGATAAATATAACAGGATCTAAAATCCATCCTTGGTGTCAGAAAGTCAACTGGGAGACGCCACCTATATCGAATCGAACTCCTCGCGGAGTGGCTCCTCTTGAACCACCTGTTCTTCTCCTGTGGGGGGTGTGAGACAGCAAGGGTGAGCTCACACATGTTCATCGCTCAACAAGTTGTGGGGAATAATGTGCATGAACTCACCAAAGGTGGGAGTTCAAGTGAAGTGTAAGGCTGATCAACAAAATAAAGGTTAAAGCTGAGCATTGCTTTTAATAAGTTGGCCAAATTTTATTAGCAGTTACTAAATGTAAGTAAATACCAAACCATAATAAATAATAGAACAAAATTAATAATAAATCCCATGCAATGCATATGACAAATTGAATTTAAGTTACATAGATTAATCATGTGAGTGTCCGAGCTGCTCATGACCGTGAGCACGACTAGTATACCAGTTTTACACTCTGTAGAAGCTGCACATCTTTACCCACAAGTCATTTTACCCATCTGCCAAGGGGTCATGAATCCCATACACCTCTACCAAGGAAGCGAGGCAGGGTAACACTACGAGGCCTTTACAAAGTTCCACTAGCTTCAGAAAACCCGCTACAGTTTATAGGAAGCTCCAATGCAGGGATCCCTCGCCTGACCACCATCGCAGCAAAATCAACCCAAGGACATCCCTACACTGACCACTCCCCTACTGCCCTTGTCCTTTTCGGGTAAGGTAGTCATCCACTAGCTTTCCTAGTTAATCAACCAAGGGCATCCCATACTACCCTTGTGGTAGCACTGTTTTCCCGGGTGGTTCTCCATGTTCCCATTAACATAATGATCTTATCATGAACATTAAATAACATAACATTATAATAGGAACATGGATATAATGAAATATTAACCCAAAAACCGTGTAAAGCAATAGCAGAACTACCCAATGATTCAGGGGTACACAAGGTAAAAAGATAAATAGTCTAGGGTGACCTATTGGGGCCCATCAAAATTAAACCTATGCATGAATAAGTCATAATAAGGAACATTATTGGGTAACAAAAGTGGTCAAGGGCATAACTTGCCTAGCACTTGAGATTCCAGTTACCAGGGTGATTCTTCGGATCCTCATGACTGCACTGCTAGTCGTAGCAATACAAACAAACATAGTATAGATAAAATTAACATCACATTAAACATAAGTACAAACTGAATAATAATGATCTATGCGAAGCTACGAGATCGTGGGATCGAGAACTACTAAGATCGGAGTCATGGTTAAGGAGTTATGATCTAAGGAAGATCCACGTGATTAAAATATTAAACTATATTATAAATCGGTTAATACAAATCATATAAGAGGTTATTTTATAAATAATTATCTCAACTTTAATCTAAGTTATAAATTGACCATAGATCATATTCTAGTAGATTATAATGATAGGCAGATTAACAAGACAAACCAACATAATTTAAATAAAGATCTAATTATAAAAGAATGTGACATGGTATAATAAATATTGTTATTGCATAGTAAATATTTATAGGGACTAACGCAACTTGAACGGATCAAATCGGAGTTATAGATTGTAAGTTATGAATTTCTAAAGATTCTATGTGTTTTGTACAAGATTAAATAGGATATAAATTTTAATGTGATATTCATGTCAAAAGAGTGGTACTAATTGATAAACAATAATATTATAAAATTATAGCAATTGGAATGGATTGATTTGGAGCTAGAATGAATTTTCTATGTATTAAATAAGTTTCTGGGATTTATTTTTGCACAAAAATCGATTTCTATAATTAATTATATGATTTTCCATGACCTCGGGTTTGTGCACCAATTTCTGGGTAAGCCAGGGCCACTTTGTAAATATTTCCAAGACTCTCTACGGATTGCAGGTTGATTTCTATTAATCGCAGGGACTCTTTAGAAAGAATGGCTCGGTGAAGGGGTACGCAAGGACTACGGCCGTCCGATCTCTAGCTGACGTACCAGATCACATCTTAACCCATAACCGATCACGGCCACCAGATCGCGGATCTACGGCCAGATGCACCCCACACCGAAACTTTACCCAAGCTCTAATCCTAGCCGCACAATTTACATCCTATGGCTCACACGGATCCCCCATTCCTCTCTACTTCCCTAGGTCAGCAGCGTGGACGCCAGCGTCAAGCCACGGCCGAGCCATGGCCAGCCACAGCCCTGAGCAGCAATCAGCGCACGAAACACAATACGAAGTAGTGCCATACGCGAAGGAAGGCAACGCGAACTAAATGGAGGGGTCTCACCTTCATTGCTAGCGCCAAAGCTCCTGCCCACGTTGAATGGTGGCCACGCGGCGGGGGTACGATTTCGGCGGGTGATTTCGTCTTGCCCTGGCCGATGACTCCACATGGGATTGCCCAGATCCGCCGCAGGAGGTCCAAGTGACATGCCCGCCCACATGCCAGACTCGGGACCACGATGCCGGTAAAGCATCCGAGCAGCGGCATCTCTCAAATCTCTCTGTGCTTTGTTAATGGCGGATGCGATTAGAAAGTGGCGGCGAGGAAGCAACGGTGGCCGGCCCTGGCGGTGATTGTGGTTGAGGCTCGGAGTGGATGAGGTCGTGGTCTAGGAACCCACCTGCCCCCTTATGAACCCAGAGCCCAGGCGGTTAGTAGGCCGCGGCATGGGCGGAAGCCGTTGAGCGCGGCTTCAATGTAGGCGACCCGTGGCACAAGGAATAAGGTCCAACCACCCCCGATGGCGATGGGATGGCTACAGCTTGCGCGAGTTCTTCTTCCTCCCCTGTGGACGGGAATGGGTTAGCGCCCACGGAGGTCGTTGAGCTCGTGCGGATTCCGCACCGTTGGCGACCGCGAGAATGAAGGCGCGCTCACCCGGGCCCACATGGTAGTGTGATCATGCGGTGGTTGAGAGGCTGAGCCCAAGGCCCCACGCGCAAGTGATACAGACGTGTGTGTGGCACCGGGGGGAGGCCAACAAGTTGGGCCCACGCGGAGGTGATTGAGGCGAAGAAACGGTGTATGCGTGGGGGTGGCGAGCGGGTAGAGGTAAATGGGCCTAACAGGCCGAATTGGCTAAGCACGGGTGTTTCCTATTTCCTTTTTCTTTTCTTTTCTCATTTTTGATTTCAAATTTCAAATTTAAATTTGGTTGTGACTTGCACATATATCAATGTACAAAATTAAAATCTTATGACATAAAGAATATGTCTTTATTTTGTATAGATATATATGTACTTCCTTTATTATATATGGTATTCTCATCTCTTTCTCCAAAGTTTTGCTCCCCATTTCAATTCAAGTTTAAAGTTCATATGCAAGAGTGCAATAAAATTCCATTAAGAGCTTTCGACAAATTCTCAAACAAAGGAAGGGGAAGGACTGTAAGCCCCGTTCCATGAGGGTGTGCTATAGGTGTGGTAAGTCTGGTCACTTTATAGCAAAATGTCCATATACGAGTGACAGTGACAGGGACAACGACAAGAAAGGGAAGAAGAAGATGGAGAAGAAGAGATACTACAAGAACAAGAGTGGCGAAGCACACATGGGACGAGAATGGGATTCTGATGAGAGCTCCACCGACTCTTCCGCCGACGAGGACGCCACCAACTTCGTCATCAACAAGGGCCTTCTCTTCCCCAACGTCTACCACAAATGCCTCATGGCTAAGAACGACAAGAAAAAGAAGGTACATTCTAGAGATACCCCCAAATATACTACATCCGATGATGCGGGTAGCTCTAGTGATGACAATGATGATTTAACTTCTCTTTTTGCTAACCTTACTAAGGATCAAAAGAAAAACTTAAATGAATTGATAGAATCCTTTAACAAGAAGGATGATCTCTTGAAATGCCAAGAGGACTTGCTCGTTAAGGAAAATAAGAAATTTGTTAAATTGAAAAATGCTTATGCTCTAGAGGTAGAAAAATGTGAAAATCTATCTAAAGAGCTTAGTATGTGCAATGATTCAATCTCTTGTGTTAGAATTGAGAATGATAATTTGACTGCTAAGATTGAAGAATTGAATGTTTGCAAACCCCCTACATCTAATGTTGAGCATGTCACTATTTGTACTAGATGGAGAGATGTTAATATTGAAGCTATTGATGATCACCTTGCCATGATTAAAGAACAAAATGATCACATAGCTACATTAAATGCTAAAATTGTCGAGCATGAGTTAGAAAATGAAAAATTTAAATTTGCTCGAAGCATGCTCTATAATGGGAGACGCCCTAGCATTAAGGATGGCATTGGCTTCCAATAAGGGAGCTAAAGCAACATCAAACTTAATGCCCTAAGAACAAACTATCTAATTTTGTTAAGGGTAAGGCTCCCATGGTTCAGGATAGAGAGGGTTACATTTTATATCCTGAAAACTGTCTTGAGCATAAGATTAGGAGAATTCATGCTAGAAAACCTCATACTATTTCTCATCATGCTTATATGTATAGTAATAAGGCTTCTAGCTCTAGGCATTCAACTCATATCAAAATGCCTAAAAAGAAAATTGCAAATGCATCAAATGAGCATAACATTTCATTTAAGACTTTTGATGCATCTTATGTGTTAACTAACAAATCAGACAAAGTAGTTGCTAAATATGTTTGGGGGGCAAACACAAGAGTCCCAAGAATTGTGTTTGGGTACCCAAGGTGCTTGTTTCTAATGTCAAAGGACCCAAGACTGTTTGGGTACCTAAGAACAAGGCCTAAAATTGTTTTGTAGGTTTATGCATCCGGTGGGTCAAGTTGGATAATCGATAGCGGGTGCACAAACCACATGACAGGGGAGAAAAGGATGTTCTCCTCATATGAGAAAAATGAAGATCCTTAAAGAGCGATCACATTCGGGGATGGAAATCAAGGTTTGGTCAAAGGTCTGGGTAAAATTGCTATATTTCCTGACCATTCCATTTTCAATGTTTTTCTTGTAGATTCTTTAGATTACATCTTGCTTTCATTTTCTCAATTATGTAAAATGGGCTACAATTGTCTTTTTACTGATGTTGGTGTTACTATCTTTAGAAGAAGTGATGATTCAATAGCATTTAAGGGAGTGTTAGATGGTAAGCTATATTTAGTTGATTTTAATGATAGCAATGCTGAACTAAACATTTGCTTAATTGCTAAGACTAATATGGGCTAGCTTTGGCATCACCGACTTTCCCATGTTGGAATGAAGAATCTTCACAAGCTTCTAAAGGGAGAGCACATTTTAGGACTAACAAATGTTCATTTTGAGAAAGACTGGATTTGTAGCGCATGTCAAGCAGGGAAGCCGTTGGAGTTCATCATCCACATAAGAACATCATGACGACCGACAGGCCGCTTGAGCTACTCCACATGGATCTATTCGGCCCGATCACATACGTAAGCATCGACGGGAGTAAGTACTGTCTTGTGATTGTGGATGATTATTCTTTCTTCACTTGGGTATTCTTTTTACAGAAAAAATCTCAAACCCAAGAGACCTTAAGGAGATTCTTGAGATGAGCTCAAAATGAGTTCGGATTGGGAATCAAGAAGATTAGAAGCGATAATGGAACAGAGTTCAAGAATTTACAAATTGAAGGACTTCTTGAGGATGAAGGCATCAAGCATGAGTTCTCTTATCCCTACACACCTCAACAAAATAGTGTAGTGGATAGGAAGAATAGAACTCTATTGGACATGACAAGGACCATGCTTGATGAGTACAAGACATCGGATCGGTTTTGGGCGGAGGCAATTAACACCGCTTCCTACTCCATCAACCGACTCTACCTTCACCGTATCCTCAAGAAAACATCATATGAACTCCTCACCGGTAAAAAGCCCAATGTTTCTTATTTTAGAGTTTTTGGGAGAAAATGCTTTATTCTTATTAAGAGAGGTAGAAATTCTAAATTTGCTCCTAAAGCGGTAGAAGGTTTTTTACTTAGTTATGACTCAAACACAAAGGCATATAGAGTCTTCAACAAGTCCACTGGATTAGTTGAAGTTTCTTGTGACATTGTGTTTGATGAGACTAATGGATCCCAAGTGGAGCAAGTTGATCTTGATGAACTAGATGATGAAGAGGCTCCATGTGTCGCGCTAAGGAACATGACCATTGGGGATGTATGTCCAAAGGAATCCGAAGAGCCTCCACAAACACAAGATCAACCATCATCTTCCATACAAGCATTTCCACCAACTCAAGATAAGGAAATGGCTCAAGAAGAAGAGGATGAAGATCAAGACGATGAGCCACCTTAAGAGGAGAACATTGATCAAGGGGGAGATGAAGATGATCAAGACAAGGAGGATGATCAAGAGATTCGTGATCATAGACCGCCACACCTAAGAGTCCACCAAGCAATTCAAAGAGATCACCCCATCAACTCCATTCTTGGTGACATTCACAAGGGGGTAACCACTCAATCTCGAGTTGCTCATTTGTGTGAACATTACTCTTTTGTGTCTTCTATTGAGCTACACAGGATAGAGGATGCACTAAGAGATCCGAATTGGGTGGTGGCAATGCAAGAGGAGCTCAACAATTTCACAAGGAATGAGGTATGGCATTTAGTTCCATGTCCTAACCAAAATGTTGTAGGTACCAAGTGGGTATTCCGCAACAAACAGGATGAGCATGGTCTGGTGACTAGGAACAAAGCCCGACTTGTTGCTAAAGGTTATTCACAAGTCGAAGGTTTGGATTTTGATGAGACCTATGCACCTATAGCTAGGCTTGAGTCAATTCGTATATTACTTGCCTATGATACTTACCATGGATTTAAGCTATATCAAATGGACGTGAAGAGTGCTTTCCTAAATGGTCCTATCAAGGAAGAGGTATATGTTGAGCAACCTCCCAGCTTTGAAGATAGTGAGTTCCCTACACATGTTTATAAGCTCTCAAAGGCGCTTTATGGGCTCAAACAAGCCCCAAGAGCATGGTATGAATGCCTAAGAGACTTCCTTATCACTAATGGCTTCAAAGTTGGAAAAGCTGACCCTACTCTCTTCACTAATACAATTGCTAAAGACTTGTTTATATGCCAAATTTATGTTGATGATATTATTTTTGGGTCTACTAACAAGTCATCTTATGAAGAGTTTAGTAGGATAATGATACAAAAATTCGAGATGTCCATGATAGGGGAGTTGAAGTATTTCCTTGGATTTCAAATCAAGCAACTCCAAGAGGGCACCTTCATCAGCCAAACTAAGTACATTCAAGATATACTCAAGAAGTTTGGAATGAAGAATGCCAAACCCATCAAGACACGCATGGGAACAAATGGGCATCTCGACCTTGACCCGGGAGGTAAATCCATAGATCAAAAGGTATATTGATCGATGATAGGTTCTTTACTCTATTTATGTGCTTCACGACCGGATATTATGCTTTCTGTATGCATGTGTGCAAGGTTCCAGGCAAAACCTAAGGAAGTTCACCTTAGGGCCATGAAAAGAATCATGAGATATTTAGTCCATACTCCTAAGTTTGGGCTTTGGTACACCAAGGGATCTACCTTTGATTTAATTGGGTATTCCGATGCCGACTATGCCGGATGTAAAATTGATAGGAAGAGCACATCAGGGACTTGTCAGTTTCTGGGAAGATCCCTGGTGTCTTGGGCCTTAAAGAAACAAAATTCAGTAGCTCTATCCACCGCCGAAGCCGAGTATATTGTCGCAGGACATTGTTGTGCACAATTACTCTGGATGAGGCAAACTCTTAGGGACTATGGCTACAAGTTGAGCAAAGTCCCTCTCCTATGTGATAATGAGAGTGCAATCCGCATGTCGGATAATCCTGTTGAACACAGCCGCACTAAGCACATAGACATCCAGTATCACTTTTTGAGAGATCACCAACAAAAGGGGGATATCAAAATTGCTTATGTTAGCACCCTCAACCAATTTGCCAATATCTTTACCAAGCCACTAGATGAAAAGACTTTTAGCAAGCTTAGGAATGAGCTAAATATACTTGATTCTCGGAACTTTGATTGAAACATTGCTCATTTATATACCTTTGATCATGTCTCTTTAATTTGATACAAATGCATATTTTTCTTGTGCCACGGCTAAGACTAATATGCTTCCATGAGTATCTTTACAATTAGTCTTAGATTGAAAGGGAAATGGAGTATTCGGCAAAGGCAAGGCTTCCACTCCAACTCTGTCAGTATCATTTATCCTTTGCCTTACTCATAAACTCTCAATTGGTATAAACTTTCACTCATATCCTTTATTTTCCAAAGGGGGAGAAAATAGGCCCCAAAGGGGGAGAATTGTAAGGCCTCTCAAGTTTCTTTGTTTTTGGCAATTAATGCCAATGGGGGAGAAAGTTATGGGCCCAAAGCAAAAGGACCGCACCACCATTTTAAATTTTTAAAACTATTTCACAAAAAAAACTATTTCAACTGGTATCTGTTTAACAAAGGGGAATAAATCATTTCAATTTCAAAAACCCTCTTGACAGCTAAGGGGAGAACTTCTTTAGGGGGAGCTTTTATTTAGTCAACGGAAAAGCATCTGAAATAGGGGGAGAATTTTTCAAAATCCTAAAAGTGCTTTTTTGGAAATCACATTCTTAGACCTTTGGCTATTTGCAAAAAAATTTGAAAATACTTTTTCCAAAAGATTTGAAAAAATAAGCTAAGTGGTGCATATGTGGTCCAAAATGTTATAATGGAAGAAAGCCATCACATCTACTTAGACATATGTAGAAATTCTTTCAATTGGTTTAAATCTAAATAACCTATGCACATCTGTCATATTTGCAAACTAGTTACATTTTCACACTTTATATTTGCTTTGGTTTGTGTTGGCATCAATCCCTAAAAAGGGGGAGATTGAAAGGGAAATGGGCTTGAAACATTTCCTATAATTGATTTTGGTGTTTGAAGTCCATCACAAACCACGTGAACTAACTAGTTTGCCTAGATGTCATTTATCTCAGGTGCATAAGGTTCAACATAAACCAAGAAAGAAATTAAGTTGGGGACTCAACAAAGTTTGGAGCAAAGAATAGCAATGGTGCTGCCAGTGGCGCACCGGACACTGTCCGGTGCCCAAGCCGAGCACAACGCGAACTGGCCACTCTCGGGTTTCTCAAGGAGGTGCTCCGCTATAATTCACCGGACTGGCCACTCTCGGGTTTCTCAGGGAGGTGCTCCGCTATAATTCACCGGACTGTCCGGTGTGCACCGGACATGTCTGGTGAGCCAACGGGGCAACGGTCAGATGCGCCAACGGTCGACTGCAAAAGGTGAACAGTGCGGAGTCAGAAGTCAGAGCAGCAAAGTCAGAACACAACGGACATGTCTGGTGTGCCACCGGACTGTACGGTGCAGCAAGGAGACAAAAGACTTCAACGGTCAACTGCTCCAAACCCCAATGGTCTGCTGATGTGGTAGGCACCAGACAGTGAACAGTACCCTGTCCGGTGCACCACCGGACTATCTGGTGTGCCATCAACAGCAACTGCTAGAATAGTGGATGGGGCTATAAATACCCCCCAACCACCACCATTCAAGTGATCCATGTTTTTTGAACTTCACATTCATTGCAAGAGCAAAGGCAAACACACCAAAAACATAATCAAAGCATTCAATGCACTCCAAGCTCCAAAATCAACACTATTCCTTAGAGAGTTGTGAGAGGATCATTTGTGTTCTTTTGTTGCTCTTGTTGCTTGGATTGCTTTCCCCTTCTCATTCTTATTCTCTAAGTGCTTTGTCAAACTAGCAAGAGACACCTAAGTGTGTGGTGATCCTTGCGGGGTCTTAGTGACCCAAGTGATTAAGGAGAAGCCTCGACCGGTCTGTGTGACCGATTGAGAGAGGAAACGGGTTGGAATAGGCGTGGCCTTTGTGGCCTCCTCTACGGGGACTAGGTTCTTTGGAACTGAACCTCAGTAAACAAATCACCGTGTTCACTTGCATTGATCTTCACTTGATTTGTTTCCCCTCTTTCCTCTCTAAAAGTTCCCTTGCCCATATTGATTTGAGTTTGCTGCCAAAGTTATCCGCATTGATTGAGCAACTCTTGTCAAGGTGAACTATCTTCTGTACTTCGATTTGATTCTATGGCTAACCCAAGCCTCAGTAAGTGTTTAGAGTTTGTAAATTTCAGGTTTCGACTATTCACCCCCTCTAGGCGACTTTCAGTCTTGCTCGACACATACATGTTGGATGGGATTGAACAAAACTAAGACATGCGACAAATGGCATTGTGAAGGAAAGACAACGACAACAAACTAGGAAGAACGCGTTTGGGCAACCATCGCCCTTCGCACCCAAGGCATCGCAACTAGTAGCGCAAAAGGAGCAGGAGGTGGCATGGTAGCCGGCCTGGCCTCGTCACGACGCTCCACCATAGCTGCTACCATCGGAGGTGGCATGCCCGCCTCACCCCAACCGACGTGCTCGGTTGTCACGGCAGGGGAGGAGGAAGAACAGGCGGCCTCCGGGCTTCCCCCGTGGTGCACCTCGGGCGCAGCGAGCGAGGCGACCTCCACATCGTCCCGCACCCTATGGAGCTATGCTGGAGCTGGCCTCGACATGAGTGGAGATCATGTCCTCCGTGTTGGTCGACGGGGTAATGCTCCTCCCCGGTTCAGCTTGCGCCAGACGCAACCTCTTTTTCTCTGTCTTCCTCTCAAGATGACGTTTTTTGCGCGTCGCGGCGGCTAATTTTTCTACCTCTCGCTTCTACTTCATCTTTGCCTTAATAGTGGCATCCTCTAGAAGAGGGGGGGCAGAAAACCTTGATGCTACAAAGCCCCTAGCAAAGACACCCATCGGTGAAACTCGAACGGAAGAAGAAATGAAGAAGGAAAAGGGGGTTCACCAGGTGTCACACCTGGTTTTGGAAGGTAAACCGAATGCGAACCATGTACGTGCTAGGATCAGAAACTCACGTACACAGCGATTACATAGTTGGACATCATTACACATTGCTCAAAATAATAGCAGAAATAGTACTTTATTACATCAAAATGTCCAAGACATCCACAAAGTCATTAACTTAAGTCATAATCAAAGTGCGAATATGAAACGTAGTACAATAAGGCCTTCATAGGCAGCTGACTGGGGGTTTGACACTAAACACAATGAAAGGGAAATGTGCCCTTGGGCCATTTCTAGTATAGTTTTGGTGATTAAGTGCGCAACACATATTGAGTGAGTAATTATGTGCCAAATGATGGATGAAGTGCAAATCAACAAGAAGGTATGATTCTAGACTTAGGACATTGGTTTTTGTGTACTAATATATTTGTCTAAGTGCTAGAATCAGAGAAAAGAGAAAAAGGAAAAGACTTGGCTGGAGCAGCCAAGACTCAACGCAGTCTAGCACACCGGACTATCCAGTGGTGCACCGGACAATGTCCGGTGTGCCAGGCTGGCTTCTGGCGAACTGGCCACTCTTGGGAATTCGTCGGCGACGTACGGCTATAATTCACCGGACTGTCCGATGGTGCACGGAACTGTCCGGTGAGCCAACGGCCGCCAGCGCAACGGTCGGCCACCAAATCCGCGGGCGACGCGTGGCCCGCTCCAACGGTCGGCAGGGGGCACCGAACAATGTCCGGTGCGCCAACGGCTACATTTCTGCAACGGTCGGCTGTGCCATTATAGGAAGGCGATCTACACTGGACCATGAACAGTGCCTGTCCGGTGGTGCACCAGACTGTCCGGTGCGCCACTCGACTGTAACGCCCCGAATTTTTGCAGTTGAATTTTTTCTTTTCTTTACTCGCCAAAATTCGGGCGTTACCTTTTCTTTTTCTTTTCCCCTCGCTAAACCTTGACCTTTTCCAAAGTTTTAGCGGGACTCGGTTTGGATTTCCCGTGTAAGAAAACTCTAAAAATACTTTGTGTTGTTTGATGCACCATGCCGAACCTTGCATTTTTTTGATCGCCTTGAAAGTGCAAATGCATTCATGTGGAAAGATCGGATTTCGAGAATAAGCGGAAAACCTTTTCTTTCTTTCTTTTTCTTTCTCTCTCTCCTCTTTTTCTCTCTCTCCCGCGCCGTGGGCCGACCTCGGCCGGCCCAAGCCCCTGCGCGCCCCCCTCTTGGGCCTTGGCAAGGCCCAGCCGCCCCCCCTCTCCCTTTTTCCCCTAACCCTCTCCCTCTCCCTCTCATTTTCTCTCTCTCTCCCTAAGCCGCCGCCGCCCTAACCCCTGCCCTAGGCCGCCGCGCCGCCCCCTGCCGCCGGCCGCCCCTCGCCGTCGGCCACCCCCGCCGGTGAGCCCCCTCCCCCTCCCCCTCCCCCCTCCTCCCTCTCCTCCCTCCCCTCTCCTCTCCTCTCCCCCTCCCTGCCCGGCCAAGGCCTGGCCGCCCCTGGCCGCGCCGGCCACCCCCCAGCCCCGCCGTGGCCGCTGGCCGGCCGCTGCCGCGCCGCCCGGCCGCCTGGCCGCGCCCTGGCCGGCCCCGGCCGCGCCCAGCCGCGCCCTGGCCCGCCCCCTGCTCGGCCCAGCCGGCCGCTGGCCGCCCGCTCGGCCGCCCAGCCCGACCCCCCCCCCCCCCCCCGCGCCCGCCTGGCCGCCGGTTCAACCGGCCGGCTCAGCGGCTCAGCCGCCCCGGCCCCAGCTCGGCCGCCCGCGCTCGCGCGCCGCCCCAGCTCGGCCGCCCCGCCTAGGGCCGGTTCAACCGCCCTAGGGCCGGTTCAACCGCCCCCCCTCTGTTTTTTTTATTTTTTTTATTTTATTTTATTTACTTTCTGTGATCATAATTACTTTATTTTAGGTAGACTGATCATTGTTCATGCTATGGAAAATAGGAAGTTTAATTTAAAATTTCGTTATGCTATTGATTCATGTAGTTAATTGTTTATCCCGTGCAATGTTGATCAACTAAAAATGATTAGGTTTCCATTAGTACATATGTATAACAGAATTCTTTTGTTAAGAACCAATTGTAACTAATCATTAGTGCAAAAACTTTAACCCCCCTGCGAGACCCTTTCCCGTTTCTTTCTAACCATAACAAATGCGATGTCAAATGTCATACTTGATGCATATTCGTTTTACCTGTTCCCTTGTATGGTGTACTGTTCTTTTGTATTAAATATGTGGATGTATGTATGTTTGCGCTCGCATAGAGAACGATCCGGTCGAAGAGCCCGAGGAATTCGCAGGAGAAGCCCCTGAGCAGCAGTCGGTTGGTGGAGGCAAGTGTCCTTTGACCTATCTCTGTCCTATTCATTCTTTAATTCACCTCCCGCATTACACATTTATACCTAAGGATTGACTAGCTTTTGTTATCTATGTCCTTGTTTACCTATTTGGGTCGGATTATTACTGCTTAGTTTGATGCTATTGCTCAACTCTAATCAATGAACATGATGTGATTATCTATGATACGCTGTTTTCCCCTTCTTATTTATGATCATACTTGTGGCATTTAAGGGGACTCGAGCGGTTTCTCGAGTGCCTCTCCGTAAGGACCTGTTCAATGGATGACCGCCCGGGAAAACAGTGCAACCATGAGGGTGGAATGGGACGCCCTTAGCTGAATAATTAGAGGAACCGGGGTGTAGTTCGCTTAGCCGTTGTGCCGTCAATGGGGCTCGGTGTATGCGGCTCGCTCTGCCAAGGTTGATTTGTCCCTTGGGGAGGAGTGCGGTACATTTAGGAAACCTAACGGGCGGCTACAGCCCCGGGGAATCTTTGTAAAGGCTACGTAGTGATGCCCTGCTGGACCACCTAGGTAGTGGTCAATGGGGAGTCGCTCTCTCCGGGCAGAAAGGGAATCACGGCTTGTGGGTAAAGTGCACAACCTCTGCAGAGTGTTATGAAACTGATATATCAGCCGTGCTCACGGTTACGAGCGGCCAAGGGAGCTCCAGAGATTAGTGATACTTGATCAGAGACATTTTGGTACAGGTGGCAATGAGATTGATGATTCTGATTATGATTATGGTATTGGTAAGTGGTATTCTTTCCGTTTGGAAAGGATACATTGGGCTAATAACTTGGGTTAATGTTAAAACCTGGCTTTCTACTAGTAAGTAATAACCTGACCAACTAAAAGCAACTGCTTGACTTATCCCCACATAAAGCTAGTCCACTACAGCCAAACAGGATACTTGCTGAGTATGTTGATGTGTACTCACCCTTGCTCTACACACCAAACCCCCCCCCAGGTTGTCAGCATTGCAACCACTGCTCAGGAGAAGATGAAGCTGTGGAAGGAGACTTCCAGGAGTTCCAAGACTACGACGAGTTCTAGGCGTGGGTTAGCGGCAACCCCCAGTCGGCTGCCTGTGAAGGCCGTGTTATCTACGTTTCTTTTCCGCACTTTGATTTATTGTAAGAACTATATGGACGTCTCAGACGTATGATGTAATCGACTATTATTTCCCCTTTCAATACTATTTTGAGCACTGTGTGATGATGTCCATGTTATGTAACTGCTGTGTACGTGAATAACTGATCCTGGCACGTACATGGTTCGCATTCGGTTTGCCTTCTAAAAACCGGGTGTGACATAAGTGGTATCAAAGCCGTGCTGACTGTAGGACCGCTAACCTAGAGTAGAATGGTCGTTCTAAGGACTATAGACCTCTGTCCCTGCCTTGACTTTGGTACCCCTTCAAAAGTTGGTCCTACTGACCAAACCTATGTTCTACTATATATTATACCTTGCTGAAAATTTTGTTTATCCTGATCCTTCATTTATTTATGATTCATTATTATTCTGATCCTTCATTTATTTATGATTCATTACTTGCTGGTCATATTAATTCTGTTCTCACCCTTTTGCTTGCGATGTCTTTTGTAGATGGCTCGACTTAGACACACTGCACGAAAGTCCGTCATCCCCTTCTTACCCTCCCGCCTTGCTGAGCGTCCGCTTCGCCGTCCCGTGGCCGGACAGTCCAGCCACTTGGAGAGACTGCACCACCGCCTGCATGAGGAGCAGGAACGTCGACGACAGGAGCAGCAGGGCTCTTCTTTCTCGCTCCATCAGGAGATAGAGTCTGTGAGGAGCTGCTCTCCTGTGCTTCCCCTGGAGGCGCCCCCTGCACCACCACTGGGCGTCCCAGCTTCTGGAGTAGCTGCTGGAGGAGATCCAGACGACGGAGGTGGCGACGACAGCTCGAGCCACGACCTCGACCTTTCTAACCATGAGCCGGAAGGATGGGTTGCTCGACCCATCACTCGCGACGCTGCTCGCGGGTGTCACTTCCACGACGCGCTCGACACCCTGCTACGTCGGGCACTTGACCGGCGTACTTGGTCCATCGAGTATCGCTGTGTGGTCTACCAGCATAGTCGCGGGGTCTACCCGGACCGCTGGGAGGCGACCTGCTTGGTGCGCCGTCTGGAGAACAGTCTCCAGGGCGCGGAGGCTTGCTCAGAGCACTATTCTATCTCTGAGCGGGACTCAGCTGAGGCAGCCATGTAGGATGCTGCACGGCGTGCGCTTTCGCACTACTGCTCGGTTCTCGGTGGGGTAGCTAACGGCCTCGACCTGAAGTATTACCCCCGCCGTCCATCTGGCAGCACAGGAGGCGTGATTGTTTCACCTGCTGGTGAGGACAATCCTAGGTTGAGCAGCACAGTCAACCTAGCCGCCGTGCTAAACACGGAGCTGGACCATGCATTAGACGAGCTGAGTAGGGCTCGTGCTGAGATCGCCCTGCTGCGGGCTGAGCGCGCGGAGCGTCGTCACTTGGATGATGGTTCCCCCGCCCCCGTCGGGACTCAGCACCCGTACCGCTCACCTCGGTGTGGACGCCAGTCTTATGGCAATCCCGACTGCAAGACCAAGATAAATCTAGAACCATAGATCGTTAGAGTTGGATCTTGTAATTAATACGAAATATATATACATAGAAGCTTCAGTCTTAGCGTTAATCTCGGTCTTAGTTAGTCTTAGTTAGACAGGGTAGTTTGCTATATCCTGTGCATTTATGTTTGTCATGATGAACTATGTTTGGTTTGGATCTTTGTAATGATTGTCACCAGAGTGTGGGTATCCCCTGCATTTTGGCTTACATATTATGTTAATGGAGTTAGTTATATAGTTGGGAAAACCTTTATTCTACTTTCCTTTTTATCTGAGAAGCTGTGTGGTCTGTGTTGGAGATCAGTGAAGATGCTCATCTGTTCAGTGCTGTTGGAGAATTCTATACTCTTTTCTTATGCTGCAAGACTTGCCAGATCAGTTCTGATGTGTGGTTGCGTTCTGCAGATGTCAGAGAACAGGCGCAGAGGAGGAAGGCGTGCTCAGCAGGAGCAAGCCGGTCAGCAAGATGAGGTGCCCCAGCAGCAGCAGCTGCCGCCCCCGCCCCCGATGTCCATCGAGCAGATGTTTCTGATGCAGACTCAGGCAGTTCAGGCCATCGGTCAGACTCTGGCCGCCATTCAGCAGCAGCAGCAGCAAGCACCACCCCAGCCTCAGATGCCTCAGATGCCTAGAGACAAGCGTGCTGAATTCATGAGAGGTCATCCCCCAACGTTCGCTCACTCTTCTGACCCCATGGATGCTGAAGATTGGCTGCGCACTGTGGAGCGGGAGTTGCATACCGCTCAGTGTGATGACAGGGAGAAAGTCTTGTATGGTCCCCGTCTGTTGAGAGGAGCCAGTGTGTTCTCCAAGATTGATCTGAGGTCAGGTTATCATCAGCTCAGGATCCGACCTTCGGACATTCCGAAGACGGCATTCATTACCAAGTATGGTTTGTATGAGTTCACAGTGATGTCTTTTGGTTTGACCAATGCACCAGCGTTTTTCATGAACTTGATGAACAGTGTATTCATGGATTATCTTGATAAATTTGTGGTGGTATTCATTGATGACATTCTGATTTATTCTCAAAGTGAAGAAGAGCATGCAGATCATTTGAGGATGGTATTGCAGAGATTGCGAGAGCACCAGTTGTATGCAAAGTTGAGCAAGTGTGAGTTCTGGATCAGTGAAGTCCTGTTCTTGGGTCACATAATCAACAAAGAAGGATTGGCTGTGGATCCGAAGAAAGTGGCAGACATTCTGAACTAGAAAGCGCCAACAGATGCCCGAGGAATCAAGAGCTTCATTGGAATGGCCGGATATTATCGGCGATTCATTGAAGGGTTTTCGAAGATTGCGAAACCAATGACAGCGTTGCTAGGCAACAAGGTTGAGTTCAAGTGGACCCAGAAATGTCAAGAGGCCTTTGAAGCGCTGAAAGAGAAGTTGACAACAGCGCCTGTCTTAGTCTTGCCTGATGTGCACAAGCCCTTCTCTGTGTACTGTGATGCTTGTTACACAGGTTTGGGATGCGTGTTGATGCAAGAGGGAAGAGTTGTGGCTTACTCGTCCCGACAGCTGAAGGTTCATGAGAAGAATTACCCAATCCATGATCTAGAGTTGGCAGCAGTGGTTCACGCACTGAAGACATGGAGGCACTATTTGTATGGACAGAAATGCGATGTTTACACATATCACAAGAGTCTAAAGTACATATTCACTCAGTCAGAATTGAATATGAGGCAACGAAGATGGTTAGAATTGATCAAAGACTATGAGTTGGAGATCCATTACCATCCAGGCAAAGCGAACGTAGTGGCAGATGCTTTGAGCAGAAAGAGTCAAGTCAATCTGATGGTCGCTCGTCCGATGCCTTATGAGTTGGCCAAGGAGTTTGACAGGTTGAGTCTCGGATTTCTGAACAATTCGCGAGGAGTCACAGTTGAATTGGAACCTACCTTGGAGCGCGAAATCAAAGAAGCGCAGAAGAATGATGAGAAGATCAGTGAGATTCGGCGACTGATTCTAGATGGCAGAGGCAAAGATTTTCGAGAAGATGCAGAAGGAGTGGTATGGTTCAAAGACCGCTTGTGTGTTCCCAATGTCCAGTCCATTCGGGAGTTGATTCTCAAGGAAGCTCATGAGACAGCTTATTCGATTCACCCTGGCAGTGAGAAGATGTATCAGGATCTGAAGAAGAAATTCTGGTGGTATGGAATGAAGAGGGAAATCGCAGAGCATGTGGCTATGTGCGATAGTTGTCGAAGGATTAAGGCAGAACACCAGAGACCTGCTGGATTGTTGCAACCGTTACAGATCCCTCAGTGGAAATGGGATGAGATCGGTATGGATTTCATAGTCGGATTGCCTCGCACTCGAGCCGGCTACGATTCTATTTGGGTAGTAGTGGACCGTTTGACCAAGTCAGCCCACTTCATACCTGTCAAGACCAGCTACAACAGTGCAGTATTGGCAGAGTTGTATATGTCTCGGATCGTTTGTCTTCATGGTGTGCCAAAGAAGATAGTGTCAGACAGAGGAACGTAGTTCACCTCTCATTTCTGGCAGCAGTTGCATGAAGCCTTGGGCACACATCTGAATTTCAGTTCAGCTTACCACCCGCAGACAGATGGTCAGACTGAAAGGACCAATCAAATTCTTGAAGATATGTTGAGAGCCTGTGCGTTGCAAGATCAGTCCGGATGGGACAAGCGATTGCCTTATGCAGAGTTTTCCTATAACAACAGTTACCAGGCCAGTTTGAAGATGTCACCGTTTCAAGCGCTTTATGGAAGGAGTTGCAGAACTCCGTTGCAATGGGATCAGCCTGGAGAGAAGCAAGTGTTTGGGCCAGATATTTTGCTCGAAGCCGAAGAGAACATCAAGATGGTCCGAGAGAATCTGAAGATAGCGCAATCGAGGCAGCGAAGCTATGCAGACACAAGAAGAAGAGAGCTGAGTTTTGAAGTCGGAGACTTTGTCTATTTGAAAGTGTCACCGATCAGAGGAGTCAGAAGGTTCGGAGTGAAAGGCAAGCTAGCACCCCGCTACATTGGTCCGTACCAAATCCTCTCAAAGCGTGGAGAAGTGGCCTATCAGCTCAGTCTGCCAGAGAATTTGTCTGCTGTGCATGATGTCTTTCATGTGTCTCAGTTGAAGAAGTGTTTGCGTGTGCCAGAAGAGCAGTTGCCAGTGGAAGGTCTAGAAGTCCAGGAGGACTTGACCTATGTTGAGAAGCCAGCTCAGATTCTTGAGGTTGCAAACAGAGTCACCCGAAGGAAGACCATCAGAATGTGCAAAGTCAGATGGAGTCACCACTCTGAGGAAGAAGCAACCTGGGAGCGTGAAGATGATTTGATGGCCAAGTACCCAGAGCTCTTTGCTAGCCAGCCCTGAATCTCGAGGGCGAGATTCTTTTAAGGGGGATAGGTTTGTAACGCCCCGAATTTTTGCAGTTGAATTTTTTCTTTTCTTTACTCGCCAAAATTCGGGCGTTACCTTTTCTTTTTCTTTTCCCCTCGCTAAACCTTGACCTTTTCCAAAGTTTTAGCGGGACTCGGTTTGGATTTCCCGTGTAAGAAAACTCTAAAAATACTTTGTGTTGTTTGATGCACCATGCCGAACCTTGCATTTTTTTGATCGCCTTGAAAGTGCAAATGCATTCATGTGGAAAGATCGGATTTCGAGAATAAGCGGAAAACCTTTTCTTTCTTTCTTTTTCTTTCTCTCTCTCCTCTTTTTCTCTCTCTCCCGCGCCGTGGGCCGACCCCGGCCGGCCCAAGCCCCTGCGCGCCCCCCTCTTGGGCCTTGGCAAGGCCCAGCCGCCCCCCCTCTCCCTTTTTCCCCTAACCCTCTCCCTCTCCCTCTCATTTTCTCTCTCTCTCCCTAAGCCGCCGCCGCCCTAACCCCTGCCCTAGGCCGCCGCGCCGCCCCCTGCCGCCGGCCGCCCCTCGCCGTCGGCCACCCCCGCCGGTGAGCCCCCTCCCCCTCCCCCCTCCTCCCTCTCCTCCCTCCCCTCTCCTCTCCTCTCCCCCTCCCTGCCCGGCCAAGGCCTGGCCGCCCCTGGCCGCGTCGGCCACCCCCCAGCCCCGCCGTGGCCGCTGGCCGGCCCCGGCCGCGCCCAGCCGCGCCCTGGCCCGCCCCCTGCTCGGCCCAGCCGGCCGCTGGCCGCCCGCTCGGCCGCCCAGCCCGACCCCCCCCCCCCCCCCCGCGCCCGCCTGGCCGCCGGTTCAACCGGCCGGCTCAGCGGCTCAGCCGCCCCGGCCCCAGCTCGGCCGCCCGCGCCCGCGCGCCTGCCCCAGCTCGGCCGCCCCGCCTAGGGCCGGTTCAACCGCCCTAGGGCCGGTTCAACCGCCCCCCCTCTGTTTTTTTTATTTTTTTTTATTTTATTTTATTTACTTTCTGTGATCATAATTACTTTATTTTAGGTAGACTGATCATTGTTCATGCTATGGAAAATAGGAAGTTTAATTTAAAATTTCGTTATGCTATTGATTCACGTAGTTAATTGTTTATCCCGTGCAATGTTGATCAACTAAAAATGATTAGGTTTCCATTAGTACATATGTATAACAGAATTCTTTTGTTAAGAACCAATTGTAACTAATCATTAGTGCAAAAACTTTAACCCCCCTGCGAGACCCTTTCCCGTTTCTTTCTAACCATAACAAATGCGATGTCAAATGTCATACTTGATGCATATTCGTTTTACCTGTTCCCTTGTATGGTGTACTGTTCTTTTGTATTAAATATGTGGATGTATGTATGTTTGCGCTCGCATAGAGAACGATCCGGTCGAAGAGCCCGAGGAATTCGCAGGAGAAGCCCCTGAGCAGCAGTCGGTTGGTGGAGGCAAGTGTCCTTTGACCTATCTCTGTCCTATTCATTCTTTAATTCACCTCCCGCATTACACATTTATACCTAAGGATTGACTAGCTTTTGTTATCTATGTCCTTGTTTACCTATTTGGGTCGGATTATTACTGCTTAGTTTGATGCTATTGCTCAACTCTAATCAATGAACATGATGTGATTATCTATGATACGCTGTTTTCCCCTTCTTATTTATGATCATACTTGTGGCATTTAAGGGGACTCGAGCGGTTTCTCGAGTGCCTCTCCGTAAGGACCTGTTCAATGGATGACCGCCCGGGAAAACAGTGCAACCATGAGGGTGGAATGGGACGCCCTTAGCTGAATAATTAGAGGAACCGGGGTGTAGTTCGCTTAGCCGTTGTGCCGTCAATGGGGCTCGGTGTATGCGGCTCGCTCTGCCAAGGTTGATTTGTCCCTTGGGGAGGAGTGCGGTACATTTAGGAAACCTAACGGGCGGCTACAGCCCCGGGGAATCTTTGTAAAGGCTACGTAGTGATGCCCTGCTGGACCACCTAGGTAGTGGTCAATGGGGAGTTGCTCTCTCCGGGCAGAAAGGGAATCACGGCTTGTGGGTAAAGTGCACAACCTCTGCAGAGTGTTATGAAACTGATATATCAGCCGTGCTCACGGTTACGAGCGGCCAAGGGAGCTCCAGAGATTAGTGATACTTGATCAGAGACATTTTGGTACAGGTGGCAATGAGATTGATGATTCTGATTATGATTATGGTATTGGTAAGTGGTATTCTTTCCGTTTGGAAAGGATACATTGGGCTAATAACTTGGGTTAATGTTAAAACCTGGCTTTCTACTAGTAAGTAATAACCTGACCAACTAAAAGCAACTGCTTGACTTATCCCCACATAAAGCTAGTCCACTACAGCCAAACAGGATACTTGCTGAGTATGTTGATGTGTACTCACCCTTGCTCTACACACCAAACCCCCCCCAGGTTGTCAGCATTGCAACCACTGCTCAGGAGAAGATGAAGCTGTGGAAGGAGACTTCCAGGAGTTCCAAGACTACGACGAGTTCTAGGCGTGGGTTAGCGGCAACTCCCAGTCAGCTGCCTGTGAAGGCCGTGTTATCTACGTTTCTTTTCCGCACTTTGATTTATTGTAAGAACTATATGGACGTCTCAGACGTATGATGTAATCGACTATTATTTCCCCTTTTAATACTATTTTGAGCACTGTGTGATGATGTCCATGTTATGTAACTGCTGTGTACGTGAATAACTGATCCTGGCACGTACATGGTTCGCATTCGGTTTGCCTTCTAAAAACCGGGTGTGACATAAGACAGAAGGCAAGAATTGCCTTCCCAGATTGCCTCCAATGGCTCCTAGCTGCCTTGGGGCTATAAAAGGGACCCCTAGGTGCATGGAGGAGTCACCCAAGCATTCTTTGATCATCTCTAAGCACCAAGACTCCATTCTCGCGCATTTGATTCTTTGTGATAGTGACTTGAGCTCTAGTTGAGTAGAGAACTCCTCGCATTGTGTTGTGAGCTCAAGTTGTGGCTTGTGTGCGTGTTTGTGCTCGTGCTTTGAGTCTTGTGTGTGTTGCTCTCCCCTCCCTTACTTTCGTGCTTCTTTGTGATCATCAATTGTAAGGGCGAGAGGCTCCAAGTTGTGGAGATTCCTCACGAACGGGAGATAGTAAAAGAAAGGAAAACACTGTGGTATTCAAGTTGATCATTGGATCACTTGAAAGGGGTTGAGTGCGACCCTCATCAATTGGGACGCCACAACGTGGAGTAGGCAAGTGGTATACTTGGCCGAACCACGGGATAAATCACCGTGTCTCTTGTGCTTTTTTCTTCGTGACCATTGTGTTTCACAAGAGCTTGATCGTTAGCCACTTGATTCTATTGAGCTAACACTTAACCAAGTTTTATGGCTACAAGTATTTGATTTTTACAGGATCACCTATTCACCCCCTCTAGGTGCTCTCAATTGGTATCGGAGCCGTTCTCTTCACGCAAGGGACTAATCGCCCAAAGAGATGGATACTAAGGGAAAGGGGATGGTGGTCAACGACAAGACAAAGGAGTCCATCGTCAACGAGCCAAGAGATGATAAGCCCTCGGACTCTGGCTCGAGTCATAAGAAGAAGGATGGGAAGAAGAAGAGGCGCATTAAGAAGATCGTCTACTACGACAGCGATGAGTCTTCTTCTTCCCCAAGAGACGACGAATACGACGAGAAAAAGAAACCGGTTAATTCAAATTTTTCTTTTGATTATTCTCGTATTCCGTTTAATTCCAATGCTCATTTACTTTCAATTCCACTTGGGAAACCTCCGCACATTGATGGAGAAGACTACCCATTTTGGAGTCACAAAATGCGTAGTCACCTATTCTCTCTCCATCCAAGTATTTGGGAGATTGTTGAAAACGAAATGCTTTTTGATAGTACTGATAACCCCGTTTTCATTAATGAGCAAATCCATAAAAATGCATAAGCTACCACTATTTTGCTAGCATCCTTGTCCAGGGACGAGTACAATAAGGTGAGCGGCTTGGACAACGCCAAGCAAATCTGGGACAGTCTCAAGATTTCTCATGAGGGGAACGATGCCACCATGATCACCAAGATGGAGTTGGTGGAAGGCGAACTGGGGAGGTTCGCAATGATCAGGGGAGAGGAGCCAACTCAAACGTACAACAGGCTCAAGACCCTAGTCAACAAGATCAGGAGCTATGGAAGCACGAGATGGACGGACCATGACGTCGTCTGGCTTATGCTCAGGTCCTTCACTGTTCTTGATCCCCATCTTGTGAACTCAATCCTTGAGAATCCTAGGTACACAAAGATGACACCCGAGGAAATACTCGAAAAGTTTGTAAGCGGGCGTATGATGATCAAGGAAGCAAGATACGTTGATGAGGCATTGAATGGCCCAATGCCCATCTACGAGCCTCAAACCATTGCTCTCAAAGCAACGAGCAGCAGGGAGGCGCTACCTAGCAAGGTGGCACAAGTTGAGGCAGCCGGGCTAAATGAGGATGAAATGGCCCTCATTATCAAGCGCTTCAAGACGGCGCTAAAAGGACGCAAGGAGCATCCCAACAAAAGCAAGACAAAGGGAAAGCGCTCCTGCTTCAAGTGTGGTAAGACTGGTCACTTTATTGCTAACTGTCCCGATAATGATAGTGACCTGGGACAAGAAAAGAGTGGGAAGAGGGAGAAAAAGAAGTCCTACAAGAAGGCAAAGGGCGAGGCACACCTTGGCAAAGAGTGGGATTCGGATTGCTCTTCGTCCGACTCCGACGATGAAGGACTCGGCGCCTTGGCCTTCAACAAGTCGTCTCTCTTCCCCAACGAGCACCATACCTACCTCATGGCAAAGGAGAAAAAGGTAAGCGCTCAAGATACTCCTAAGTATACTACTTCTAGCGATGAAGATTCTAGTGATGATGAAGTAGACTATTCTAGCTTATTTAAAGGTTTAGATAGAGCCAAGGTAGAAAAAATCAATGAATTGATTGATGCATTAAATGAAAAGAATAGTCTCTTAGAAAAGCAAGAGGACATATTGTATGAAGAACATGATAAGTTTATTAGTGTACAAAAATCTCTTGCTCTAGAAACTAAAAGGAAAGAGATTTTATCTTCTGAAATTTCTGCTTGCCATGAGTCTATTTCTAGTTTGAAGAGTGTTAATGATGAGTTAAATGCTAAGTTAGAAGTAGCTAATAAATCTAGTTCAAGTGTGGAACATGTCGTAATTTGTAATAGGTGCAAGGATTTTGATGTTAATGCTTGTAATGAACATCTTGCATCCATTACTAAACTAAATGATGAAGTTGCAAGTCTTAATGCTCAACTTAAGACTTGCAAGGTAGATTTTAACAAACTAAAATTTGCAAGGGATGCCTACACTGTTGGTAGACACCCCTCTATTAAGGATGGGCTTGGCTTTTGAAGGGAAGCCAAGAACTTAACAAGTCAAAGGGCTTCCATTTCCGCCAAGGAGAAAGGGAAGGCCCCTATGGCTAATAGTGCTCAACGGAATCATGCTTTCATCTATAGTGATAGAAAATTTTATAGAAATGCTCATAGGAGTTATGCTTATGATTCACATGCTATGATTGCTTCAAGTTCTTCTTTTGTGCATGGTAGAAATATGCCTAGGAAAAATGTTGTTCATATGCCTAGGAAAGTATGTAATGAACCTTCTACAATTTACCATGCTTGCAATACTTCTTTTACAATTTGTTGTAAGAATAAGAAAGTGATTGCTAGGAAGTTGGGGGCCAAATGCAAGGGAGACAAGACTTGCATTTGGGTCCCAAAGACTATTATAACTAACCTTGTAGGACCCAACAAGAGTTGGGTACCAAAAACCCAAGCCTAATTTGCCTTGTAGGTTTATGCATCCGGGGGCTCAAGCTGGAATATAGACAGCGGATGCACAAACCACATGACGGGGGAGAAGAAGATGTTCACCTCCTACGTCAAGAACAAGGATTCCCAAGATACAATCATATTTGGAGATGGGAATCAAGGCAAAGTCAAAGGCTTAGGCAAGATAGCCATCACAAATGAGCACTCTATCTCTAATGTATTTCTAGTAGAGTCGCTAGGCTATAATCTGCTGTCTATTAGTCAATTGTGCCACATGGGCTACAATTGTTTATTTACAAATGTTGATGTGTCTGTCTTTATAAGGAGTGATGGTTCATTAGAATTTAAGGGTGTACTAGATGGCAAACTCTACTTAGTTGATTTTTTGAAAGAGGAAGCCGATCTAGATACATGCTTAATAGCTAAGACTAGCATGGGCTGGCTATGGCATCACCGTCTAGCACATGTTGGGATGAAGAACCTCCATAAACTTCTAAAGGGAGAACATGTGTTAGGACTGACAAATGTGGTTTTCGAAAAAGATAGACCTTGTGCAGCTTGTCAAGCAGGTAAACAGGTGGGAAGCGCTCATCACAACAAGAATGTGATGACCACATCAAGACCTTTGGAGCTACTTCATATCGACCTCTTCGGACCCGTCGCCTACCTCAGCATCGGGGGAAGTAAGTATGGTCTTGTTGTTGTTGATGATTTTTCCCGCTTCACTTGGGTATTCTTTTTGCAGGATAAATCAGAAACCCAAGGGACCCTCAAGCGCTTTCTAAGACGAGCTCAAAACGAATTTGAACGCAAAGTGAAAAAGATTAGGAGCGACAACGGGTCCGAGTTCAAGAACCTTCAAGTGGAGGAGTTCCTTGAGGAGGAAGGAATCAAGCACGAGTTCTCCACTCCCTACACACCACAGCAAAACGGTGTGGTAGAGAGGAAGAATAGGACGCTTATAGACATGGCGAGGACGATGCTTGGAGAATTCAAGACACCCGAGCGGTTTTGGTCGGAAGCTGTGAACACAGCTTGCCACGCCATAAACTGGGTCTACCTTCATTGCCTCCTCAAGAAGACGTCGTATTAACTTCTAACCAGTAACAAACCCAATGTGTCTTATTTTCGTGTATTTGGGAGTAAATGTTACATTCTAGTGAATAAAGGTAGGAATTCCAAATTTGCTCCCAAAGCTGTAGAAGGGTTTTTGTTAGGTTATGACTCAAATACAAAGACGTATAGAGTCTTCAACAAATCATCGGGTTTGGTTGAAGTCTCTAGCGACGTTGTATTTGATGAAACTAATGGCTCTCCAAGAGAGCAAGTTGATCTTGATGATGTAGATGAAGATGATGTTCCAACGGACACAATTCGCACCATGGCGATTGGTGATTTGCGACCACAGGAGCACTAAGTGCAAGATCAACCATCTTCCTCAACAATGGTGCACCCCCAACTCAAGATGATGAACAGGTTCCTCAAGAGGAGGCATGTGATCAAGGGGGAGCACAAGAAGACCAAGTTGTGGAGGAAGAAGCACCACGGGCCCCTCCAACTCAAGTTCGAGCGACGATTCAAAGGAATCATCCCGTCGACCAGATTTTGGGTGATATAAGCAAGGGAGTAACTACTCGCTCACGTCTAGCTAATTTTTGTGAGAATTACTCGTTTGTCTTTTCTATTGAGCCTTTCAGGGTAGAAGAGGCCTTGCTAGATCCGGATTGGGTGTTGGCCATGCAGGAATAGCTCAACAACTTCAAGCGAAATGAAGTTTGGACACTGGTGCCACGTCCCAAGCAAAACGTTGTGGGAACCAAGTGGGTGTTCCGCAACAAACAGGACGAGCACGGGGTGGTGACAAGGAACAAGGCTCGACTTGTGGCAAAAGGTTATGCCCAAGTCACAGGTTTGGACTTTGAGGAGACTTTTGCTCCTGTGGCTAGGCTAGAGTAGATTCACATTTTGTTAGCCTATGCTGCTCACCATTCTTTCAGGTTGTTCCAAATGGATGTGAAGAGCGCTTTCCTCAACGGGCCAATTAAGGAGGAGGTATACGTGGAGCAACCCCCTGGCTTTGAGGATGAATGGTACCCCGACCACGTGTGTAAGCTCTCTAAGGCGCTCTATGGACTTAAGCAAGCCCCAAGAGCATGGTATGAATGCCTTAGAGATTTTCTAATTGCTAATGCTTTCAAGGTTGGGAAAGCCGATCCAACTCTTTTCACTAAGACTTGTGATGGTGACCTATTTGTGTGCCAAATTTATGTCGATGACATAATATTTGGTTCTACTAACCAAAAGTCTTGTGAAGAGTTTAGCAGGGTGATGACACAGAAATTCGAGATGTCGATGATGGGCGAGTTGAACTACTTCCTTGGGTTCCAAGTGAAGCAACTCAAGGACGACACCTTCATCTCTCAAACAAAGTACACGCAAGACTTGCTCAAGCGGTTTGGGATGAAGGACACCAAGCCCGCAAATACTCCAATGGGAACCGACGGACATGTTGACCTCAACAAAGGAGGTAAGTCCGTTGATCAAAAGGCATACCGGTCTATGATAGGGTCTTTACTTTATTTATGTGCTAGTAGACCAGATATTATGCTTAGCGTATGCATGTGTGCTAGATTTCAATCCGACCCAAGGGAGTGTCACCTTGTGGCCGTTATGCGAATTCTTATGTATTTAGTTGCTACGCCTTGCTTTGGGATCTAGTATCCAAAGGGGTCTACCTTTGACTTAATTGGATACTCAGACTCCGATTATGCTGGGTGCAAGGTTGATAGGAAGAGTACATCAGGGACGTGCCAATTCCTAGGAAGGTCCCTGGTGTCTTGGAGTTCAAAGAAACAAACTTTCGTTGCCCTATCCATCGCTAAGGCCGAGTATGTTGCCGCAGGACAGTGTTGTGCGCAACTACTTTGGATGAGGCAAACCCTCCGAGACTTTGGCTACAATCTAAGCAAAGTCCCACTCCTATGTGATAATGAGAGTGCAATCTGCATGGTGGACAATCCTATTGAACACAGCCGCACAAAGCACATAGACATCCAGCATCACTTTTTGAGAGACCACCAGCAAAAGGGAGATATCAAAGTGTTTTATGTTAGCACCGAGAACCAGCTAGCCGATATCTTTACCAAGCCTTTAGATGAGAAGACCTTTTGCAGGCTGCGTAGTGAGCTAAATGTCCTAGATTCGCTTAACTTGGATTGATCTATAGCATACATGTGTTTTATGCCTTTGATCATGTTCTTTTATGCATATTATTGCTTATTTATGGTGCTCAAGTTGTGCAAGGGATCCCCGGACCTCACAAGTCCATGTGTGAATGATGCACATATTTAGGGGGAGAAATAATACAACTTGACCCTTTGAGACTAACCGTGTGCTTGAGTTTACTTAATTTAGTCTTAAAGATGGATTGAAAGGGAAAGGTGAACTTGGACCATGCAAGACTTCCACTGCACTCCGATGAGAGGGTCATTTACTCCAAGTTCATCTCCATGCTCTTATTGCCTTTTTACTCTTAATTGATGATTTTGGTGAGGCATTGGGGTTTAAGGGCCAATAATGATCCCGTTTTGGTGCTTAATGCCAAAGGGGGAGAAATTAAGGCCAAAGCAAATGGATCAGCTACCACTTGAGAACTTTTAAAATAGTAGAGTTAGAACTTTTTGATTTGTCAAAATACTCTTGTTGTCAAAACTTGGTCTCTTATGGGGAGAATTTATGATTATGAGAAAAAGGGGGAGTTTTTGGATCTTGATCATTTTCTCTCTTGGATTATCTCTCTTTTTGCCCAAACAAGTGAGTTTGACTTAGAGATAGGAAAACGAATTTGATTTGCAAAAACAAACCAAGTGGTGGCAAAGAACGATCCAAATATGTCAAATCTTGTAAAAGACAATTTTTGTTCTCAATTGCATTGTGATGTTGCACTTCTATTTGTTGCTTTTGATGTGTTGGCATAAATCACCAAAAAGGGGGAGATTGAAAGGGAAATGTGCCCTTGGGCCATTTCTAGTATAGTTTTGGTGATTAATTGCCCAACACATATTGAGTGAGTAATTATGTGCCAAATGATGGATGAAGTGCAAATCAACAAGAAGGTATGATTCTAGACTTAGTACATTGGTTTTTGTGTACTAATATATTTGTCTAAGTGCTAGAATCAGAGAAAAGAGAAAAAGGAAAAGACTTGGCTAGAGCAGCCAAGACTCAGCGCAGTCTAGCACACCGGATTGTCCGGTGGTGCACCAGACAGTGTCCGGTGCGCCAGGCTGGCTTCTGGCGAACTGGATCACCTAATTCGTCGCCAAATCCGGTGGTGCACGGCTAAAATTCGTCAGCGCGACGTACGGCTATAATTCACCGGACTGTCCAGTGGTGCACCGGACTGTCCGGTGAGCCAACGGCCACCAGCGCAACGGTCGGCCACCAAATCCGCGGGCGACGCGTGGCCCGCTCCAACGGTCGACAGGGGGCACCGGACTGTCCGGTGTGCACCGGACAGTGTCCGGTGCGCCAACGGCTACATTTCTACAACGGTCGGCTGTGCCATTATAGGAAGGTGATCTACACCGGACCATGAACAGTGCCTGTCCGGTGGTGCACCGGACTATCCGGTGCACCACCCGACAGAAGGCAAGAATTGCCTGCCTTGATTGCCTCCAACGGCTCCTAGCTGCCTTGGGGCTATAAAAGGGACCCCTAGGCGCATGGAGGAGTCACCCAAGCATTCTTTGATCATCTCTAAGCACCAAGACTCCATTCTCGCGCATTTGATTCTTTGTGATAGTGACTTGAGCTCTAGTTGAGTAGAGAACTCCTCGCATTGTGTTGTGAGCTCAAATTGTGGCTTGTGTGCGTGTTTGTGCTTGTGCTTTGAGTCTTGTGTGTGTTGCTCTCCCCTCCCTTACTTCCGTGCTTCTTTGTGATCATCAATTGTAAGGGCGAGAGGCTCCAAGTTGTAGAGATTCCTCGCAAACGGGAGATAGTAAAAGAAAGGAAAACACCGTGGTATTCAAGTTGATCATTGGATCACTTGAAAGGTGTTGAGTGCGACCCTTGTCCATTGGGACGCCACAACATGGAGTAGGCAAGTGGTATACTTGGCCGAACCACGGGATAAATCACCGTGTCTCTTGTGCTTGTTTTCTTCGTGACCATTGTGTTTCACAAGAGCTTGATCCTTAGCCACTTGATTCTATTGAGCTAACACTTAACCAAGTTTTGTGGCTACAAGTATTTGATTTTTACAGGATCACCTATTCACCCCTCCTCTAGGTGCTCTCACACAACTAGAACTCATCGAAGTCTTGAGACTCCTGAAAGACCTCCATGTTGCCTTCATCTTCTCCTGAGCACTGATTGTAATGGGGACAACCTGGGGGGTTGGGTTTTTTAAGGCAAGGGTGAGTACACATCAACATACTCACCAAATGTCATGTTTGGCTAAAGTGGACTAGTTGTATGTGGAGTTAAGTTTAAAGCGGTTGCTTTTAGTTGGCTAGGTATTTATTACTTAGTAGAAAGCCAAGTTTTACCAATAATCCCAAGTTATTACCCATGTGGCACTCCCTCCAAGAGGAAATACCAAAATACCATAAAGATAGTCACCATCATTAAGCATCATCATAAAAGTTAACCAAAGTAACTGTTGGGGACTTGTTCTCAAATGCTATGAGTTAAGAACAAGGCAACACAAAATTTTAATGGTCAAAGACCTTTGTCCTTCGAAGCATTATCTCCCTTAGGATATAATGATCTTCAGACGAAGGTAATGAAGGACGTACCTTCATCATCTCAGTATGTAATAATGAGAGTAAAAACATATGAAACATAGAAAATAACATGAACAATCACATTAAATCGTTAGATTATTTATATGCTCATTATCTAATCATTAACAAGCATTAATAACAGTAAATTACATTTGTACCTTTGGCTTGACAAAAGGTACGAACTCAAGAGTGACATGCGAGTGAATACAAGTCAGCGTGAACAGTACGGTGTTACTGTTCATCTATTTATAGGCACACGACACAGCCTGTGTAAAATTACATCCATGCCCTTGACATTTATTATTGACTAAGGGTAATCTATTGAGGACTAGACAGCCTTTTCCTCTTTAGGTCGGTTTCATTTTCCACTGTTAAGCCGAAGCTTCTCCATCCGTAGCTTCAGAACTGGTTCATCCTTCTCCCAGATCGTGCCCTTCATTCTGTGCGCTCCTTCATCTTAGAGCCAAAGGTTCCTGTGACAGTATATTATACTTGGAAAACATGTTAGTCGTGTTTTTGAGGACCTTCGGAAGATGAAGGCCCCCAAAAGTAGCCCCTCGTAGTATTAATTTGTTCTTGTAACAACGAATTCAGACTGCAATGTGAACGAAGACCTTAAGCCGAAGGTCCGGAAAAACACCTTCCCTTCACTAGAATAGCGAAAGTCAAAGACAAATGGGGCCCACCAAGTTGCAAAGCGCTAGGCGTATAAATAGGAACCCACAGCGACAACATTTGATACGCCATTTCTGCTGTTTGCGTTATTTTCTCAAATTTTTAACTCTTGCTTATCAGCCGTCGCCTGATTTTTGAGCTTCAGTTTAAAGACAAGTGCTTGCTCCATGTCTGAGGAGAAGATGACTGAGGAGAGGAACATGACTGAGGAAGAGAAGCTGTATGAAGGGAAGAAAGTTGCGGATCCTTTTATTGCCGTGTTTTATGAATCCATGGCAAAAACAAATATAGAGAAAATCACAAAGGAGATAATAGCAGGTTTATCTGAAGATTCTGATGATAGTGACGAATTTGATGTGGAAAGTGGAGATGAAGATTCTGAGGATCGGCCCTAGCGACGAAGCCATACCATCTTCGGGAAATCGACCATTAAACAAAGTAATATTGACACCATGAGAGGAAGGTACTTTCTCGACATGTTTATTGTGAGGGTTGGAGGAGACAGCACCGCCCCTGCTCCTGAGGAAAATGAAGTTGTTGCTTATCGAAGCTTTTTGAAGGCAGGCCTTCGGTTCCCGTTGAGCAAATTTGTGGTTGACGTATTAAAGATATTTCAGATCTTTCTTCATCAGATTACTCCCAAAGCTGTAATTAGGATGGGGATGTTTGTTTGGGCCGTAAGAAGCCAAGGGCTGGAGCCGAGCGCAAAGTGCTTCTGCAATATGCACGAGCTATTATACGAGACGAAGGCTACTGGCAAAGAACAGTATGACAACAACTTCGGTTGTTATGGATTTATTGCTCGTCCCAATGCAAGCTACCCAGTTCCAACATTTCGGAAGAGGTGGCCCGGAGCCTGGATGGAGGAATGGTTTTATGTCAAGAATAATCTAATTGAAAGGGAGGATATTAAGGAAATTATCCAGCGCCCCATCTGGTCTCGCTTCAGCCTTCGAAGGCCAAAAGTGATGATTGAAAATAATGATGAAGCATGCCAAAAGGCTTTCAGCAATGTTTGTGCTTTCATTGGTACGAGAGAATTAATCCAAGAGCACATAGCCTATAGAGTGTGGCCACTTGTAGATAGTTGGGAGATGCCGAAGGATACTGCTGCTGGGTCCGTCGAAGGTGGATTAGTTTGATTAAAGTATACTTTTAGATTCACGGACTGGTTTGACGAGCCAAATGACGATTGGCTGAAAAGCATTGAGGCTAGTAGCGACGAGTTGCTTGGGACATATACCAGGGTCGAAGATGATGCCTTATCCTCAGCCTTCAGGGGTCGGGGCAAGAAAAGATTGAATAGGGTTTTTGATGGAATTGGCTTCATATATGTTGGTTACTGCTACCCCTTGAGAAGGCAAGGAAAAAAGAGGAAAATTGCCGCTTCGGCCACCACTGCAGGGCCGAAGGGCAAGAAAATAAAGGTTTTAACCCACCGGCCTCGATATATTGAAACGGTCGTAGTGCCTGAATTTGGTGAAGGGACCTCCTCCACTGCCGAAGCAAAACAAGCTGCTCCCACCGCCCAGAGCGCTGAAGGATCGATTGTGGTGCCGAAGGTGCCTACAGTCAGGCCAGCCGAAGCCAAAGATGATGCGGCCAGAGAGCCAGAATTGGAAAAAACAGTGATGATGCTAGAAATTCTGAGCCCACCATCAGAGGCAGAATTGCCGAAGGTGCCAAAGGCTCCTGCCGCAACTCCCAAGAGAAGGAGGATGGCCAGCATGCTAGACGCTGTCATGGAGACCACAAAAGCATTGACCCCTGCTCCTACTAAGAAAGCTGCCGAAGCTGTCACAGTCCAGACCGAAGCCGAAGCTGGGCCTTCAGTGCCCATTGAGACGAAGCCTGCCGCGCCTGAGGATAAAACTGAGCAACAAACTCTGGATATCGGCATGGCAGCGGGGCAGGACATGATAGAAAAAGCTAAATCTCCTGCCCCTGAAGCTCCGGCCGAAGATGTTGATTTCATTATTCGACATGCTTCGGGGAAAAGATTATCCAAAGAAGAAATCTTAGAAGCCAGATACTACGCCCAAAAACTAAAATATCCGAAGGGGGCCTTAGTGTTCAATGGCACCGATGAAGATGATTTCCTATACTGTCTCCCGGACAACAAAAAAATATCCGTTTGCCAGAAGATAGCTAAAAGTATGAGATTTCTGAAGCTTGAATCTGGCCTCGCCGCCATGTCGAAGGATGACCTTGCGGATAGCCTTGCATACAACAGCATAAAGGTACAGAAGCTGTTAACTTTAAAGTTGGAAAAGAAGTTTTTCATTGTCATGCTTAATTCTTTTTCTTGCAGGGCTTAATTCTTAGCAATGCCTTGAGGGCACAAAAGAACGTTGGAGACGAAAGCAGCACAATAGCTCTCAGCAACCTTCACTCAGAGGTAATTGAGCTGAGAAACGAAGCTTTGAAGAAAGACAAGATTTTAATTTCATTGGTGAGTAAAGTGAAAGAAGACGAAGCTAGATACAATGCTCAGGCTGAAGCCCAAAAAGCGAGATCGAAGAACTTCGGAAAAATCTCGCTGAGGCTAATGAAAACTATGCAGTTGCAAAAGCCAGCAAAGAAATTAGTGAATGGTCGCAAGCTAGACTGGAGAAAAATAATGAGGAGCTTCGCGAGTCCAAGGAAAGGTGCTTTGAAAAATCCTTGGATTGCGTGAAAAATTTGAAAAACAGTTTTGCAAAAGTAGGTACTTACTCCTCTAAGGAGAACTTCATTTGAGGTGACCCCAATGGCGTCATTGAGTGGCTAAGCGGGGAAGCCGAAGCTTTTGAGGAAATCCTGAGCGATCGCGGGGATATTTGTGCTTTCTCCGGCGCTCGGGGAATTGCAGCTATTCTGGAGAAGGCTGGATGTGATCACGTCAAAGCTACAGCTCAGGCCGAAGCCGCCTTCTCCATAGACGACACAAAGGACCCTTCAGCCGAAGCGACTTTAGGGGGCGGAAAGTTTTATTCTGATGTCTGGGTAAACGGTGGCCGAGAATTGGCCAACGATATTATAAAAAAGAATGTAAAAGACACCCATGATGCCCGAGAAGAAGCTAGGCGAGCTGAAGAGGCTGCTGAATGCGAAAGGCGCATAGGTATTGTTTTTGAATTTTAGCTTCGGTACTTACTTTGTGGCTTTGAACTAATAGTTTACGTATAATAGCTGAACTGTCACCACTGCCGGAGCCGTACAACCCCCAGGCTCATTCAGAGATGAAGGAAGCGCTGGATATAATAGGCATTGCTAACTCCATTATCGACGAAGTCATCAATAATCTATTGAACGAAGCCACAGAAAAAATCCTGAGAGAAGAGTAGACTTTGTTGTAATAATACTTTGTAATATTTGATGTATGGAACAATTGATGAGACATGTAAATTACTGTAATATATTTCTTTACGATGCATGAAATTTACATACATACCGTTTTTGAGCCTTCGGCGAAAAAACACATTCCCTTCTTTTCATGCTTCATAAAGAAAGAAGCCCCTTCTATGGCAAATCTGACAAGACTGTATTTTCCGAAGTTTACTTCGTGCCTCAGCACATTTTCATTTTGACAAAGTATTTGCCAAAGTTTTGCTTTGTATCCAATCTTCGTGCCATTGATGTGATATGATGTATGATGTAATGTTATGCAAAATGATATGATGACATGATGCAAAATGATGACGATGCCGAAGACACACACACGCGTGCCCACACTGGAATACATAAGACTCTGCATCCCCTTAGGAACGTCTTTTGAGTCTTTAAGCTCTGCATCCCCTTAGGAACGACTTTTGAGCTTCTTCACCTTCTATTTCGGTGGCATTTAAGCTCTGCATCCCCTTACGAACGACTTTTGAGCTTCTTCACCTTCTATTTCGGTGGTATTTGGCTCTGCATCCCCTTAGGAACGACTTTTGAGCAGAAAACTTACGCTGCGCTCCCTTAGGAACGACTTTTATAGCTTCAGATCGTAATTTTTTGGCTTTGCATTCCCTTAGGAAATACTTTTGAGCAGAAAACTTAAACTGTGCTCCCTTAGGAATGACTTTTTAAGCTTCAGGTCGTAATTTTTGGCTCTACATTCCCTTAGGAACAACTTTTGAGCTTAGTAATTTACTTCGTTTCCTTAGAGACCTCTTTTGAGCTTCGAAAGTCTGTGAGGAAGGTATATTTTACTCTGATACAAGCACAATTATTACAAGAGATTGAAATTAAGTTCTTCATTACTTGTTTCTCGTAGAAAAAAATAAAATGGCATAAAAGATAAAGGTACATCAAAAGTAGGATATTCCTCAGTATATATGCTTCAATTCTGGTACAGTGCTATTGATTGTACGAGCTTCGGACTCCTCTCTAAAGTCGCACTGCTGTTGGGCGTGCTGGTGCCCTTCTGGCTGCTGGCTTTGGGTGTGAGTAGGTGGCAATGGTGGTGGTAATGGGAGCTAGGGCCAGGAAGCTTGTGAATGACTTGCCAAAGCAATAGAAGCTGCAGGTTGATTACCCACATATTTTGGTATATAGGGGGAGTAGCACGAAGTAGTATGTAAGACCTGCTTCGACTGATTCTGCCGCGCTTCTACTTCGGCAATCTCCTTCTGCTTCTGAATGGTGACCTGGCATGTTCTTATAGTGTGGCCCTTGTCTTCACCACAGAATAAGCAATAGAGCTTTCTAGGCTGATCCCCATACCTTCCTTCAAGCCCCTGCCACCTCTGTCCCTTGGGGCTGGCGGCCTGAAAGAGCTTTGTTGTTGCCCTGAGGATTGTGAGCTATGTTGTGGCCTTTGAAGCTAGCTTCCTTTGTCATCACTCTGGTTGGAGTTGTGGATTGATCTGACATGCCTAGGGTGGATTCTTTCTCTGAAGCCCCTAGTCATCTCAGAAAACCTATAAGCTTCTTCCCTTCTCTGGCGGAAATCATTATCAGCCCAGATGTACTCATCCATCTTCTAAATAAGCTTCTCTAGGGTCTGAGGGGGTTTTTTGGCAAAGTATTGAGCCGTAGGTCCTAGCCGAAGCCCTTTGATCATGGCCTCATTGACAATTTCATTGGGCACTGTGGGCGCTTGTGCTCTCAGACGCAATAACCTTTGGACATACGCCTGGAGGTATTCTTCGTGGTCTTGCGTGCACTGGAACAAAGCTTGAGTAGTGACCGGCTTCGTCTGGAACCCTTGGAAACTGGTGATCAGCATGCCCTTCAGCTTCTGCCATGATGTGATTGTTCCTGGCCAGAGAGAGGAGTACCAGGTTTGTGCGACATTCTTGACTGCCATGACGAAGGATTTCGCCATGACTGCAGTGTTGCCCCCATATGAAGATATGGTCGCCTGTCAGGGGGAGGGCAAGCGCGGGCGCGCACGGCTGGGTCGAACTGGGCCAAACTGGGTTAGGCTCGGCTAAATTGGTTTTTTTCCTTTTTCTTTTGAATTTCTAATTCCTTTTCTTTTTATTTTCTTTATGGAATTCAAATCAAACCACAAATTCAAAATCATATATTTCAAACATGTGCATCAACCATAAACAAAGTTTAATCTCAGCATGATGCGAACATCCATATCTCCTCTAAGTTTTAATATTCTAAAGAAAATAATACATCTCTCACATAAGTAACCCAAAATTCTATTAAAAAGAAGAGAGTTGGAAATCTATAGAGGTGAGAAAATGAGTAACCCCTGAATTTGGTAGATATTAGAGAAGAAATTTTATACCCCCAAATTCAGGGTGTTACAAACCTATCCCCCTTAAAAAGAATCTCGCCCTCAAGATTCAAGGTTGGCTAGCAAAGAGTTCGGGATATTTGGCTTTCAAATCATCTTCTCTTTCCCAGGTTGCTTCTTCCTCTGAATGGTGGTGGCCCCATTGGACTTTGCACATTCTGATAGTGGTTCTTCGAGTGACTATGTCTACTGTCTCCAGAATCTTAGTTGGCTTCTCGATATATGTTAAGTCTTCTTGAACTTCGAGATCCTCGGTTAGCAATTGCTCTTCTGGCACTCGCAAACACTTCTTCAGCTGAGATACATGGAACACGTCATGCACGGCTGATAGACTTTCTGGTAGGTTGAATTGGTATGCCACTTCTCCATGTCTTGCCTGGATCTGGTATGGTCCGATGTATCGAGGTGCTAGCTTTCCCATGACTCCGAAGCTTTTGGCTCCTCTGATCGGTGACACCTTCAGGTAAACATAATTTCCCACTTCAAAACTCAGCTCTCTTCTTCTGGTGTCAGCATAACTTTGCTGCCTAGACTGCGCTGTCTTCAGATTCTCTCGAACCAAGCAAAATATCTGGACCGAACACCTGCATTTTGCTGAGTTGGTCCCAATGCAACAGAGTTCGATAATTCCTCCCATAGAGTGCTTAGAACGGTGACATCTTCAAACTGGCCTGATAGCTATTTTGGTAGGAGAATTTTGCATAGGGTAGCCTTTTATCCCAACCTGACTTGTCCTGCAAAACACAAGCTCTCAACATATCTTCAAGGATCTGGTTGGTTCTCTCAGTCAAACCATTTGTCTGCGGGTGATAAGCTGAACTGAACTTCAAATGTGTGCCCAAAGCTTCCTGTAGCTGCTGCCAAAATGAGAAGTAAACTGGGTTCCCCGGTCGGACACTATCTTCTTCGGAACACCATGCAAGCATACAATCTGTGACATGTACAACTCTGCCAACACGACGCTATTATAGCTGGTCTTGACTGGTATGAAATGAGCTAGCTTTGTCAAGCGGTCCATTACTTCCCAGATGGAGTCATAACCGGCTCGAGTGCGAGGCAAACCGACTATAAAATCCATCCCAATCTCATCCCACTTCCATTGAGGAATCTGCAACGACTACAACAAACCTGTGGACCTTTAATGCTCCGCCTTAATTCTCTAACAACTATCGCATATGGACACATACTCTATGATTTCCCTTTTCATACCGTACCACTAGAATCTTTTCTTCAGGTCTTGGTACATCTTCTCGCTGCCAGGGTGTATGGAATAAGCTGTCTCATGGGCTTCTTTGAGAATCAGCTCTCGAATCAATTTGATGTCGGGAACACACAACCTGTCTTTGAACCATACTACACCTTTCGCGTCTTTCCGGAAGTCTTTGCCTTTCCCATCTAAGATCAGCTGCTGAATCTCATTGATTTTCTCATCATTCTTCTATCCATCCTTTATATCTTATTCTAGAGTGGGTTCCAGCTCAACTATCACTCCTTGGGTGCTGTTTAGAAATCCGAGACTCAGCCTGTCGAATTCCTTCGCTAGTTCATATGGCATCAGATGAGCGGCCATCATGTTGACTTGGCTCATTCTGCTCATAGCATCTGCAACCACATTAGCTTTACCTGAGTGATAATGTATCTCTAGCTCATAGTATTTGATCAACTCGAACCTTCTTCGTTGCCTCATGTTTAACTCTGACTGGGTGAATAAATACTTGAGACTCTTATGGTCCATGTAAGCATCACACTTCTGCCCATATAAATAGTGCCTCCAGGTCTTCAATGCATAAACCACTCCTGCTAGTTCTAGGTCATGCGTGGGGTAATTTCTCTCATGGATCTTCAACTTTCGGGACGAGTACGCCACTACTCTCCCTTCTTCCATTAGCACACATCCTAGTCCAGTGTACGAAGCATCACAATACACTGAGAATGGCTTGTGAACAGTAGGTAGGATCAACACCGGTGCTATAGTAAGCTTCTTCTTCAATGTTTCCAAGGACTCTTAGCACTCTGGGGTCCACTTGAACTCAACTTTATTTGCTAGCAGGGATGTCATTGGTCTGGCAATCATGGAGAAACCTTGAATGAAACACCAATAGTAGCCGGCCATTCCAATGAAACTCTTGATCCCATGGACATATCTTGGTGCTTTCCAGTCCAGTATATCTGCCACCTTCTTCGGATCCACAGCTAACCCGTCTTGGTTTATGATATGACCCAAGAACATGACTTCGCTAATCCAGAATTCACATTTGCTTAGCTTGGCATACAACTGACAATCTCGTAGCCTCTACAACACCATCCTCAAATACCCTTCATGCTCTTCCTCATTCTAAAAATATACGAGGATATCATCGATGAACACCACTACAAACTTGTCGAGGTAGTCCATGAATACACTATTCATCAAGTACATGAAGAAAGCTGGCACATTCGTCAGATTGAAGCACATAACTGTGTACTCATAAAGACCATACTTGGTGATGATAGCTGTCTTTGTATGTTCGGAGGCTGGATCCTGAGCTGATGATAACTTGACCTCAGATCTATCTTTGAGAACAAACTGGCTCCTCTCAACTGACCGAACATATCTTCTATTCTAGGCGGAGGAACTTGTTCTTGATAGTGACCTCATTTAGAGCTCTGTAGTCTATGCACATCCTCTTCTTACCATCCTTCTTCTCCACAAACAACACTGGGGTGGCCCAAGGCGAGGTGATGGCTATAAGCTCTCTTAGAAATAGGGGCGGTGCCTGTAATAAGCTCTATGGCAAATTCAACTTTTCTCTCAGGTGGCATGGCTGGTAAATCCTCAAGAAACACATCAGGAAATTCTAATACTACTTTGATGGCTTTGAGTGGATTGACTGCCTCACTATGGGCAGTTATCTGGTGACATGTAACACCCGGAGCTTTAAAGGACAAAGCTGGGTGCATCTCATACATGCGCCAAAGAAGACAACATATATAATCACAGAGTGTATAGAGATAAATGTCACAATAATCAGAGTACTTATTACATAGCGGAAGACTTACAAAAATAAAAGATAAATATAGCAGGATCTAAAATATCCTTGGCGCCAGAAAGTCAACTGGGAGACGCCACCTAGATCGAATCGAACTCCTCGATGTGCGGCTCCACTTGAACAACTTGTTCTTCTCCTGTGGGGGGGGTGTGAGACAGCAAGGGTGAGCTCACACATGATCATCGCTCAACAAGTTGTGGGGAATAATGTGACATGAACTCACCAAAGGTGGGAGCTCATGAAGTGTAAGGCTTATCAACGAAAATGGTTAAAGCTGAGCATTGCTTTTAATGTTGGTCAAACTTTTATTAGCAATTACTAGATGTAAGTAAATACCAAACCATAATAAATAATAGAACAAAATTAATAAATAATCCCATGCAAATGCAAATGACAAATTGAATTTAGGTTCCATAATTTAATCATGTGAGGGTCCGAGCCGCTCATGACCGTGAGCACGGCTAGTATACTAGTTTTACACTCTGAAGAGGTTGCACATCTTTACCCACAAGCCGTGTTACCCATCTGCCAAGGGGTCATGAATCCCATACACCTCTACCAAGGAAGCGAGGCAGGGTAACACTACGAGGCCTTTACAAAGTTCCACTAGCTTCAGAAATCCCGCTACAGTTTATAGGAAGCTCCAATGCAGGGTTCTTGCCTGACCGCCATCACAGCAAAGTCAACCCAAGGACCTCCCTACACCGACCACTCCCTTACTGCCCTTGCCCCTTTCGGGTAAGGAAGACCTCCACTAGCTTTCCTAGTTAATCAGTCAAGGGCGTCCCATTAAACCCTTGTGGTAGCACTGTTTTCCCGGGTGGTCGCTCCATGTTCCAATTAACATAATGATCTTATCATGAACATAAATAACATAACAGAATAATTGGAACATGGATGTAATGAAATATTAACCCGAAAACCACATAAAGCAATAGCATAACTACCTAATTGATTCAGGGGTAAACAAGGTAAACAGGATAAACAAACTAGGGTGTCCTATTGGGTCCCATCAAAATTAAACTTATGCATTGAATAGTGATAATAAAGAATATTATTGGGTAACAAAAGTGGATCAAGGGCACAACTTGCCTGGGACTTGAGATTCCAGGTACCAGGATGATCATCAGGTGACTCGTAACTGAGAGCACCTAGAGGGGGGGGGGGTGAATAGGTGATCCTGTAAAACTTGAGAACTTAAGCCACAAAAACTTGGTTAAGCGTTAGCACAGTTAATGCCAAGTGGCTAGAGAGGAGACAAAACACAATAACCACAAGAAATCAATCACAGAGATGGCACGGTGGTTATCCCGTGGTTCGGCCAAGACCAACGCTTGCCTACTCCACGTTGTGGCGTCCCAACGGACGAGGGTTGCAATCAACCCCTCTCAAGCGGTCCAAAGACCCACTTGAATACCACAGTGTTTTGTTTGCTTTACTCAATCCCGTTTGCGAGGAATCTCCACAAATTGGAGCCTCTCGCCCTTACACTTAAAGTTCACAAAGAAGCACGGAGCAAGGGAGGGATTAGCAACACACTCAAGACAAGAAATCACAGCAACACCACGCACATAAGTCGCAATGAGAGCTCACAACACAACTCAATGAGTTCACCACTCAACTAGAGCACTAATTGCTATCGCAAACAATCAAAGGCGCGGAATTGATGTCTCGGTGCTTAGGAATGTTGTAGGAATGCTTGGTGTTCTCCTCCATGCGCCTAGGGGTCCCTTTTATAGCCCCAAGGCAGCTAGGAGCCGTTGAGAGCAATCTAGGAAGGCTGATCTTGCCTTCTGTCGACTGGTGCACCGGACAGTCCGGTGCACACCGGACACTGTCCGGAGCCCGATTTCCTTCCATAAATGGCGCAGTCGACCGTTGGCAGCCAGAGAGCCGTTGGCGCACCGGACATGTCCGGTGCACACCGGACAGTCCGGTGCCTCCTACTAGCCGTTGGCTCGGCCACGTGTCCCGCGCAAATCGCGCGGCCGACCGTTGGCCCGGCCGACCGTTGGCTCACCGGACAGTCCGGTGCACACCGGACAGTCCGGTGAATTATAGCCGTACGTCGCCGATGAATTCCCGAGAGCGACGAGTTCGCCTGTGAACGGCCCACTGGACAGTCCGGTGCGCCACCGGACAGTCCGGTGAATTATAGCCATACACCGCCGTCGAAGTCCCGAGAGCAGCCACTTTGCTCGAGCCAGCCTGGCGCACCGGACACTGTCCGGTGCACCACCGGACAGTCCGGTGCTCCAGACTGAGCAAAGTCTTGGCTGCTCGAGCCAAGGCATTTCCAAATGGATTTTTCCTGTTTCCAGCACTTAGACACAATACATTAGTCTCTAAAACAATGTACTAAGTCTGAGAAACATACCTTTAACCTTGATTTGTACTTTGACCACCATTTTATACTTAGGCACTTGTGTTGGACACTAAACCACCAAAATACATAGAAATGGCCCAAGGGCACATTTCCCTTTCAATCTCCCCCTTTTTGGTGATTTATGCCAACACAACATAAAGCAAGTAGAACAAGTACAAAATCACTTCAAATAAGGACTCAAATTGTTTTGATTCAAATTTGACATATATGGATCACTCTTTGCCACCACTTGGTTTGTTTTTGCAAATCAAACTCAAATTTCTATCTCTAAGTCAAACACACATGTTAAGACATAAAGAGAGTCATTCCAAGAGAAATTGATTCAAGATTTCAAAAACTCCCCTTTTTCCCATAATCAACACTTCTCCCCACAAGAAGCCAACTTTTGACAAGAGAGACAATAAAAGAGTTTTGACAAACCAACAAACCAAAAACTCTATTATACTATTTTCAAAATCTCTCAAGTGGTAGCTGATCCATTTATCGCTTTTGCCTTTATTTTCTCCCCCTTTGGCATCAAGCACCAAAACGGGATCAATCTTGGCCCTTTAACCCCATACTACAAGAATATTGGCCTTCTATGACGTTTTGATGGGATCATAAGCGTCATAGAAGGTGCGTAATTAAAGGTCTTCTATGACGAAACATATTAAATAATGACGTTCCTAAGAATATTCCTCCATAGGAACGTCATAATTTTTTATGTTTCGTCACAGAAAACCTTTAATTAAGCACCTTCTGCGACGCTTATGATACCATCAGAACATCATAGAAGGTCAATATTCTTGTAGTGATTGCCTCACCAAAATCTTCAAATGAGAACACAAAGGCAATAAGAGTATAAAGATGAACTTGGAAAAGTTACTCTTTTCATCGGAGTGCAGTGGAAGTCTTGCATGGTCCAAGTCCACCTTTTCCTTTCAATCCTCCTTTGAGGCTAAAACAACCAAACTCAAGTACATGGTTAGTTTCAAAGGGTCAAGTTGTAGCACAGCTCCCCCTAAATATGTGCATCACTTGCAAAACGGACTTGTGGGGTCCAGGGAGTGTTTGTACAACTTGAGCACCATAATAAGCAACCAAATGCAGAATGAACATGATCAAAGGCATAAACACATGTATGCTATAATTCAATCCAAGTTCTGCGAATCTAAGACATTTAGCTCACTACGCAGCCTGCAAAAGGTCTTCTCATCTAGAGGCTTGGTAAAGATATCGGCTAGCTGATTCTCGGTGCTAACATGAAACACTTCGATATCTCCCTTTTGCTGGTGGTCTCTCAAAAAGTGATGCCGGATGTCAATGTGCTTTGTGCGGCTGTGCTCAACAGGATTTTCCGCTATTCGGATAGCACTCTCATTATCACATAGGAGTGGGACTTTGCTCAGATTGTAGCCAAAGTCCCTGAGGGTTTGCCTCATCCAAAGTAGTTGCGCGCAACACTGTCCTGCGGCAACATACTCGGCCTCAGCGGTGGATAGGGCAACGGAGGTTTGTTTCTTAGAATTCCATGACACCAGGGACCTTCCTAAGAATTGGCACGTCCCCGATGTACTCTTTCTATCGACCTTACATCCAGCATAGTCGGAATCTGAGTACCCAATTAAGTCAAAGTTAGACCCCTTTGGATACCAGATCCCGAAGCAAGGCGTAGCGACTATATATATCGAAGAATTCACTTCACGGCCACTAAGTGACACTCCTTAGGATCGGATTGAAATCTAGCACACATGCATACGCTAAGCATAATATTCGGTCTACTAGCACATAAATAAAGCAAAGACCCTATCATGGACCGGTATGCTTTTTGATCAACGGACTTACCTCCTTTGTTGAGGTCGGTGTGTCCGTCAGTTCCCATCGGTGTCTTTGCGGGCTTGGCGTCCTTCATCCCAAACCGCTTTAGCAAATCTTGCGTGTACTTCGTTTGGGAGATGAAAGTGCCGTCCTTGAGTTGCTTCACTTGGAACCCAAGGAAGTAGTTCAACTCGCCCATCATCGACATCTTGAATTTCTGCGTCATTACCCTGCTAAACTCTTCACAAGACTTTTGATTAGTAGAACCAAATATTATGTCATCGACATAAATTTGGCACACAAAAAGATCACCATCGCAAGTCTTAGTAAAAAGAGTTGGATCGGCTTTCCCAACCTTGAAAGCATTAGCAATTAAAAAGTCTCTAAGGCATTCGTACCATGCTCTTGGGGCTTGCTTAAGTCCATAGAGCACCTTAGAGAGCTTACACACGTGGTCGGGGTACCGTTCATCCTCGAAGCCAGGGGGTTGCTCCACGTACACCTCCTCCTTGATTGGCCCGTTGAGGAAAGCGCTCTTCACATCCATTTGGTACAACCTGAAAGAGTGGTGAGCGGCATATGCTAGCAAGATTCGAATTGATTCTAGCCTAGCCACAGGAGCAAAAGTCTACTCAAAGTCCAAACCTGCGACTTGGGCATAACCTTTTGCCACAAGTCGAGCCTTGTTCCTTGTCACCACCCCGTGCTCATCCTGTTTGTTGTGGAACACCCACTTGGTTCCCACAACATTTTGCTTGGGACGAGGCACCAGTGTCCAAACTTCATTGCGCTTGAAGTTGTTGAGTTCCTCCTGCATGGCCAACACCCAGTCCGGATCTAGCAAGGCCTCTTCTACCCTGAAAGGCTCAATAGAAGAGACAAAGGAGTAATGCTCACAAAAATTAACTAATCTCGAACGAGTAGTTACTCCCTTGCTAATATCACCCAAAATTTGGTCGACGGGATGATCCCGTTGGATCGTCGCTCGAACTTGGGTTGGAGGTGCCTGAGGTGCTTCTTCCTCTTCAATTTGAACATCATGTGCTCCCCCTTGATCATGCGCCTCCACTTGAGGTACCTGTTCGTCATCTTGGGTTGGGGGATGCACCATAGTTGATGAAGACGATTGATCTTGCTCCAATTGTTCCTGAGGTCGTACATCTCCAATCGCCATTGTGCGAATCGCGGCCGTTGGAACATCTTCTTCATCTACATCATCAAGGTCAACAACTTGCTCTCTTGGAGAGCCATTAGTCTCATCAAATACAACGTCGCTAGAGACTTCAACCAAACCCGATGATTTGTTGAAGACCCTATACGCCTTTGTATTTGAATCATAACCTAATAAAAACCCTTCTACGGCTTTGGGAGCAAATTTGGAATTCCTACCCTTCTTCACTAGAATGTAGCATTTACTCCCAAATACACGAAAGTACGATACATTGGGTTTTTTACCAGTCAGCAGCTCGTATGAAGTCTTCTTGAGGAGGCGGTGAAGGTAGACCCTGTTGATGGCGTGGCAAGCCGTGTTCACGGCTTCCGACCAAAAACACTCGGGGGTCTTGAACTCTCCAAGCATAGTCCTCGCCATATCAATGAGTGTCCTGTTCTTCCTCTCTACCACACCATTTTGCTGAGGTGTGTAGGGAGCAGAGAACTCGTGCTTGATCCCCTCCTCCTCAAGGAACTCCTCCACTTGAAGATTCTTGAATTCGGACCCGTTGTCGCTTCTTATGTTCTTCACTTTGAGCTCAAACTCATTTTGAGCTCTCCTTAGGAAGCGTTTGAGGGTCCCATGGGTTTCAGACTTATCCTGCAAAAAGAATACCCAAGTGAAGCGGGAAAAGTCATCAACAATAACTAGACCATACTTACTTCCTCCTATGCTCAGATAGGCGACGGGTCCGAAGAGGTCCATATGCAGCATCTCCAAGGGTCTTGATGTTGTCATCACATTTTTTGTGTGATGAGAGCCTCCCACCTGTTTCCCTGCTTGACAAGCTGCACAAGGTCTATCTTTTTCGAAATGTACATTGGTTAGACCTATCACGTGTTCTCCCTTTAGAAGCTTGTGGAGGTTCTTCATCCCCACATGTGCTAAGCGGCGATGCCACAACCAGCCCATGCAAGTCTTAGCCATTAAGCATGCATCTAAACCGGCCTCTTCTTTTGCAAAATGAACTAAGTAATGTTTGCCGTCTAGTACACCCTTAAAAGCTAGTGAACCATCACATCTTCTAAAGACAGACACATCTATATTTGTAAATAAACAATCATATCCCATATTACATAATTGACTGACAGATAGTAAATTATATCCAAGAGACTCAACTAAAAACACATTAGAGATAGAGTGCTCATTAGATATTGCAATCTTGCCTAAACCTTTCACCTTGCCTTGGTTCCCATCACCGAATATGATTGAATCTTGGGAATCCTTATTCTTGACGTAGGAGGTGAACATCTTTTTCTCCCCCGTCATATGGTTTGTGCATCCGCTGTCGATAATCCAGCTTGAGCCCCCGGATGCATAAACCTGCAAGGCAAATTTAGGCTTGGGTCTTAGGTACCCAACTCTTGTTGGGTCCTACAAGGTTAGTCACAATTTCCTTAGGGACCCAAATGCAAGTTTTATCACCCTTGCATTTTGCCTCTAATTTCCTAGCAACTATCTTCCTATCCTTTCTACAAATAGCAAAGGAAGCATTTGAAGCATGATAAATTGTAGAGGGACCATTCATAACTTTTCTAGGAACATGATGAATATTTTTCCTAGGCACATGATGAATATTTTTCCTAGGCATATCTCTATCATGCATATAGGAAGAACTGGGAGCAAACATAGCGTAAGAATCATAGGCATGTGAATCAAAAGCATTACAACTCCTATGAGACTGTCTTCTATCAAAGTACATAAAAGCATGGTTCTTTTTAGTACTACTTGCCATAGGGGCCTTCCTTTCTCCTTGGCGGAGATGGGAGCCTTATGGCTTGTTAAGTTCTTGACTTCCCTCTTGAAGCCAAGCCCATCCTTAATTGAGGGGTGTCTACCAATCGTGTAGGCATCCCTAGCAAATTTTAGTTTATCAAAATTGCTTTTGCTAGCCTTAAGTTGGGCATTAAGACTAGCCATTTCATCATTTAACTTTGCAATAGAAGCTATGTGTTCACTACAAGCATCAATATCAAAATCTTTACATATATTGCAAATAACAACATTTTCTACACAAGTTGTTGATTTCCTAGCTATTTCTAACTTAGCATTCAAATCATCATTAATGCTCCTTAAGCTAGAAATTGTCTCATGGCAAGAAGATAATTCACAAGAAAGCATTTCATTTCTTTTAACTTCTAAAGCATGAGATTTTTGTGCTTCTACAAATTTGTCATGTTCTTCATACAACAAATCTTCTTGTTTTTCTAGAAGCCTATTGTTATCATTCAAGGCATCAATTAATTCATTAATTTTATCTACTTTGGTTCTATCTAGGCCTTTAATTAGACAAGAATAATCTATTTCATCCTCATCACTAGATTCGTCCTCACTTGAAGAAGCATAAGTAGAGTCTCGAGTACATACCTTCTTCTCCCTTGCCATAAGGCATGTGTGACGCTCGTTGGGAAAGAGGGATGACTTGTTGAAGGTGGTGGCGGCGAGTCCTTCATTGTCGGAGTCGGACGAGGAGCAATCTGAATCCCACTCCTTGCCAAGATGTGCCTCACCCTTTGCCTTCTTATAGTTTTTCTTCTTCTCCCTCTTGTTCCCTTGATCCTGATCACTATCATTGTCGGGACAGTTAGCAATAAAATGACCAATCTTACCGCATTTGAAGCATGAGCGCTTCCCCTTGGCTTTGGTCTTGCTTGGCTGTCCCTTGCGACTCTTAAGCGCCATCTTGAATCTCTTGATGATGAGGGCCATCTCTTCATCATTAAGTCCGGCGGCCTCAATTTGTGCTACCTTGCTGGGTAACGCCTCCTTGCTCCTTGTTTCCTTGAGAGCAACGGGTTGAGGCTCATTGATTGGACCGTTTAGAGCGTCGTCCACGTACCTCGCTTCCTTGATCATCATTCGCCCACTTACAAATTTTCTAAGGACTTCTTCGGGCGACATTTTGGTGTACCTGGGATTCTCACGAATGTTATTCACCAAATGAGGATCAAGAACGGTAAATGACCTTAGCATCAATCGGACGACGTCGTGGTCCGTCCATCGCGTGCTTCCGTAGCTCCTTATTTTGTTGATAAGGGTCTTGAGCCGGTTGTATGTTTGTGTCGGCTCCTCGCCCCTTATCATCACGAATCGTCCAAGCTCGCCCTCCACCAACTCCATCTTGGTGAGCAAGGTGACGTCGTTCCCCTCATGTGAAATCTTGAGGGTGTCCCAGATCTGCTTGGCGTTATCCAAGCCGCTCACTTTGTGGTATTCATCCCTGCATAATGAAGCTAGAAGAACAGTAGTAGCTTGTGCATTCTTATGAATTTGCTCATTAATGAACATGGGACTATCCGAACTATCAAAGTGCATTCCACTCTCTACAATCTCCCATATACTAGGATGGAGAGAGAACAAGTGACTACGCATTTTGTGACTCCAAAATCCGTAGTCCTCTCCATCAAAATGAGGAGGTTTACCAAGTGGAATAGATAATAAATGAGCATTTGCACTTTGAGGAATACGAGAGTAGTCAAAAGAAAAGTTCGAATTGACCGGTTTCCTTCTCTCGTAGTCGTTGTGGTCGTCGTCCTTTTGGGAGGAAGTAGACTCATCGCTGTCATCGTAGTAGACGATCTCCTTGATGCGCCTCGTCTTCTTCTTCTTCCCTTCTTTCCATCTATGACTTGAGCCGGAGTCGGTAGGCTTGTCGTCCTTCGGCTCGTTGACGAAGGATTCCTTCTCTTTATCGTTGATCACGATACCCTTCCCCTTAGGATCCATCTCTTCGGGCGGTTAGTCCCTTTGTGAAGAGAACGGCTTTGATACCAATTGAGAGCACCTAGAGGGGGGTGAATAGGTGATCCTGTAAAACTTGAGAACTTAAGCCACAAAAACTTGGTTAAGCGTTAGCACAGTTAATGCCAAGTGGCTAGAGAGGAGACAAAACACAATAACCACAAGAAATCAATCACAGAGATGGCACGGTGGTTATCCCGTGGTTCGGCCAAGACCAACGCTTCCCTACTCCACGTTGTGGCGTCCCAACGGACGAGGGTTGCAATCAACCCCTCTCAAGCGGTCCAAAGACCCACTTGAATACCACGGTGTTTTGTTTGCTTTACTCAATCCCGTTTGCGAGGAATCTCCACAAATTGGAGCCTCTCGCCCTTACACTTAAAGTTCACAAAGAAGCACGGAGCAAGGGAGGGATTAGCAACACACTCAAGACAAGAAATCACAGCAACACCATGCACATAAGTCGCAATGAGAGCTCACAACACAACTCAATGAGTTCACCACTCAACTAGAGCTCTAATTGCTATCGCAAACAATCAAAGGCGCGGAATTGATGTCTCGGTGCTTAGGAATGTTGTAGGAATGCTTGGTGTTCTCCTCCATGCGCCTAGGGGTCCCTTTTATAGCCCCAAGGCAGCTAGGAGCCGTTGAGAGCAATCTAGGAAGGCTGATCTTGCCTTCTGTCGACTGGTGCACCGGACAGTCCGGTGCACACCGGACACTGTCCGGTGCCCGATTTCCTTCCATAAATGGCGCAGTCGACCGTTGGCAGCCAGAGAGCCGTTGGCGCACCGGACATGTCCGGTGCACACCGGACAGTCCGGTGCCTCCTACTAGCCGTTGGCTCGGCCACGTGTCCCGCGCAAATCGCGCGGCCGACCGTTGGCCTGGCCGACCGTTGGCTCACCGGACAGTCCGGTGAATTATAGCCGTACGTCGCCGATGAATTCCCGAGAGCGACGAGTTCGCCTGTGAACGGCCCACCGGACAGTCCGGTGCGCCACCGGACAGTCCGGTGAATTATAGCCATACACCGCCATCGAAGTCCCGAGAGCAGCCACTTTGCTCGAGCCAGCCTGGCGCACCGGACACTGTCCGGTGCACCACCGGACAGTCCGGTGCTCCAGACTGAGCAAAGTCTTGGCTGCTCGAGCCAAGGCATTTCCAAATGGATTTTTCCTGTTTCCAGCACTTAGACACAATACATTAGTCTCTAAAACAATGTACTAAGTCTGAGAAACATACCTTTAACCTTGATTTGTACTTTGTCCACCATTTTATACTTAGGCACTTGTGTTGGACACTAAACCACCAAAATACTTAGAAATGGCCCAAGGGCACATTTCCCTTTCAGTAACCTCACGCTAGTCGTAGCAATACAAACAAACATGGTGTATACAAAATTAACATCACACCAAACATAGGAATAGATTGCGTAATAATAATCTACGTGTCGCTACGAGATCGTGGGATAGAGAGCTACTAAGATCGGAGTCATGGTTAAGGAGTTATGATTTACGGGAGATCTGTGTGATTAAAATGTTAAACTATATTATGAATTGGTTAGTATAATTCATATGAGAGGTTATTCTATAAATAATTATCTCAACTTACATCTAAGTTATAAATTGATCATAGATCATATTCTAGTAGTTTATAATGATAAGCAGTTTAACCAGACTAACCAACATAAGTTAAATAAAGGTCTAATTATAAAAGAATGGAACATGGTACAATAAATGTTGTTATTGCATAGTAAATATATATGTGAAGCTAACGCAACTGGAACGAGTCAAATCAGAATTAAAACGATAAAGTTATGAATTTCCGAAGGTTCTATGTGCTAGGTACTACATTAATTAGGAGATTAATTTTAATATAGTTTTTATGTCAAAATAGAGACACTATGTGATAAACAACATTATTATAAAATTATAGGAACTGGAATGGATTAATTTGGACCTCATATGAATTTTCTATGAATAAAATGAGTTTCTGAAATTATTCATATACTAGAAATCATTTTCTATAATTATCTATTTATTTTCACTGCTCCCTGGGTCTCGCGCGCAAAAACAGGGAACCGAAGGGGTCTATATCACAATTTCTCTACGACTCAGGCTTCTATACCCTGGACTGCGGGTTGATAATGTAAAAACGGAGGGGCTCCTACGCAAGAGTGGCACAACGAAGGGGTATTGGCCAAATCTAGCCGTCTAAATCAGATCCCACGGCCCGAATATGTCTTCCCATAAAGCTAATCAGTACACCACGGGAATCATCGGATCCCGTTCTAACGGTCAGATCGATCCCAAATCCACGAACGCTCTCAACCCTTTGATCGACGATCCACGGTTACAGCCACCCCAGCCGTAACAGTTCACCCAAGTCAATCACCGCCGTTCAATCAAATCCGACGGCCAGGACTTCATTTCAGCCCGACGCGATCCTATCCGTCCGCGAACAGATCGACGGTGATGGTGCTATCCTCCCCAACCCAGCCACCAGTAGGGCGGCGCTATACCCAACCGCGGTGGAGGCTCACCGGCGAGCATGCCAACCGGTGATGCACGGCCCCAAATTCGGATCCGAGGGTACCCACACAATCCCAAAGAAGCAGTGAATGCAGCAGAAGCGTTAGTACCGTGAATCGCAGCACCGCAATCCCTGGCCACGGCAGACGCAAGCACGACGACTTCTCCAAATTCCGGTGAGGAATTCCCGGGATCCTAGGACGCCACCGCGCCCGAAGTCGCCATGCTTCGATTCCCAGTGACCCAAGTAAATGCCCGAGCCTACAGCAGGGTCTCGGCTAGCAGGGAGCAGCGAAAGCACCAACGGCGGCGCATGAGCGGACACCGGCAGCAACAACTTCTCTCACTCCCTTACCAGAACACGGCCATGGAGAAGCAGTTCCCTGCTCCCGCACAGCGTGGCCCACGGTATCTGCGGCAATGAAGCCCAAGGTGGCCATCAATCCCTTAGAATCTCTCCCTGTCTGGTACCGGCATTTGGAGGTGGCCAGGGTTGTGGAGCTCTCCCTGTTTTATCCCCAGGATGCCAAGACCGATTCCTACGGCGCACGACCAAGAAGAGATCTCGGGAGAGCTCGGCTGTTATGGGTTAGGTACGAAGCCGATTCGGCCGGTCGTTGACCAGATTCTCCGGGGAGCTATTGCGATGGGCGCCCAGAAATCTGCCTTCAGTTAGTGCTCGGTTCGGAGAAGGGATAGGGAGGGGAGCTGCTGACTGGGTGGCCCCGTAAGTCAGTGGCAGAGCGCAGGCTCAAGTGCGCGGATCGGGAGACCGACCAGGCGGGCCCGCGCGATAGAAGTCCGGACGCGGAGAGAAGGGCTGCGGCTGACACAGGGCCTCGCCATTCAGTGACGTGCGCGCGTGGGTGAGGTTGGGCTGCGCGGAGAGAGGTCAGATGGGCCGCGCCAGGAGGATTGGGCCCAAGTGACGCTTTAAATTTTCTTTCCCCTTTTTCTTTTATTTTCCTTTTCTCTTTTCCTTTTAGATTTTCAAATTTAGAAAGTTTACATTCCATTCAAATTCCAACTTCCTGGTAGATTTGTTTTCCCCATTAAATATTCAACTTAGACATGGTATGGGTGAATTTATCCATTTTTAATATTCATTTCTTGGTAACCATGCTCTCTTTCTCAAATTGTATTTTAGGGTTTACAAATCCTACCCCCTTAACAGAAATCTCGTCCTCGAGATTTGTAAGAGGGTGCATAATAATGTTATCTCAAACATATGCACAGACAAAATCTCAACATGATGCATAATTTTATTGGCAACACATGGGGTCAAATAGACCTTATTATTCTTCCTAACATGGTATCATACCAAATACTAATTAAAGTAACGTTTAGATCTTACAAATAGTAGTAACGTATATATATGTTTATGTAGCTTGGTGCAGCTAGTGGTTAGGAAAGCATGGGTGATGTATGTCCACTTTATTATGTAGGATAGAAGATGCCTTTAAAGCATAGATAGGTTTGGGCAGGAAAGAATAGGGTAAGGAAATATTCCATCCAAGATGGTGGACCTTGATTCCTTTGAAGATCTGGCTTGAATCTTATCCTTCCTTGATTTGATGAGGTCGATCATCTTCATTATTCGTTCTTGAAGTTGTTATCCAAATTTGGGACATGTAGTGAAGGCAGATTCTTAGGTAAACAAAATAGGTTAATAGGTGGTTATGAGTTAAATAAGTTTAAGCACAGTCTGTCTTGTTGTTTTGCTCCTAGATTGGTTGGATAAGTTATGTAACCTGTTATATCGGTCAAGTTTGGTGTTATCATCAAGGATAATGGGTATTGGTGTTACCATAACTAGGGACATAGTTGAGAAAGGTGTGGGTACATGGGGTAGGTAGGTTGAACAGAGTTTTACTTTCTTGAATAAATGGGTTGGGCAACTTATAACATAGGTGAGGTCGTGGTTTCACGGACGAGTTGATTTAAGATACCAATTTAGATTTAAAACTCATTTATAAGAATATGGTCTAATTAATACTTGAGGTAGATCGGAATTTTCCGTTTAAATTAAAACAGAGGAGTTATGCAACCATTGGATGGTTAAGGTAGTTGCATAAGGCTGAGTTGGTCGGTTATTCTTAATTTAGTGCCGAGTGAATTACGTTAGAAAAGGTGGATAGGGTCTAATTCATGTTACAAGTATTAACTAACCTGTTTGAGTGGGTCACATTGGGTTAGTTCAGATTAGATGGGAACTAGATTAGTTTAGCATAACTAGATTTGACTAAACAAGACCTAATTATTTTTTTTGATCAGTTTAGGTGGAATGGGGTCTAGGCATGACCAGATTAATCGAGATAAGATCTACTTAGTCTATTTTAGAATAGATTATGTCGGTCACACCATTATGAGATAAGCATAGTGGTGGAGATAAGTATGCTTATTAGAACAAGATGAATCTCTAAGATCATGGTAGGATCTTTTGAGATTAGTTAGATCTACTAGGATAGGATAGAATCTTTTCGAGATATGATGGATCTTGTTAAGATAAGAAAAATCTTTTAAGATTATATAGGTCTATTAAGATATGAGAGAATCTTTTAAGATAAGATGATTCTGTTAAGATAAGAAAGGATCTTTTAACATAAGATGGATCTATTAGGATAAGATAGATTCCTTTAGGTTAAGAGAGATCCATTAAAGTAAGAAAGAATCTTTAAAGGTAAGAGGGATCCATTAAAATAGATACACTTTGATGGAGGATAATCTAAGTTGTTTAGTTATCTTATGAATTCTATTTACGTATATGCAGATGTAATTGTGGACATTACTCCATAACTAATCACACTCAATCAAATATCCAAATCAAACAAGTATCATAAGAACAAACACTCAAGCGTATAGATACCTATAAAAATAGTTTTTTTTGTTCCTAAGAGTAGGTCTCCTATTCCTAAAGTCACTTTAGGCACAGGATTTCAAAGTGTGAAATCCACATTTGTCTTTAGAAAAGAAAAGGTAAGAGTAATCAAAGTAAAGCGGAAATAGATGAGAAAAGATTAAGATAAGTTTAGAATTGAATCAGAGTAGCATAGGTAAGTAAATAAGGGTTGTCCAGTTCTATCTAGGTTTCGTCCTACAGTCAACATTCCTCTGATACCACTTCTGTAACACCCGGAGCTTTAAAGGACAAAGCCGGGTGCATCTCATACATGCGCCAAAGAAGACAACATATATAATCACAGAGTGTATAGAGATAAATTTCACAATAATCAGAGTACTTATTACATAGCGGAAGACTTACAAAAATAAAAGATAAATATAGCAGGATCTAAAATATCCTTGGCGCCAGAAAGTCAACTGGGAGACGCCACCTAGATCGAATCGAACTCCTCGATGTGTGGCTCCACTTGAACCACCTGTTCTTCTCCTGTGGGGGGGGTGTGAGACAGCAAGGGTGAGCTCACACATGATCATCGCTCAACAAGTTGTGGGGAATAATGTGACATGAACTCACCAAAGGTGGGAGCTCATGAAGTGTAAGGCTTATCAACGAAAATGGTTAAAGCTGAGCATTGCTTTTAATGTTGGTCAAACTTTTATTAGCAATTACTAGATGTAAGTAAATACCAAACCATAATAAATAATAGAACAAAATTAATAAATAATCCCATGCAAATGCAAATGACAAATTGAATTTAGGTTCCATAATTTAATCATGTGAGGGTCCGAGCCGCTCATGACCGTGAGCACGGCTAGTATACTAGTTTTACACTCTACAGAGGTTGCGCATCTTTACCCACAAGCCGTGTTACCCATCTGCCAAGGGGTCATGAATCCCATACACCTCTACCAAGGAAGCGAGGCAGGGTAACACTACGAGGCCTTTACAAAGTTCCACTAGCTTCAGAAATCCCGCTACAGTTTATAGGAAGCTCCAATGCAGGGTTCTTGCCTGACCGCCATTGCAGCAAAGTCAACCCAAGGACCTCCCTACACTGACCACTCCCTTACTGCCCTTGCCCCTTTCGGGTAAGGAAGACCTCCACTAGCTTTCCTAGTTAATCAGCCAAGGGCGTCCCATTAAACCCTTGTGGTAGCACTGTTTTCCCGGGTGGTCGCTCCATGTTCCAATTAACATAATGATCTTATCATGAACATAAATAACATAACAGAATAATTGGAACATGGATGTAATGAAATATTAACCCGAAAACCATATAAAGCAATAGCATAACTACCTAATTGATTCAGGGGTAAACAAGGTAAACAGGATAAACAAACTAGGGTGTCCTATTGGGTCCCATCAAAATTAAACCTATGCATTGAATAGTGATAATAAAGAATATTATTGGGTAACAAAAGTGGATCAAGGGCACAACTTGCCTAGGACTTGAGATTCTAGGTACCAGGATGATCTTCAGGTGACTCGTAACCTCACGCTAGTCGTAGCAATACAAACAAACATGGTGTATACAAAATTAACATCACACCAAACATAGGAATAGATTGCGTAATAATAATCTACGTGTAGCTACGAGATCGTGGGATAGAGAGCTACTAAGATCGGAGTCATGGTTAAGGAGTTATGATTTACGGGAGATCTGTGTGATTAAAATGTTAAACTATATTATGAATTGGTTAGTATAATTCATATGAGAGGTTATTCTATAAATAATTATCTCAACTTACATCTAAGTTACAAATTGATCATAGATCATATTCTAGTAGTTTATAATGATAAGCAGTTTAACCAGACTAACCAACATAAGTTAAATAAAGGTCTAATTATAAAAGAATGGAACATGGTACAATAAATGTTGTTATTGCATAGTAAATATTTATGTGAAGCTAACGCAACTGGAACGAGTCAAATCAGAATTAAAACGATAAAGTTATGAATTTCCGAAGGTTCTATGTGCTAGGTACTAGATTAATTAGGAGATTAATTTTAATATAGTTTTTATGTCAAAATAGAGACACTATGTGATAAACAACATTATTATAAAATTATAGGAACTGGAATGGATTAATTTAGACCTCATATGAATTTTCTATGAATAAAATGAGTTTCTGGAATTATTCATATACTAGAAATCATTTTCTATAATTATCTATTTATTTTCACTGCTCCCTGGGTCTCGCGCGCAAAAACAGGGAACCGAAGGGGTCTATATCACAATTTCTCTACAACTCAGGCTTCTGTACCCTGGACTGCGGGTTGATAATGTAAAAACGGAGGGGCTCTTACGCAAGAGTGGCACAACGAAGGGGTATTGGCCAAATCTAGCCGTCTAAATCAGATCCCATGGCCCGGATATGTCTTCCCATAAAGCTAATCGGTACACCACGGGAATCATAGGATCCCGTTCTAACGGTCAGATCGATCCCGAATCCACGAACGCTCTCAACCCTTTGATCGACGATCCACGGTTACAGCCACCCCGGCCGTAACAGTTCACCCAAGTCAATCACCGCCGTTCAATCAAATCCGACGGCGAGGACTTCATTTCAGCCCGACGCGATCCTATCCGTCCGCGAACAGATCGACGGTGATGGCGCTATCCTCCCCAACCCAGCCACCAGTAGGGCGGCGCTATACCCAACCGCGGCGGAGGCTCACCGACGAGCATGCCAACCGGTGATGCACGGCCCCAAATTCGGATCCGAGGGTACCCACACAATCCCAAAGAAGCAGTGAATGCAGCAGAAGCGTTAGTACCGTGAATCGCAGCACCGCAATCCCTGGGCACGGCAGAGTGCAAGCACGACGACTTCTCCAAATTCCGGTGAGGAATTCCCGGGATCCTAGGACGCCACCGCGCCCGAAGTCGCCATGCTTCGATTCCCAGTGACCCAAGGAAATGCCCGAGCCTACAGCAGGGTCTCGGCTAGCAGGGAGCAGCGAAAGCACCAACGGCGGCGCATGAGCGGACACCGGCAGCAACAACTTCTCTCACTCCCTTACCGGAACACGGCCATGGAGAAGCAGTTCCCTGCTCCCGCACAGCGTGGCCCACGGTATCTGCGGCAATGAAGCCCAAGGTGGCCATCAATCCCTCTGAATCTCTCCCTGTCTAGTACCGGCATTTGGAGGTGGCCAGGGTTGTGGAGCTCTCCCTGTTTTATCCCCAGGATGCCAAGACCGATTCCTACGGCGCACGACCAAGAAGAGATCTCGGGAGAGCTCGGCTGTTATGGGTTAGGTACGAAGCCGATTCGGCCGGTCGTTGACCAGATTCTCCGGGGAGCTGTTGCGATGGGCGCCCAGAAATCTGCCTTCAGTTAGCGCTCGGTTCGGAGAAGAGATAGGGAGGGGAGCTGCTGACTGGGTGGCCCCGTAGGTCAGTGGTAGAGCGCAGGCTCAAGTGCGCGGATCGGGAGACCGACCAGGCGGGCCCGCGCGACAGATGTCTGGACGCGGAGAGAAGGGCTGCGGCTGACACAGGGCCTCGCCATTCAGTGACGTGCGCGTGTGGGTGAGGTTGGGCTGCGCGGAGAGAGGTCAGATGGGCCGCGCCAGGAGGATTGGGCCCAAGTGACGCTTTAAATTTTCTTTCCCCTTTTTCTTTTATTTTCCTTTCTCTTTTCCTTTTAGATTTTCAAATTTAGAAAGTTTACATTCCATTCAAATTCCAACTTCCTAGTAGATTTGTTTTCCCCATTAAATATTCAACTTAGACATGGTATGGGTGAATTTATCCATTTTTAATATTCATTTCTTGATAACCATGCTCTCTTTCTCAAATTGTATTTTAGGGTTTACATGACAACTTCCTTTCCTTGGTCCAGACAATACCAATTCGAACAACACTTCTTCTCCTGACAAGGACACTAAATTCACAGTCCTCTTATCACAGCTAAGGCATGCTTGGTACTTGGTCAACCAATTCATCGCTAGGATGATACCTATGTCTACATCCTGGGTACCCATTACTATCAGATCAGCGGGGAACTCTATCCCCGTTATTTAAACTCTTGCACTTGGGCAAAATTTATCTATTTGGGTCCTCCCACCAATTGAACTAACCCTCATAGGCGGGTACATGGGTGCTACTGGTATGTTGTGTGTTTCTACGCATGATGCAGTCACAAAAGAATGTGTGGCTCTAGTAACAAATAACACATTTGCAGAGTGAGATTGGACTGAGAACGTACCTAGTGCCACTCCTGGGGTCTGCTGAACTGTGTTAGACTCTAGGTGGTTAACCTTTCCATACTGAGCACACAATTGTCCATGGTTGTTTGCTCCTTGCTGGGGTGTATTCTGTCTTGTTAGGGCATTAGGAGCTGACTGCTATTGAGTTGCTTTCTTTGGGCAATGCGACACCCAGTGGCCTTGTTCCCCACAGTGGAAACATCCTCAGCCTCCTCCTTGCACTGGGACTGTCTAGTTGTTCTAATTGGTTGCTAGGGAAGGAAGGCGAGGTGCCTGGTTGTTCTGTCTCTGGTACTGGCTTCCTCCCGGTTGGTTGTTTTGGTGGTACTATTGTTGTTGCTGCTACTGAGGGAACTGCTTCTGGAATTGATGTTGATGTAGACGTTGATTCTGGTGCTGGTGCTAGTGTCCCTGAGGGTGACTCTGTTTGAACTACTGGGGTGCATTTCCTGAGAAATGAGGATGGCTGCTGCTCCCGGCCTAAGGGTCACCAATCTTGCGCTTCTGGTCTTCCATCTCCCTGTGCTTCCTCTTAGTAATTATTGCTCTATCAATCAGGTGTTGAAAGGTAGGGAAGGTATTGTTCATCAACTGGTAGTGAAGGGGGTCAACCAAACCTCTCAAGAACATGTACTGCCTCTTGGCATCAGTGTTGACATCCTTTGGTGCATGGCGAGATAGTTGCAGAAATTTGTCCCTATACTCATTGACAGACAAGGGGCCTTGCTTCAGTGCCAGGAATTCTTCCTTCCTCTCTATCATCAAACCTTCAGGAACGTGGTACCAGCGGAAGTTGTCTCTGAACTCCTCCCAGGTGATGGCTTCGGGGTCAGCATGGGTGGTGAGGTAGGACTCCCACCAGGACTGAGTTGCTCCCCTTAGCAGACGGGGGCCATATAGAACCTTCTCTCGGTCGTTGCACTGGGCAGTATGCAGCTCCCGCTCCACCGTGTGCAACCAGTCTTCGACATCCATGGGGTCTATAGAGTGGGCAAACATAGGGGGATGGCCTCTCATGAACTCCGCACGCTTGTCTCTGGGCATCTGCGACATCTGCACTTGCAGTTGAGGTTGTTGTTGTACTTGTTGCATGGCTGATAGAGTTTGACCAATCGCTTGAACTGCTTGAGTCTGCATGAGAAACATCTGCTCTATTATCATTGGGGGTGGTGGTGGTAACTGCTGCTGGGGTGTCTCATCATGTGGTGCCTCACCCACACTTTGGTGACAGTCATTACAAAGAGCCAAATCCATCATAAGTTCATCACAACAAACATAGGAATACATGATAAGCAAACTATTCTGACTAACTAAAACTGACTAACTAAAACTGACTAAGACTAAGACACTAACTTAAACATTTATTGCCAACTCCGACTCTAGTGATCTAAGGCTCCAAGTTTATCCAGGTCCTGCAGTCAGGGGTGCCATAAGCATAATTACCATGGGGCGGTGAGTGGTAAGGGTGCTGAGTCCCAACAGGGGCAGGAGAACCATCCTCCTGATGGCGGCGCTCCGCGCGCTCAGCACGCAGTTCCGCAATCTTCGCCTGAGCCTTGCCTAACTCGTCAAGGGCATGGTGCGGCTTGGTGTTGAGCATGGCGACTAGGTTAACCATGCTACTCAATCTAGGATTGATCTCACCAACAGGTGATACAATCACACCTCTGGTACTGCTAGTCGAGCGGTGGGGGTAGTACTTTAGGTTGAGACCGTCAGCCACCCCACTGAACAACGAACAGTACTACAAAAGTGCACGGCGTGCATCCTACATGGCTACCTTGGCAGTGTCCCGCTCAATGATAGAATAATGCTCTGAGTAGGCCTCTGCACCTCGGAGATCATTGTCGAGACAGCGCACCAAGCACGTAGCCTCCCATTGGTCTGGGTATAACCCACGACTGTGCTGGTAGACTACACAATAGTACTCGATGCACCAAGTGTATTGGTTGAAGGCCCGTCGCAGCAAGGTGTCGAGAGCGTTGTGGAAATGACAACCGCGAGCGGCGTCACGAGTGATGGGTCAGGTGACCCATCCTTCCAGCTCCTGCTCCTCCGAAGGCTCCATGTTGTGGCTCAAACTGCCACCATCGTCGTTGTCTCCGTCAGGGTTTCCTCTAGCAGCTAGGGTGCCCTGTGGTGGTGCAGGGGGCACTCTAGCGGAGGCACAGAGGAGGGTTACCTCCTAGACTCCACCTCCTGCTAAGGCGAGGGGGAAGAGTCCTGCTGCTCCTGCTCCTGGCGTCGGCGTTCCTGCTCCTCGTGCATGCGGCGGTGCAGGTCTCTCTATGTGGCGGAACTGTCCTGTCATCGTGCGGTGTAGTGGACGCTCCGCAAGGCGAGAGGGCAAGAAAGGGATCACCAACTTACGTGCAGTGCATTCTGAGCAAATGTCCCGTTTGGCTAAAGTGGACTAGCTGTATGTGGAGTTAAGGTTAAAGCAATTGCTTTTAGTTGGTGAGGTATTTATTACTTAGTAGAAAGCCAAGTTTTATCGATAATCCCAAGTTATTACCCAAGTGGCACTCCCTCCAAGAGGAAATACCATAAAGATAGTCACCATCATTAAGCATCATCATAAAAGTTAACCAAAGTAACTCTAATCAAAGGAGCTCCCAAGGCTGCCCATAATCACGAGCATGGCTGATATACTAGTTTCTAACACTCTACAGAGGTTGCACAGTTTACCCACGAGTTGTGATTCCCTTTCTGCCTGAGGAGCGCTGCTCCCCATTGACCACTACCTAGGTGGCATGTTAAGGTATCACTATGTAGCCTTTATAAAGATTCCCCTAGTGTGCAGTCGTTTGTTAGGTTTCGCCAGTCATACAAACACAGTACTCCTCCCTAAGGTGGGTGACTAACAAAACCAAATCAAATGAACCTCGGCACCCACCCTTAGCAGAGCAAGCACTATGTCGCGTCCCCCATTGACGGCACAACGGCAAAGCCAACTACACCCCAAGTTCATCTAATTAATCAGCTAAGGGCGTCCCATTCCACCCTCATGGTTGTACTGTTTTCTCGGGTGGTCATCCAACAAACAGGTCCTTACGGAGAGGTACTCGGGAAACAGCCCGAGTCGGCTAAAGTATCACATGTTCATCACCATAATCAAGATAGCATTGTTGTTTCATAAATGTTCTCATAATGTTCATTGATTAAAGTAAAGCAATAGCATGAAGTTAACCATAGTAACCCAAAAGGTAATCAAGGACAAGGTATATAGAAAGCTAGTCAATCCTTAGGTTGATCATGGTATGCGGGATAGTGAATTATAAAGTAAATAAGACATAATGGGTCAGAGGACACCTGCCTTCACCAGGTTGCTGCTCAGGGAAGTCTCCTGCAACACATTCGGAAACCTCGGACTGCTCGTTGTCCACGCATAGCAATAATTCATTCAACACATTTGGGAAATGACAAAAGAATAGTACACCAAACATATGCAACAGAATGAACACAAGTTCAATAGAAAGTATAATCACAAAAGTGAAATCTAGGTTCTAGGGTAGATTAATACACCTAGAGGTCTATTGTTCTCTATGTACTGCCTATCTCAGTAGATTACATTACTTAACTACATCTACATTAGTGAATTACTTACTTAACTAAAGTTATTCTAGAGATGGGATCATATATTACATGTGATTAATTTCACAAAGTTAACCACTTAACTACTCATTAGGGTTTCTTTTTTATTCTCCCTTTAATAAATAATCTATCACTTTAAATTAACCTATTGTCTAGTCATAAAATTAAGACATGCAAACAGTGAAAGATTATAATTTAAAAAGATAGAGAATAATATTATGAACATTTTGCAATTCGAACCACCCAATTTGGAGTTCATATGCAAAAGATATGAAATAAACAAGTTTTAGAATTCAAAAACAATAAATTAAACCTATTTATGTCATTAAAACAAAGACCAGGGGCTTCTCTGTAAGAAACCAGGGGCCTAAGCGCTAGAAACAGGACTGTGGGTTCTATTTCTAGGAAACCAGGGGTCTCTTTTACAAAACAACCAACCGAAGGGGTATCGGGCTCCCTTGGTCATTGGATCTCGGATCAACGACCGAGATTAGATCGGCAGACAAGCGCACGGGTGTGGGTGGGCGCGCGTGGCTGACAAGTGGGCCAAGGCGGGCAGCGGCCTGGGGTTAGCAGGGCTGACAAAACCAGGCACAATGGTAGGGGTGTGGGTGAGGGAAAAGATCCGAGCGGCCGGATCTCGAGAGGACAATTATGATTAGATCTACTCTATTTAAATCTGGGCCACCCTAGGTGAACGCCTAGGATCCCACGGCAAGCCTGGGCAGGGTTTCCCTGGCCGCCAGCTGCGGCGCCGCTCGCGCCCACGGTGGAGCTCCGACGGAGATGAGGGCACGGGCACGCTGGGGGCCCTGGGGCACCGAGAAGGGCTTAGGTGGGTTCGGGGCGACATGGCGAACGAGGCTATGGGAACGACACCAGCGCAGATTCACCGGAGGGTGGCGGTCCATGGCGAGATGGCTCGGCGGCGGCGTAGCTCAACTCCGATGAGAAATCATGCACGCCTAAGGATAGGAAAGGGGAAATTAGGGGCATGGGAGGTTGGTTACCTCGAGAGAGGGTGTAACACCCTGGTGTTACTGTAACTAAAACTTGAGCATGGCATCATAAGCATTGACATTGCATATGTTTGATACACCTAGAGTGTATTCACTAGGTAAAAATTTCAAACAAGTTGTATTGTTTAAAGTGTTTTTGCAAATAGGACCCTGGATAGGGGACCTAACCCTAAATAAGGCTCAAGGGGTAAAACTTAACCCAAGAAGAGAAAACCTAAAGGCTTTAGGGAAAGAGTCATAAAATGTCCCCAAAAACAAGGTTGAATCACATTTATACCCCTGGGATACCAAAAATCTCAATTAGAACCCTGGAAAACCCTAAAACCAAACCCTAGGGACCTATGTGCAAAATTAGTCCACTTGTGGACTAAAGTGCAAAAACCAAATTAAATAGGTATCTTAAGTCATCTGGGTCACAAATATGTGAGTTTGCAAGTTAAACCCTGAGATTTGGACTTATGTGCAAAAGAGCCACACTCTTTCTCAAATGCCTAAGTCTGATTTCAGTGATTTTGGCTCAACTTTAGAGTCTTGTATTTTTCAAATGCTAGGATCTTTGCCCTAGGTCACCACACCAAATTTGTAGAGCAATTAAAGGAGAACAACTTTGCTTAAGAGAGTGAGCATAGTTGTTATGAAGAATTCTGAGATAAATGAGCCTAAAGTTGGAATGTCAGGCTGTTATAGTCTGAATTTTCAGACTAGCAGTGGACTAACATCGACTTCAAGCTAAATTCTGAGCATGATCCAGTGGAAATCTACCTATGGTTGCCATAGCAAGTTTGTAGTTGGTATAATGCTCTACAAGTTTGCTGCAAAGATTAACTTGTGTTACCACAGGAATTTTGGAGAAAATCGACCCTCAACTCTGGCTGTCAGATGCCTTTGACTGAATTTTTCCCATGGTACAGTGCACAGATTAGGACGCCAGCGTGGACAGCTCGACGCCGGCGACCCCTCCGCCGTGATTCGCGTCGCCGGCTTTCAGATTTGTGTGCGGGGTGGAATGATAACGCTGCGGGGTAAGAATCCTCGCCGGCGGTGAGCTGGAGGTCACTCCGGTGACATCACCGTGGTTTTCTTATCTTCTTTGCGGCCGGGCGGATTAACACGCCGGTGATCGCCGCCTCCGGGTCATGCGCCACGTGGCTCTCGCTTTCCACCGCATCGCCGTGACTTACCCTCGCCCTCCGTGGCTCACCGGAGTAACTGCCACGGTAGTAGACACCCAGCCGCTGCGCCAGTGCTCTTCTTCTTTTCCGGCCGCCGCGCATCTGCTCAAAATTCGCGGCCACCGCCCGCTGGCACTATAAATTGACCTCGCCCGTAGCTGCGCCATGTCGTCGTGAAGCTGTAGCACCCGCTCCCACCCTCGATCACCCACAAGCACGCACGAATTTCCAATTTCCTCCAACTTCGTTCTCCGCCACCGTGAAACGAGCCTCACCGTCGCCAGCCGTACTCCGGTCAGTTCCCGTCCTCTGCTCCCTTGTTTAAGCGTTCTCATGCATCTGTGATGCTCACCGACGCACCCAATTGAACTGGACTGCCAGGGATCACCGGGAACGCCACCGCCTAGCCGCGATGTTCTCGGCTACCGTGGCCAGAGAGTTCTAGTGCGCGATTGGGGAAATTAAGTTAGGGGAAACCTCGATTAAGGTATGAATTAGGTGTTGGTCATCGGAGAGCGCCAGTAATAGTCCCAATCGGCCGGCGTAGGTGCTCGCCGGAGCTCGGCTGGGCGTGAACGCCGTCGGGGACCTCGAACCGAGAATAAATGGAAGTGCAGGGGTCTATCTGTAAACGTCAGTGACTCTGTTAAATAGTGTTTGACGCCCGTTCTGATTAACCGAAACCCCAAGGCTCTTTTTGCAAGGTCGCCAGGGCGCGGGCGCGCGCGGGCGCCTTTCTCCCTCTTAGCTGGGCCACTGGGCTGAAATCAGCCCAGTAGTATTCCCTGATTTTTCTTTTTCTTTTATGTCCAGAGCCAAAACAATTATAAAAAATGTAGAAAAATGGTAAAATTATGAAACTAATTTTCCTAGGTTCCTTATTTTTCTTAGAATTTAATAAAAATAGTTTTGTGATTTTTAGGTTAAATAAGGAATTTTAAGGCATTTAAAGTAGTTAAAAGTGGTAGTTTTGGATTTTTAAAAGATAAATGGTAATCCCAAAAATGCTCAAAATTTTTATATAAGTTCCTCATATTATTTAGAAGCCTTGGGTAGAAGTTGGGTTGATTTGGACCTTGTTTGATACCTAGAACCCAAAACCCCCACCCCTGCTCTATGAACTCCTTTACTGACTCCGGAAACCCTAAGTTCTCGGAGTACCGTGAAGGAAAGTTGTATTCAAGACTTAGATAATAAATCTTTATTATCTTCGCACTCTCATGAGCATCCCATGGCATCCATTCTTATACATATGTATGGTTATGATTAGAATGTGAAGAAGAAGTAGAAGTCACCGAAGTAAGGACACCACCACCCTCGGATTCTCAAGCAGGCAACTGCTTCTACTTTGATATTTGCGGATTCGAGCCAGACTCACCTGTTAACGAAGGCAAGCCCCGGTGCATGCAACCCCTTTCCTTGTGTTTTTAAATACTTTCCGCACATCTTAAGTCAAGTGAAATGTGCATTAAGTTCATAGGAATTACTTGGAACCTTTTGATGCATTGCTTTCCTTGATATCCACACCTTTATGGATACTTCTGGTGAAGTATCAAAATTGTTTTACAAAAATTCTTAGCCCTGCTTAGGTCTTGTGGATAGAGGTTGTCTTTTGCTGTACTGCCTAGCTCAGGGGTTATCCTGAGAAAAGATGACTTCTACCTGCAAGAATACTTCTATTAAGAGCGTGGTGGGATCTTACTGCAAAGTTCTCTGTGATGCTCTTTTCATCCTAAGGAACAGAAACAATCCTAAGGATGGAAGTACTTAAATCGAAACTTGGGTTAGGAACGGGTGATGTTCTACCCAGGTTGATTAAGGATTGAATGTGTATGTAGGCGTGCTGATCGAGGACCCTTTAACTGGTCACATGCCTCGTCATGGGTAAGCCTTGCCTCGGGCAGACTATGGCCAGAATAAGATAACACGAAATGGGCGTGGAGCGGTGGCGGGAGTAGCGTGTACCCACCGTGGCAAGAGGCTGGACGGTGGTGTATCTGTGCTCTCGGTTTGCGTGAACCTGATCTGGTCTTAAGAACCCCGGTGGCGGGTTGACATATGCAAGGGTTAAGTGCTACATATGTCGTGTGATTGGAGATCCTCAGCTGAGTATAATCGATTCGGATCGCCGTACCTTCGCGGTTATGAAGACTTGGTCACTTCCCTGCAACCTAAAGTCAGGATGTGAACATTATGGATAAAAATGAGGTTGTACTGGTGAGATGATGAAATTAGACTAGAGATGCAAACAGTGTCTATTAATATTCAATTTGGCATTAAAATATTGAAAGTAAGGACTCACTTTAGTAAGCTATTTCTGCAACAGTATCTAAGTTGATTTCTGCTAAAGCCTCTCCTTGAGTCCTATTTACCCAGCATACCCTTGAGAGTCTTTCCTTAGTCGGGTAAGACTTGCTGAGTAATTCCATACTCAGGGTTTATTCCCTCGTTGTTTTTAGGTGAGGAAGCAGCAGATTTCTGTTGCTTCTGTACCAAGGTGGTTCCTAATGAAGATAAGCAAGAGTGAAGCGCGGGAGGAAAGGATCCTCCATTAAGACTTCTTGTGTAATAACTGTCGGGAGGGGTTTTTACCTCCCTTGGTATGTGTAATAATATTACTCTGCACTCGTTTATATTCCTGGTCTGTAATAAACAACCTGATCTTACTTTTTAATAAATGTAAGTTATGTAATCGCTTCCGCATTTCTTTATCTCCGATGTTCTGTAATGTCTGCAAGACGGGTGAGACGTTCCTGGAAAGGTAAGGAAAGATACCGAGCTTGTCAAGTAGTTCAGGGGCACCTATAGGGTTGTCTGAGGTCCGTTGGACAAGAACAACTGTAGGTGGGCCTAATTACTTGGGAGGTTCCGTCACAGCTGGTATCGGAGCGTAGCCCTTTTTGGACAGATATTATTGTGACATCTTCAAAATAATTTCCTAAGACTTATCTAGAAAATTGCTTCTCTTCTTACCTAAGTATTTCTGAAGAGTTTATTTCAAGGACCAGATAGGAAGAGTGCAATGTATAGAAGGTTGAATCGACTAAGGTTGATTCTGTACTTATTCATGCATCATGCTAAGAATTATACTAATAAATTTTCCCCTTAGCAAATGCCGCCGCGTACAAGAAAAACGGCACGTAAGCATACTGGACCCATCGGTGTGCCTCGGCATCAACTTGCCCCACCGGAGCAAGACAGCAGTAGCAGGAGCAACGATCCTATTGGTGATCTCGAAGCTCGCGTGAATCAACTCCAAGCGGAGTTACAGCGCAGGACTAATCTATGGGTTGCGGACGGTGACCGGATAAATGATTTAAGAAGTTACATCCGCACCCTGCAAGATCAACTAGCTGACCGAGATTTCGCGCTTGACTGGGCAGTACAATCTCGCTCAGTAGCTTTAGCTAAGGAAGCAAAGGCTCGAGCACGAGTCAACGAACTTAGCGTTGCTATTGATAACTTGCAGGTATATTGCAATACTTTACATGAAGAAGTTCATGTACTGTATTCGCAATTACACCCAAATGTCCCTGCGGATCCCGTCAGGTCTGAAGCCGGACCCTCGCATACTGCGGGAGAAGTGCTTGGTGGAGAGTTAGACCTTTTTAGGCCCCCTCCTTCGTTGAGGCTGGTCGATGTATGGTCTCCCACCCCTGACGATGAAGCTACCAAGAATAAGCAGGAGTAGTAATGTAGTTGTAAAAGTAGAAGTAGTAAATTGTGTAATAGGTTGAACTCTTGTATAATGGGTAATGTATCCTGTTATGTAATATCGAGTCTGTATCATTACTTTTATAGTAATGTAAAATGGAAGGTTTCTCTGGCATATTATGTTTACTTCAAATGTTCTTTGCCTCAGATGCCGACCAGGACTCGAGGACAGGACGCAGCAGGAACTTCTGGGGGTAGGGATGTTACCCCAAATCCACCTCCGGTTCCTCCCACGTTGGCCGAGGCGATTGCTGCCTTGGTAAATGCCACCGCAGACAATACCCGCTTTCTTAGGGAAATGGCGGGTCAATAGCAATTCCAGCGCAGGCAGGAAGGGGTTATCAGCAAGGCCCCCGTGAAACCACCTATCTGGACTTCTCTGAAACCCGTCCACCCCTATTCGTCAAGGCAGAGGACCCGTTGGAAGCCGACGAGTGGATACGGGTTATTGAACAAAAGTTTGGTCTTCTCCGTTGTTCAGAAACGCAGAAGCCATTATTCGCAGCACAACAACTACGTGGCCCTGCCAGTACCTGGTGGGGAAATTTTGTGGCTATCCAACCTGCTAACCATCAAGTCACCTGGGAAGAGTTTAAAGCAGCCTTTCGCGAACACTACATACGCGAAGGTGTTTTGCACATGAAACAAGAAGAATTCATGAAGTTGAAGCAAGGAGGAGATACCGTTAATCAGTATCTCAACAAGTTTAATCACCTGTCGCAGTATGACATCGACCAGGTGAATACTGATTTAAAGAAAAAGAACTGCTTCATGAGGGGTCTAAATGACCGGTTGCAGCGAAAGATGGCCACATGTATAGATCTCCCGTATGGAAAGGCTGTCAGTACAGCCTTATCTGTTGAAGCAAAATACGCAAATTCTGGGAAGAACAAGGGATTCGGTGGTGAGAAGCCTACTCAGGGCCAGGCGAAGAGGCAACGGTTCGTGATCCGGCATTCTAGCCAAAATCGCACTTTTTCTCGTCCACCCTCATTCCCTTTCAAACAGCCAATCATTATTCGCCCCAACAATACCCCCACTACCCCAAATCAGCCGGGTGCCCCAGGCACTCGATTCCCTGCTTTGCCCAACTCTTCAACCGGGTGTTTCAATTGTGGCAAGCCGGGACATTTTATCAAAGACTGCCCATATCCCAAGCAAAATCAATCCAATGCTCAGCAAGGATCTGGGAAATCAACTCAGCCTAAGGGAAATACGGTGGGGAAGAATACAAAGAAGATGGGGCGTGTATACTACACCCAAGTGGCCACTACACCGGAAGGAGAGCCGGTGATGATGGGTACGTTTCCCGTGGCCAGTCACCCTGCAATTATACTTTTTGATTCTGGTGCTTCGCATACATTCATTAGCAAGAAATTTGTGGAGCAACATCACATTGCATGCCATGAATCAAAAGAGGGATTTAAAATTCATTCACCTGGGGGACATATTTTTACTCGAGAAGTGGCCTATGAAGTGCCAGTAACAATGGTCGAACGGAACTTTCCTGCTAACATGATTGTTCTGAAAGGCCAGGATATAGATGTAATTTTGGGTATGAATTGGTTAACCCAACACAAGGCAATTCTCAACACTGAACTCAGAACCGTCAGGTTGAGCTATAATCAAGAAGAGATTCTTTTGTCTCTCCCCGTAACCAATCCAGCCAAAGCTTCTGGTAGAATATATGAAGCCATTGTACCGGAGATCAAGGATATTCTGGTAGTTTTTGAGTTTCCAGATGTATTTCCGGAAGATTTGCCTGGACTGCCCCCTGAAAGAGATGTAGAATTTGTAATTGAGCTAAAGCCCGGTACGGCTCCCATCTCCCGAAGATCGTACCGTATGCCCCCTAATGAGTTGGCGGAATTGAAGATTCAATTACAAGATCTACTGAATAAGGGATTCATCCGGCCAAGCTCGTCTCCATGGGGTTGTCCCACCATTTTTCTTAAAAAGAAGGATCAAACCTTGCGAATGTGCGTGGATTATCGACCCCTGAATGAGGTCACCATCAAGAATAAGTACCCTCTTCCAAGGATCGACATCTTATTTGATCAACTGACTGGGGCGAGGGTATTTTCCAAAATTGATCTCAGGTCGGGCTATCACCAAATCCGTATTCGGCCCGAGGATATACCGAAGACCGCGTTTACTACGCGGTATGGTTTATTTGAGTATTTGGTAATGTCTTTTGGGCTAACAAATGCTCCTGCCCACTTCACCTATTTGATGAACTCGGTGTTCATGCCCGAGTTGGACAAGTTCGTGGTGGTCTTCATCGATGATATCTTGATATATTCTAAAAATGAAGAGGAGCATGCTCAACATCTACGGATTGTATTGACGCGCCTGAGGGAACATCAGCTGTATGCCAAATTCAGCAAGTGCGCGTTTTGGCTGGAGGAAATTCAATTTTTGGGGCACGTGTTATCGGCCAAAGGAATTGCGGTAGATCCTAGCAAAGTCAAAGATATTCTGGAGTGGAAACCCCCAACTACTGTTCACCAAGTCTGGAGTTTTCTTGGACTAGCTGGATATTATCGCAGATTCATACCAGATTTTTCTAAGCTTGTGAAGCCAATCACAAGTTTATTGAAGAATGACATTAAGTTCAATTGGTCTTCTAAGTGTAATGAAGCCTTTGAGCAATTGAAGACATTATTAACCACTGCTCCGGTATTGGCTCAACCGGACATCACCAAGCCTTTTGATGTATATTGTGATGCGTCAGGCAGTGGACTCGGCTGTGTATTAATGCAAGAGGGCCGAGTAATTGCATATGCTTCAAGGCAGTTGCGCCAACATGAGGAGCATTACCCAACTCATGATCTGGAGCTAGCTGCTGTGGTTCATGCCCTGAAAATTTGGCGTCACTATCTGCTGGGAAATATCTATCATATATATACAGATCATAAAAGCTTGAAGTACATCTTCACCCAGTCAGAATTAAATATGAGGCAAAGACGATGGCTTGAGCTTATTAAGGACTATGAACTGGAGATCCATTATCACCTAGGCAAAGCCAATGTGGTGGCAGATGCACTAAGCCGTAAGGCTTCCTGCCACTGTCTTATGTTAAAGACCCCTGACAACACTTTGTGTCAGGAAATGGAAAAGTTAAACCTGGGGATGATCCAACAAGGGACTCTGAATCAGCTAAAGCTTGAGTCAATCATTTTGCAAAGAATAGTTGATGCTCAAAGGGATAATGTGGGCATGAAGCACATACGGGAGAAAATAAGGGCTGGAACAGCCAAATGTTTCAAAGAAGACAATCAAGGTGTGCTATGGTTTAAAAACCGCATAGTAGTGCCAAAGAATGAAGAACTCCGCCGGCAAATTCTTGATGAAGCACATCTTAGTCGTTACTCTATTCATCCCGGAAGCACTAAGATGTACCAAGACTTGAAGCAATATTACTGGTGGACAAAGATGAAGATCGAAATTGCACGCTATGTGGCTAAGTGTGACACTTGCAGACGTGTCAAGGCCATACACATGAAAACTGCTGGTCCATTACAATCTTTGCCAACCCCAACATGGAAATGGGAAGACATAAGTATGAACTTTATTGTGGGACTGCCCAGGACGGCCAAAGGGTATGATTCTATATCGTTGATCGCCTCACAAAGATTGCCCACTTCTTACCCGTCAGGGCCAAATATACAGTAGCCACTTATGCAGCATTATATATTGCCTGTATTCTCAGTTTGCATGGTATTCCAAAAACTATAGTGTCGGATCGTGGACCTCAGTTCGTATCCAAGTTTTGGGAAGAATTTCAAAAATCCTTGGGTACCAAATTGCTCCACAGTTCGGCCTATCATCCTCAAACAAGTGGACAGACTGAGAGGGTCAATCAAATACTTAAGGATATGCTGTGGGCATGTGTTCTGGACTTCTCACAGAAATGGGATGAATGTTTGCCCTTAGCGGAGTTTTCCTACAATAACAGCTATCAAGAAAGTATCAAGATGGCACCTTTTGAAGCTTTATATGGGCGACGGTGTCGAACTCCGCTAAATTGGTCTGAACCTGGAGAAAGGTACTTCTTTAGGCCTGATATGGTAAAGGAGGTCAAAGAAAAGGTTCAGAAAATTATTCATAATATGAAGAAAGCTCAGACTCGACAAAAGAGTTATGCAGACCGACGACGACAACCCTTATGCTTTCTGGTAGGCGATTATGTCTACTTGAAAGTTTCACCAATGAAGGGTGTATCGCGTTTCGGGGTTAAAGGGAAACTTGCACCCAGGTATATTGGTCCATTTCCGGTACTTGAGCAATGTGGGCCAGTGGCATATCGACTGCAACTCCCCGAAATTCTATCTGCTATCCATAATGTGTTCCATGTGTCGCAATTGAAGAAGTGTCTTCGGGTTCCCAATCGAACCATTGAAGTAACAGATGTTGTCCTGGAACCAGATTTAACATAGTCGGAACATCCTATTCGAGTTCTGGAACAAAAGGACAGGGTTACCCGGAGAAAGACTCTCAAGTTCTACAAGATACAATGGAACCGACATGCTGAGGAAGAGGCTACGTGGGAAACTCAAGACTTCTTGAATAAGAATTTCCCAGGCTTTTTAGCCTCATGTAATTTGTAAAGTGTGTATGGTTATTGCAATAAAGGAATGAACCCCCACACCACCCCTGCTTTGTACCTGAAATAAGGGAATAAAAATGTGAAGCATTTCCTTTTCCATTACTCACCCTAGGACTTCAAATCTCGGGACGAGATTCTTTTATGGGGGGAAGGATGTAACACCCCTGGTGTTACTGTAACTAAAACTTGAGCATGGCATCATAAGCATCGACATTGCATATGTTTGATACACCTAGAGTGTATTCACTAGGTAAAAATTTCAAACAAGTTGTATTGTTTAAAGTGTTTTTGCAAATAGGACCCTGGATAGGGGACCTAACCCTAAATAAGGCTCAAGGGGTAAAACTTAACCCAAGAAGAGAAAACCTAAAGGCTTTAGGGAAAGAGTCATAAAATGTCCCCAAAAACAAGGTTGAATCACATTTATACCCCTGGGATACCAAAAATCTCAATTAGAACCCTGGAAAACCCTAAAACCAAACCCTAGGGACCTATGTGCAAAATTAGTCCACTTGTGGACTAAAGTGCAAAAACCAAATTAAATCGGTATCTTAAGTCATTTGGGTCACAAATATGTGAGTTTGCAAGTTAAACCCTGAGATTTGGACTTATGTGCAAAAGAGCCACACTCTTTCTCAAATGCCTAAGTCTGATTTCAGTGATTTTGGCTCAACTTTGGAGTCTTGTATTTTTCAAATGCTAGGATCTTTGCCCTAGGTCACCAAACCAAATTTGTAGAGCAATTAAAGGAGAACAACTTTGCTTGAGAGAGTGAGCATAGTTGTTATGAAGAATTCTGAGATAAATGAGCCTAAAGTTGGACTGTCAGGCTGTTATAGTCTGAATTTTCAGACTAGCAGTGGACTAACATCGACTTCAAGCTAAATTCTGAGCATGATCCAGTGGAAATCTACCTATGGTTGCCATAGCAAGTTTGTAGTTGGTATAATGCTCTACAAGTTTGCTGCAAAGATTAACTTGTGTTACCACAGGAATTTTGGAGAAAATCGACCCTCAACTCTGGCTGTCAGGTGCCTTTGACTGAATTTTTCCCATGGTACAGTGCACAGATTAGGACGCCAGCGCGGACAGCTCGACGCCGGTGACCCCTCCGCCGTGATTCACGTCGCTGGCTTTCAGATTCGTGTGCAGGGTGGAATGATAACGCTGCGGGGTAAGAATCCTCGCCGGCGGTGAGCTGGAGGTCACTCCGGTGACATCACTGTGGCTTTCTTATCTTCTTTGCGGCCGGGTGGATTAACACGTCGGTGATCGCCGCCTCCGGGTCATGCGCCGCGTGGCTCTCGCTTTCCACCGCACCGCCGCGACTTACCCTCGCCCTCCGTGGCTCACCGGAGTAACTGCCACGGCAGTAGACACCCAGCCGCTGCGCCAGTGCTCTTCTTCTTTTCCGGCCGCCGCGCGTCTGCTCAAAATTCGCGGCCACCGCCCGCTGGCACTATAAATTGACCTCGCCCGTAGCTGCGCCATGTCGTCGTGAAGCTGTAGCACCCGCTCCCAGCCTCGATCACCCACCAGCACGCACAAATTTCCAATTTCCCCCAACTTCGTTCTCCGCCACCGTGAAACGAGCCTCACTGTCGCCAGCCGTACTCCGGTCAGTTCCCGTCCTCTGCTCCCTTGTTTAAGCGTTCTCATGCATCTATGATGCTCACCGACCCACCCAATTGAACTGGACTGCCAGGGATCACCGGGAACGCCACCGCCTAGCCGCGATGTTCTCGGCTACCGTGGCCAGAGACTAAGGCCAGAATAAGATAACATGAAATGGGTGTGGAGCGGTGGCGGGAGTAGCGTGTACCCACCGTGGCAAGAGGCTGGATGGTGGTGTATCTGTGCTCTCGGTTTGCGTGAACCTGATCTGGTCTTAAGAACCTCGGTGGCGGGTTGACATATGCAAGGGTTAAGTGCTACATATGTCGTGTGATTGGAGATCCTCAGCTGAGTATAATCGATTCGGATCGCCGTACCTTCGCGGTTATGAAGACTTGGTCACTTCCCTGCAACCTAAAGTCAGGATGTGAACATTATGGATAAAAATGAGGTTGTACTGGTGAGATGATGAAATTAGACTAGAGATGCAAACAGTGTCTATTAATATTCAATCTGGCATTAAAATATTGAAAGTAAGGACTCACTTTAGTAAGTTATTTCTGCAACAGTATCTAAGTTGATTTCTGCTAAAGCCTCTCCTTGAGTCCTATTTACCCAGCATACCCTTGAGAGTCTTTTCTTAGTCGGGTAAGACTTGCTGAGTAATTCCATACTCAGGGTTTATTCCCTCGTTGTTTTTAGGTGAGGAAGCAGCAGATTTCTGTTGCTTCTGTACCAAGGTGGTTCCTAATGAAGATAAGCAAGAGTGAAGCGCGGGAGGAAAGGATCCTCCATTAAGACTTCTTATGTAATAACTGTCGGGAGGAGTTTTTACCTCCCTTGGTATGTGTAATAATATTACTCTGCACTCGTTTATATTCCTGGTCTGTAATAAACAACCTGATCTTACTTTTTAATAAATGTAAGTTATGTAATCACTTCCGCATTTCTTTATCTCCGATGTTCTGTAATGTCTGCAAGACGGGTGAGACGTTCCTGGAAAGGTAAGGAAAGATACCGAGCTTGTCAAGTAGTTCAGGGGCACCTATAGGGTTGTCTGAGGTCCGTTGGACAAGGACAATTGTAGGTGGGCCTAATTACTTGGGAGGTTCTGTCACAGAGGGCTTCGGGACCTTTGAACGGCGGTAGGGATGAGGTGAGGCTTCGGGGTCAATGGTGTGGGGACTCCGGCTGCATGGTGGAGGTCTGATGAGCGCGGGCAGAGAGAAATAGAGGGGGGAGGGGTGAACCGAGGGGCATCAAGGGTTGTTGGCGTTGACGCAAAGCTCACCGGGGCAACAGACGCGACGAGGAATCGACGACGGCCAAGCATGAGACCACAACGGACGGCGGCGAGACTTCTCTTGTGTGCGCACGGTGCGAGGTGACTTCTGGAGCCCTGCGAGTGCATGGGTGAGGGAGGGGGGAAGGAGTGGGGTGCGGGCAGCTAGAAATGGCCGGGTTGGGGTGGGCACGGCCTTAGCGTGCGTCGTGGGCGTGGAGTCCACAGCGTGCGCACGGTCGTGCGCGTGAACGGTTGGGCGGGACGGGTCTAACAGGCGGGGTCCATGGGTCAGCGCTAACAGGCGGGACCCACTTCGCAGAGAGAGGACGTGGCACGTGGGCAAGGGGAAACGGCGCCGACAGGTCGGCCCCACGGGACAGAGTGAGAGAAGGATTGGGGGCGTGCGAGCGCAGACTCGCGCTGACAGCCGCGGTCCGCCTGTCAGTGGGAAGGCGAGCGCGTGCGGACGCGCGGGGCTGGACCGAACTGGGCCAAACTGGTTTAGGCTGGGCTAAATTGGTTTTTTCCTTTTTCTTTTGAATTTCTAATTACTTTTCTTTTTATTTTCTCTATGGAATTCAAATCAAATCAAACCACAAATTCAAATTTAAATATTTCAAACATCTGCATCGACCAAAAACAAAGTTTAATCTTAGCATGATGCAAACATCCATATCTCCTCTAAGTTTTAATAATCTAAAGAAAATAATACATCTCTCACATAAGTAACCCAAAATTCTATTAGAAAGAAGAGAGAGAGAAATCTATAGAGGTGAGAAAAGAAGTAAAACCTGAATTTGGTAGATATTAGTGAAGAAATTTTATACCCCCAAATTCAGGTTGTTTCACTAGGTCGCTCAACCTCGATTGGTTGAACGATAGTGAGCCGCTCTCGTCCAAGAAGTCCGATGTGATCCCTGCTACGATCACTAGTACACAGAAGCTCTATAGTGGCGGTTCTAAACCTATTTACACTGGCGTTTTTCAGTACCGCCAGTGCTAGGGGTCAGTGGAAATCAGCATTTCCACTGGCGGTTATTTTGGAACCGCCAGTGAAAAGTGCATTTTCACTGGCGGTTTTCTTAAGGAACCGCCAGTGAAAAGTGCATTTCCACTGGCGGCTGAATAAAGAAAACCGCCAGTGAAAATGCATTTCCATTGGCGGTTTTATAAAGCAAACCGCCAGTGGAAATGCACTTTTCACTGACGGTTTTCTTTATTTAGCCGCCAGTGGAAGTTTTCCCGCCTTTTTTCAAAATTTCAAACAATACTGAATTATATATATATTTATTTACACACACACAAACATATATATATATATATCTATATTGATATTGAAAGCAACATGAAATTAAATTCTATCATACATTTATATACATCAAAGTATTCTATTTACAACCATATATGCTTCATGCATTCTATACATCATAAGTTTTCACCTAAGCTCTAATAACTATCTCGGCTAAGAGATAATCTACTAATTTCTGTTAGTATTCTAAACTCTGGCAAAGCTAATGTTCCGGAAGCATCGTGATATTTTCCTTCTGCGGGAATGACCTCTTTCAATATGAATGTGCAGAGGTCCTCGACTATGCCATACAATGCAGCTTCGGTCAAGTTCTCCGGGTTTCCTCGTTGAAATTGCTGTAAAGGAATTTTATAAACATCATCTATTTATACTCAATAATAACACATTTGCATCTTTAATGACATAAATACATACTTGACTATTACTAATAATACCTTGTCAGGGTTCGTGATGTATCGTTCGTTCACTCTCATGAACTCGCACGCATAGAATCCACATAGGACCGATCCTTGTGGTTGCTTGTGGCACTACATAACAGGAGATTGGTTATTTAGTTGCAACATTGTGTATGATATGTATTCATAAAATCACATACTTACCGGCCAGTGATGATGGATGTCTAGTGGCATGCATTGTTTCGACAGGTCGTAATTTCCACCTCTCATCTTATAGAATCTATAAGCCCTGTGATCTCAAATAGAATCACCATGTTATTCTCAAATTTTAATCGATAAAAGTATGCATGCATAGAAAAGGCTTACAGCTCTAAGATGCTGAGGAATGTTGCATATGTCGAAGGGTCGAAGTTCAAGGAGTCGAGCACCAGCACCTTTCCAACCTTAGGATAAATGAGGAAGCATATCCAGTGGTCCCTGTACGAATCAAATTTGTGATGCATGTGTATTGAAATTATTAATTTTATTTATGCAAAATCACACTTACTTAAAGTTGTACGGGGCCATTATGGCTTCCCTGTCTTGAAATTGAAGCATTGCATGTCCTATGTAGGTGGCGTATCGAGCTTCAAAATCCTTCTTCATATCCTTTATACGCTTCTCAACTTCTTCGTCCGTCTTTCCCTGTATTTCATCGTTGTCTTTCCCGATTCTAAAAGTGTGGCTTTCCTCGGATATAAGTATTGGGTTGAGATACCCAACCCTTTTACTGGCACTAGCATTGGGCTTGGTACCGTAAAGGATCTCCTGCTGATCATGTTGCATTCTGCAAGTCACACGTGCATGTCAGATATTGAAATTTTATACAGCTCACTAATAATAACACACATATGTGGAAGTATGAGCGACACTTACAATGCAAACATCGTTACAAGTTGCACGTCGAGTCTCTGAAGGTTCATCATTAACCACATGTCCTCGAATGTAACAACGGCCTTTTGGTCCGAACCAATAAAAGCATGGTCTGGTATATGCACACTGATGGTGTCGATTCCAACCGATGATGCCCGCATGTACCAGTCATGCAACCTTTTAACACCAGCCGGGACCTTTCTTAGTTTCTCAAGAGGTAGCAGAGGTCTGCCCGGCACATATTTTTTAGGCACGTTTTTGTAATCTGCCTTAGTTGGCTTCTTTATCTTTGCGGCCATTGCCTCAGCCTTTTTTGCAGACTCCTCGTGCTTGGCCAAATCAACAGTTTGAGACGTGAGGCTCCGTCCAATCCCTTTCAAAAACCGAGCTGTGCCAGCAGTAGTAGCTTTACTCTTCTTTTTCTGATACGGGGACACAAATTTTGGTATAGGAAGTTTAGATTTCTTTGATGGCCTTGGATCCTTTGATGGTTGTGGAGAAGGTGGATCCCTTGATGGTGGCGTAGACAGTGGGTCACCAAGAGGATGGGGAGGAGAAGGTGGTGGAGCCCTGAATGGTGATGCTTGTGGCGGAGACGGTGGGTCAGAAAAAGGATGAGGAGCAGCATGTGAAGTTTGAGGAGGTGATGATGGATGTACAATAGGAACAACAATTTGAGAAGGCGGAGACGGTTGGGCCTGCGACGCCTGCGACGAATTCGACCAATCAAGCAATTCGACATCCCTTCGAGGCCAAAGGATAAAATTCTTGATAGCTTGTCCAAGTTTCTCGATACCTTCGGGCCCAGGGATGTCTAGCATGTCGTCCTCGGATCCTTGGACGACCGTCGTCACTTCTACTTTGCAATAATCATCTGGAATATCGTTTCCATGGAACTTGCGTCCTGAGATCGCAAGGCCTGTGGCTACTTTCTTTGTACGTTTATTGTTAATACCATATCTTATAACCAGTGTGCACGCCACAGGCCTTGTGATGTCATCAACTGGATAACGGTCCTTATTTCCCGTTGAAGCAACAGATCTTGGTAATGTCATACAATCTGTGGAAGCCGGCGGTTGAGCTGCTGGAATTATTTGTATCTGTGGAGTGGTCATCTATTGAACAGACATCGCACTCGCCAACTGTTGCATCAATTCTGGAGGAGGATTCGATAGCATTTGAGACATCATGGCTTTGAACTCTTTCTTGGCCTCCTCCTTAAAATAATCCGCCATCTCTTCCTTGTATCGATCACGTTTCTTGTACAGACCTTCCCACTGTGGTCCGAATCCTTCCTTCCATCCTTCCTTAGACGAGATTCCTCATACACGGCCAGGATGCTCAGGGTTACCGAGACCAGCCGTTAGGATGTCTCTTTCCCTTTGTGGCTTAAAAGTTCCTTGGCTCTGCTTAGCTGCCATTGTATATATGTTTTTTGCCGCTTCTTCGACAATGGGATCATCAAAAGATACACCGGTCTCGGTTTCCCTTGGTTTTCTAGCACGGAGCCAATTTGCCGCCCTTTCACCAAGTTGCTCGGACAGCGTCGGCAACCCTGCGGCCTTCTTCTCGGCGTCTTCTTTTCTCCATTTAGGAACCTGACGCTTGTAACCACCTGTGCCTAGGTGGTGGAGGTACTTGTTCTTCTTTGATAGTTCTGAATTTGCCTCACTTAGAGATATGAAATCAGGGCTGCTCCTCTGCTCTAGAAATACTGCCCACTGACCTGCTGAGATTTTATATTTTTTGGTCGGGTCTAGACCTTTCTTTGCAAACTTTGTGTTCATCTCAGACCTCCAGTTTCGGAAATTGATTGCAAGCTGCTTCATCGTGTATTCCTTCACGAGTTCTTCTGAACCCCGAGGCAGAACGAACCTCATTAATAGCTTATTCCATATTTGATTCTTGACATCATCTGACACATCTCTCCACTGTCGTATTGTTATGTCAAGATTATCTCTAACTAAAAACCCAAGTGCATTTCGGAACTTAGGTAGTGCCTCTTCTGGAGCTAGGGGCTGACCTTTCGGGCTCACGTCTGAGATTTTGTATGTTTTGTCGGGAAACTTGTTCAGCCCCCTGTCACCTCTTTTTCGATCGCTCTGCTTCCTTTTCCTTGACGTCTCGGTTGTTGTCTTGGTCTGTTCCGGTGCGTCTTGGGTCGGCTCCGGTACGTCTTCGTATCGTGCCACGGCTTCTTCGAGTATCGCACGAAATTCAGACACGACCTCCTATTCATGTAATAAAATGCACAAGAGATCATGCATGTGAAATCAGTAGGGTACACATACGAAGCTAAAGATGCATACTTTTACCTCAGCTTCTCGTGGATCATAAGTAGGGTCACGTTGCAACTCACGGAGAGCGGCCCTATCTATGCTAGTGGTAGGAAAAGGGTCGCTAGGCGTTTCATATCCTTCACTGCTGGATTGTTCTTGAGCAACACTCTTGTCCATGTGCTCGGGCACTAATCCTTGGTCCTTGATCGGAGAACTCATTGAGCTATATATATACAAATACATAAGCAATAATTAAATACATATTAACACATATTAACGTAAGCAATAATTAAATTCATATTAACAAATACCCTAAACCCTTAACCCTAACCCTAACCCAAAACCCTAACCCAAAACCCGAACCCTTAACCCTAGTCGTATAGTATCGTGTTACGGATATTATCGAGTTACGTATATTATCGAGTTACGTATAGAGAGGGAGAGAGGGAGAGAGGGAGAGTCGTATAGGACGGGGAGAGAGGGACAGAGGGAGAGTCGCATAGGACGTATAGAGAGGGAGAGAGGGAGAATCGTATGGATATTATCGAGTTACGTATAGAGAGGGAGAGAGGGAGAGTCGTATAGGACGAGGAGAGGGAGAGAGGGAGAGTCGCATAGGACGTATAGAGAGGGAGAGAGGGAGAGTCGTATGGAAAAATTATCGAGTTCAGATCGAATTCGGATCGGATCGGATACGTATATTATCGAGTTGTGACGGATAAAATTACAATGTATATATTCAACCCGATGATTTTTATCGAGTTTAGCTCTTAATTTTTATGTATATATTCAACTAGATGAACACACACACACACACATATATATATATATATATATATATATATATATATATATATATATATATATATATATATATATATATATATTAAACACATACATTTGAACACATATGAACACACATATATATATTGAACACATATATTTGAACACATATAAACACACATATATATATATTGAACACATACATTTGAACACATATGAACACACATATGAATAAAAATAAGTATTGTATGAATACTCTCATCTCCTCTCCTCTCTCTCCCTCTCCCTCCTCTCTCTATCTCTCTCCCTCTCCCTCTCTCTATCTCTCTCCTCTCCCTCATCTCTCTCCCTCTATCTCTCTCCTCTCCCTCTATCTCTCTCCCTCTCTCTATCTCTCTCCTCAACCTCCTCTCTCTCTCTCACCCTCCTCTCCCTCCCTCTATCTCTCTCCCTCTCCCTCTATCTCTCTCCCTCTCTCTATCTCTCTCCTCTCCCTCCTCTCTCTCTCACCCTCCTCTCCCTCCCTGTATCTCTCTCCCTCTCCCTCCTCTCTCTTCCCTCTCCCTCTCCTTCCTCTCTCTTCCTCCCTCTCGGCGGCGGCAGCGCGTGCCCTCCTCTCTCTTCCCTCTCCCTCTCCTTCCTCTCTCTTCCTCCCTCTCGGCGGCGCGGCGCGTGCCCTAGGAACGCGGCGGCGGCGGCTGCCGGCGCGATAGACGGCGGTGGTACGGAAGAAGAGGGACAGAGGGAGAAACCTGACGGCGGTGCGGGGGCGCGGGGCGGGAATGGCGGCGTGGGGACGGGCGCGGGGACGATCGCCAGCGAAATCCTCGGGGTCGAAATCCAGCAGCCTGACGGCGTCTTGAATGTGAACTGGCGCCAGGGACTTGTAAATTTTTCGGCTCCCGCGCGCCACCCTTTATATAGGCGCCAATTCTACTGGCGGTTGACAACGAGAACCGCCAGTAGAAATGGCTTCCACAGACTGTAGAAGCCATTTCTACTGGCGGTTGACAACGAGAACCGCCAGTAGAAAATATTTCTACTGGCGGTTCTCATAGAGAACCGCCAGTAGAAATGGCTTCTACAGTCTGTGGAAGCCATTTCTACTGGCGGTTCTCTATGAGAACCGCTAGTAGAAATAGTATTTTATTATTATTAACATAGTTTTTTATATATTGTTTTACTTCACTTTTTATATATTATATTAAGTATACTTTTATATATTGTTTAGTATACTTTTACCTCTCTCCATCCCCTCTCTCTCTCCTCTCTCTCCATCCTCTCTCTCCCTCTACCTCTCCTCTCTTTCCTCTCCACTCTCTCTCCCCTCTCCCTCTCCATCCTCTCTCTCCTCTCCACTCTCTCTCCCCTCTCCCTCTCCATCCTCTCTCTCCTCTCCACTCTCTCTCTCCCCTCTCCCTCTCCATCCTCTCTCTCCATCCCCTCTCTCTCTCCTCTCTCTCCATCCTCTCTCTCTCCTCTCTCTCCATCCTCTCTCTCTCTCCATCCTCTCTCTCCTCTCCCTCTCCTCTCTCTCCTCTCTGTCCCCCTCTCCTCTCTCTCTATAAAGTCAATAGAAAGTCATGTAAAATTGTAAATGGTAGCCACGAAAATTGAATGAAGACAATTACATGCTTCGGTTTGTCGCTAACAATAATCAATTACATGACAAGTCCTAACAATAATCAATTACATGACAAGTATATAATCTAGGAAGCTATTGTTCTGCCTTGTCCATCGTGGCGTACCCAGGGCAACGAATTGCGTGGGATGCTTCGCTCAACGTTCCTTATCTTGGTTGGATGGTCTATGAAAAGAGACATGTCGTTGAACTGGTTAAAATTCTCTAAATCAGATACACCATCAACTCCTATAGCTTGTTGTTTTCCAGGAAAAACTACATGCTTCGGTTTGTCGGTGCTTTTCTTCTCATTGTTAGAAATGATCTGTTCAGCATAGAAGACCTGTGCAGCACGATTAGCAAGGATCCATGGGTCATCTTTGTAACCTACCTTACTTAGATCAAGAACTCTGACCCCATAGTTGTCTACCGTGACATGTTTGTCTTCAACCCATTGACATCGGAAAACCGAGATCTGAAATGTACCATAGTCTAGTTCCCATATGTCCTCAATAAAGCCAAAATATGTAATAATCTCACCAGTTTCATCATCTATGGCTTCGCATGGAACACCACTGTTTTGTGACATGCTCTTTTTGTCCTTGGACTTGGTACAAAATGTGAATCCACTAATGTCATAGGTTTGCCATGTTGTGACCTGGCGTGATGGTCCAGATGCCAAGCCCTTGATGGTTTGTTCTTCTATTGTTTCTCCACGTGGAATGTCCTTCACCATTAGCCATGTGTTGAACCGCTGCTTATGTTGCTTCATTACCCAATCATCCGTATGCCCAGGATTTTGCTCGCGAAGCTCATTGATGTGTTGTTGGATAAATGGCTCCATTATCGTTAGCTGATGTAGGATGCTCTGATGTGCCTCAAGTACTATATCGTAATCCGGTGGGATGAAAGATTTCCGTCCCATCCTCCCGCTTCCATACAGTCTACCCTCGTGTCGTGACAGAGGCAGACCTATTGCAACCTGGTCTTTTAGGATACTATTGCAGAATGGACCTCCGGACTCAATGGCCTCTTCGGTACAGTACCCCTCTATCATGGATGCCTCGGGACGAGCACGGGTTGATACATAGCCATTCAGTATTGACATGAAACGCTCATACGTCCACATTTCATGCAAGTACATAGGACCCTGTAACACCCCAGGATTCACAAACACCCTGAAATGCTACTAAACTACACAACTAACATTCATATATAAAATTTCGACAGCATCTCCTTTGGAAATTTGCATAAACGTGGAAGCAACAGAGTATAAACAGATATCATGATAAGAAAACATACTACATTAATAATCTGCTAGCAATGGGAAGATAACCATAACAACATAAACTGAATTAACTAGTGTGCACGACTAGTTAAAAACAAACATCCTTGACAAGAAGTTTCTAATTAAATCATGGTTGTGCCTGGGCAGCGTTATTATGAGAGTGAAGGTGGACGTGCTGCTACTTCCCTCATTCCCAACATGAATTAAGTACCTGCATTGAGTAATGCAAGAGTGAGATGAAACATCTCAGCAAGTAAAATATTTTGACGAGATATTTAAACCAAAAGAATTGAATTAATCAACATTTTAAAAGGGATCACAATTGAGATCAGAAATACTTGTAGATATAGAACTCAATAGTCCCAAAATAACCAATGCCATCTCATTTCCTCGAACGACCACAATAGGTTGTATAACACTTCCCTGCGTCAACAATACCTGCAAATATCACTTCAATGTATGCATAGGAATGCAATGTGTAAGTCCTCTGCCTTCATATCTCTTAGAGTATAAAACCACACCATCTGCAAATATCACTTCAATGAATGCATATGAATGCAATGCATATGAATGCAATGCATATGTCCTCTGCCTTCATACCTCTAAGGGTATGAAGCCGCATCGTACCCCTCCTCGGGCAACGTACGATGCTAAGTTGTACCGGTACGGTCGGACCATAGGTCACGACAAAACTTTAGATGCAAGTGAATCATGCAATGTATATGGCATGCTGCATTTATCAATATACTTCACTTCCTTCAAATACAATACAAACCTCAAACAATACTTTGTTTACCTTCAGATACAATACAAACCTCAAATAATACTTCATTCACCTTCAGGAGTGTGAATTAATCTTGTGGGTCATACTCGAATCATCATCATCAATATATGATTAAGCATCAATATAATACAATCAAGTAAAGCATCCCATAGAGTTCAATTACGAAAGAATTCGATGATTCTGAATATTAGAGTGTAGGCGATGAAACAACAAGTCAAAACGGTAGCAACCACCGCTACATTCACTTGCCTTCATCGAAGAAGAAAATGTACTAAGCATGATCCGGAGCATAACCACCTGTTGCGGGGCATAAAACTTAGTACAAATATTTCATAAACATTTGCCAACAATCAACAAATCGTTCCTACGCTTGAAACCAAGACCTGGTGAAAAGACTCCCACCGTGAACCACATGTCAAACAGCAGCAGCACTGTTTGTTAATTTTGTATCTTTAAAATTATAACAATGGTGATATCAAACAAATACTCTAGAAGTATCTACACAAAATACTCTACAACTTCGGTATTCAATAGATAATTAAATTCTGTCATCTATAAGTCTAAAACATATTACAAGATAACTGACTGAATCTGTTTTAGACAGCCGCATAGTTAACTTTCAAAATTCGATATCTCACAAACTACTCAACCAAAAATCATGAAATTCTGCTGGAAGTAAGAACTTTTATCCCTCTACAAAAGTCTCCATAGCTGGGAGAGCCAATTCGGCCATTTACTTGATGAAACCTACCAGTGAACAGACCCGCTCATTTCTGTCAGGCCAACAGAAACAGCCACCGTAAAACAAACATAACTAGAGTTTCATAATTCATATAAATGCACTCTTTAACAATCTGGAAAGCTTATGAAATTATCTACAACTTTTCTTACAAACCCAAGGTTGAATTCTGTTGATAAAATTGCCTAAATCTTAATAGAACAGATTCTGCACGGAATTATGAGACTGAAAAACTGCTATAATAAAACTGCAATAACTTTCTTATCTGATGTCCGATTGAGGTGTTCTTCACGGCCATGGAAAGATATCTAAATTATCTACAACTCATAAATATACTTTTTATTTTTTTGAGGCTTCTAAGACCACGGAAAACTGACATGAACAAAAACTATCGAATCTGTTATTCTGCAGAGACTAATTTCGAGATCAAAAATCTAATCTCCCATCTAATCCAACATAAAGGGCTAATTGCAGGGCCTAAAACTCATCCAAAACAAGGTAAAACATCCATCAAGTGGGGACAATGGAGAGAGGAAAGGAAATCCAACCAATTCTTGAAGAGGAACGATGACGACGACAGGCGACTGTGTGCCCTAATCTTCCCTCTCTTCTCTCCCTTGTTCTTCCTTTCTTCTCTTGGGCAAGGCACAAAAGGGGATGGCTGCTAGGGTGGGAGGACGTGGCTGCTAGGGTTAGGGAGGTATAAATAGAAGAAAACTCCCTCAATCCTAATATCCAATGGCTCAGATCGACCGGCACTTGAAAAAACTCATTCAGACTCCAAACAAGGCAAACTAGTAGTCGATCGGAATCGTCTCGACGATATCTATGCATTTACGGTCTCCGATCATCAGTAGGACACACCATATTAGGATTATAAACATGATTTGGTTTTTAGGGTATTATATTCTACCCCCCTTAAAAGAATTCGTCCTCGAATTCAGCCACTTCTACAAATCAAGACATTCACCAACGGTAAAACTCGACCAAACACCCTTAATAGACTCATATAGTAGACTAGTAGCCTTGACGAGATCATGAAAAGAGTTTTTCATGAAATAACGTCTAAGTCGGACTAATTTACCAAAGAAAATGACACACCTTGACAACAATCATAAAACAATATAAAATGAATTCCCAAGGCATTGTCATAGGTGCAATCAACACTAGGATTTGCTATCATTGAATTTGGATGCAACTATACATCAAGATCAATGTCTTAAAACAACACTCTTTTTATGAAGAGGTAATATGCACTAAGAACAACTCTTACCAACTTCAACAATTCATTTTAATTCAATTGTCAAACATCCACACCAGATGAATGCATAAGAAGATCAAACACCTCACATCAAAGCACCACGAAACAAGTCGTTCTATTGAAACAAAACTCCTAATCTTCCTAAACCATGTTCTTGACGTCATGAAAAAGATAATCATGTAATCTAACGTTCTTTACACCCCACAAAAGGGAGAAAGTCTACAGAACTAATGGAGCAATAAAGCCAACAAGAAGCCAATAACATTCTGTGCGGCACAGTTCATCGAACAAATGCCAAAAACTCCACAAAGAGCACTGACAGCACAGCAACAACACAATACTTTGCTTAACTAATGTCACTATACTTCATCCAACAACTCAACTAAAAAAATATCCAAACTAGTAAGGTTAACCTACTCATAATATAAGTCTTCATCTACTGTAGTTCAGAAACTTACATTTCATTCCATCATACGATGCACTCAAAGTACCAGACATACAGGGTCAATAATAACCCTGTAATCCTTCACACACATGACAAACATCTCAATCTGATGTAAGAACCACATCATTTAGAAATAGGTGACTTACCACACCCAACCAACTCTAGGCTAGGCAATGACTTCATTCAAACCAATAGATAAGTGGTCCAACAATGGCTCCACAAGCATGCATCAGGGAGATAACCATCAGATCCTCAACGTATTAATATATAATCAATGGATCAAGAAAATAAAAGATTTATTCTACAATTAGCATGACTAACATGCAACCACTTTAAACCACATCTAGGCTTTGTGGCTACTAAAACACAAGATAGAAGGGAGACATGTAATCCACTCTGGCTAGCTATGTAAAGACTTTCCCCCCAAAATCCATATAAAAGTACCAATATTCATTTCTTTCAGAACTGGTTTCTCGGCATAAACAATCATTCCTTGCAAAGATAGTTGGAGCTATCCACCAACCGCCCAACAACTTAAATCCAAATCGATGGTTACCTTGTAACCCAAAACATGCAATTCACACTCCTCTTGGAAACATCCTCGATCAAACATATATAACAATATTATTGTAATAAAACTCAACCATGAAAAACATGTTGAAAACAACATAGGCATACACGTATATCACAAGCATAATAACGACTTCAATCTCACAAAAGAACAGCGATATCAATCTTATTAATAAACAATATCAAAATTTAGAAATGAATTATATCAGGCATTAAGTCATAAACAACTTACCACATCACCGTAAAGGATTAGGGAGGGTGAAATTATTTCATCTGCACTTCAAAGACATTAACATATATCAAAGATATTTGAACCCACAACCTTCCTATATGTGCAAGTGTGTCAAATTTATCTTCAAATTGCCAAGAATCTAAAGCCTATGCTTTGATACCAACTGTAACACCCCAGGATCCACAAACACCCTGAAATGCTACTAAACTACACAACTAACATTCATATATAAAATTTCGACAGCATCTCCTTTGGAAATTTGCATAAATGTGGAAGCAACAGAGTATAAACAGATATCATGATAAGAAAACATACTACATTAATAATCTGCTAGCAATGGGAAGATAACCATAACGATATAAACTGAATTAACTAGTGTGCACGACTAGTTAAAAACAAACATCCTTGACAAGAAGTTTCTAATTAAATCATGGTTGTGCCTGGGCAGCGTTATTATGAGAGTGAAGGTGGACGTGCTGCTACTTCCCTCATTCCCAACATGAATTAAGTACCTGCATTGAGTAATGCAAGAGTGAGATGAAACATCTCAGCAAGTAAAATATTTTGACGAGATATTTAAACCAAAAGAATTGAATTAATCAACATTTTAAAAGGGATCACAATTGAGATCAGAAATACTTGTAGATATAGAACTCAATAGTCCCAAAATAACCAATGCCATCTCATTTCCTCGAACGACCACAATAGGTTGTATAACACTTCCCTGCGTCAACAATACCTGCAAATATCACTTCAATGTATGCATAGGAATGCAATGTGTAAGTCCTCTGCCTTCATATCTCTTAGAGTATAAAACCACACCATCTGCAAATATCACTTCAATGAATGCATATGAATGCAATGCATATGTCCTCTGCCTTCATACCTCTAAGGGTATGAAGCCGCATCGTACCCCTCCTCGGGCAACGTACGATGCTAAGTTGTACCGGTACGGTCGGACCATAGGTCACGACAAAACTTTAGATGCAAGTGAATCATGCAATGTATATGGCATGCTGCATTTATCAATATACTTCACTTCCTTCAAATACAATACAAACCTCAAACAATACTTTGTTTACCTTCAGATACAATACAAACCTCAAATAATACTTCATTCACCTTCAGGAGTGTGAATTAATCTTGTGGGTCATACTCGAATCATCATCATCAATATATGATTAAGCATCAATATAATACAATCAAGTAAAGCATCCCATAGAGTTCAATTACGAAAGAATTCGATGATTCTGAATATTAGAGTGTAGGCGATGAAACAACAAGTCAAAACGGTAGCAACCACCGCTACATTCACTTGCCTTCATCGAAGAAGAAAATGTACTAAGCATGATCCGGAGCATAACCACCTGTTGCGGGGCATAAAACTTAGTACAAATATTTCATAAACATTTGCCAACAATCAACAAATCGTTCCTACGCTTGAAACCAAGACCTGGTGAAAAGACTCCCACCGTGAACCACATGTCAAACAGCAGCAGCGCTGTTTGTTAATTTTGTATCTTTAAAATTATAACAATGGTGATATCAAACAAATACTCTAGAAGTATCTACACAAAATACTCTACAACTTCGGTATTCAATAGATAATTAAATTCTGTCATCTATAAGTCTAAAACATATTACAAGATAACTGACTGAATCTGTTTTAGACAGCCGCATAGTTAACTTTCAAAATTCGATATCTCACAAACTACTCAACCAAAAATCATGAAATTCTGCTGGAAGTAAGAACTTTTATCCCTCTACAAAAGTCTCCATAGCTGGGAGAGCCAATTCGGCCATTTACTTGATGAAACCTACCAGTGAACAGACCCGCTCATTTCTGTCAGGCCAACAGAAACAGCCACCGTAAAACAAACATAACTAGAGTTTCATAATTCATATAAATGCACTCTTTAACAATCTGGAAAGCTTATGAAATTATCTACAACTTTTCTTACAAACCCAAGGTTGAATTCTGTTGATAAAATTGCATAAATCTTAATAGAACAGATTCTGCACGGAATTATGAGACTGAAAAACTGCTATAATAAAACTGCAATAACTTTCTGATCTGATGTCCGATTGAGGTGTTCTTCACGGCCATGGAAAGATATCTAAATTATCTACAACTCATAAATATACTTTTTATTTTTTTGAGGCCTCTAAGACCACGGAAAACTGACATGAACAAAAACTATCGAATCTGTTATTCTGCAGAGACTAATTTCGAGATCAAAAATCTAATCTCCCATCTAATCCAACATAAAGGGCTAATTGCAGGGCCTAAAACTCATCCAAAATAAGGTAAAACATCCATCAAGTGGGGACAATGGAGAGAGGAAAGGAAATCCAACCAATTCTTGAAGAGGAACGATGACGACGACAGGCGACTGTGTGCCCTAATCTTCCCTCTCTTCTCTCCCTTGTTCTTCCTTTCTTCTCTTGGGCAAGGCACAAAAGGGGATGGCTGCTAGGGTGGGAGGACGTGGCTGCTAGGGTTAGGGAGGTATAAATAGAAGAAAACTCCCTCAATCCTAATATCCAATGGCTCAGATCGACCGGCACTTGAAAAAACTCATTCAGACTCCAAACAAGGCAAACTAGTAGTCGATCGGAATCGTCTCGACGATATCTATGCATCTACGGTCTCCGATCATCAGTAGGACACACCATATTAGGATTATAAACATGATTTGGTTTTTAGGGTATTATTGACCCAATGCCTCTATTTGTGGCACCAAGTGCACCACAAGGTGCACCATAATATCAAAGAACGATGGAGGGAAACACATCTCAAACTGTGATATTGTCTCCACTACGAATTCCTGAAGAGATGCCAACTCATCACGGCCAATTACCTTTTGTGAAATCCTGTTGAAAAAGTAGCACAACCGTGTGATTGCCATCTTTAAAAACAAAGGATTTATAGCCCTGATGGCAATAGGTAGGAATGTAGTCAGCATGACATGGCAATCATGTGAGTTGTAGTTGGTGATTGTCAGGTCTTTCATTGACACAATACTCCGTATGCTAGAGCAGAATCTGGATGGGACTTTCAAATTCTTGAGCCAAACACACATCGCATGTTTCTCATCTACATTGAGATTGTAGCTTGCTGCTGGGAGATGGTACTTCCCATTTTCTTGAAGAACGGGATGTAGTTCCTTTTTATGCCTAAATCTACCAAGTCCATGCGTGAATTGAGCCCTTCTTTTGTTTTGCCCTTTATGTCTAGCAAGGTGCCCATTATGCTTTCAAACACGTTCTTCTGAACGTGCATACCATCGATCGCATGCCGCACATCTAACTCTTTCCAGTAAGGCAAGTACTCGAAGAAAATAGACTTCTTCTTGAATATAGCCCCCGAAGCTGGTTTGACATCCTTCCTTGTTTTTCCGTCTTTTGTCTTCTTCCCGAAAACAAACTTGATATTCCTGACTATTTCAAAAACTCTATGACCTCTATTGTTACCCGATGGAGCAGTAGAATGTAGTTCACCATTATTGTCGAAGTACTTATCCATCTTTCGCATGCGGTACCTGTGTCCTTCCAATAAAAAGCGTTTGTGCCTCATGTAAACTATCTTCCTAGATGCAGCAAGGGATACGTAAGCAGTTCCATCAATGCATACTGTGCAACCAACCTTTCCCTTAAACTGGCCTGATAATGTGAAGAGAGCAGGGTAATCGTTGATCGTAACAAAAAGAATTGCTCTCAGCGTGAATGAACCTTTACGATACTCATCCAACATTTGAACACCCGTTTCCCACAATATTTTCATATCCTCCATTAAGGGCTCCAAAAATACATCCATGTCAACTCCAGGTTGTGTAGGTCCAGAAATAAGGATGGTTAGCAAAATGTACTTCCGTTTCTGCATCAACCATGGAGGAAGGTTGTATATGGTGAGGATCACCGGCCATGTGCTATGCTTGCTGCTCCTCTCAGCAAATGGGTTCATTCCATCAGTACTCAGTGCGAACCTAACATTTCTCGGTTCATCGGCAAAGTCTCGGTGGTTGTCATTGAAATCTTGCCACTGCTTCCCATCGGCTGGATGTCGAAGCTTCCCATCGTTTTTGTGCTCATCAGAAGCATGCCAGCTCATAAGTCTGGCATCCTCAGGATTAGCGAACAAACACCTCAATCGATCGACGACGGGGAGGTACCACATCACCAAAGCAGGAATCTTTTTGAGCGCATAATAGTCTACTTCTTCTTTTTCTTTGCTCGTGGATTTTGAAGTCTTTTTTTGGGCTTTCTTTCGCTTCTTCCCTTTAGACACGGATGCAACACACTCTTCGTCCTCTCGATAGTCTTTATTCGTCTTGTACCTACTTGCACCGCACTTTGGGCAGCTCTCCAAGTCTTTATAATCATCACCTCGATAAAGGATACAGTGATCTCTACACGCGTGGATCTTCTCCACACCCATAGTGAGCGGACTGATTAGTTTCTTTGCATAGTACGTGTTAGCAGGCACATTGTTCTCCTTTGGAAGCATGTCTGCGATAATACTCAAGAACGCATCGAAGCCAGCATCAGACACACCATATTTAGCTTTTAACGTCAACAGCTTTAGCACAGACCGGAGCGTCGTGAACTCTTTGGTACAACCCTTAGACTCGTCGTACAAAGGCTCTTCTGCTGCCTTCTTCAGGGACTCCATACCTTTCATTAAGAACATCGATTGATCTGTATGACGACGCAACATTGCCTCTAGCAACTCTGCATCTTCCTCATCCATAACACTTGGCAGAACATGAGGTCTATCATGTTCATTTCCTCCAGCGTAACCATGATCAGTAACATTTTGCACTACATGTTCGCTCTGTGGAAGAGGTTGGTGTGTCTCGTGAACGAACTGAAATCTGTCGTCGATGTTCTCAGGGTTTCCAGTCGTATAAGGCGAAGAGCTACCCTCTCCATGCTTTGTCCAAATTGTGTAATCCTTCATAAATCCTCGGCATACCAGATGAGATATGATTTGTTCTGTTCATTAAATACAACAGCATTTTTGCAGTCCATGCATGGACAATATATGTGTTTTGTCTTTGTTCTCCAAGCATGGTTCGTAGCGACATCAATAAACCTATGGACCTCGGATATGTATGATGGATCTAGCCTTGATAAGTTATACATCCAGGATGTCCTCTCCATCACCACCTGTAAAAAAGTAACATAAAACACATGGTGAAACCCTATATCCAAAAATATGGCTAAAATGTGAAACCCTCTCTCTCTCTCTCCTCTCTCTCTATCCTCTCTCTCTCTCCTCTCTCTCTCCTCTATCTCTCTCTCTCCTCTATCTCTCTCTCTCCTCTTGCAGTGTTTAAATACTACGTCGTCTCCTGGCTTCGCGTATCTCATCACCATTGGTGTGAAGTTCTTTCACAAGTATCAGATCTGGTAAACATCTTTCCAAGTTCTTTCACAACATGTTCTTTGAAGATGATGCTTGTTTCTTACTGCCTGATATGTATATATTAGTCGAATAGTCCTCCCTGCTTTTATTTTACCTCGCGTTCTAGGTGATAAACCATGACCGGGAAAAAGACCACGGCTTCTCTATGGAGGATGAGGAAGAGGCGGGGTTGGAGGATGAGGAAGAGGCGACTATGACACTATCCATGGAGAAGGACGCGTTGGAGTGCGACATCTGCTGCCTACCCTTCCAGTCCGAAGTTTTCATGGCAAGTCAGATTACCATGCATGTATATATACAGTACATATTGATCGGTAGACTCCAGCATGATGCTCTGCTCTGTGTAAAATCAGTGCAAGAACGGGCATTCTGGATGTGCAAAGTGTTGCATCCGCACGGACGGTAAGTGCTGCACCTGCTCCGAGCGCATTGGCAACAATAGCTCTCTCTCCCTCTCCCTCTCCTCTCTAGAAAGTCGTGTAAAATTACATGCTTCGGTTTGTCGCTAACAAAATGTAGTTAGACTACTTTATCTCTTCCAATAAAAGTAGTTAGACTACTTTATCTCTAACACATGGTGAAACCCTATATCCAAAATGTGGCTAAAATGGAGGAAAAATGAACAAAATTTGGCAAAAGAAACATAAGCCAAACTTTCCTAGCAACTAATAAACAAAAAAATTAATACCCAAACCTATCTTTAACACATGGTGAAATCCTAGTTTCAAAATGTAGTTAAAATTGAGCAAAAATAAACAATAACTGACAATTGAAACATAATTAAACCAACCTTCCATACAACACATTCACCATTCATTAAGCAACTAAATATGTGTTATGGATAAACTTATTTGAGAACTAAACATGAAAAAGGAGAGGGAATAGACAAAAACTAACCATCTTATGCAACCTCATTTGAGGAAATAGAGAAAATTACCTAGCTATACTCTTCTCTCTTACATGTAAAACCCTAGATCCAAAATGTGGCTAAAATTGAGCAAGAATGAACAAAAATTGACAAAGAAACATAAACCAACCTTTCTTATCCACCTTCTTCCAAGAAATGAAGACCAAAACCTCCCCCCTTATATTTTTGTGAAATCTGGACCTCCAAAATCGCCTCCAATGGAAGCTGGCTGCGAGCATACAGTTCACTATCGCGGGGAAGAAGAGGGGTATTTATAACAGACAGTTCACTGGCGGTTGGCTTGAAAAACCGCCAGTGGAAACCTATTTCCACTGGCGGTTATCTTAACACAACCGCCAGTGGAAATAGGGTATTTACACTGGCGGTTCTGTTACACCAACCGCCAGTGGAAATTGGTTTCTACTGGCGGTTCTGTTACACCAACCGCCAGTGTAAATACCCTATTTCCACTGGCGGTTGTGTTAAGATAACCGCCAGTGAAAATAGGTTTCCACTGGCGGTTCCTAAGTCGGGTCCACCTTGTTTTTTTTACTGGCGCGTGATAACTGAAACCGCCAGTGATAATTTATGGGTGCCGCAGGCTATGAGCTCTTTTCTACTAGTGGATAGCAAGGACACGAGCCTTGAGCTCCTCCTTCATCAGGTTCACGATCGAATGGTGGTTAAAGTCATCACCCCTGATGTATTGCCACATGGTCCTCTGGCTGGTTGTGGGCGACTAGAGACGATGATCCATGAACGTACAGATCAACCTCTCACCAGAAAGGCCCCACCCACGCTACTGGGAAACCTCGTCCAGCACCATCTTGATTTTCGGCTTGAACTTCTTCTCCGTGTCATAGGACCACTCAGGCTTGTTCACCGGAACCCGGCCTATGAATGGAGGAGCGCTCCCTTCAAGGTTCCGAACATAGAACCACTCGCCTTCGTAACCACAAATGGAGGATGGAAGAGGGATCGAGAGGTAAGAGGATTTGTGCAAACCCCAAAGCTGGACATTGAACGAACCTACGAAAGGTTGGTCACCTTGGCCAAGGTTTGCCTGTGGGCTGAATAGGTGCGCCGACGGCTTCCAATGAGGCTACATGCCAAGGTACGCTTCGCATAGCGTGATGAAGCACGCTATGTGGAGGATAAAAGGGAAATAGGGTTAACCATTTCATATAATTAATTTTGGTAGTTGATGAACAACGCAAACATGTGGACTAACTATTGTGTCTAGGTATCATCTATTACAGGTGGGCAAAACAAACCAGGAAAGAAATCAGTTAGGGACACAATTTAAAATGAGCAAGACCTAGAGTGTGCTGAAAAATGGCACACCGGACAATGTCCGGTGCACCAGGCTATACAGCAGATGAACCAGCCACTCACGAGAATTTGGAGGCACGCTCCGCTATAATTCACCGCACTGTCAGGTGTGCCACCGGACTGTCCGGTGAGCCAGCAGAGCAACGACTCTCAGAGCGCAGAAGTCAGAGGGCACCAGACTGTCTAGTGTGGCACTGGACTGTCCGGTGCAGCTAGAAGACAAACGTCTCCAACGGTCAACTGCTCCGAATCCTAATGGTTGCGCTGATGTGGCGCGCACCAGACAGTGCACAGTGACTGTCCGGTGCACACCGGACTGTCCGGTGCGCCCATCGCCAGCAGAAATCAGCCAACAGCTAGAAGTGGTTGGGAGGCTATAAATACCCCCAACCACCTCATTCACTCTTATCCAAGCATTTCTAAGTTCTCATTCATTGCAAGAGGAAAAGCCCAACACTCCAAGACACAATCGAAGCAATCAATCCACTCAAAGCCCCAAAATCAACTCTAGTGCATTAGGGCTTGTGAGAGGATCACTTGTGTCTTTGTTGCTCTTGTCGCTTGGTTTGGCCTTTTCTTTTTTCCCTTCCTATTCTCAATAGACTTGTAATCGAAGCAAGAGGCACCTAAGTGTGTGGTGGTCTTTGTGGGGTCTAAGTGACCCGTTAGATTAAGGAAAAGGCTCACTCGGTCTAAGTCACCGTTTGGGAGAGGGAAAGGGTTGAAATAGTGTAACACCCAGTTTGTAATATATAATAAAAGAGGAGAAAATACATTTCCTATATTTTATGTGTGTGTTGAATCTATTTATCATCACATGTGAACACCATATTCAAACAACAAATAAATAATAAAAAGATACCCAAAATAAAACTTGCATCATGCTGGAATTTTATTTTGTGTGTGCATTTTGTGACAACATAAAATATTTTGAAAAGAAATATATTAATTCCCAAATAGGGATTTAAATCCTAAAGGAAATTCTAGGATTCAGAAAAAGAGAAGAAAACATTATACAAATAGGATAAAATAAAAATATAAATGAATTAAAAATTTAGTTCATATTATTATTGACAGTTAACCTAGGTATGAACCTCACAACAAGTATGAATTCAAACTTGAAAGTTAAAAAGGAAAATAGAAATAGAAAAGAAAAGAAAAGAAAAGAAAAGGAAAAGATTAAACCTATCAGTTCCTTGGGCCAAATCTGCACACCTTGGCCCATTTCCACCGTTGCTCAGCCCAAACCCGTTGTATCTATGCCATGCGGGACCCATGCGCCAGCTACTCCTGCGCTCCCGTCTTCCACCTCCGCGCAACAGAACGTCTGATAGCCCCGCGCCCACAGGACTCCCCTCGACCGGCTATAAATGCAGGCCGAGCCCCCCCTATACCTCCTCTTCCCTAGCCATCTGCGGGTCGCGATCAACCTTGGGCGTGAGTTAAACTAGTGGCGCCGCCAATTCCGTGGTGAGAACAAAGAGAGAGAAAGATGGAGCCGGATGCCGCTGCCGCGTCCCACAAGGAGAGACCCAGAGAAAGATGGAGCTTCGGTGCCGCTGGTGTCGCGGGTGAATAGGGAAGTTGTTCCTGGGCTCAGTCAACCTCACTGGGCGAACAGAGAAGTTGGAGGCCGTCACCGGGGGCCGTTCTGTGCGTTGCTGATGGGCCCTGACCGCGCAAGTCCTTCCTCATCGCGTTGGGCAAGCTCATCGTCGGCATCTAGTTCATCAGTAAGAACACCACCATGTCGTCCTTATTTACCCTTGTAGCGCGTAGCTTTAGTGCTCTAGACAAATTTTGCCCCCGGGGTCTCGTTCCATAGTACCGCCGTATTCCTCGGTCAACAGCGCGCAAAACGGAACCAAACGACAAGAGCTTCGTTGATTCGGCTAAATCCACCATCTCAATCTTGTGCTCATCCCTTTAAGACCAAATGCATCCCTAGAGCTAGCCCCAACTGCCTGCCCATAATCATCCAAGCAAAAGCGTCTCGTAGAGAGGAAAGAGAGAGGGAGGAAAATTTCGCTGCCATGGCTCCTTGCCCCACTGGCGTTCGGTGTACACGGCATGGGCATAGGCAATCACTGGTGCGGGAGAAATTCATCACCGGTGGAGTGCTTCGATGGGCTAGCATGCGCCGCGCCATGGCCGGGATTGCTGCCGCCATGGACCCGTCGTCGGTATGGGTCTCTCCCACTGCGATTTCATTGTCTTCGTCCCTTTTTACGAGAGTCCATGAGTAGACCGTACTCGCGTGTTCGACGGCGTGGTGCCGTGACCAGTTAGGGTGCCCCAGTGGCCCTCGGTTGCTCTGGTGCTGTCTAGCGGAGAGAGAGTATGGGGCGAGAGGTGGAAGAAGACCTGGGAGCCGTAGATCTAGGGGTAGACGGGTGAGATTAGTCCATGTGATATCCCTTCAGCACTATGGAATCCGGGCAGCCGATGGGTGATCTAGCGGCTGCGATCCAGTACCGGTTTGCATGGGTGTCGATCTGATCTAGGCGGTTAAATGATAATTGTGCGGCTGCTATTCACCAATACCTCTTCAGCCCTGGCAATTAGCACATGAGTCCCTGGCGAACTGTGAAATGAACCCGCGGTCCATAGGCTGTATAGAGAGATTTAATCTATGTCCCTAGAACTTACATTTTAGCCCCTGTAAAACCGCATAATTGTGTGCGCTATTAGAAAAATAGAGAGAAGGGGAAATTAATATTAGAAATTGATTTGTAGTATTAAAATAAATTCAGAAACTTTATTAACTCATAGAAAATGCATATGAACTCTAAATTGAGCCATTCTAATTTCTATAGTTTTATAATAATATTGTTTATCAATTAGTGTCACTGTTTTGTCATGAAAGCCACTTTAAAATTTATATCCTAATTAATCTTGTATCAAACACATAAAACTCTAGTAAATTCATAACTCCTCCATTTTAACTCCGATTTGATCCGTTCAAGTTCCGTTAGTCTCGTAGCAACGCGAAGATCATTATTATTCAGTTTGTACTTATGTTCGGTATGATGTTAATTTTATCTATACCATGTTTGTTTGTATTGCTACGACTAGCGCGAGGACACGTGTCATCTGAAAAGCAAGTTGGTACCTAGAATCTCAAGTGCCAGGCAAGTTGTGCCCTTGATTCACTTTTGTTACCCAATAATGTTCTTTATAATCATTTACCATGCATAGGTTTAATTTTGATGGGACCCGATAGGTCACCCTAGATTGTTTATCTCTTTACCTTGTTATCCCTGAATCACTTGGGTAGTTTTGCTATTGCTTTACATGGTTTTGGGATAATATTTTGTTATATCCATGTTCCAGTTATTTTGTTATTCTATTTATGTTCATGTCAAGATCATTATATTATTGTTAATTGGAACATGGAGCTTAACTTGAGAAACACGTGCCACCACAAGGGAGGAATGATACCCCTTGGCTAACAAATTAGGAAAGCTAGTGGAAGACTACCTTACCCGAAAGGGGCAAGGGCAGTAGGGGAGTTGCATGCAAGGAGGTTCTCGGGTTGATTTTGCTGCGATGGCGGTCAGACGAGGGATTCTTGCAAGTGCTCTTCCCATAAACTGTAGCGGGTTTTCGGAAGCTAGTGGAACCTTGTAAAGGCCTCGTAGTGGATCCCTAGCCATTCACTTCGGTAGTGTCTAAGGGTCTAGCTAGCCCTGGCGTCATGGGAAACACGACTTGTGGGTAAAGGGTACAACCTCTGCAGGATGTAAAACTGGTATACTAGCCGAGCTCACGGTCATGAGCAGCTCAGGACTCTCCGATGATTAATTTATGGAACTTAAATTCAATTTTGTCATTTGCATATGCATGGGTTTATTATTTATTATTAATTTTGTTCTATTACTTTATTTATGGTTTGGTATTTACTTACACTTAGTAACTACTAATAAAATTTTGACCAACTAATTCAAAGCAATGCTCAGCTTTAACCCTGTCATTGATTAGCCTTACACATCACATGAACTCCCACCTTTGTGAGTTCATGTCCACTGGTTCCCCACAACTTGTTGAGCTATGATCATGAGTGAGCTCACCCTTGTTGTCTCACACCCCCCATAGGAGAAGAACAGGTGGTTCAGGAGGAGCCACAAGGCGAGGAGTTCGATCTGATCTAGGTGGCGTTTCTCAGTTGACATTGGTGCCGACGATCCTTAGTTTGTTTTATCTTTATCTTTTATTTTGTAGTAAGACTTCCGCTATGTAATAAATACTCTGATGTTTTGTGACATTTATCTCTATACACTCTGTTATTATATATGTTGTCTTCTTGGAGCATGTATGAGATGCACCTAGCTTTGTTCCTTAAAGTTGGGTGTGACAGAAGTGGTATCAGAGGAATTGTTGACTGTAGGACGAAACCTAGATAGAAATGGATAAAACCCTTACCTACTTATCTTATTTTGATTCATTCTATACTTACCTTACTCTAATTCTTTCTATACTCATCTTGTCTTGATCATGTCTCACCTTTTGCTATCATACTCTGATTACCCTTATCTTTTCCGTTCTAAGACAAGATGGATTTCACAGCTTGGAATCCTACAATTATGAACTTTTTCAGAGATAGGAGACCTAAGACAAAACTAAAACTATTTTCTCTATTAAAAAAATGTTGGTTGATTGTTCTGATGATAAATGCTTGATTTGCTTCTTTGATTGATTGAAACATTATAGTTGGACATCTTAGCATGTACCACCATAAGGTAATGTATTAGCTTTAGTAGGTGACACACTAATCTACTTAGCTAATAAATCCCCCGCAGTAACATACCTCGCAATTACTCGCCTTGTCTACAATTCTTCCTTTCTGACCCTGTATTTCTAACCTAGATGAGCTACCCCTATAGTGTTAGAAGATAGCACTATAGACGTGCTCCTTGGTATGTCATGGTTAAGAAAGGCAAAGGCAGTATATACACCATGCTAAGGGAACCGTAGAACTCTCCAGTTCCAAAGGACAAAGATTTGAAGTTGAAATTGCGGTAACTTCCACAATCAGACTAGCGTCATTCTTAGTAGATGAGAAGTTTGTGGGTGGCAACATCCGTGCAGTTAGGGATTTTCCAGATGTCTTTCAGAGGAGTTACTAGGGATGCCACCTAATAGGGCAGTTGAGTTTGTCATTGATCTCTTACCTGGGACTGCTCCTATTTGTAAACGGCCATACATGATGTCCGTAGAAGAGCTAAAGGAACTTAAGAAGCAATTTATGGAATTACAAGAGGCTGAGTACATTCGTTCGGATTCTTCACCTTGTGGAGCGCCGGTTCTATTTGTACAGAAGAAAGAAGGATCGCAAGGGATGTACGTGGATTGTAGGACTCTTAATGATGTCACTATGAAGAACAAGTACCCATTACCCCGCATTGAGGATTTATTTGATTAGATAAGAGGTGCAAGAGTATTCTCGAAGATTGATCTCCGATCGGGTTACCATCAAATGAAGATTATGCCATCGGATACTCCTAAGACGGATTTTTTGACCTGATATGGTTTATATGAGTTCATTGTTATGTCATTTGGACTAACTAATGCACCAGCTATTTTATGGATCTAAAGAATAAGGTGTTCATGATCTGGATAGATTCGTCGTGGTTTTAATCGAAGATATTATTATTTATTCCAAGAGTGATAGTGATCATGAGGAACATCTGAGATTGGTACTACAAGAAGCTACGAGATAATCAACTCTACGCCAAGTTTAGCAAATGCGAGTTTTGGATTGGCGAGGTGCCACTTCTTGGATATATCATTTCTAATGGAGGGATTTCAGTGGATCCTGCTAAAGTCAAGGAGATAGTGGTGTGGAGCATACCCACTACAGTTACGGAGATACGGAGTTTCTTGGGACTTGCAGGATATTATTGGAGATTTATTGAAGGATTTTCTAAGATCGCAAAGCCTATGACCTCACTTCTGGAGAAGGGAAGAGATCGAGTTCAAGTGGGATGATGAAGCGCCCCAATCCTCTATGACTCAAATGTGATACAATTACTAGTCCCAAGAGGCTAGTAAACACATTTATACATCAGATGATTACAGATCTGCTTAAACGAGACAAACCTATAAAGGTGGCGATCAACTTTAAGAGTTGGTCCACAACTCGGGACATATCATCAGAGTGGGGCTGAAGCAGCCCAATATACGCAGCGAAGCAATTCAGCGGTCCAACAGCCACAGGCAAGGTTGGGAACAGTTGTAACTCTTACCCAATCTCCTTTTTCTAAAAAACAACAAATAAGCAAGGGTGAGTACAAACGTACTCAGCAGCCCACCTTCACCCGTGGAATGGGGAAATCAAATATAATGTATAGAATATGTGGAGCTCAGGATATTTTGCAGAAACAGCAATATTTTATGCAGGGTCGTTTTGTAAAACATTTTGTATTTTTTCAATGTGCATCCTCTCCCAAAGGAGCAGGAAGTTTTTCAATATTAGAACAAAATCCCTTGGACTAAACCATCCAGGTATCTCAGCAGTTTCCCACTAGTTTTCATTTTCAAAAACAGCTACTGGACTTCCCGTCCACCATAGCTCACGGCTAAACCGCCGGACCTTTTAAAAACCACTTTTCTCAAACGCAACCTTTTTTTTAAAACAAAACATTAATTGCCATACCATACCATACTCGTCCATACCAGTGGACATGGACTATTCGAATAGGTTTTCAAACTCTACGCAGAGGGGTACACTTTACCCACTAGTCTGGTTTCTGCGATCTCACCGTCGTGAGACCCGATGCCGAATCTCTTTCTTTCCTCGCACGTCCTAACCTTAACGGTTATACCGGAAGGAGTTAGGCCACCGCCATGCCCAAACCGGACAAAACATTCCCCCTCCTTATCCTCCCGGTGCTCCCCAGCCTTCATAACCCTGGGGTTGGACCGTACGAGTTCAGATTGAGTGACTGCCCACACAGTCTCGAGTGGTTGTACTTATCATGAGTACAGGTAGTGAAAGATGACAAACCAGTCCTCATATGAGGGGACAATCCTTCTGCTCACGCCTAAACTAGCTGAGCCATCACCTTAGGCCCTCCCCTAAACCAGGGAGTCCCTGATCATCCCTACTCAAAGGTGATAAGGGTGAAAACCCTTCATCAAACACATTTTGAAAAGCAGTTTCTTTTGAAAACTCAAACCTTTCCTCAAATCATTTGTAACAATTATATCAGGGATTGATTGTGGCAAGCGGCTGGGTGGCCATAATAACTTGTCTCAAAATCATATTATGCATAAAATAACAGGTTGAGGGTTGTGGTTGAAAAATCATAGGTAATTTATGCATCAAAGGGATCCAGTGAGCTTGCCGTGCTTATCCGGCGAAGGGGGAAGCTCGCGGAACTGGCTTCTGGCTCCATCGCCTGGCGTAGACTTGCAGATCTGGCCTCCACGAGACGGCATAAACGCTCCGACAACTATGCGACATGAACAAGCAAACATACAAACTAGCAAGTATACCAACAAATATTTAGTATAGTCGTCAGAATAGCGATATATGGATGGGTAGAGTCTTGAGTAGAACCTGTGTCATGTGGTGTTGTGATATTACTAGTGGTGGAGCGGAGGTGCTTACCAGGAGAGTGGACTGGAGGCGAAGCGACGATATGCGTGTAGCCGGCAGAGCGGAGTAACTGAGTGGGTGGGGTGTTTGCCTTGGCTGAGGGTGTTGAGTGTGTGTGGAGAGGGAGAGGGTAGCTGGGTGTATTTATAGCTGGGTGTATGTGGTGTAGCACAGTGAAGTTCACTGTTGGTGAGAATAGTGACGAATGAATCGTCTGACTTAGTATGAACAGGAGAGTTATAGGCAGAATATGGGACAAGAGTATTTTGGGAGTTTTCTGGAACATGAACCATGCTTAAGGGATGACATGGTTGGATAGGGAATAGTTTGACAAGAATTTTAGAAACAAGAATGACTAAAATCTGAGTTTGGATGGAGGAGTTTTGGATTTTATAATCATAGGGAGAAAAAGAAAAGAAAAGGAATATTCTAGAATTTGAATATTTAGAGATATTTGGAAAATCAAAAATACAAATGTATTTTTGAGCGGGGTGCGAGGAATTATTTTTGGGCTTTTCTTGGGCAAAGGTTTATGTTGGTGGAAATTGTTCCTACCTATTGTGTCACATCAGACAACAGTAAGGCGGGACCCAAATAGCTGGAATGCTGTGGTATTCTGGTCCAAGTGGGCTGTGGTATCTTGGGCCAGGTTTTATAGGATTGAAGACGTATCCATACAAACATGGTTCGCCTTTCTTTTTGGAAGTCTGGCTTGAAAGAATCCCAAAGTTAAGAGTGCTCAACTTGGAGAAATCTGGGATGGGTGACCAGATGGGAAGTTCCCTACTGGAAGGAAAATCACAGTCACCGGAGTTCGTATGACTAGAATATGGGTCTGGCTGGTCTTAGGTGGACTGGACAGCATGACGGATGAGTAGTTGAAATTTGGGGTAATTAGATGATCGATGAATAGTAACGATGAATAGTAACAATGAATAGTGACGATGAATAGTGATGGTGAATAGTTCGTATGAACAAACGATGAATAGTGACGATAAACGAACGATGAACGATGAATAGGAACTTTGAACGAACGATGAACGATCGAATGATCGAATGAACGAACGATCGGAATTTCGGCATCATAACGGCAGGAAAAAGATTATTTGGACGAACGAACGGACGAACGATCGAACGATCGGATGAACGGACGAACGAACCATGAACGATCGGACGAACGAACGAACAAACTAAGAACAGGTGGACGAACGATCGAAGAACGACCGAACGATCCTTGTGCTAGTGTGTGCTTGTGTGGGAAGTGGAGTGGGAGTGGGCGTGTGGGGGGGGAGGGAGTTGCCATGAAATGGCTTGGGGTGGGATGAGAGGAGGCCCTTGCCCCTCTATTTATAGCCATGGTGGGGGGATTAGGGGGAGGGATGAGGGGACTAGTGGGTGGATGAGAGGATTAGTGGGTGATTAGCATGGATTTGTCTTATATGAGTGTAATTAGCTTGTAGAGCTCACCGTATGACACCGGAGGCATACGTATACGTATGAGCATGAGGAAAGTTATGGAGAAAATATTTGTAGGGACTTCAAAAATGATTCTGAAGGTATTTCTTAGGAAGAAAATACTTGTAGATATATCGGTGGAATATTTGGGCAGTATTTCTGGAAAGAAATTGAGGGTGATCCCTGGGGAAATATTTGTAGGATATTTTGAGGAGGATTTTAGAGAGAATATAGACCACTATAATTTTATTTGTTGATATCAACTCGCAAACAAACATTTTGAAATGAAATTTGAAATTCATTTTGAATTTAGAGCAAGTTTGAGAAATTTCCAAGATTTGAATATTTGGGATGCTACAAATCTACCCCACTTAAAAGGAATCTCGTCCTCGAGATTCGACTTAGAAGGGTTATGGGTATAGCTTTACTTCAGCTACATATCTTTACTTTGCAGACTCTTCGAGGAGATGGAACTTCAACAAAATCTGGCCTTTGAGGAGCATCTGGCTGCTGATTGCAAACGCTGATTCTGGCTACTCAAGGATCATCTTCAGGCTTCTAGGTTTCGCTTGGCAGCTAGCTTATTGAAGAAGCATTAATGCCAACACACAAACCTTCCTCTTGCGAACTTCCACATGGATTCCTTCCTTGATTGGTCTTCTAGTGCTTCATCAACAAAACTTGGGTGACCACTTCTCATCCAGGAACTTATAAGCTTTGATGATCTGGTCCTTCACAAGCTTCCTACATGCCTTCTTCTTTTTCTCCACAGCAGGAACCTTACTGGGACACTACCCCACTTAAAAGGAATGAGGGTAGAACTCTTGAATCTCGGGGATTTGAACTCCTTGAAGTACCACATAACAAGGGTGTTACGGGGCCTTCTTCTACTGCTGCTTGAGCAGACTGCGGAGAGATGACTGACATAGGGTTGATTCTGGGAGACCTTCTTCTTATCTTCTCTTTGCTTTTTCTTTTCTCTTCTTACTGCCTCTTTCTTTCTCTTTGCTCTTCCCACTAGAGGATTCTATCAAAGAGTATTACCATCATACAGAGGAGGAAACCGAAGATGTTGAACCATGTACAACAGTCTTCAACCCAAGAATCACCAAGCATTGTGATCTTAGGAGCAAGGGAGTGGGAAAAGGAGTTGCTTGCGATTTGGCAGAGGGGATTTTATCGGGATTGTTTTGCTTTGAGTGAGATGGGGATTGAGGGAGCTGGTGGGGGGGATTTTATAGGAGAGCAGTATGAAAGGGTGTGGAGTGGTGGTGATGGAGCAGGTGCTATGCGGCAGCGGGTGCGATGGAGGGGGGCCTGTTGTCGGCGACAATGGCGGCGGTGGGTGCGCTGCAAAGGGGTGTGGGGAGGTGGTAGTGCGCATGGAGGCTGGCACGCATGCGGGGGCATGGGTGGGTGGTGGGGTCAATGACCCTGATGTTTGTGGTCTCTGGTTCCAAGAATCCTTGCCTCTCTGCATGGTAATAACTCCTTTTGTCCTCTTTTTCTGTTTACTTTGACTCAAGGGCAGTGCTTTGATTCTCACGGTCGGTCCCTTTTGACTGAGCGGCTGGATAGGTTTCTTCTGTAGCTTGTTCCAGGCTTCAAGGGTAAGCTTCCTGGTATCTTCTTGGGTAAGGCTCTTTTCTCTTGAGATGTGTTAAGATGAGAATGGAAGCATAAGGTGAGGATTAGCTCTAATTTGTTATCTATGTTTTAAGAGAAAACCTTTCTTAAAAGAAAGCAAACACACGAGCTCAGCGATGATAAGCACAAACAAATCAAATGTTTTGAATAAGGGAAGAATAGAGTTTTTCCAAAGCACGGACTACTCAGATTCGGGGGCTAAGCATAACTACTATTGCTCGGCTCCTGAATTGAGAACTATGCTAAATGCAACTTAAGAGCACTAATGTTAAAGCATCACATATGCACTCAAAAGGGGAGAAAACATCAAGCGAAATTCATTTTGAAATGCCCTAGGGGGCCACACAATTAGAGTTTTTCAAAACACGGGGCTACACGGTTACCTCTCATACATGCAGGGTTCTAGCCAAAGTGAAGAAAAACTTCACTACCCAATGCATGCAGAGGACTGGGCATAACTAACTTCAGACCAGACAACTTCTCTTCTAGCAAGGCTGGTGCACAACTTCAATCTGAGACATCTCCTGGATGGGTCAAGAGGGAGATGATGTTGATGACTTCTTCTAGCGGCGACTGAGATGGCAAGATGGGGTCGAACTCTTCTTCAAGCTGGACTGGCTCTTGTAGCTCCTCAGAGGGCGGCGGTGCTGGTGGGGTGCTTGCAGCTTCTTCCTTGACTTCAAGGTATGGTGCTAGAATCTTCTTCATGGTGAGGGGCTCAAACAACTCCGGCGGGGGATCTTGGGAGGATTCAGGGTGCTCTTGCTTATTTATAGCCTGAGGGAATGTAACACCCTAAAGTTCAAATTTGTGAAGACAAGGAAAAATTCTCAAAATTTTAAAACAAAACACCTTTCCTTAAAGATAATCATAATTTAGAAGTTTCCACTCATGAATATGTTAAAAATACATAATTAGAGATACTTAGATAATCTAAATTGCCTTTGGGTTAGGTTATACAAGAGAATTATGATTAAACTATTTCTTAATATATATAAGTCTACAATATAAATTTGATTTCCCTAGAACTAATAAGGTATGGATTATTCTCTACCATATGATTGAAAGCTTGTCTAAAAGAACTAAAATAAATAAAGAAATATATAAAATACGTTTTTGCACAGATATGGTTTGCAAATGAACTAGTCACAAGCTTGGATTTAAATTTGAATTCAAAATTTAATTTTGGAAATAGGAAAGAAAGGGGAAATAAGAAAAGAGGAGGAATATAAAACAAAAATATAAATAATATATATAAATAAATAGATTCAAAATTAATATCCTTAACTTCACAAAAATAAGTTGAAATGATGAGCCATAGTGATTTGAATTTAAGTTTGAATTCAAATTGGATTTGAAAATGGAGAAAAGAAAATAGAAAATAAAAAGAAAAAGAATAAAAGTCTTCATGGGCCGGCCAGACCCATTTCAGCCCACCTAAGGAACTTCAGCGCGCGGCCCACTCACCCGATCCCTGGCGCCGACAACCTGGGCCCACTTGTCAGCTGCTTACACACCGCGCGCGCGCCTTCGTCTATGACAGTCGGGCCCATCCGTCAGCCGGGGCATCCCTTCGCGCGCTGGTCTCGCGTGCTCGCTGCTGACGCTTACACTCGGGGCCCACTGGGCGGTCTCTCGCCCCGCGCTCGCCTGCGCTCGGACTCACTGCTCCGCGGGGCCCGCATGTCAGCTCGTTCTCTCGCAACGGAAACGCGTGCGATCCCGCCATGGCCGTCGCCGGGAATCTCGTTCCTCGCTCGGACTCCGCTTTCCATGACCTTGGGGTATAAAGCCGAAGCTCCGCGACCCTCCCTTCCTCACCGGTAGTCGCAACCCCTCGCCAGCCACCTAACCGCCGTCGTGAGTTCCTCGGGCCAAGTACGCCGCCGTGACCAAAACGCGTGGTCGTCGGCGTCGGATCCCCGGTGATCGGCCTTGGAGCGTCTCCAAGACTATTCGAAGGGTGTCGTGTCGTTCGCGGGCGAAGTCGGCCACTGGGCGTGGCGCAATTCGTCGTCGAACTTCGACTCACCGCCGCGGATCCGCCTTCGTCGTCGCCGAACCCTCTGCGCGCCGAGACCGCCGGTAAGATCAACTCCAGTGAGTTCGCCGTCCCCTAAACACCATGTAGCAGTCTTTAATTGAGCGCTAGGGCCACTGGAGCGTGTGATTGGGTTTCTCCGGCGATGGTCCGCCGTATGGCTTGGGCGGCGCCGCCGTCCCGAGCTGGGGGATTGGGGGAAAGCGCGGTGGCCGTCGATCTCCCAGTGAACGGTTCAGATTAGAAGCAGGCGATACCCCTTCGGGATATTAAATCGGGACCGTGGGTCTTCGATCGGACGAATAGGATTAGATTTAAAATCCTCGCCGTTGATCTCTGATCCAAGGATCAGGACTGCGTACCGCTTCGGCGCCCTCCGGATTTAATCTGAGCCCTCGGTGTTTAATCCAACGGCCGAGATCGCACCGTACCCCTTCGCGGGTCATTTTGTTAAAAGAGCCCCTCGGCTTTCACGGAATAAACCTGCCGTCCCTCGGGCACTGTTCCCTGTGTCTGGGACGACTTACACCGAGCCCCCTGACCTTTCTTATAATTGAGGCCCAGTCCAGTGAATAAGAAAATCATAGAAAATGATTTAGAAAATGATTTTTAGTGTTAAAATAAATCCAGAAACTTAATTAATTCATAACTAATTCATTTTAGCTCCAAATTGAGTCATTCCAATTCCTAAAATTTTGTAATAATACTCTCTACCATTTAGAATCACTGTTTTGACATGAACTCTGTCAGAAAAATTTATTTATCATTTAATCATATTATAACCACCTTAAATCTTAGGAAATTCATAACTTGAATTCTACAACTCCAAAATTAATAATCCTTTTTCCTGTAATCTTATTTTAATATGTAGATTATTAATATGTATTTTGGCATACATGTTTGGTGTAATGTTAATCTTGCCTATACACTGTTTGTTTGTATTGCTACGACTAGTGCGAGGTCACGAGTCATCTGAAGAATCATCCTGGTACCTGGAATCTCAAGGCACAGGCAAGTTGTGCCCTTGATCACTTCTTTTTACCTAGCCATGTTCTGATTAATTATAATGATCTGCATAGGTTAATTTTGACGGGACCCAATAGGTTACCCTAGTTTGTCTATCTTTATACCTTGATTACCACTGAACTTTCTGGGTAGTTCTTGCTAGTGCTATATGTGGTTTTGGGTATGGAGATACACTATTCATGATTACACTTTTGTTATCAGTTGTTATTTATTGTTCATGATAAGATCATTATGTTAATTGGAACATGGAGCGACCACCCGGGAAAACAGTGCTACCACAAGGGTGGTATGGGACGCCCTTGGCTGATTAATTAGGAAAGCTAGTGGAAGACTACCTTACCCGAAAGGGGCAAGGGCAGTAGGGGAGAGGTCAGTGTAGGGAGGCCCTCGGGAGGATTTTGCTGCGATGGCGGTCCTGCAAGGGATTCCTGCACTGGATCTTCCTATAAACTGTAGCGGGTTTTCTGAAGCTAGTGGAACTTTGTAAAGGCCTCGTAGTGTTACCCTGCCTCGCCTCCTCGGCAGAGGTGTATGGGAAGTCGCGATCCCTTGGCAGATGGGTAACATGACTTGTGGGTAAAGATGCGCAACCTCTGCAGAGTGTAAAACTGGTATACTAGCCGTGCTCACGGTCATGAGCAGCTCGGACCCTCACATGATTAATTTATGGAACTAAATTCAATTTGTCATATGCATTGCATCGCAGGTGATGTGGTTACTTTTGTTCTATTACTTAATTGGGGTTGGTATTTACTTATACTTAGTAACTGCTAATAAAATTTTGACCAACTTTAAAAGCAATGCTCAGCTCTAACCATCTTCTTTGGTAAGCCTTACACTTCACGTGAGCTCCCACCTTTGGCGAGTTCATGCACATTATTCCCCACAACTTGTTGAGCGATGAACGTATGTGAGCTCACTCTTGCTGTCTCACATACACCACAGGTCAAGAACAGGTACTGCAGGATGATGCTCATGGAGGATGCTGCGATGAGTTCGTGAGTGGTCTAGGTCGTCGTCTCCCAGTCAACTTTGGGTTGCTGGACCGTTGTCTCCTTATAATGTAATTATTTATTTTGTATAGAACTCCTGTTATATATAAAGATGTGACATTCGATCCTGTGCCACTATACATCATATGTGTGAGACTTGGTCCCAGCATACCTGGTGTTTATGTTCGCGCCCGGGTCTTGGTGCCCCCGAAATCCGGGTGTGACAGAAGTGGTATCAGAGGAATGTTGACTATAGGACGAAACCTAGATAGAACTGGACAACCATTAACTACTTACCTTTGCTACTCTGATTCTTTCTAAAACTTTTCTTAATCTTTTCTCATCTATTTCCGCTTTACTCTGATTATCCTTACCTTTTCTTCCTAAAGACAAATGTGGATTTCACACATTGAAATCCTGTGCCTAAAGTGACCATTAGGAATAGGAGACCTACTCTTAGGAACAAAAAAACAAAACTATTTTTGTAGGTATCTATACACTTGAATGTTTGTTCTTATGAAATTTGTCTGATTTGGATCTTTGATTGATTGTGATGAGTTGTGGAGTAGTGTCCACAATTGCATCTACATATACTTAGGCATAAAAAAATATATAAGATAACTAATCAAACTTAGATTGTCCGTCATTAAAAAAAATGTATCTAGCTTAATAGATCCACGCTATCTTAAAAGACTCTCTCTTAACTTAATAGATCCATCTCATTTTAACAGATTCTCTCTTATCTTAATAGATTCATCTTATTTTAAAAAGATTTTATGTCATCCTAATAGACCTAACTGACCTCAAAAGATTTTACCTTATCCTTATGGATTCACATTGCCCTAATTAGCATATTGATCCCACTCTAGAATAACAACCATGTGATAATCCAAAATTTATTTAGATCTTAACCGGTCTAATCTAGTGATATTCAACCTAAACTAGATTTTATTTAATCTATTATGATCTAATTCAAAGTAATTAGATATTGTCTAGACTAATCCGGTGATACCAATCTAGATCCCATCTAAACTAATATGATCCAATCTAAAGTGAGTTATTTAATAAATTAGTTAGTACTAGTGAAATGGATTAGACCTCACTCCTATAAAAATGATTTAAGCTAAATTGATGCCCTAGATCAACTTGGCCATACACAACAACTCGACCTATATAACAAGTTACATAACTTACCCAATCAATAGAGTCTTAATGGATTGCATAATTTATCAACCACCACCTGACATCAAACCAGATTTTGACCTACATCATGTAGTCTATCTCACCCATATATATCTCTCATCTTGACAGATTCTATCTTACTCTTGGATACTCACCTTATACGATTGGTTACCCCAATCTGGACATAAAACAAAGATTAAGCCCTACTAAAGAATCTTCAGAATATAACCAGCTACTAGCTTATTTTATCCGCTTATTGAATAATTTCCTTTGCAAAACTATTACCATATGCTTCCAACTTTCATGGTCAATACCATGAAAGGAAAGATTATCACGCAACAGCAAACAGAAATGAATTCTCCAAATCCTCCACCTATTGAAACCGAACAAGTGGTTGCTGCCCAAAGACTGGTAATACAACAATTAACAGACCTGGTGACCGAGATGCAAAACCAGATAAGACAACAACGCGAGGAAATACGTCAGGTCCGCCAAGAAATAAGGCAAGCACGGTTGGAGAGACAACAACAACAACAACTTCCACTACCACCACCAGCTCCACCAAGCTACATAGATATAAATTATGATGATTTGTAAGATCTAGATGTTACTTTAGTTAGTAGATGATATGATATTATTTTAGAAGGAACAATAAGGTCTATTGACCCTACGTTTTGTTAAAGAATTATACCTCATGCTGAGATTTCTTTGTTTGTGCATATGTTCCGAGAACAATATGAATATACATCCCTTTCCTTACAAATCTCGAGGACGAGATTATTTTTAAGGGGGGTAGGATTTGTAACACCCTAAAGTTCAAATTTGTGAAGACAAGGAAAAATTCTCAAAATTTTAAAACAAAACACCTTTCCTTAAAGATAATCATAATTTAGAAGTTTCTACTCATGAATATGTTAAAAATACATAATTAGAGATACTTAGATAATCTAAATTGCCTTTGGGTTAGGTTATACAAGAGAATTATGATTAAACTATTTCTTAATATATATAAGTCTACAATATAAATTTGATTTCCCTAGAACTAATAAGGTATGGATTATTCTCTACCATATGATTGAAAGCTTGTCTAAAAGAACTAAAATAAATAAAGAAATATATAAAATACGTTTTTGCACAGATATGGTTTGCAAATGAACTAGTCACAAGCTTGGATTTAAATTTGAATTCAAAATTTAATTTTGGAAATAGGAAAGAAAGGGGAAATAAGAAAAGAGGAGGAATATAAAACAAAAATATAAATAATATATATAAATAAATAGATTCAAAATTAATATCCTTAACTTCACAAAAATAAGTTGAAATGATGAGCCATAGTGATTTGAATTTAAGTTTGAATTCAAATTGGATTTGAAAATGGAGAAAAGAAAATAGAAAATAAAAAGAAAAAGAATAAAAGTCTTCATGGGCCGGCCAGACCCATTTCAGCCCACCTAAGGAACTTCAGCGCGCGGCCCACTCACCCGATCCCTGGCGCCGACAACCTGGGCCCACTTGTCAGCTGCTTACACACCGCGCGCGCGCCTTCGTCTATGACAGTCGGGCCCATCCGTCAGCCGGGGCATCCCTTCGCGCGCTGGTCTCGCGTGCTCGCCGCTGACGCTTACACTCGGGGCCCACTGGGCGGTCTCTCGCCCCGTGCTCGCCTGCGCTCGGACTCACTGCTCCGCGGGGCCCGCATGTCAGCTCGTTCTCTCGCAACGGAAACGCGCGCGATCCCGCCATGGCCGTCGCCGGAAATCTCGTTCCTCGCTCGGACTCCGCTTTCCATGACCTTGGGGTATAAAGCCGAAGCTCCGCGACCCTCCCTTCCTCACCGGTAGTCGCAACCCCTCGCCAGCCACCTAACCGCCGTCGTGAGTTCCTCGGGCCAAGTACGCCGCCGTGACCAAAACGCGTGGTCGTCGGCGTCGGATCCCCGGTGATCGGCCTTGGAGCGTCTCCAAGACTATTCGAAGGGTGTCGTGTCGTTCGCGGGCGAAGTCGGCCACTGGGCGTGGCGCAATTCGTCGTCGAACTTCGACTCGCCGCCGCGGATCCGCCTTCGTCGTCGCCGAACCCTCTGCGCGCCGAGACCGCCGGTAAGATCAACTCCAGTGAGTTCGCCATCCCCTAAACACCATGTAGCAGTCTTTAATTGAGCGCTAGGGCCACTGGAGCGTGTGATTGGGTTTCTCCAGCGATGGTCCGCCGTATGGCTTGGGCGGCGCCGCCGTCCCGAGCTGGGGGATTGGGGGAAAGCGCGGTGGCCGTCGATCTCCCAGTGAACGGTTCAGATTAGAAGCAGGCGATACCCCTTCGGGATATTAAATCGGGACCGTGGGTCTTCGATCGGACGAATAGGATTAGATTTAAAATCCTCGCCATCGATCTCTGATCCAAGGATCAGGACTGCGTACCGCTTCGGCGCCCTCCGGATTTAATCTGAGCCCTCGGTGTTTAATCCAACGGCCGAGATCGCACCGTACCCCTTCGCGGGTCATTTTGTTAAAAGAGCCCCTCGGCTTTCACGGAATAAACCCGCCGTCCCTCGGGCACTGTTCCCTGTGTCTGGGACGACTTACACCGAGCCCCCTGACCTTTCTTATAATTGAGGCCCAGTCCAGTGAATAAGAAAATCATAGAAAATGATTTAGAAAATGATTTTTAGTGTTAAAATAAATCCAGAAACTTAATTAATTCATAACTAATTCATTTTAGCTCCAAATTGAGTCATTCCAATTCCAAAAATTTTGTAATAATACTCTCTACCATTTAGAATCACTGTTTTGACATGAACTCTGTCAGAAAAATTTATTTATCATTTAATCATATTATAACCACCTTAAATCTTAGGAAATTCATAACTTGAATTCTACAACTCCAAAATTAATAATTCTTTTTCCTGTAATCTTATTTTAATATGTAGATTATTAATATGTATTTTGGCATACATGTTTGGTGTAATGTTAATCTTGCCTATACACTGTTTGTTTGTATTGCTACGACTAGTGCGAGGTCACGAGTCATCTGAAGAATCATCCTGGTACCTGGAATCTCAAGGCCCAGGCAAGTTGTGCCCTTGATCACTTCTTTTTACCCAGCCATGTTCTGATTAATTATAATGATCTGCATAGGTTAATTTTGACGGGACCCAATAGGTTACCCTAGTTTGTCTATCTTTATACCTTGATTACCACTGAACTTTCTGGGTAGTTCTTGCTAGTGCTATATGTGGTTTTGGGTATGGAGATACACTATTCATGATTACACTTTTGTTATCAGTTGTTATTTATTGTTCATGATAAGATCATTATGTTAATTGGAACATGGAGCGACCACCCGGGAAAACAGTGCTACCACAAGGGTGGTATGGGACGCCCTTGGCTGATTAATTAGGAAAGCTAGTGGAAGACTACCTTACCCGAAAGGGGCAAGGGCAGTAGGGGAGAGGTCAGTGTAGGGAGGCCCTCGGGAGGATTTTGCTGCGATGGCGGTCCTGCAAGGGATTCCTGCACTGGATCTTCCTATAAACTGTAGCGGGTTTTCTGAAGCTAGTGGAACTTTGTAAAGGCCTCGTAGTGTTACCCTGCCTCGCCTCCTCGGCAGAGGTGTATGGGAAGTCGCGATCCCTTGGCAGATGGGTAACATGACTTGTGGGTAAAGATGCGCAACCTCTGCAGAGTGTAAAACTGGTATACTAGCCGTGCTCACGGTCATGAGCAGCTCGGACCCTCACATGATTAATTTATGGAACTAAATTCAATTTGTCATATGCATTGCATCGCAGGTGATGTGGTTACTTTTGTTCTATTACTTAATTGGGGTTGGTATTTACTTATACTTAGTAACTGCTAATAAAATTTTGACCAACTTTAAAAGCAATGCTCAGCTCTAACCATCTTCTTTGGTAAGCCTTACACTTCACGTGAGCTCCCACCTTTGGCGAGTTCATGCACATTATTCCCCACAACTTGTTGAGCGATGAACGTATGTGAGCTCACTCTTGCTGTCTCACATACACCACAGGTCAAGAACAGGTACTGTAGGATGATGCTCATGGAGGATGCTGCGATGAGTTCGTGAGTGGTCTAGGTCGTCGTCTCCCAGTCAACTTTGGGTTGCTGGACCGTTGTCTCCTTATAATGTAATTATTTATTTTGTATAGAACTCCTGTTATATATAAAGATGTGACATTCGATCCTGTGCCACTATACATCATATGTGTGAGACTTGGTCCCAGCATACCTGGTGTTTATGTTCGCGCCCGGGTCTTGGTGCCCCCGAAATCCGGGTGTGACAGGGAAGACTGGAATTCCTTCCAAGACTATGGCTCCTTCTGGGAGTTCCCAAGCCTTCTTTTCTCCTCTGGTAGAGACCGGGTGACCGTCAAGAAATCTTCAGCTCCCCTGGGTTGAACTGGGTTGGATGGAGCGGGCTCTTGGATCCGTAGGGCTCTACGTTGGTTATGGGTTACCAAGTAGGCCTCCATCAGCTTCTGGACGTGCTCATCTTTAGCTTGCTTCAGGGCTTCAACAGCAATGGCTTCACGACTTTCCAAGGCAGTTGCACGGGCTTGAGCTGTGGTGATCCACATGGAGCTGACGGTTGCGCTTCTCTGCATCTTCTGCTCGGGCAATCATCTGACGGTGGTGCCGAGCCAAGAAATCATACTGTGCATCCAGGGTGAGCAGGTAGGCAGTGAGGTACACGACTAAGGGGTCGTCCTCAAGCAGCTGCTGCCCTTCCAATGCACGCATCCTGGCCATCCAGACTGGACGATCTCTCTGAAAGGGCGGAAAGAATCTGAGCGAGGTGTCGGCCACTTCTTCTTCATAGATCTAACACAGGGCCCTCAATGCCTTGCGAGCGACGACTTGGCAGGTGTCTTTGAATCTATGCCCAGCAGCAGTGACACTCCATTCCACATGGTGCGGACTGGATCCAATGTATACAGTCATGACACACTTCTCTGTGCCATGCTCGATGAATTCACGACCATCATACTCTGGCTGGCTCCTGATTCCGAGGCGGACTATGCATGCTCTCAGCAACTTGGGGAAACCATCTTCATTCTGGCAAAAGCTGGTTTGGCAATGGACCTCCATTTGACTTCTGAGAGAAGGAAAGGGTAAAGCATTTTTGAAATCAAGGGATGAGAGCAAGATTTTTTTAAAGAAAATAGTATTGACCCAAAACTTTTGATCAGGCTAAGGGTTATGTCCTGCAGCCAACCTAACAGCTCTGATACCACCTGAAGCGCCCCAATCCTCTGGGACTCAAATGTGATACAATTACTAGTCCCAGGAGGCTAGTGAACACATTTATACATCAGATGATTACAGATCTGCTTAAACGAGACAAACCTATAAAGGTGGCGATCAACTTTAAGAGTTGGTCCACAACTCGGGACATATCATCAGAGTGGGGCTGAAGCAGCCCGATATACGCAGCGAAGTAATTCAGCGGTCCAACAGCCACAGGCAAGGTTGGGAACAGTTGTAACTCTTACCCGATCTCCTTTTTCTGAAAAACAACAAATAAGCAAGGGTTAGTACAAACGTACTCAGCAGCCCACCTTCACCCGCGGAATGGGGAAATCAGATATAATGTATGGAATATGTGGAGCTCAGGATATTTTGCAGAAACAACAATATTTTATGCAGGGTTGTTTTGTAAAACATTTTGTACTTTTTCAAAGCGCATCCTCTCCCAAAGGAGCAGGAAGTTTTTCAATATTAGAACAAAATCCCCTGGACTAAACCATCCAGGTATCTCAGCAGTTTCCCACTGGTTTTCATTTTCAAAAACAGCTACTGGACTTCCCGTCCACCATAGCTCACGGCTAAACCGCCGGACCTTTTAAAAACCACTTTTCTCAAACGCACCCTTTTTTGAAAACAAAACATTAATTGCCATACCATACCAGACTCGTCCATACCAATGGACATGGACTATTCGAATAGGTTTTCAAACTCTACGCAGAGGGGTACACTTTACCCACTAGTCTGGTTTCTGCGATCTCACCATCGTGAGACCTGAATGCCGAATCTCTTTCTTTCCTCGCACGTCCTAACCTTAACGGTTATACCGGAAGGAGTCAGGCCACCGCCATGCCCAAACCGGACAAAACATTCCCCCTCCTTATCCTCCCGGTGCTCCCCAGCCTTCATAACCCTGGGGTTTAACCGTACGAGTTCAGATTGAGTGACTGCCCACACAGTCTCGAGTGGTTGTACTTATCATGAGTACAGGTAGTGAAGGATGACAAACCGGTCCTTATATGAGGGGACAATCCTTCTGCTCACGCCTAAACCAGCTGAGCCATCACCTTAGGCCCTCCCCTAAACCAGGGAGTCCCTGATCATCCCTACTCAAAGGTGATAAGGGTGAAAGCCCTTCATCAAACACATTTTGAATAGCATTTTCATTTGAAAACTCACACCTTTCCTCAAATCATTTGTAACAATTATATCAGGGATTGATTGCAGCAAGCGGCTAGGTGGCCATAATAACTTGTCTCAAAATCATATTATGCATAAAATAACAGGCTGAGGGTTGTGGTTGAAAAATCATAGGTAATTTATGCATCAAAGGGATCCAGTGAGCTTGCCGTGCTTATCCGGCGAAGGGGGGAAGCTCGCGGAACTGGCTTCTGGCTCCACCGCCTGGCGTAGACTTGCAGATCTGGCCTCCACGAGACGGCACGAACGCTCCGACAACTATGCGACATGAACAAGCAAACATACAAACCAGCAAGTATACCAACAAATATTTAGTATAGTCGTCAGAATAGCGATATATGGATGGGTAGAGTCCTGAGTAGAATCTGTGTCATGTGGTGTTGTGATATTACTAGTGGTGGAGCGGAGGTGCTTACCAAGAGAGTGGACTGGAGGTGAAGCGACACTATGCGTGTAGCCGGCAGAGCGGAGTAACTGAGTGGGTGGGGTGTTTGCCTTGGCTGAGGGTGTTGAGTGTGTGTGGAGAGGGAGAGGGTAGCTGGGTGTATTTATAGCTGGGTATATGTGGTGTAGCACAGCGAAGTTCACTGTTGGTGAGAATAGTGACGAATGAATCGTCTGACTTAGTATGAACAGGAGAGTTATAGGCAGAATATGGGACAAGAGTATTTTGGGAGTTTTCTGGAACATGAACCATGCTTAAGGGATGACATGGTTGGATAGGGAATAGTTTGACAAGAATTTTAGAAACAAGAATGACTGAAATCTGAGTTTGGATGGAGGAGTTTTAGATTTTATAATCATAGGGAGAAAAAGAAAAGAAAAGGAATATTCTAGAATTTGAATATTTAGAGATATTTGGAAAATCAAAAATACAAATGTATTTTTGAGCGGGGTGCGAGGAATTATTTTTGGGCTTTTCTTGGGCAAAGGTTTATGTTGGTAGAAACTGTTCCTACCTATTGTGTCACATCAGACACAAGTAAGGCGGGACCCAAATTGCTGGAATGTTGTGGTATTCTGGTCCAAGTGGGCTATGGTATCTTGGGCCAGGTTTTATAGGATTGAAGACGTATCCATACAAACATGGTTCGCCTTTCTTTTTGGAAGTCTGGCTTGAAAGAATCCCAAAGTTAAGCGTGCTCAACTTGGAGAAATCTGGGATGGGTGACCAGATGGAAAGTTCCCTACTGGAAGGAAAATCACAGTCACCGGAGTTCGTATGACTAGAATATAGGTCTGGCTGGTCTTAGGTGGATTGGACAGCATGACGGATGAGTAGTTGAAATTTGGGGTAATTAGATGATCGATGAATAGTAACGATGAATAGTGATGGTGAATAGTTCGTATGAACGAACGATGAACGATGAACGATCGAATGATCGAACGAACGAACGATCGGAATTTCGGCAGCATAATGGCAGGAAAAAGATTATTTGGACGAACGAACGGACGAACGATCGAACGATCGGACGAACGGACGAACGATCGATCGAACGATCGGACGAACGAACGAACAAACTAAGAACAGGTGGACGAACGATCGAAGAACGACCGAACGATCCTTGTGCTAGTGTGTGCTTGTGTGGGAAGTGGAGTGGGAGTGGGCGTGTGGGGGGGAGGGAGTTGCCATGAATGGCTTGGGGTGGGATGAGAGGAGGCCCTTGCCCCTCTATTTATAGCCATGGTGGGGGGATTAGGGGGAGGGATGAGGGGATTAGTGGGAGGATGAGAGGATTAGTGGGAGATTAGCATGGATTTGTCTTATATGAGTGTAATTAGCTTGTAGAGCTCACCGTATGACACCGGAGGCATACGTATACGTATGAGCATGAGGAAAGTTATGGAGAAAATATTTGTAGGGACTTCAAAAATGATTCTGAAGGTATTTCTCAGGAAGAAAATACTTGGAGATATCTCGGTGGAATATTTGGGCAGTATTTCTGGAAAGAAATTGAGGGTGATCCCTGGGGAAGTATTTGTAGGATATTTTGAGGAGGATTTTAGAGAGAATATAGACCACTATAATTTTATTTGTTGATATCAACTCGCAAACAAACATTTTGAAATGAAATTTGAAATTCATTTTGAATTTAGAGCAAGTTTGAGAAATTTCCAAGATTTGAATTTTTGGGATGCTACAGATGAGAAGTACCAAGACAATTTTAACCAACTAAAGTTGAGATTGATGTTGCTACCAGTGTTGGTTATGCCAGATCTGCAGAAGGGATTTGACATTTATTGTGATGCCTGCGGCTAAGGCTTGGGATGTGTACTTATGCAGGAAGGACATGTGATTGCCTATGCTTCTCGTCAGTTACGGAAACATGAGTTGAACTACCCCACTCATGACTTATAACTAGCAGCCGTTGTGCATGCGCTTATGATTTGGAGACATTATATTATGGGAACCAAGTGTCAAGTGTATACGGATCATAAGTATTTGAAGTATATATTCACTCAGAAGGATCTCAACCTTAGGCAACGCCGTTGGTTGGAGCTTATTAAGGATTATGATTTGGAGATTCACTATCACCCGGGCAAGGCAAATTTGGTTGCAGATGCCTTGAGTCGAAAGGAGCATGTTCATTCAGCTGTTGTTGCCCAGCTACCTGATGAGACTGTTGAGGATTTCAGGAGACTTAACCTAGGGATAGTTGCTCACACTGAAGGAGTTACTATTGATGTGGAACCTACCTTGGAGCAAGAAATCCGCAAAGGACAAATTGGTGATGCTAAAATACAAGAGATCAAGGATCTGATTATTGAAGGTCGAGGTTCGGAATTCACGGAGGATGAGCAAGGCATCGTATGGTTCAAGGATAGGATATGTGTTCCTGATATTGAAAGCCTTCGTGAGACTATATTGAAGGAGGCTCATGACTCGGATTATTCTATTCATCCTGGTAGTACCAAGATGTATCAGGATTTGAAGCGGAAATATTGGTGGTATGGATTGAAGAGAGATGTGGCTGCACATGTGGCTATGTGCGATGTGTGTCAAAGAGTTAAGGCTAAACACCATAGGCCAACTGGACTACTGCATCCGCTGAAGATACCTGAGGGGAAGTGGGAAGAGATTGGTATAGACTTCATTACTGGATTTCCTCGCACCCTGAGAGGATATGATTCGATATGGGTTATTGTGGATAGACTGACCAAAGTGGCTCATTTCATTCCGGTCAAGACTACTTATAAAGTATCTCAATTGGCAGAGTTATATATGGCTCGGATTGTGTCTCTACACAGTGTACCGAAGAAGATCATTTTGGATAGAGGATCACAATTTACGCCTAGATTTTGGAAAAGTTTTCATGAGAATATGGATGTGAAGTTGAATTTTAGTTTGGCCTACTATCCTTATACTGATGGACAGACTGACAAGACTAATCAAGTATTGGAATACATGTTGAGAGCTTGTATCCTTTAGCATGGTTGTAGTTGGGACAAGAGTCTACCTTATGCTGAGTTCTCATATACTAGTTAATAGGCCAGTCTGAAGATGTCACCGTTCGAGACTCTGTATGACAGGAAATGCAGGACTCCTCTATTTTTGGACCAGACTAGAGGAAGACAGTTCTTTGGACCTAAACTTATTCAAGAGGTAGAAGAACAAGTCCGTATAATTTGGGAGAATTTGAGGGTAGCTAAAACCAGATAAAAGAGTTATGCGGAGAATAGAAGAAAACCGCTGGAATTTGAGGAAAGAAATCATGTGTACCTCAAGGTATCACCACTTCGTGGAATGAGGAGATTTAAAGTTAATAGCAAATTGTTCCCTCACTTTATTGGACCATTCAGAGTTTTTAGGTGAGTTGGAGAGATGGCCTATCAACTCGAGCTACCTGATGTGCATAATGTATTCCATGTATCTCAACTTAAGAAGCATCTCCGTGTCCCTGAGGAACAGTTACCAATGGAAGGGCTCAGTGTTCAGGGTGATTTGACTTACATAGAGTATCCTATTAAGATTCTTGATACATTGACTCGAGTTACAAGAAATAAAGTGATAAAGATGTGCAAAGTGCAATGGAGCCACCATGGAGAAGATGAAGCAACATGGGAAAGAGAATAAGAGCTTCAGATAGATTTTCCCATCTTTTCCCTAGTCTTTCTTAAATCTCGAGGACGAGATTATTTTTAAGGGGTGTAGGATTTGTAACACCCAGTTTGTAATATATAATAAAAGAGGAGAAAATTCATTTCCTATATTTTATGTGTGTGTTGAATCTATTTATCATCACATGTGAACACCATATTCAAACAACAAATAAATAATAAAAAGATACCCAAAATAAAACTTGCATCATGCTGGAATTTTATTTTGTGTGTGCATTTTGTGACAACATAAAATAATTTGAAAAGAAATATATTAATTCTCAAATAGGGATTTAAATCCTAAAGGAAATTCTAGGATTGAGAAAAAGAGAAGAAAACATTATACAAATAGGATAAAATAAAAATTTGAATGAATTAAAAATTTAGTTCATATTATTATAGACAGTTAACCTAGGTATGAACCTCACAACAAGTATGAATTCAAACTTGAAAGTTAAAAAGGAAAATAGAAATAGAAAAGAAAAGGAAAAGATTAAACCTATCAGTTCCTTGGGGCAAATCTGCACACCTTGGCCCATTTCCACCGTTGCTCAGCCCAAACCCGCTGTATCTATGCCATGCGAGACCCATGCGCCAGCTACTCCTGCGCTCCCGTCTTCCACCTCCGCGCAATAGAACGCCCATAACCCCCGCGCCCATAGGACTCCCCTCGACCGGCTACAAATGCGGGCCAAACCCCACTATACCTCCTCTTCCCTAGCCATCCGCAGGTCGTGATCAACCTGGGGCGTGAGTTAAACTAGTGGCGCCGCCATTTCCGTGGTGAGAACGAAGAGAGAGAGAAAGATGGAGCCGGATGCCGCTGCCTCATCCCACAAGGAGAGACCCAGAGAAAGATGGAGCTTCGGTGCCGCTGGTGCCGTGGGTGAATAGGGAAGTTGTTCCTGGGCTCAGTCGACCTCACTGGGCGAACAGAGAAGTTGGAGGCCGTCACCGGGGGAGCGTTCCGTGCGTTGCCGATGGGCCCTGACCGCGCGAGTCCTTCCTCGTCGCGTTGGGCAAGCTCATCGTTGGGTAAGAACACCACCATGTCGTCCTTATTTACCCTTGCAGCGCGTAGCTTTAGTGCTCTAGACAAATTTTGCCCCCGGGGTCTCGTTCCATAGTACCGCCGTATTCCCCGGTCAACAGCGCGCAAAGCAGAACCAGACGACAAGAGCTTCGTTGATTCGGCTAAATCCACCATCTCAATCTTGTGCTCATCCCTTTAAGACCAAATGCATCCCTAGAGCTTAGCCCCAACCGCCTGTCCATAATCATCCAAGCAAAAGCGTCTCGCAGAGAGGAAAGAGAGAGGGAGGAAAATGCCGCTGCTATGGCTCCTTGCCCTACCGGCGTTCGGTGTACACGGCATGGGCATAGGCAATCACTGGTGCGGGAGAAATTCATCAACGGTGGAGTGCTTCGATGGGCTAGCATGCGCCGCGCCATGGCCGGGATTGTTGCCGCCATGGACCCGTCGTCGGTATGGGTCTCTCCCACTATGATTTCATTGTCTTCGTCCCTTTTTATGACAATCCATGAGTAGATTGTACTCACGTGTTCGACGGCGTGGTGCCGTGACCAGTCATGGTGCCCTAGTGGCCCTCGGTTGCTCTGGTGCTATCTAGCGGAGAGAGAGTATGGGGCGAGAGGTGGAAGAAGACCTGGGAGCCGTAGATCTAGGGGTAGATGGCTGAGATTAGTCCATGTGATATCCCTTCAGCACTATAGAATCCGGGCAGCCGATGGGTGATCCAGCGGCTACGATCCAGTACCGGTTTGCGTGGGCGTCGATCTGATCTGGGCGGTTAAATGATAATCGTGCGACTGCTATTCACCAATACCTCTTCAGCCCTAGCAATTAGCACATGAGTCCCTGGCGAACTGTGAAATGAACCCGCGGTCCATAGGCTGTATAGAGAGATTTAATCTATGCCCCTGGAACTTACATTTTAGCCCCTGTAAAACCGCAGAATTGTGTGCGCTATTAGAAAAATAGAGAGAAGGGGAAATTAATATTAGAAATTGATTTGTAGTATTAAAATAAATTCAGAAACTTTATTAACTCATAGAAAATGCATATGAACTCCAAATTGAGCCATTCTAATTTCTATAATTTTATAATAATATTGTTTATCAATTAGTGCCACTGTTTTGTCATGAAAGCCACTTTAAAATTTATATCCTAATTAATCTTGTATCAAACACATAAAACCCTAGTAAATTCATAACTCCTCCGTTTTAACTCCGATTTGATCCGTTCAAGTTCCGTTAGTCTCATAGCAACGCGAAGATCATTATTATTTTGTTTGTACTTATGTTTGGTGTGATGTTAATTTTATCTATACCATGTTTGTTTGTATTGCTACGACTAGCGCGAGGACACGTGTCATCTGAATAGCAAGTTGGTACCTGGAATCTCAAGTGCCAGGCAAGTTGTGCCCATGATTCACTTTTGTTACCCAATAATGTTCTTTATAGTCATTTACCATGCATAGCTTTAATTTTGATGGGACCCGATAGGTCACCCTAGATTGTTTATCTCTTTACCTTGTTATCCCTGAATCACTTGGGTAGTTTTGCTATTGCTTTACATGGTTTTGGGATAATATTTTGTTATATCCATGTTCCAGTTATTTTGTTATTCTATTTATGTTCATGTCAAGATCATTATATTATTGTTAATTGGAACATGGAGCTTAACTTGAGAAACACGTGCCACAACAAGGGATGAATGAGACCCCTTGGCTAACTAATTAGGAAAGCTAGTGGAAGACTACCTTACCCGAAAGGGGCAAGGGCAGTAGGGGAGTTGCATGCAAGGAGGTTCTCGAGTTGATTTTGCTGCGATGGCGGTCAGACGAGGGATTCTTGCAAGTGCTCTTCCCATAAACTGTAGCGGGTTTTCGGAAGCTAGTGGAACTTTGTAAAGGCCTCATAGTGGATCCCTAGCCATTCACCTCGGTAGTGTCTAAGGGTCTAGCTAGCCCTGGCGACATGGGAAACACGACTTGTGGGTAAAGGGTACAACCTCTGCAGGATGTAAAACTGGTATACTAGCCGAGCTCACGGTCATGAGCAGCTCAGGACTCTCCGATGATTAATTTATGGAACTTAAATTTAATTTTGTCATTTGCATATGCATGGGTTTATTATTTATTATTAATTTTGTTCTATTACTTTATTTAAGGTTTGGTATTTACTTACACTTAGTAACTGCTAATAAAATTTTGACCAACTAATTAAAAGCAATGCTCAGCTTTAACCCTGTCATTGATTAGCCTTACACATCACATGAACTCCCACCTTTGTGAGTTCATGTCCACTGGTTCCCCACAACTTGTTGAGCTATGATCATGTGTGAGCTCACCCTTGCTGTCTCACACCCCCCACAGGAGAAGAACAGGTGGTTCAGGAGGAGCCACAAGGCGAGGAGTTTGATCTGATCTAGGTGGCGTTTCTCAGTTGACATTGGCGCCGACGATCCTTAGTTTGTTTTATATTTATCTTTTATTTTGTAGTAAGACTTCCGCTATGTAATAAATACTCTGATGTTTTGTGACATTTATCTCTATACACTTTGTTATTATATATGTTGTCTTCTTGGCGCATGTATGAGTTACACCTGGCTTTGTTCCTTAAAGCCGGGTGTGACAAATAGACCAGGTCTTTATGACCTCCTCAATGGGGACTAGGTTCTTTGGAACCGAACCTCGGTAAAACAAATCATCGTGTTCACTCACCTTAATCCTTGTTTGATTTGTTTTCCCCTCTCTAACATTTCCTTTCTAGTGTGAATTTGAGTTGGCAACCATACGTCATCTACAATCCTTGAGCAACTCCTAGCAAGAGAGATATTCTTTTGGACTTGAATTTAATTCTAACGCTAACCCCCGACCTTAGTGTGTGTTTAAGTTTATAAATTTCTAGGTGACTTTCAGAGGATCGTATTCGGATAGAAGTTCTGTAGCTCCAGCCCATAGTAGAAAAGCAGTCCCCGCATGAAGGGATGTAGGGGAAGCCCGAAGCCACGCTCGTAGAAGGAGTCCAGCACCACAATCTCGTCATCACACGGGGCCGGAGCACCACCTTCTTCCTCTAGATGCCAACCAGAGATTGACTCGGGAGGTAGAAACCCCCTTGTCTCTAGGTCCTCAAGGCGCTCCCGAGTGGCAGAGCACAAGGGAAAGGCGTCCATGGGGGAGAGGAAGAAACTCATGGAAGGGAGGTTGGTGCAAGAACATGAAAAGCTCTCCAAGGGAAAGAGGTGGTAGTTGCACAGTCGAGAAACACGGTAAGTGGAACCGACTCCAAGCACCTTCGTGTCCTATTTATACGCAAGAATAGGGAAGCGAAGCGGCGCCTAGAAGGTGGGCCCCCGCGGACAACACAAGAAAGTCCACTGCATCGGTATCTCTCCCTACCTCGAGCGCTGCGAGAGAAACTCTACGTTTTGTAGGGCTCACGCCGCTTTGAGCGAGGCGCCAGGAACCATGCGGGAGAAAGGTGTCAGTAACGGATAGGGTGGTTAACCACACCATCACCACCTATGCACGATCCGATGAGTGGGTCCTTTCACATCCCGTCAAAGGCGCCCACGTCGAGCGATGCCATGATGACTCCTGATGTTTACCATGCCGCCGCCATAATTGCCTCACATCAGGTATAAAACGAAATCCACTCCAACTCCTCACATAGAACCAGGGGTGGGTCAAGCAAGCTCCCATCGAGTCGCAAGTCAGGTGATCGGCCCATAGGTCATTTGCTCGGTCCCATGTCATGGTTGTACCTCACATTCTCCTGCGGCAACCCGATTGACGGGGTGGCCACAGCCCCCCTCCGATCGGTCAAATTATTCGGAGGGCCGATACGGGGTATAATAAGGAAGGACTTAATGAGATGCCCCAGTGGGTCGATCCCCCTAGTGGGACCGCTCGTTGAGATTAAGCCCTATAAAGGGTGGATGGATCTCACTTGGATAACCCATTTGAAGCCCAATGGCCCCTTCTCTCATGCTGACTAGGTCAGGGAAGACGACCCTCTCCTAAAAAGGGTCCGAAACCCCTTTCGGGGGGAGTCACGTGCATAACAAGAGCCGAGAGGCGCCTACGACCAACTCAAAGGGCCAAATCAGAAAGGGCCGACAAAAGGCAATTTCAAGACTTAACCAAGAGCAAAGTAAACGCCCAAGCAATCCTGAAGGATTACTTGGTGGCTCGGGGGCTACATCATGCTGATGCGCTTGCACGCACTCAAGCCACGCTTCGGCGGGCGCCACCCCCGGGAAACTACGAATGGGTCCGTCCCTAAAGACTACGCTGGACCCTGGCTCCGAGCAAAGTGACATAGCCCGATCCTAGTTCAAAAGCTATAATCATTAGAAAGTAAAGCCCCAAGATATCCTCAATGATTACTCATGGGCTCGGGGGCTCGGGGATTACATCATACGAATGCGCTCCTACGCACTCAATACTGCGATCCCCAGCAAGAAAGCCTCTGCCCGCCTTCGAGGAATCGCTCGAAGGCTCGGGGGGCTACTGTCAGGTACCAAGGAACCGGGTACCCTAAGAAGCCCGCAAACCTAGTGAGACAGACGAGCAAGCCCCCGCTGAGCAACCCAGCGAGGCGGGAGGGACGACTAAGTCCCCGCTGAGCAACCTAGGAAGGCGGGATGGACGACCCAGTCCTCGCCGAGCAACCCGGCGAGGTGGGACGAACGACCAAGTCCCTGACGAACAAACCTACAATAAGAAAGGGCCGATACGATACTATTAATTCATGTCAGTTGGACAATACGCGACATCACCAAACCAGGTCCGGGCCATGTGTACAGTACCGAGGGGGATCTCAACATCAGAGTCTCCACAGTAACGACAAACATACCAGAAATGACATGACAACATGCCATACCTGGTGTATGCCCACACATGTTGGAAGGTGACACAAAGGCCATGACGGAAGATGAAGCCAAACTAAACACGACCCTCAACCTCACCGTGAGCATGCTCTGTCGGACCCATCAGGTACTGCTACGTTGACATCGAACAAGCTACAGGGACTCGTACGTCGGATGGACGAAACGGAGCGCCATACCAAGAGTACAGAAGCGCACGACCCATCAGAAGGGGCCATGCCGCGTGCAAGCACACCCTACGATTGACTCTGGAGGCCCCGCCACACACTATCGCACGAGATGTCAGCTGGAGATCTTTCTTTCTCTCTCTCCCTCTCTCTTTCGCTCTGATGTAAGGCTCATCCCTTGAGGTATACAAGGGAGTCTCTCTCTCCCTCTTTTCAAACACAAGCACACTTGTTGTAACACGCTCCTAAGAAATACATCGATCAGCAATACACTAGACTAGGGCCATGACTCGAACCAGTATAACCCCCTGTGCCTCAGCTCCTTAGCTCGGATCCTTGTGATTCACCATTCGGATCGAGTCCGCGCGTGCACCCCCACCGAACACAAATCTATTGTCTCCCGGTTTTCGAAACCACGACACCACTATTGTCCGAATGCACCGAGAGCTAAGCGTAAGCGAAGTGTCGGACCAATGTGAGATAATATGGTGGGCCGATTGCTTGTCAATTCTTTGCTAGGAATCACCATCGCTAAGTGCCTGTTTGGTATGGCTCCAAAGCAAAACTTCAAGGAGGAGCTGACCAGAGCATGTCAAACACTCTAACTCCAGAGTTGTAAACTCTATGGAGTTTTTGGAGCTGCAGTACAATTTTTTGGAATACCTCTTTTGTTGCTTCGAAAACTCTAAAAAAGCAGCCTAGTCATAGAGCTTGGAGTTATTTACCCGCCACTGCCACCAGTTATGAGAAACAATCTAAACTCTAGAGCAGAGCTGCTCCACCCAGAGTTTTGGAGTAGAGCTGTTCTGGGATAGAGCAAAGCCATGCCAAAAACACACCCTAAATTAGAAACTCCGAACTAAGACTTGCTAGGAATCACCCTCGTTAAATTAGATTGTTTGAATATTAGAGATATTATATAGTTAGCCATTAAATTTGACTGAGACATTCAAACACTCTAACTAATATTTCAGTTGTTAGCGATTTTTAGCTAGAGACATCTAAACACCACTAGCTAATGGTATAGCTAAATATCAGGTGCATTCTCAACTATCTATTAGTTTACTAGTTGGTTTAATCTAGCTAAAATTAACTATTAGTCAGTCAGTTAATTTTACTAGTAATTTTTTAATGAAATAATTATTATCTCTAGTACATCAAACAGGACCATAGAAACTCGAACTTGATTTGGCTACCACAAAACTCAATTCCACACATAAAAGAGGATTGAAAAAATAAAGTATAGAGAAAAAATGTGCTCCAGATTGAGAAAGAATCTCTCCTTTACTCTTGTGACCGTTAAAGCCCACATGCCAACAGGGGCGAATTTCTGCACAAGCCACCGGGCAACGGATGAGGCAGTGCTGCTGGCCTTCAAGGCTGCTGCGGCCCGCGGCTAGAGCAACGTGCTCGGATGCTTTCCTTGTCCTCTTCTGGAAGCGACACTAAGGGAAGTTAGAGCCTAGCGCAGCAAAGGCACCGTTCGCCAGCACAGTGTCTGCCAGGAGATGGCACCCTGTTGCTCGGAGCATGGGCCCGGGATAAGTGACAGATGGGGGAGTAAAGGGTTAAGAAAAACAGATTGATACGACATCTTGAGGAATGAAGAAAAAATATACAGAAAAAAACATTGAGAAAGAATGATCTATATATGACAGCTTTTAGGGAAATAAGATTCTTTTTCTCAAACAAGACGTTCTTAAATACTTTTTAATGTTATTTTTGTCGGGAACCGTAATTAGGGGTACCCCAATGCACTTTAATCCGGCTGGAAAACATTTTCAGAACAGACCATAAAACGACCGATAAAACGTGGGCTTCGTCTACCGAGGGACGCGACCTCATCCGAGCCCAGCCTCGGGCAAGGACAGAAGTCCCGGACGAATTCACGCCTCGACCGAGCGTCCACTCAGTCAGCAGATGCACCCTTGGCTCGCCCGAAGCACAACTCGGGCAGACTTTGTCGTGCAGCGACCTCGTCCGAATCGCCTTACCAACCGACCGTATCGCATGCGCATTTAATGCGGGGATCGCCTGACACCTTATCCTAACACGTGTGCCTCAGTCGGCAAGGTCGAAGTGACCGCAGTCACTTCGCCCCCTTTACTGACTGTTCTGACACGAAAACAACGCTGTTCACCCCGCTCCAGCAACTGTGCCAGCTATCAGGGAAAGGCTGACAGCAGCAAGTCACGACCTCCCCCGAGTTCGGCCTTGGGCGCAACAGTGAGCTCTGCCTCGCCCGACCCCAACCTCGGCCTCAACTTCGGCCTCGGGAGAAGGTCACCGCCTCGCCTGACCCTGACCTCGGGAGAAGGTCTCCGCCTTGCCCGACCCTGGGCCTCGGCCTCAGCCTCGGCCTTGGAGGAGTCGTCGCCTTGCCCGACCTCAGCCTCGTATCAGCTACGCTACTGGGGATCCATCATTACCCTACCCCTAGCTAGCCGCCTCGGGCTACGAAGGAACAAGACCGGTGTCCCATCTAAGTTACCCCGGTAACAGGTAATGATGGCTCCCCGCGTGCGCCCATGACGTCGGGTGCTCTCAAACCCCCTACAGAAGCAAGGAAACATCAGCAGGATCCATGCCGCACCGCCAGATACGAGTCTACAGGGCTCAAGGCGTTTCTCCGACAGCCACGTTGGTACACCTACAGGGCTCAAGGCACCCCTCCGACGGCCACGTCGGTACATCTACAGGGCTCAAGGCGTCCCCCCGACGACCACGTTATTATCTGTACAGAGCTCATGGCACTTCCCTGCCAGCCACGTTAGCTCCAAGCTACACCCCCATTGTACAGCTGGGCATCTCCTTGTGTCTATAAAAGGGGGTGTCCAAGGTCCCGGAAAGAGAAGAGAAGGGGGAAACGAGAGAGGAAAGAACGTGCAACGTGCGAATGCACGGACGCACGGTGCTGACGAGTGGAGGCAGCCAGAGTAGGAGAGACGCGGTACAGGCAGCCTCAGACAGCTCGCCTCAAGGCCGAACCCTCTCCTTCTCTCTCTCTCTCTCGCTCTCACTCTCCCGCAATGCTTGTAACCCCTACTGCAAGCGCCCCCTGGTGTAGGATAATATAAGCCTCATCCCATCGCTTGTGTTTCATCTTACATCAACCCATCTGGACAGGGGCACGCGGCACTAAAATTCACTAGTCGATCCGGCTGAGGGCCCCCGGGTCCAAAACACCGACAGTTGGCGCGCCAGGTAGGGGCTCGCTGTGTGTTAACGAATACTTTCCCGTTGAGTTCCAGATGGATAGCTTTCAGCAGCCTCTTTAGCCCGGAACGGTGCTCCGCTTCGGAAGTCTCGAGTTCATGTCCCTCGACGGCAGCTACGACATGGTATTGCTCCCTTCGCAGCACGGCAACGATGACAGTCGTCAGCTCGCCCGGCGGAGACGAACTCGACGACGACGACATCTCCCCACGGCAGAAGAGGAACACCCGGGTTTACCCCGCCACCCTCCTCGCCGGAGGGGACAGAAACGGGGCAACCATGGCTAGGCAGGAGGCGGCTCCTCATCGGCTATCAAACTAGAGCGAGTCGACGACACCGGCACCCCTACGGGGGACATGTCGGGTGTTATCCTCGCACCTGAGACAACAACGGGTGTCGCTTCCCCGCAACGGGCCAACCTCAATCGAACTAATGACGCTAGCACCCTCGCGAAGGACTTGCTGGGCGTTAGCCTCGTACTTGGGATAATGGTGCAGTCCCCCCCCCGACGCGACTTCACCACCGTCCATCGACCAAGAGGTACCGTCTGTTTTCCACCCTGTTCCCTTTAGATTCAGTTTCGATCCGCCAAGCGACCCCGCTTCGGCAAGCGCTTTCGCTAGGGCATATCCTGACCTTTCGGGGTACCATATGTGGTAAACTTGGGACCGACTGACGGCTGTCTCAACCTCCGGACCCACGGGTTCTGAGGAAGAGGACGACCCCGACGTCAGTTGGGATTTCTCCGGACTCCGTGATCTCGGTGCCATGCGCGACTTCATGTCCGCACGTGACCACTGCCTCTCCGGCTGCTCTGATGATGGTCACAGCCTTGGCGACGAGGGTTGTTACCCAACTCGCGAGTGCTACCACATCGATCAGGAGGATCACGACGGAGAAGACCACCTCGGTATGCCGGGAAGTGACGGCGCCCTTGCACCTGTGTCTCGCGTTGAGATCCCACGGGAGCTAGCCGTGGTCCAAGTCCCTGCGGGGGGTCAGGACAAATAGCTTGAGCAACTCCGCGAGATGCAGTCCAAGCTCGACGAAGAAGCGGGCCGACTTTGTGCAGCTCCGGCAAAACATTAAGCAGGAGTGGGCAGGCAAGGCACTCGCTGGAGGAGCGCATCTTTGGGCACAGGACGTCCAGCGCCGTATTGCTGACGATGCCAGGGCGATGCCGCCCCCGGCCTTCAACGGGGCCGGCCAGAGCCTAGCTGCAGCAGCAATGTTGCTTCGGACGATGCCTGTCACACCCGGTTTTAGAAGGTAAACCGAATGCGAATCATGTACGTGCCAGGATCAGCAATTCACATACACAGAAGTTACATAACATGGACATCATCACACAGTGCTCAAATAGTATTAAAAAGGGAAATAATAGTCGATTACATCATATGTCTGAGACATCCACATAGTCTTTACAATAAATCAAAGTGCGGAAAAGAAACGTAGATAAACGCGGCCTTCACAGGCAGCCGACTGGGGGTTACCACTAACCCACACCTAGAACTCGTCGTAGTCTTGGAACTCCTGGATGTCTCCTTCCACGGCTTCATCTTCTCCTGAGTATTGGTTGCAATGCGGACAACCTGGGGGGGGTTTGGTGTGTAGAGCAAGGGTGAGTACACATCAACATACTCAGCAAGTGTCCTGTTTGGCTATAGTGGACTAGCTTTATGTGGGGGTAAGTCAAGCGGTTGCTTTTAGTTGGTCAGGTTATTATTACTAGTAGAGGAAGCCAAGTTTTAGGATTAATCCATGTTATTAACCCAAACATACTCATTTCCAAATGGAAAGAGTACCACTTACCATTACCAGAGTCAAAACCAAGAACCATCAGTCTCATTGCCACCTGCAAATCCGAACATCTCCGATCAAGTACCACTAATCACTGGAGCTCCCTTGGCCGCTCATAACCGGGAGCACGACTGATATATCAGTTTTCAAACACTCTGCAGAGGTTGTGCACTTTACCCACAAGCCGTGATTCCCTTTCTGCCCGGAGATCATGACTCTCCATTGATCACTACCAAGGTGACCCAGCAGGGCATCACTATGTAGCCTTTACAAAGATTCCCCGGGGCTATAGCCGCCTGTTAGGTTTCCTAAATGTACCGCACTCCTCCCCAAGGGACAAATCAACCATGGCAGAGCAAGCCGCATACACCGAGCCCCATTGACGGCACAACGGCTAAGCGAACTACACCCCAGTTCCTCTAATTATTCAGCTAAGGGCGTCCCACTCCACCCTCATGGTTGCACTGTTATCCCGGGCGGTCATCCAACGAACAGGTCCTTACGGAGAGGCACTCGAGAAACCGCTCGAGCCCCCTTGAAGGTCACAAGTATAACATCATAATAAAGGAGGGAAAATAGCGTATCATTGATAAATCTCATCATGTTCATTGATTAGTATTGAGCAATAGCAATAAGCTAAACAATAATAATTAGACCCAAATATGTAAACAAGGACATGGACAACAAAAGCTAGTCAATCCTTAGGTATGAATATGTAATGCGGAAGGTGAATTAAAGTATGTATAGGACAGAGGTAGGTCAAGGGACACTTGCCTCCACCAACCGACTGCTGCTCAGGGGCTTCTCCTACGAGTTCTTCGGGCTCTCCGACCAGATCGTTTTCTATGCGAGCGCAAACATACATACATCCACATATTTAATACAAAAGAACAGTACACCATACAATAGAATGCAGTAAGTAAACAGACGTTCCACGCGGGATCGCAATTACGGTTAAGAGAGAAAGAGGAAAAGACAGTCGAGAAACGATCATGTTACATTGTTATGAATTAAACCACTCGCTCAATTGAAAGGCATTAATGTAGACACTACGTTTAGCATAAAGTAAAGTCATGTTTCATGTCTAATCATTATAAGCAGATGAAGATAAATTAAAAGGATTGTCGCGCGGCGAGACGCGCGACATAGCACTCTAAATCGAATTAAGAAATCAACGACTCGTCGCGCGACCGAGCGCACAACGAGACAATTTGCATTAATTATAAAGAGGCGTTAAGCTCCGCGCGACGAAACGCACGACGGCATACGTCAACTGAACTGAGTCTAAAGTGGAACGTCACGTGAATACACGTGTGACGTTACACATTAAACAACCTGAAATTAAAATGGATCGTCGCGCGATGAAGCGCACGACGCAACACATTCATAGAATCTAAAATTAGATAAATCCGTCGCGCGACGAAGCGCGCGACACAGCACGCTAACTAACGGAGTTTGAAACTAACTAAAAACCAAGAATAATCACCGCTCGCGTGGGGTTGCGCACGCGGGAACGCGTTAGGGGTAAACGGGGGAGCACGAGGCCATGCCAAGGCCATGCGAGCCACGCCGAGGGCCGGGACGCCACGCGTAGGGGGCCGAGGCCGTGCCGGGGCCGAACGCCGCTCGCAGGGGGCCGAGGCCGCGCGCAGGGGCCGGGGACACCGCGCCAGGGGCCGAGCCGCCGCGTCGGGGGCAAGGCCGCCGCGCCGGGCCACGCCGCGCCGGGGGCCACGCGGGGCCGCGCCGCATGAGTAGGGGAGGCGAGGCCACGCCGCCGTGGGCAGGGGAGGGGCAGGGGCACCGCCGCGCGAGCAGGGGGGCGGGGGCCGCACCGCGCGCGAGCTGAGGAGGGCGGGGGCGCGCCGTCGCGGGCAGGGGAGGGGGCGGGGGTCGCCGCCGCGGGCAGGGGAGGGGGCGAGGCCGCGCGCGCCACCCGAGCAGGGGGCTAAGCCGCGTCACCGCGGGCAGGAGAGGGGCGGGGCCACGCGCGCCGCGCGAGCAGGGGGGCGGGGCTGCGCCGCCGGCGGGCAGGGAGAGCAGGGGCGCGCGCGTGCAGGGGAAGAAGAGAGGGCGCGCGCACAGGGGGAGAAGAGGAGGGAGAGGGAGAGAGAGAGAGAGAGGAGAAGGGAGGGGAGGGGAGCTCACTTCGGGATCCAACTCCGGCGATCACCGTCTCTAAAACCTAGGGCACCATGGGGAGAGAGAGGTGGAAGAGGGAGAGGGAGGTTGCTGCGCGGGAAATCCAAATGAGAGAGGGAGGAGAGGAGGGGCGCATGGGGGGTGTGGGGCGCCAGGGGCGCGCAGGGCCGGGCCGGACCGGGCTAGGCTGGGCTGGGTTGGGCCGAGCCACTTCGCGGATCGAAACCTACGACACGCACGACCCTCAAACAGGCTCCAATCGCGAATCGAAATCTGAGACGGAACGAGACGAACACGCGACATCAAACAAAGAAATGCGCTTCGGCATGATGCAACACCCATGACACTTAGGTTTTGGTTTATACATGACACGAACACCTGTCACTATACTGGTTTTGAAATTGGGAAGAAGGAGCGAAACGGGGAAGAGAAAAGAGAGTAACGCCCGAATTTGGTGAGAGAAAAGAAGAAAAAGTTTTACCCCCAAATTCAGGGCGTTACAAACCTATCCCCCTTAAAAGAATCTCGCCCTCGAGATTCAGGGTTGGCTAGCAAAGAGCTCAGGGTATTTAGCCATCAGATCATCTTCGCGCTCCCAGGTTGCTTCTTCCTCAGAGTGATGACTCCATCTGACTTTGCACATTTTGATGGTCTTCCTTTGGGTGACTCTGTCTGCGGTTTCAAGGATCTGCGTTGGTTTCTCTTTGTAGGTCAAGTCCTCCTGGACCTCCAGACCTTCCACTGGCAACTGCTCTTCTGGCACACGCAGACACTTCTTCAACTGAGACACATGAAAGACATCATGCATTGCGGACAAGCCTTCTGGCAACCTGATCTGATAGGCCACTTCTCCACACTTTGCGAGAATCTGATACGGACCGATGTAGCGGGGTGCTAACTTGCCTTTGACTCCGAATCTTCTGACTCCTCTGATCGGTGACACTTTCAGATAGACAAAATCTCCAACCTCAAAACTCAGCTCTCTTCTTCTTGTGTCTGCATAACTTCGCTGCCTTGATTGCGCTATCTTCAAATTTTCTCGAACCATCTTGATGTTCTCTTCAGCTTCTAGTAAAATGTCTGGCCCGAACACTTGCTTTTCTCTAGGCTGATCCCATTGCAACGGAGTTCTACAACTCCTCCCATAGAGCGCCTAAAATGGTGACATCTTCAAGCTGGCCTGGTAACTGTTGTTATAGGAGAACTCTGCATAAGGCAACTTCTTGTCCCATCCGGACTGATCTTGCAACACACAGGCTCTCAACATGTGTTCGATTATTTGATTGGTTCTTTCAGTCTAACCATCTGTCTGCGGATGATAGGCTGAACTGAAATTCAGATGTGTGCCCAAAGCTTCATGCAGCTGCTGCAGAAATAAGAGGTGAACTGCATTCCTCTGTCTGACACTATCTTCTTTGGCACACCATGAAGACAAACGATCCGAGACTCAATCTGTCAAACTCTTTGGCCAACTCATAAGGCATCGGACGAGCGACCATCAGATTGACTTGACTCTTTCTGCTCAAAGCGTCCGCCACTACATTCGCTTTGCCTGGGTGGTAATGGATCTTGAATTCATAGTCTTTGATCAACTCTAACCATCTCCGTTGCCTCATATTCAACTCTGTCTGAGTGAATATGTACTTCATACTCTTGTGGTCTGTGTAAACATCACATTTCTGTCCATACAGATAGTGCCTCCATGTCTTCAATGCGTGAACCACTGCTGCCAACTCTAGGTCATGGATTGGATAATTCTTCGCATGAACCTTCAGCTATCGGGACGAGTAAGCCACAACTCTTCCCTCTTGCATCAACACACATCCCAAACCTGTGTAACAAGCATCGCAATACACCGAGAAGGGCTTGTGCACATTAGGCAAGACTAGGACAGGCGCTGTAGTCAACTTCTCTTTCAGCGCTTCAAAGGCCTCTTGACATTTTTGGGTCCACTTGAAATCAACCTTATTGCCTAGCAACGCTGTCATTGGTTTCGCAATCTTTGAGAACCCTTCAATGAATTGCCGATAATATCCGACCATTCCAATAAAGCTCTTGATTCCTCGAGCATCTGTTGGCGCTTCCAGTTCAGAATGTCTGCCACTTTCTTCGGATCCACGACCAATCCTTCCTTGTTGATTATGTGACCCAAGAACAGAACTTCACTGATCCAGAACTCACACTTGCTCAACTTTGCATACAGCTGGTGCTCTTGCAATCTCTGCAATATCATCCTCAAATGACCTGCATGCTCTTCTTCGCTTTGAGAATAAATCAAAATATCATCAATGAATACCACCACAAACTTATCAAGGTAATCCATGAATACACTGTTCATCAGATTCATAAAGAAGGTTGGTGCATTTGTTAGACCGAAAGTCATCATAGTGAACTCATACAACCCATACTTGGTAATGAATGCCGTCTTCGGAATGTCTGAAGGTCGAATTCTGAGCTGATGATAACCTGACCTCAGATCTATCTTGGAGAAAACACGCTGGCTCCTCTCAACTGGTCGAACAGATCTTCTATTCTGGGCAAAGGGTACTTGTTCTTGATCGTGACCTCATTCAGAGCTCGATAATCGATACACATCCTTCTAGTGCCATCTTTCTTCTCCACAAATAGGACAGGGGTGGCCCAAGGCGAGGTGCTCGGCCGAATGTAACCTTTCTCTGACAACTCATCGATCTGCTTCTTAAGCTCAATCAACTCTGGCCCAGATATTGTGTAAGCTCTCTTAAAGATGGGGGCGGTGCCAGGAAGAAGCTCTATGGCAAACTCAACTTTCCGCTCTGGTGGCATACCTGGTAATTCCTTTGGAAACACATCTGGGAACTTAGACACAACCTAGATACTGTCAATTGGGTCTGCTTCGCTGCTATCAACAGCCATCTGATAACAACTTCCTTTCTTTAGCTCGGGCGGGACTAACTCGGTCACCACTTCCTCTCCTAGTGGGGCACCAACTTGATTGTCCTCTTATCACAACTGATAACTGCCTGATACTTATCTAGCCAATTCATCCCTAGGATGACATCTATTCCCTGAGTACCCATTACTATGAGATTAGCGGGAAACGATATCCCCCTTATTTCCACACTTACATTCAAACAAATGCTATCGGCTCGAATTCTACCACCGGCTGAGTCAATTTGAATGGGGGTTGACATGGTAGTTATTGGAAGACTATGTGCTTTTACCCATGATGCAGTAATGAATGAATGCGTTGCTCCAGTATCAAATAACACTTCCACATATGGGAGTCGACTGGAAACATACCTACTATCATGTCGGGGGTCTCCAGAACTGCTTCAGCCTCCAAGTGGTTCAGTCTCCCATGATTATAACGCGGCTGAGAGCGGTTGCCTGCTCCAGGCTAAGACACGTTCTGCTTCGCTGGGGCATTGGGGCCTGACTGCTGCTGGGCTGCCTTTTTCGGACATTGCATCACCCAATGGCCTTGCTCTCCATAGTGGAAACATGCTCTGTTTCCAACCTGAGCTGGTGCTGCTTGACTGTTCTGCTGGTTTGCTGGGGCAGGAAGACGAGGTGCTTGCCGATTCTGCCTCTGGAACTGACCTCCTTCTGACTGATTGTTCTGACGATTCTGATACTAATGCTGAGGATACTGCCATTGGAACTGCTACTGCTGAGGTGGACGCTGGTTCTGCCTAAACTGTTGAGGTTGATTGCCTAAAAAACGAGGACGATTGCTGCTTCCAGGCTGGGGTCCACTGATCTCCTTACGCTTCCTCTCTGTCATGATTGCTCTGTCAATCAGGTGCTGGAATGTCGGGAAGGTGTGATTCATCAGCTGATACTGCAGAGGGTCAACCAAGCCTCTCAGGAAACGATACTGTCTCTTGTCGTCGATGTTGACATCTTCAGGAGCATAGCGAGACAGCTGCAGAAACCTGTCCCGGTACTCACTGACAGATGATGACCCTTGCTTGAGGGCCAGGAACTCCTCCTTCTTCACTGTCATCAGACCTGCAGGAACATGGTATTGACGAAAGCTACCTCTGAACTCTTCCCAAGAGATGGCGTCGGGGTTGGCATGGGTGGCGAGATAAGACTCCCACCATGACTGAGCTGCTCCTCTCAACAGACGGGGACCATACAGGACTTTCTCCCTGTCATCGCACTGAGCAGTATGCAACTCTCGCTCCACAGTGCGCAGCCAGTCTTCAGCATCCATGGGGTCAGAAGAGTGAGCAAATGTTGGGGGATGACCTCTCATGAATTCAGCACGCTTGTCTCTGGGCATCTGAGGCATCTGAGGCTGAGGTGGTGGTTGTTGCTGCTGCTGAATGGCGGCTAGAGTCTGACCGATGGCTTGAACTGCCTGAGTCTGCATTAGGAACATCTGCTCGATGGACATCGGCGGCGGGGCGGCAGCTGCTGTTGCTGGGGTGCCTCATCCTGCTGAGCTTCCTGCTCCTGCTGAGCACGCCTTCCTCCTCTGCGCCTGTTCTCTGACATCTGCAGAATGCAACCACACATCAGAACTGATCTTGCAAATCTTGCAGCATAAGAGAAGAGTATAGAATTCTTCAACAACGCTGAACATGTGAACATCTTCACTGATCTCCAACATAGACCAACACAACTTCTCAGATAAAGAGGAAAGTGGAATAAAAGGCTTCCCAACTAAATAGCTAACTCCATTAATATATAACAGATAAACCAAAATGCAGGGGATACCCACATCCTGGTGACAGTCATTACAAAGATCCAGATCAAACATAGTTCATCATGACAAACATAAATGCACAGGATATAGCAAACTACCCTGTCTAACTAAGACTAACTAAAAGCGAGAGTAATGCTAAGACTGTAGCTTCTATGTATATATCTTCGTATTAATTACAAGATCCGCTTCTAACGATCTATGGTTCTAAATTTATCTTGGTCTTGCAGTCGGGGTTGCCATAAGACTGGTGTCCACGCCGAGGTGAGCGGTACAGGTGCTGAGTCCCGATGGGAGCGGGGGAACCATCGTCCAGGTGACGACATTCCGCGCGCTCAGCCCGCAGCTGGGCGATCTCAGCACGAGCCCTACTCAGCTCGTCTAATGCATGGTCCAGCTCCGTGTTTAGCACGACGGCTAGGTTGACTGTGCTGCTCAACCTAGGATTGTCCTCACCAACAGGTGAGACAATCACACCTCCTGTGCTGCCAGATGGACGGCGGGGGTAATACTTCAGGTTGAGACCATCAGCTACCCCACCGAGCACTGAACAGTAGTGCGAAAGCGCACGCCGTGCAGCATCTTGCATGGCTGCCTCAGCTGAGTCCCACTCAGAGATGGAATAGTGCTCTGAGCAGACCTCAGCACCCTAGAGACTGTTCTCCAGACGGTGCACCAAGCAGGTCGCCTCCTAGCGGTCCGGGTATTCCCCGCGACTATGCTGGTAGACCACACAGCGATACTCGATGGACCAAGTACGCCGGTCAAGTGCCCGACGTAGCAGGGTGTCGAGCGCATCGTGGAAGTGACACCCGCGAGCAGCGTCGCGAGTGATGGGTCTAGCAACCCATCCTTCCGGCTCCTGGTCAGCAGAAAAGTCGGTGTCGAGCTATCGTCGCCACCTCCGTCGTCTGGGTCTCCTCCAGCAGCTACTCCAGAGGCTAGGGCGCCCAGTGGTGGTGCAGGGGGCGCCTCCAGAGGAAGCACGGGTGAGCAGCTCCTCACTGACTCTATCTCCTGCTGGAGCGAGAAGGAAGAGACCTGCTGCTCCTGTCATCGACGCTCCTGCTCCTCATGCAGGCGGTGGTGCAGCCTCTCCAAGTGACTGGACTGACCGGCCACGGAACGGCGAAGCGGACGCTCCGCGAGACGAGAGGGTAAGAAGGGGATGACAGACTTCCGTGCGGTGTGTCTAAGGCGAGCCATCTACAAAAGACACCGCAAGCAAAAGAGTGAGAACATAACTAGTATGACCAGCAAGTAATGAACCATAAATAACTGAAGGATTAGAATAAAACACAATTTTCAGCAAGATATAATATATAGTAGAACATAGGTTTGGTCGATATGACCAACTTTTGAAGGGATACCAAAGTCAAGGCAAGGACAGAGGTCTATAATCCTTAGAACGACCATTCTACTCTAGGTTAGCGGTCCTACAGTCAGCACGGCTTTGATACCACCTATGTCACACCCGGTTTTAGAAGGTAAACCGAATGCGAACCATGTACGTGCCAGGATCAGCAATTCACGTACACAGCAGTTACATAACATGGACATCATCACACAGTGCTCAAATAGTATTAAAAAGGGAAATAATAGTCGATTACATCATATGTCTGAGACATCCACATAGTCTTTACAATAAATCAAAGTGCGGAAAAGAAACGTAGATAAACGCGGCCTTCACAGGCAGCCGACTGGGGTTACCGCTAACCCACACCTAGAACTCGTCGTACTCTTGGAACTCCTGGAAGTCTCCTTCCACGGCTTCATCTTCTCCTGAGCAGTGGTTGCAATGCGGACAACCTGGGGGGGGGAGGTTTGGTGTGTAGAGCAAGGGTGAGTACACATCAACATACTCAGCAAGTGTCCTGTTTGGCTGTAGTGGACTAGCTTTATGTGGGGGTAAGTCAAGTGGTTGCTTTTAGTTGGTCAGGTTATTATTACTAGTAGAGGAAGCCAAGTTTTAGGATTAATCCATGTTATTAACCCAAACGTACTCCTTTCCAAACGGAAAGAGTACCACTTACCATTACCAGAGTCAAAACCAAGAACCATCAGTCTCATTGCCACCTGCAAATCCGAACATCTCCGATCAAGTACCACTAATCACTGGAGCTCCCTTGGCCGCTCATAACCACGAGCACGACTGATATATCAGTTTTCAAACACTCTGCAGAGGTTGTGCACTTTACCCACAAGCCGTGATTCCCTTTCTGCCCGGAGATCATGACTCTCCATTGATCACTACCAAGGTGACCCAGCAGGGCATCACTACGTAGCCTTTACAAAGATTCCCCGGGGCTGTAGCCGCCTGTTAGGTTTCCTAAATGTACCGCACTCCTCCCCAAGGGACAAATCAACCTTGGCAGAGCGAGCCGCATACACCGAGCCCCATTGACGGCACAACGGCTAAGCGAACTACACCCCGGTTCCTCTAATTATTCAGCTAAGGGCGTCCCACCCCACCCTCATGGTTGCACTATTTTCCCGGGCGGTCATCCAACGAACAGGTCCTTACGGAGAGGCACTTGAGAAACCGCTCGAGCCCCCTTGAAGGTCACAAGTATAACATCATAATAAAGGAGGGAAAACAACGTATCATTGATAAATCTCATCATGTTCATTGATTAGTGTTGAGCAATAGCAATAAGCTAAACAATAATAATCCGACCCAAATAGGTAAACAAGGACATGGACAACAAAAGCTAGTCAATCCTTAGGTATGAATATGTAATGCGGGAGGTGAATTAAAGTATGTATAGGACAGAGGTAGGTCAAGGGACACTTGCCTCCACCGACCGACTGCTGCTCAGGGACTTCTCCTGCGAGTTCTTCGGGCTCTCCGACCGGATCGTTCTCTATGCGAGCGCAAACATACATACATCCACATATTTAATACAAAAGAACAGTACACCATACAATAGAATGCAGTAAGTAAACAGACGTTCCACGTGGGCTCGCAATTACGGTTAAGAGAGAAAGAGGAAAAGACAGTCGAGAAACGATCACGTTACATTGTTATGAATTAAACCACTCGCTCAATTGAAAGGCATTAATGTAGACACTACGTTTAGCATAAAGTAAAGTCTTGTTTCATGTCTAATCATTATAAGCAGATGAAGATAAATTAAAAGGATTGTCGCGCGGCGAGATGCGCGACATAGCACTCTAAATCGAATTAAGAAATCAACGACTCGTCGCGCGACCGAGCGCACAACGAGACACTTTGCATTAATTATAAAGAGACGTTAAGCTTCGCGCGACGAAACGCACGACGGCATACGTCAACTGAACTGAGTCTAAAGTGGAACGTCACGTGAATACACGTGTGACGTTAGACATTAAACAACCTGAAATTAAAATGGATCGTCGCGCCACGAAGCGCACGACGCAACACATTCGTAGAATCTGAAATTAGATAAATTCGTCGCGCGATGAAGCGCGCGACACAGCACGCTAACTAACGGAGTTTGAAACTAACTAAAAACCAAGAATAATCACCGTGAGCGTGGGGTTGCGCATGCGGGAACGCGTTAGGGGTAAATGGGGGAGCGCGAGGCCACGCCAAGGCCACGCGAGCCACGCCGAGGGCCGGGACGCCGCGCGCAGGGGGCTGAGGCCGCGCCAGGGCCGAACGCCGCGCGCAGGGGGCCGAGGCCACGCGCAGGGGCCGGGGACGCCGCGCCGGGGGCCGCACGAGCAGGGGAGGTGGGGCCGCGCCGCCGCGGGCAAGGGAGGGGCGGGGGCGCCGCCGTGCGAGCAGGGGGCGGGGGCCGCGCCGCGCGCGAGCAGGGGAGGGCGGGGGCGCGCCGCCGTGGGCAGGGGAGGGGGTGGGGGTCGCCGCCGCGGGCAGGGGAGGGGGCGGGGCCGCGCCGCCGAGGGCAGGGGAGGGGCGGGGCCGCGCGCGCCGCGCGAGCAGGGGGGTGGGGCCGCGCCACCGACGAGCAGGGAGGGCAGGGGCGCGCGTGCGCAGGGGAAGAAGAGAGGGCGCGCGCAGGGAGAGAAGAGGAGGGAGAGGGGGAGAGAGAGAGGAGAAGGGAGGGTAGGGGAGCTCACCTCGGGATCCAACTCCGGCGATCACCGTCTCTAAAACCTAGGGCACCACAGGGAGAGAGAGGTGGAAGAGGGAGGTTGCTGCGCGGGAAATCCAAATGAGAGAGTTAGGAGAGGAGGGGGCGCATGGGGGGGTGTGGGGCGCCAGGGGTGCGTAGGGCGGGGCCGGGGCGGGCCGGGCTAGGCTGGGTTGGGCCGAGCCACTTCGCGGATCGAAACCTATGACACGCACGACCCTCAAATGGGCTCCAATTGCGAATCGAAATCCGAGACGGAACGAGATGAACACGCGACATCAAACAAAGAAATGCGCTTCGGCATGATGCAACACCCATGACACTTAGGTTTTGGTTTATACATGACATGGACACCTGTCACTATACTGGTTTTGAAATTGGGAAGAAGGAGCGAAACGAGGAAGAGAAAAGAGAGTAACGCCCGAATTTGGTGAGAGAAAAGAAGAAAAAGTTCTACCCCCTAATTCAGGGCGTTACAATGCCGGAGCCATCCACCACCGAGGGGCGACGTATCCAGGGTGAGCTCAAGGGCCTCCTGGAAGACGCCGCTGTCCGACATGCCGAGAGCTCTGCCTCCCGGAGGCGAGGGGACCCCTCGGAGCATCGCGCAGCGCCCTCCCGACGCATGCGGGAGGCCTCGGTCCACACCGAGCGCACACAGGACAGGATGCCAGTAGCCCCGGATCGCCTCGGCGCCGAGCAACACTGCCACCACCGTCGAGCCTGCCTCGAGGAGAAGGTGTGCCGAGGCTACCATCCCAGGCGCGGGGCACGCTACGACAGTGAGGAGGATTGTCACACCCGGCTTTAAGGAACAAAGCCAGGTGCATCTCATACATGCGCCAAGAAGACAACATATATAATAACAGGGTGTATAGAGATAAATGTCACAATAATCAGAGTATTTATTACATAGAAGAAGACTTATTACAAAATAAGAGAATAAATATAAAATGAACTAAGGATCGTCGGTGCCAATGTCAACTGAGAAACGCCACCTAGATCAGATCATACTCCTCGCCTTGTGGCTCCTCCTGAACCACCTGCTCTTCTCCTGTGGGGGGGGGGTGTGAGACAGCAAGGGTGAGCTCACACATGATCATAGCTCAACAAGTTGTGGGGAACCAGTGGACATGAACTCACAAAGGTGAGAGTTCATGTGATGTGTAAGGCTAATCAATGACAGGGGTTAAAGCTGAGCATTGCTTTTAATTAGTTGGTCAAAGTTTTATTAGCAGTTACTAAGTGTAAGTAAATACCAAACCTTAAGTAAAGTAATAGAACAAAATTAATAATAAACCCATGCAATGCAAATGACAAAATTGAATTTAAGTTCCATAATTTAATCATCAGAGAGTCCTGAGCTGCTCATGACCTGAGATCGGCTAGTATACCAGTTTTACACTCTGCAGAGGTTGTACCCTTTACCCACAAGTCATGTTACCCATCTGCCAAGGGGTCACGACTCCCATACACCTCTACCTAGGAGGCGAGGCAGGGAAACACTACGAGGCCTTTACAAAGTTCCACTAGCTTCCGAAAACCCGCTACAGTTTATGGGAAGAGCACTTGCAAGAATCCCCCGTCTGACCGCCATCACAGCTAAATCAACCCGAGAACCTCCTTGCATGCAACTCCCCTACTGCCCTTGCCCCTTTCGGGTAAGGTAGTCTTCCACTAGCTTTCCTAATTAGTCAGCCAAGGGCGTCCCATTAAACCCTTATGGTGGCACGTGTTTCTCAAGTTAATCTCTATGTTCCAATTAACATTAATGATCTTGACATGAACATAAATAGAATAACAAAAAGAATTGGAACATAGATATAATAAATGATTATCCCAAAACCATGTAAAGCAATAGCAAACTACCCAAGTGATTTAGGGGTAAACAAGGTAATGAGATAAACAATCTAGGGTGACCTATTGGGTCCCATCAAAATTAACATATGCATGAGTAAATGATATTAAAGAATATTATTGGGTAAAAAGTGGTCAAGGGCACAACTTGCCTTCAATGAGCTCCTGCTCAGCTACTTCAACCTGCTGCTCACCAGGATCCTCAGTCACGGGCTCTTCTACTCGCCACAATACAAACAAGCACAGTATATATAGAAAATTAACATCACACCAAACATGTACACAAAATACACAGTAATAATCTACATATTAAAATAAAATCCTAGGAACAGGAATCATAATTTTTGGAGTTATAGATTTTTAGATATGAATTTTCAAAGGTTTTATGTGCTTAAAATAGGATTAGTTAAGAATTAAATTTTCTTACGGTTTTCAAGACAAAAAAGAGACTATAAGTGATAGAGAATAAAATTACAAAAATTTAGAAAGTGGAATGGATTAATTTGGAGCACGTATGAATTTTCTATGAATTTATCAAGTTCTAGTGGTTATTTTCATATTAAAATTCTATTTTCAATTCATTTATTCAATTTTAAATCAGCCCTGGACTAGGCCTCAATTCCTGGGAAGCGCAGGGGCTCAGAGTAATAATTCTAAGGCACAGGGAACAACGCATAAGACGGCGGGTTTAAAATCTAGAAAGTCCGAGGACTCTTAAGTAAACTGTCCTCGCAAAAGGGGTATCCTGAATCCCTAGCCGTTGGATCAATTTTGCATGCCCCAGATTAGATCGAGCACGCACCCGAACCGGTACGCCACGCAGACCGTCGGATCTTGATCCAAGGGCCCGGATCGAACGACTTGAAGGCGAAAGCATTGACCTAATCTAGTCCATCCGTTTACAAATCCTACGGATCAGATTGCCCCAGTGAAAGGTTACTACCCAGGTTGATCTGCACCGTCCATCAAACTAAGGACGGTGGCCACTGCATCTCCTACCTCCTTCCCATGGCCACCGAAGAAAGCGGCCACCGCGGCTGAAACACCGACGAGTTTCCCCAACACACGCCCCTAGCCCCTACTTCCTAAATTGAATATGTCCCTGCCATGTGTATAGCGATGTGAACAACCAGAGGAGGTTCTTACCGGCTTTTCGAGGGGGCAATGGTGAATTCCACGGCGACGTCTGTTCCGCGATGGACCAGTGATTCCGACGAGGAATTAAGGGTCACCCAGTGGAGCACTGCCTCCGCGAGGTACACGACAGCTCCATGGGAACACGGAGATACCCCCCGCCCAGGCGCAGAACCACACGCGCGACGTCTGTACGAATCAAGCAGCGGCGGCGGACCTTCTCTTTCCTGCTACCGGTGACTCCTTCTTTCTCTCAATTACGAGCGGCGATTCAGCGAGGGTTAGTGGTGGAAGCACGGGGAAGAAGTGGGTGAGGTCAAGAAGGTTTTTATAGGCGCGAGAACCTGGGCGGTGGGTTAGCTGAGTCTGGTCATCGCGGTTCGGCCGTTGAGGCACTGCGCCCTGCGCACAAGGTAGAGGAAGGTGGACACTGTGCGGGGGCCAGGCGTGTCAGTGACACCGGAACCGCGGCAACGCGTGCGCGAGTCCGAAATTGGCCCACAGGTTAGCGTCTTGACCGGCGCGCGGTGAAGCCGCAGTTGGGCCGCACAGAGGATTTCCTGGTGGGCCAAAATGGTAGCCGAGCCTAGGTATGTGGTCTTTCTTTTTTTTCTTTTGTTTTTATTTTCTGTTTTTCTTATTCATAGTTATTTTGAATAAATTTTGAATTTTGAATATGAGTTTTCACCTTGAGTCAAATGTATAAATTCAGAACTGAGTAATAATAATACATACATATTTTATACTTATTTTTATTTCACATAATATTCGTTTGCTTCTCTTTTCTAAATTCTAGGGTCTCCTTTTTATTTCCCAAATTCCATTTTGGGAATTTAGTATGTTTCTTCTTCAAATTATGTTATGTTGTCACAAAATGCACAAAAAACAAAATCCAGCATGATGCATATTTTAGTGGCTTTTATGTTATTAATTATTTGTTTTTTTATATAAAGTGTTCGCATGTGATGATGCACAAAGATTAAACTCACATAAGGAGAAATTGTTTCTCTATTGATATAATTTCTAACAAATTACAAAGTGGGTATTACAAGGATCGAAGCCCCTCACCCGAGCCACTGGGTCCATGAGTCTTCAGCCGGGCCATACGCCGAGTGCCGTTCCAGGCCCGTTTCCGAGCCCCGACTACCATCACCAAGTACTCGGGGGAGACAAGGCGAGAATTGTGGCTTGTGGACTACCGGCTGGCATGCCAGTTGGGAGGGGCGGACGATGACAACCTCATCATCCGCAACCTCCTCCTTTTCCTCTCCGACGCTGCTCGGGCCTGGCTGGAGCATCTGCCTCCTGCGTAGATCTCCGACTGGGACGACCTGGTCAAGGCTTTCGCTAGAAATTTCCAGGGTACGTACGTGCGCCCTGGGAACTCATGGGATCTCCGAAGCTGCCACCAGCAGCCAGGGGAATCCCTGCGAGAGTACATCCGGACAAATTCGAAGCAGCGCACCGAGCTGCCCAACATCACCGACTCGGACGTCATCGGGGCATTCCTCGCTAGCATCGCATGCCGAGACCTGGTGAGCAAACTGGGGCGCAAGACTCCTACCAAGGCGAGCGAATTGATGGACATCGCCACCAAGTTCGCCTCTAGTCAGGAGGAGGTCGAAGCCATCTTCCGAAAAGACATGCAGCCTCACGGAGGGCAGAAGGAAGACGCCCCCAAGGCGTCCGCCCAGTGTGGCGTGAAGAAGAAGGCCAAGAAGAAGGTGCAAGCGAAGCGCAGCGCCGTCAACATGGATCTCGTCGCCGCTGCTGAGCACAGGAACCCTCAGAAGCCTCCTGGAGGGGCCAGCGCATTTGACAAGATGCTCAAGGAGTCGTGCCTCTATCACCGGTGTCCCATCAAGCACACCCTTGAAGAGTGCGACATGCTCTGGCGCTACTTCAACAAGGCTGGACCCTCGGTAGAAGTTTGCAAAGACCAAGGCGACAACAAGGGGGCGACAAGGAAGAGGAGTTCCCGGAGGTCCACAACTGCTTCATGATCTACGGCGGACAGGTGGCGAACGCCTCGGCTCGGCACCGCAAGCAAGAGCGCCGAGAAATCTGCTCGGTGAGGGTGGCAGCGCCAGTCTACCTAGACTGGTCTGACAAGCCCATCACCTTCGACCAAGGCAACCACCCCCGACTTCGTGCCGAGCCCCGGAAGGTACCCGCTCGTCGTCGACCCGATCATCGGCAACGTTAGGCTCTCCAAGGTCCTCATGGACGAAGGCAACAGCCTCAACATCATCTACGCCGAGACTCTGGAGCTCTTGGGGGTTGATCAGTCCGAGATCCGGGCTGGTGCAGCACCCTTCCACTGGATTGCGCCCGGAAAGCGTATCCTGCCCCTCGGACAAGTTGACTTGCCCATCTGCTTCGGAACTCCCTCCAACTTCCGAAAGGAAACCCTCACCTTCGAGGTAGTTGGGTTCCGAGGGACCTATCATGCGGTGTTGGGGAGACCGTGCTACGCCAAGTTCATGGCCATCCCCAACTACACCTACCTCAAGCTCAAGATGCCGGGCCCCAAGGGAGTCATCATCGTCGGACCCACGTACCGCCACGCTTACGAGTGCGACATGGAGTACGCCGAGGCCCTTGCCGAGTCCGAAGCCCTCATCGCCGACATGGATTGCCTCTTCAAGGAGGCGCCAGACGTGAAGTGGCACGCCGGCAACTTCGAGTCGGCCGAGGCGGTCAAGTCCGTCTCTCTCGACCCCAGCAACGACGCCGGCAAGAAAGTCAGGATCGGCTCCGAGCTCGACCCCAAATAGGAAGCAGTGCTCGTCGACTTTCTCCGCGCAAACGCCGAAGTTTTCGCGTGGATTCCCTCGGACATGTCAGGCATACCGAGGGATGTCGCCGAGCACTCACTGGACATCCAAGCTGGAGCCCGACCCATGAAACAGCACCTGCGCCGTTTTGATGAAGAAAAGCGCAGAGCCATAGGCGAGGAGGTCAACAAGCTGATGGCTACAGGGTTCATCAAAGAGGTATTCCATCCCAAATGGTTAGCTAACCCTGTGCTCGTGAAGAAAAAAGGTGGGAAATGGAGGATTTGCGTAGACTACACTGGTCTAAACAAAGCATGTCCGAAGGTTCCCTACCCTCTGCCTCGCATCGATCAAATTGTGGACTCCACTGCTGGGTGCAAAACCCTGTCATTCCTTGATGCCTACTCGGGCTATCACCAAATCAAGATGAAAGAGTCCGACCAGCTCGTGACTTCTTTCATCACACCTTTTGGCATGTATTGTTATACTACAATGCCATTTGGCTTGAGGAAAGTAGGTGCCACCTACCAGAGGTGCATGAACCATGTGTTTGGGGAACACATCGGCAGAACGGTTGAGGCTTACGTCGATGACATCGTCGTCAAAACAAGGAAAGCCTCCAACCTCCTCTCTGACCTTGAGGCAACATTCAGCTGCCTGAAAGCGAAGAGCGTAAAACTCAATCCTGAGAAGTGTCTTCGGAGTCCCCCGAGGCATGCTCTTAGGGTTCATCGTTTCCGAACAAGGAATCGAAGCTAACCCAGAGAAAATCGCGGCCATCACCAACATGGGGCCCATCAAAGATTTGAAAGGAGTACAAAGGGTCATGGGATGCCTTGCGGCTCTGAGCCGCTTCATCTCGCGCCTCAGCGAGAAAGGGTTGCCCTTGTACCGCCTCTTAAGGAAGGCCGAGCGCTTTACTTGGACCCCCGAGGCCGAGGAAGCCCTCGGAAACCTAAAGGCGCTCCTTACAAATGCGCCCATCTTGGTGCCACCCGCTGCGGAAGAAGCCCTCTTGATTTACGTCGCCGCAACCACTCAGGTGTTAAGCACTGCGGTCGTAGTCGAGAGATGAGAAGAAGGGCACGCACTGCTCGTCCAGAGGCCAGTCTACTTCATCAGCGACATGCTATCCGAGACCAAATTCCGCTACCCACAAATCTAGAAGCTGCTGTACGCAGTGATTCTGACACGGCGGAAGCTGCGACACTACTTTGAGTCTCATCCGGTTACTGTGGTGTCATCTTTCCCCCTGGGAGAAATCATCCAGAGCCGAGAGGCCTCGGGTAGGATAGCAAAATGGGCAGTGGAACTCATGGGCGAAACACTTTCATTTGCCCCTCGGAAGGCCATAAAATCCCAAGCCTTGGCCGACTTCCTGGCTGAATGGACTGACACCCAGTTGCCGATAGCCCCAATACAGCCTGAACTTTGGACCATGTACTTCGACGGGTCGTTGATGAAGACCGGAGCAGGCACAGGCTTGCTCTTCATCTCACCCCTCGAGAAACATCTGCGCTACGTACTGCGCCTCCATTTTCCGGTGTCAAACAACGTGGCCGAGTATGAGGCCTTGGTTAATGGCCTACGCATCACCGTCGAGCTAGGGGTTCGGCACCTCGACGCTCGTGGTGACTCGCAGCTTGTCATTGACCAGGTCATGAAGAACTCCCACTGCCGCGACCAAAAAATGGAGGCCTACTATGACGAAGTTTGGTGCTTGGAAGACAAGTTCTACAAGCTGAAACTCAACCACGTTGCTCGACGGTACAACAAGACCGCAGATGAGCTGGAGAAAATAGCCTCCGGGCGAATGATAGTTCCCCCCGGACGTCTTCTCCAAGGATATATATCAACCATCTATCAAACTCGACGATGCGCTCGAGCCCGAGGAGGCCTTGGCCCAGCCCGAGGTACCCTCGGCCGCCGAGGGTGAGGCCCTGCTCGTTGAGGGGGAGCGGAATGGGGTGACATCGGTCTCGAACTGGCAGACCCCGTACCTGGAATATCTCCACCGAGGAGAGCTGCCCCTCGACAAGGCTGAAGCTCGGCGACTGGCTCGGCGCGCCAAGTAGTTCGTTTTGCTGGGTGATGAAAAGGAGCTGTACCACCGCAACCCCTCAGGCATTCTCCAACGATGCATATCCATTGCCTAAGGGCAAGAGCTATTACAAGAAATACACTCGGGGGCTTGTGGTCACCATGCAGCACCTCGAGCCCTCGTGGGAAACGCCTTTCGACAAGGTTTCTACTGGCCAACCGCAGTGGCCGACGCCACTAGGATTGTACGCTCCTGCCGATGGTGCCAATTCTACGCAAGACAGACGCACCTGCCCGCTCAAGCCCTACAGACAATACCTATCACTTGGCCTTTCGCTGTGTGGGGTCTGGACCTCGTCGGTCCCTTGCAGAAGGCACCCGTGGGCTTCACGCACCTGCTAGTCGCCATCGACAAATTCTCCAAGTGGATCGAAGTCCGACCCTTTACCAGCATCAGGTCCGAACAGGCGGTGGCGTTCTTCACAAAAATCATCCTTCTCTTTGGGGTCCCAAACTCAATCATCACCGACAATGGCACGCAGTTCACTGGGAAAAAGTTCCTGGACTTCTGCGAGGACCACCACATCCGTGTGGACTGGGCCACCGTAGCGCACCCAATGACGAATGGGCAGGTGGAATGCGCCAACGGTATGATTTTGCAGGGACTAAAGCCGAGGATCTACAACGACCTCAGCAAGTTCGGCAAGCGGTGGATAAAAGAGCTACCCTCGGTGGTTTGGAGTCTGAGGACGACGCCGAGCCGGGCCACGGGTTTCTCGCCGTTTTTCCTAGTCTATGGGGCCGAGGCCATCTTACCCACGGACTTGGAATACGGTTCCCCGAGGACAAAGGCTTACGACGACCAAAGCAACCAGACCAACCGAGAGGATTCATTAGACTAGCTGGAAGGGGCTCGGGACATGGCCTTACTATACTCGGCACGGTATCAGCAGTCCCTACGACGCTACCACGCCTGAAGGGTTCGGCCCTAAGATTTCCAAGTGGGGGACTTGGTACTTCGGCTACGACAAGACGCCCAAGGGCACCACAAACTTACCCCTCCCTAGGAAGGGCTCTTCATCATCGCCAAGATTTTGAAGCCCGGGACATACAAGCTAGCCAACGATCAAGGCGAGGTCTACAGCAACGCTTGGAACATCGAACAGCTACGTTGCTTTTACCCTTAAAATGTTTCAAGTCGTTCATGTATCTCACTTTCTTTACATGCATAAATAAAGTCTAAGCGTCAAGGAAGGATCAGCCTTGCCTCGGCAAAGCCCGATCCTCCCTCGGGGGCTAGAAGGGGGCAACCCCCTCTGCATCAAAATTTTTTCTCAGAAAAGTCTTTTGCCGGAACGTCTTTCGAGCATTTCGACTGTGTCGATAACATAATCCTAAAGACGAGCAAGAGAGGCCATAAGCGGCAAGGCCGACCGAGCCGAGGGACTCCTACGCCATCGGGATACAGATACCTCACTCATCACCTTCCGCGAAAAGGTAGCTCACGCTCGGATAAGCGATTCTGCTATCGAACAAGTCCTAACGCTTGAAAACTTTTCTACCAAAACGACTTTTGTGCCTTTTCGACTGCGTCGCTAACAGAATCCTAAAAACGACGGGAGAACACGTAAGCGGCAAGGCTGACCGAGCCGAGGGACTCCTACGCCTCCGGGATACGGATACCTCACTCATCACCTTCCGCGAAAAGTAACTCACGCTCGGATAAGTGATTCTGCTACCGAACAAGTCCTAATGCACGGAACAAGAAAAAAGTAAATGCATCTTTATAATACGACAATAATGTTTAGGCCCCAGCGGCCGCAAAAAACATACACATACTTCAAGCAAACTGTTTCTGCAGGCTCAGACATCAGCAGGGGGAGGGACGGCACCCTCGGCGTCGTTTCCACCCTCGGCAGAATCCGGCCCGGCCTCGGGTGGCGACACAGGCGGAAGGATCTCCACCTCAAAGGAGGAAGCCAGCGCCGCACTTGGGCCCTCGACGGCCGCGTCAAGCCTCTGGACCTCGGCTAAGGCAGCCTCCTCTTCGTCGGCGCCCCACGGAGTCTATTGCGCACATGGCCGCCCAAGGCCCACAGATGACTCTAGGGGGAGCTACCCGAGGGGACGCCGTCGAGGCCAAAGGCCTGACAGAAAGCCGAGATGGCCCCGGACATGGCCATGCGCTCGGCCTCCTTCTGCTCAGCCGCCTCGGCAAGCGCCTTGCAGTTCTTGACGGACTCGTTAAGAGCCATCTTGAACTCTGCAGATAGCCGAACAACATTCTTCAGACACAAGGAGAAGAACAGAGACGAAAACAATGTCGCGAAGCAGGCAAAACATACCTTCGGCCCGAGTGGACGTCTCAGCTAGCCGCTCCGTAGCCTCAGCCAGCTGACCCCCGAGGGCCTTAGCCTAGCTCACGGCCTTGGCAGCTTGGCTTCGAGACTGGTCCCGCTCGTTGATAGCCTAGCCGAGCTCCAGCTGCCGCTGCCGCATCTCAGCCTGGGCAGCCACCTGCTCCTAGGCCGACAAAACCTCCGCTCGTGCTGACGCCGCCTCTGTCCGTGCCGCTGCTGCCTCCACCTTTAGCCCGTCGCAGAGCAACTGAAGGTCCGCCACCTCGACGCTCCGTTGGGCAAGGCGCTCATTGGCCTCGACAAGCGTGGCCCGATGGGATCGCAGCGACCTCCAAACGTCGCTTTCGCGGTTGATGAACTGCGACTTGGCGGTGCTCGCATCCGCAAGCTCCTAAGGAAGGAAAATGAGATGTCACAAAGAATGCCCTGATCATGCAAGGTGTACGTCTAAGTCCTTACCTGGAAAACCCTAGGAACATCCCTGGAAAGGGTTTCCAAGGTTGACCGAAGCAACCTCATCGCCGCCTCGGTATACTCATGGACCAGAACCGGAGCGGCTGCCCGCACCATTCATTGGGATTGAGCTGCACAGGGATAAGGTCGCTGCTCCCAAGGACAGGCCATGGTTCTACACGCCCGTCCACCAAGGCGTTGGGTCCCCCTGCAGCCAAAGCGTCAGGTGCCACCGCCGTCAACGTACTGGGCCTCTCCTCAGCTAAGGTGGCGGGCCTCCGATCACCAGCCTTGGCAACGACGGCCGCACTCTCCTCGTGGCCGAGAATGGGGAGGTCGGGAATGACCACGGGCGGCGGCACCTCAACCATCCCGACGTCGGCAGTGACGGGCAATTCCGCGGACGAAACGACGACGGCCCCGGCGGGAGTCGATGCCAGCGCCGACAACAAGTCAGGAGGGCTCGGGGTCATGGCCGCGTTAGTAGCCTCCCCCGGTGTGATGGCCGCTCCAACGGGGAGGTCAGCCAGGGAGGCTTGCCCCATGGCAACTCATGCCGCCTGGGCCCCCCGTTGGAGGGTGCCTTGCGCGGAGGCCAACCAACTGGCATGGCGCGCCGCAGCGCCAGCCGCCGTAGCCGGCTTCGTCTTAAGGGCCTTTGTGGGGGCCAGACCTGCCAAGCCCTGCCTCCGCTTGCTGAAAGAAAGAGAGAGCAAGTTCAAGGCACACAGCGAAAGACCGAAACAAAGGTATCCTCAGATACTTACCCGCTCCGGAGCAAGACCAATCGTGCCTGTGGGGAGGCCCCTTGGGCCCCTATCCCCGCAGGCACTGCCGGGGGCTGCCCCGCCGCCGGCTTCGGCGCCGTTTCCGTCTCGGACACCCGAGGCACCGAGGGAGCGGCCTGCCCAGGCGTCGTCACGACGGCCGAGGGACCGGCCTCCTGTGCAGCCAGCGCGGGCACTTGCTCTTGGGGAACAGGCGGATCGGCCTGACCCCCCGGAGTCACAACAACTGTCTCGGCCAAGGGGTCAAGTCCCCCCTCGGCCTGCCCCCGCTCCTCGGATTGGGACCTTGGCGTCTCAGCCCTAGGCACTGGTGGCGCCAGCCCACTTGGAGGCTGGCTCGGCGACCCCTGGCCTAGCCTCGGTTCCGGGCTGAGGCCAAGTCGGGCCGCCTTGTCGTCGTCTTTGTCGTCATCATCGTCGTCATCAGGCGTCTCTGGCGACGGCTCCCTCGGGAGCCCATCCCTCGCCTCCCTCCAACGACGCTTCTCCAAGGCTTCCCGAGCTAGCATCCTCTTGCGAGCTCGGGCCTTTTCCGCGTCCTTCTTCTCCTTCTCCTTCTCCGCGGCAAGCCTCCGTGCAGCTCGGTCCGCTGCGTCCTCCGGGACCGGCGGCCGGACGGGTTTATAAATCCTCAACCCCTGGGGACAAACAAAAATCCCAACCGTGAGAATCAAAGGCACAGAAAGCTCGGTGCGAAATAGGAGAAGGACCGGGCGCTTACTAGGGACACATACCCACGGTCGGGACGCATCGCGGGCTGGCTAAGAGCGCCAGCGTCCGGCCTCCCCACCGTACCCGCTACCCGCTTGAGGAGGTCGTCGGTGGAGAGGGGGGTCGAGGACATCTGCGTGCCCTCCAAATCGACCCCCGACTTCATCTTGGCAAGCCACAGCCGCCGCTCTGCCAAAGGGAGCACCCTCCGACGGTGGATAGCGGCGACGACCCCTACAGCGGTAAGGCCCCCATCTCGTAACTTCTGCAAGGCCTCCAGGATAGGTTGGAGCTTCTCCAGTTTCTCACGCCTGGCACCCCAGCGCCAGTTAGTGCCGGCGGTGGTCACCACTCGTTGAGAAAACGGCGGAAGCATCCCGCCGTCGTTCCGGAGATAAAACCACCGGTTCTGCCACCCCTTGTTCGAAGACACAAGGGAGGCAGGGATGTACTGCTGCGTGCGCCCCGGCCTCAGTTGTAGGGTGCAGCCACCGACCTGCACCACCATACGGACCTTCTTCGCCTTCGTCGTCGCGGCGAAAAACTCCGCGGAGAAGAGATGGGTCCACAGGTCCCAGTGAGGGTCAATCCCCAGAAAACCCTCGCAAATCGCCGCAAAGATGGCCGCTTGCGTAATAGAGTTGGGGTTGAGGTTATGCAGCTCCACCCCGTAGTGGTGCAGGAGCGCCCGCATGAAGCGACTCGCTGGCACCCCAAACCCCCGCTCATGGAAGTGGATGAAACTGACCACATACCCCGGCGGCGGAGTCGGGTCGGCCTCGCTCGCAGGGACCATCCACTCCGGCTGTGGCCCATTGGAGAGGGGACGGAGCAGACCATCGGCAACGAGGGCCTCTAGATCCTCCACAGCGACGGTGGAGAAAGGCCACGGGTCGTGTGGCGAAATGACGGTCACCTTGTCAGCCATCGCCAAATGGAGGTGGTGGAGGCGGAAGGGATGAGGTGTGTGGTTTCCTTTTCTCTGGCTGCTCTCTTAGGTTGCGGAAACCAAAGCAGAAGGTAAGCGCAAACGGCAGGGTAAAGAACCACCACCGGCCCCTCTTCCGGGTATATAAAGGCCCAGGCGAGATCCACCGAAGGCTTCGCCTGAACCCACCGCGGAATTCAAACTCAAAGGTGAAACAGTCTTTCTGTTCCTTGAACGGCTCGCGCACGCGCAACAGACGCCCCGCGAATCGCCCGTCCGGTCGCATTAACTCCTTGGCAGGACAAGCGACACCTCCGGCAGGCGAAGCGGGTGCTGTTTCATCTCCGTCATAATGACCGCGTCATAAAAGGTGCGCCACATTATTTAAATTTATATCCTTTTCCTTTTCCTCTCTCTCTCTCTTGCCACAGGGACCTGGAAAGGGGATATTGCGAAAAGGATCCTTTTCGGCGAAGGAAACGGGCCTCGAGCCCTCCTACTGATCAGGGGTTCGAAGGTTGTGCCCTCCGGGGTTCGGTAACTGCCCCAGAGCACTCGGGCTCCGAGTCCATTACTGATCAGGGGTTCGAAGGCTGGCCCCTCGGAAGGGTTCGACAGCCGCCCTAGAGCATGCAGAGTTAGGGATGACCCTGGGTACATCCATTACATGGCCGAGGCTCGGGCTACGCTCTCGAGGTACCCTAGGACATTTCTGAGACCAATGGGAACGATTTGTAATGGAATCCCACCGGAGGGAGGCATCGAGCCCTCGGATCCTATCGAATGGGTCCGATTCCAGCAAATCACCTGCAGGTACTTTTGGAGCGCGCCTCTAGGCCACTAGCCGACCCTTATCGAACAGGGCTCGGCCATCCACTTGGATCACCCGTTAGCAGCTCACCGGAAACGCCATGTTCGGTGCCCCCCGGGGGTAACATGGTGCTTTCCCCCTTCCTCCTCGTGGAGAGGCGACAAAGGGGCATACAATAAAAGTCGAGACGGTCCTTGATCGTCCTCTTGCTCCGTGCAGAGGCTTGGGGGCTGCTCTCGCGCCAGGCTACGGCCAAAATGTTGACCACATCAACAAACCAGCGTGAAAACTCGGAGCCTGACCATGCATCCGGGCTGCGGCCAGGCCGCATGAGGGAACAACAAGGCTGACCGAGGCATCACAAAAAGGATTAAGACCTCAGAGGAGTCAAACCACTCCTCCAAGGCCTCGGGGGCTACACCCGGCGGGTGCGCTCGCGCGCACCCATCGGAATAAAGCATAACCGAGAAGGGCCGGTCCCCTTACGAAAAATCTGGCAGAACCTCCAAGAGAGTACCTACACTGCCTTGGAGGCTCAGGGGCTACTATCGGGGACCGTAATTAGGGGTACCCCCAATGCACCTTAATCCGGCTGGAAAACATCTTCAGAACAGACCATAAAATGACCGATAAAGCGCGGGCTTCGTCTACCGAGGGACGCGACCTCATCCGAGCCCAGCCTCGGGCAAGGAGAGAAGTCCCGGACGAATTCACGCCTCGCCCGAGGGTCCCCTCAGTCAGCAGACGCACCCTCGGCTCGCCCGAAGCACAACTCGGGCAGGTTTTGTCGTGCAGCAACCTCGTCCGAATCGCCATACCAACCGACCGTATCGCATGCGCATTTAATGCGGGGATCGCCTGACACTTTATCCTAACACGCGTGCCTCAGTCGGCAAGGTCGAAGTGACCGCAGTCACTTCGCCCCCTTTACTGACCGTTCTGACAGGAAAACAACGTTGTTCACCCCGCTCCAGCAACTGTGCAGCTATCAGGGGAAGGCTGATAGCAGTAAGTCACGACCTCCCCCGAGTTCGGCCTCGGGCGCAACAGGGAGCTCCACCTCGCCCGACCCGACCTCGGCCTCAACTTCAGCCTCGGGAGAAGGTCTTCGCCTCGCCCGACCCCGACCTCGGGAGAAGGTCTCCGCCTCGCCCGACCCTAGGCCTCGGCCTCAGCCTCGGCCTCGGAGGAGTCGCCGCCTCGCCCGACCTCAGCCTCGTATCAGCTACGCTACTGGGGATCCATCATTACCCTACCCCTAGCTAGCCGCCTCAGGCTACGAAGGAACAAGACCGGTGTCCCATCTAAGTTACCCCAGTAACAGGTAATGATGGCTCCCTGCGTGCGCCCATGACGTCGGGTGCTCTCAAACTCCCTACGGATGCAAGGAAACGTCAGCAGGATCCATGCCGCACCGCCAGATACGCGTCTACAGGGCTCAAGGCGTTTCTCCGACAGCCACGTTGGTACACCTATAGGGCTCAAGGCACCCCTCCGACGACCACGTCGGTACATCTACAGGGCTCAAGGCGTTCCCCCGACGGCCACGTTATTATCTGTACAGGGCTCAGGGCACTTCCCTGCCAGCCACGTTAGTTCCAAGCTACACTCCCATTGTACAGTTGGGCATCTCCATGTGTCTATAAAAGGGGTGTCCAGGGTCTCGGAAAGAGAAGAGAAGCAGGAAACGAGAGAGGAACGTGCGAACACACGGACGCACAGTGCTGACGAGTGGAGGCAGCCAGAGTAGGAGAGACGTGGTACAGGCAGCCTTAGAAGGCTCGCCTCAAGGCCAAACCCTCTCCTTCTCTCTCTCGCTCTCGCTCTCCCGCAATGCTTGTAACCCGTACTGCAAGCGCCCCCTATTGCAGGATAATATAAGCCTCATCCCATCTCTTGTGTTCCATCTTGCATCAACCCATCTGCACAGAGGCACGTGGCACTAAAATTCACTAGTCGGTCCGGCTGAGGGCCCCCCGGGTCCGAAACACCGACAATTTTAATATCAGGAACATTATCACAAAAGGCTTTTGATCTTTTTTTATCAATATGTGCCCCCTGTTTTAATGAAGTTCATGTGAATCTAAAAATATAAAAGCGTTAAATAACAACAATATTCATTTGCTATTTAACACCTCAGAGCATCTCCAAGAGATCATTAAAATCCTGATCTCAATCCTTATTTTTAGAAAAAAGAAAAAATGTTTCCAACAGTAACATATGCACCATCCTAAAACTACCGCAGCGTAAACAATCCCCTCCACAGCGTAAACAATCCCCTCCACGGCGCAAACATACGCTGCCACCCAAACTCCCAATTGAGACCCCTTATTCTGTTCTGGCCTTCTTTTCACCACTTCGCGCCAGCTCAGTACCAGGGTTCACCCGAACTCACGTGAAACAATGGCCGACAAGTTTCTCAACAAACGCTGAACGGCGGTGGTTCTTTCCACAGACGGTACTCGACCTCACGTGAAACATACTACTCCGGAAGTGGCAGCTGATGTATAACGTATACTACTATAGGGCGTCATTTGTTTTGCGTGCACTTGTTGAAAGAAAAAGGAGCAGATATCATAGGCTAGAGATGGGTTTCAGTGCATATTTTACTTGATTATGTTTTTAGCACCTGCAGGTGCATCTGCATGCATGGGGACGTCATAGGTTGTGGGCGACGCAACGTTGGCGGCACAGGGACGTACATGGTAGTGGTGGGGCCTACTCATTTCTTTTTGGAATATCTTGGGAGTTGTTGGAGACGATTGATTTTTTGGAATTAAGAGATTTAGGGAGATCCCAATTTTCTTGTATCGAGAGATTTAATTTTAGGATCTTTTGGAGATGCTCTAAGGACGACAACACATACATCAGGCATATTCGTTCTAAGGACAATACATATATCGATCGAAGTTGCTCCCCTTCCCCGGACTCCATGATTAGCCTCACCGGGGTGCTGGCTACCACCATCTGTCATTGTCGATGTCCTCATTCCATTGTTCCAACTTGCACACCCTGTCTGCTTGCTTTGTCTAATTCTGGTACGAAACCCCTCCTCCTTCCTCTGGGCCATTTTCTCTTTGTGTTGTCATTCATGTTTTTTCAAGCATGAGAGTAGTTGCAGCCATGGGGCCATGGTGGGGTGGATGTCTGGGATCGAGGAGTTAGAGGATCCATGGAGTTCGTCTCATTTGGTTGGTGATTTGTTGGCCCGGACCCATCGGGGTGTGTCTCAGGATATGGTCATGTCGCGCTTGGCCAGATTGGTGGTGATGAATAGTTTGGATTCGATCGATGTGCATTCCTTCCCCCACCTCGCCGCATTTGTATGATCGATTTGGTTGCTCCCAGCTTCATCGCATGCCTGCTTCTGTGGGGGTTGACGGTGAGTGGTTGAGAGTTCGATCCAATCATTCTTCTTTGTCTGTGAAGCTCTGGAAGATGGAGGCTAAGGGTCGGAATCAAAAGTGGGATAGAGAGAACCACAAGGAGTTCGCTCAGAAGTCATAGCAATGGGCTAGAAACAGGAATCTACCCTAGCAGTTGGAACCTCCTCCTGGAAGGTTGAACCCTAAAGGCGAGTTTGCGTGTTCTTAGTCCACGAGAGAGATGGTGGTTCAAGGTAACCCTAAAGCTCTGCTCCCTTCTCCATTGCTCGATAATGATATGGGTAGAAGATTTTTCTGTCAAAAATGTGGGGAAGAGGGCCACCATGCTAGGGACTGTAGTAAGTCTCTATGGTGTGAGATCTGTAGGAAGGATACTCATGTGATGGTGAAATGTGTCTGGCCTAAGCAGAGTAAACCAATGATGTCGATTCTAGGGATGGCTATCAATGGTTTAGGCTTTTACTCCTCTCAATTTGTTAAGTCCAGCCTCAAGAAACCTAAACAATCTTGTTTAGGTTTAGTGAAGATCCTTAAGGGAGTGGTCTCAGTGTCAGATCTAAGGACTTTAACTTTCACTTCTTGTGTGGTAGAGTCTAGAAGGCTGATAAGTGTCAGGCTGGTTTTGTTATGCACTTTCCTTCTCAAGGAAAACTGGATGAGCTGATTCATTTTCTAGAATGTAGGATGAAGATGTCCAGAGTTAAAATCATGGTGGTTCTCTAGAATGCTCAAGCTAAGGCTAAGGAAAGGCTTCACATGATTTGGGTTATTACTGAGAATGTGCCCGAGGAAATGAAAACTTATCAAGCAATTTGTGAGCTAGGATCTATTTTGGGGGCTGTTGAAGAGATTGATTTAAGATCTTTAGAGCTGGATGAGTCAGTTAAATTCAAGGTTCATGTTAAGTGCATCAACATGATTCCTAAGGTCATTGAAGTGGGTGTTAAGCCTTTCCTTTTTGATGTGCTCATCAAGGTTGACTCTATTATTGAGGAAGAGTGGAATGATGAGAATGTTAGTCTTGGAAAAAAGATGACTGCTAATTTGAGTGATTCTGAGGGTCCTATGGTTAGATTAAAAGGTAAAAAGCCTGATGATACAAGTGAGAGAAATGAGAAGGTTTGGACTAGTAGTCTTCTAGAAAATATCCTTCAGGGAAAACTAGCCCAACAGATTTGGGAGATGGTCAGTGGAGGAAAAGTGAACTTGGAGCTCAATGAAAATGACATCTTGAGTTCTCAGGAGCTAGCTGAATTTGCCAAGAATGTGGGGGTTAATATTCAAGATTATCAATAAAGTGATAGCGAGAAGTTTGCTTCTAAAAATATTGGTGATGGTGTTATTGCTTAGAAAGACAGAAGAGGCAAAGCTAAGGCCGTTGATCTATTTGAAGGGGTGAGGATGAGTTCACGGCTGGAGTGTAGGGATGATATTAAGGTTACTGAAAAAGCCATAAATAGGGTTGAAGCTAATGATGCTTTCTTACACAAAGGTAAATTTTACAACCCCTTCTTAGTGTCAAATTCTGATAATACTGTTTTGTTGGGTGTGGCTAAATCTCTTGATGTTAGTTTGGGAATAGATAAAGTGGAAGCTTATAACAGTTTGCATGTCATAAAAACACGTGAAGAAATTAGATCCAATTTAGTGGTCCAATCCGTTGCTAGCACGGATATTGTTTCTTCTATTCCTCTTAACAGCCTTAGTGATGATTCTTTGTTGGTGGATAGTGAATTACAAAATTCAAAGGATAGTGGGAGTGATGAAATTTTTTTCCTTGATATAGACAAGGAAAATGTCCTGGACCAAGATATGATGCCCCATCTAAAAAATAAAATGGCAAAACATTTCTCCCCTATGGTGAGGTGCACTCCTAATAAGAGGAGGACCAATAGGGGCTACAAACATTTATATTCCTAGTTTCTCATGAAGGGTATCATTTTGAAATGTCAAGATTTGAGGAAAATGGGCAAATATGAGTTTCTTAAAGAACTCATATGTGAGGAGAAGTTGTACTTTATTGGTCTTTAGGAGACTAATAGGAAGGCTTTTGATCAGGCTTGGTTGGAGGGTTTATGTGCCAAGAATTTTGTTTAGGTTTTTGCTGGCCCTAATGGAGGTCTGGGGTTTTACTGTTTCATTTTAACACCGATACATTTGAGGTAAATAGTCATTAAATTGGTAAATTTGTGATAAGTTGCTTCGTGACTCATAAAGAGAAAAAATTTACTTAGAACTTTATTAATGTGTTTGGTGCTTCTCAAGAGGAGAATAAGGGGGACGTTTTTGAGTGAGCTTGCTTCCTTTTGTCATAGGAGCTCCTTCCCCCTCTTATTGGGTGGTGATTCTAACATTCTAAGAAGGGAGAGTGACAAAAATAAACCTAGGAGCAATAATAAGTGGAGCTTTCATTTCAATGTCAATATTGAACAGTGTGGGCTTATTGAGTTGGATTTGGTGGGAAGATAGTTCACTTGGTCCAATAATCGGCTTGATCCCACTTTTGAAAAACTGGATAGGTTTTTGGCCAATCCAAAACAGGACTTGATATATCAGAATGTCATGGTTTTTGGTCTAAATAGAACTTTTCATACCATACCCCTTTATGCCTAAGCTCTAGTGGGGTTTTGGCTAACAATAGAGAATTTAGGTATGAATTGTGTTGGAAGTCTAAACCTAATTTTAGGCAAGTGGTCATCAACAATTGGTGTCGGCCAGTTAGGAGCAGGTGAAGCTTAGATGTGCTGGAAGAAAAAGTGAAGAGACTGAAGAAAGTGCTTAAAGGCTAGCATCTTAATGATGAAGGAATATATAAAAAAAGAATTGATTCAGAAAAATCAATGCTTGGGGTATTAAGAGTGAGAGTTCTATCTTGTCTAATCTAAAAAGACAAGACAAATTGCATTGCAAACTGGTTTTGAGGTCCATTATTACAGAAGAAGAGATCAAAATGAGACAAAGGGCTAGAGAGAAACATGTTGCTGAGGGGGATGAGAACACTAAATATTTTCATCTGAGGGCTAAAGGGAGAAGAAGAGGGATAAGAATTCAGTCCCTATGCCAAAAGGGACCTATGGTGCAAGAAGATGTTGAGATTAATAAAGTTGCAACTGAGTTCTACAAAGTTGTTTGGTCCCTTAAACATATATTGCATTAGTATGAGTAATTTAAATATGGTACAACTTGACAATAATGATAGATGTTTTCTTCTCCTTTTTCTTATGAAGAAGTAAAATTTGTGGTTTGCTCATTCAATCACAATACTGCTCCTAGCCTAGACAATATGTAGGCTAAAATCTTTCAAACCTTTTGGGATATTATCAAAGATGATCTGTTCGCGTTGTTTGTGGATTTTCATAAAGGGGTTCTTCCTATTGAGAGACTGACTATGGGGTGATTACCTTATTGCTAAAAATTGATAATGCTAATGAAATGAATTTTTTAGGACCATTTGTTTGTTGAATGTTTGTTACAAGATTATTACTAAAGTTACAAATAATAGGATGGTGGCTTATATTAAGAAAGTCATTAGTGATACTTAATCTGTTTTAGTCAAAGGGAGATTCATTCTTGATAGTGTTGTTGCGTTATATGAGTTGTTGCATGAATTAGCAATTTTTGTATCAGATGATGTAGGATTGGAAAAAAGATCGAAGCTCGTGAGTCGGCTCGAGCTCAGAGTGGCTCAGAGTGGCTCGAGAGCCTCGAGTGAGCCAAGCCAAGCCAGGTTTTCAAGCTTGTTAGGCCAACGAGCCAAGCCACTCTGGCTCATGAGCTGTACAAAATTAATCAACATACACAATAATGATGGATATTATATAATTTTATAGATATCTGACTTTTTGTTAGTCTTTACTAATGGATATATGACAATTATAATTTAGATTACTTGTAATGACGCATTATGATTATTTATTTCACATTTATAGACTATTAATTCACTATATAAAGCGATATTATTTTTCAAGGTGCAGCTCGCAAGCTGAGCCGAGCTCTATCACCTAGCAAGCCACACCAAGCATGTGAAAGTTTCATAGCAAGAGGACGTACCTCATATGGCTTGAGCAGGCGAGGTCCGCAGCAAGAGGACACACCTCAGTCTTGTCACGCTCCTGGAAGCGAGGTGGAGGAATATGTGGAGCAGAAGCTAGAGCGGGAGCAGTGGAAGCTGGTGTGGTGGAGATAGTGGGCGCAGCAGGTGTGGTGGAAGGCTCAAGAATGGCAGGAGCTAGAGTAGTGGGAGGTGGAGTGGAGACTGGGTCTGAGGGATTAGATCAAGTAGGGGTGGAGCGAGCCCGAGACGAGAGGCGACAGACTCAGAAAGCAATCTGGTCAGAGGCAATCCTCAATTGACCTCCCTGCTTTGCCTGATCTGCTACTGCTACAGCGGCAACTGCTGCATGGGTGTCTCAGTCCAACCGTCACTTTTTCATGCCCCCTGCTGCTCAAGATAGACTGCCTTGCCCTTGTCCTGTCTGAAGGGGCGAGGAGGGTCCTGGTCAACTCCTCCCCCTGACAGTGTGATGTTCTTCGTTTGCACCATCACTGACTACTTACACGCTGCACGATAATGAGAAAAGGTAAGCAAGAGCAGTAGAGCAGTAGGTAAGTAAAGATGTAGAATGGAATAGCTACCTAGGTACGCCTCGGAGAGAAGAACCAGGCAGGACAGGGGTCGCGCAAGCGGGCAAGCAGGCACACTGAAATGACAGAAGCGGTGAGCACGTATTAGTTGCATAGTCATAAGTATATGAAATGTGAGTAAATACATCACAGAGAGTTATGACACAAAAACTGAGAGTTTTCAGAAAACAGAATAGGTATGGCGTTTGAACGGTGAATTGTGTCATAGAGAGTTTAAAATTCGAAACGGGGCATGAAATGACACGAAAATGAGTCGATACTTCATTAATAGGAAAATAGGTATGGGAATAAGTTAAGTGAGTGCTTGGTTTGAAGTTTGGCTAAGGAAAAATAATTTTGGCTCTCGGCTCGAAAAGGGTCACCAAAAAGATGAATAGGTTGTGTAACAGGTGCCTGGAGTATTGGATAGGTGTGAAATTTTGTGGCAGAACCTGCCAAGTTATTGGGCCCACATGCACCTGCCCTTGTCTCAAAGACCTCAGCCGGCTATGCATGTGCACCATATAACTTAACAGGACCTGCCGAGTGTCCCAAGGACCCCAGATAAACCACTTACAACTAGGATCGCAAGATTAAGTAAACACAAATCACACACCAACATTTTGCAGCAGAATTTCTTTATTACAAAAAGTTACAAGTTACAACAAATTTACATTATATTTATCGGAATGATTACAAAAGTGATTCAAAGAAATATACTTTGAAAAGTTGTAAATTATTTATAAGTTTGAAATATATGCTAGCTTAATGACAATCCTTAATAAGAAGTATAGAAGAGCTACTTTCACCTATAAGAAGGTCGTGCCCACCGGCGCTTAACGCCATCCACAACAGCACAAATCTAGTACCTGCAACAACATGGGTTTGAAAACCCTAAGTATGATGTGTACTTTCGCAAGTCTTACCTGTCTAAGGAAAAAGACTCTCAAGGATATGTTGGCTTTTGGGAATCAAGGTAAAGTTTAGCAAGACTCAAAGACTCTTTTGCAGAAAAGCTTACTATGAGTGGATCCTTAATAATTCATTTTACTTGTCAGGTTAAGTAAAGTTACATGCATCTAGAGATCTTTCTATCCTAGTTCAAGCACTTGACCTATACTAACCATCTTTTTATCATCCCTTCAGTTCACTGGATTGCTACGTGTAGGGCAGTGACCAAGTATTCATGTCCGAGAAGTAACAGCGGTCCGAATCGATTAATACCTAGCTGGGGATCTCCAACCACATGACATATGTAGCACTTAACCCTTTCATATGTCAACTCGCCACCGGGTTTCTCAAGACTAGAACGGGTTCACGCCAACCGAGAGCACAGATACACCACCGTCCAGCCTCTTGCCATGGAGGTTACACACTACTCTCACCATCTCTCCACTCCCATTGTGTGGTGGCCTTTCTGGTATTGGTCTGACCGAGGCAAAGCTTACCCATGACGAGGCATGTGGCCAGTTAAAAGGTCCTCGATCAGCAAGCCTATATCGACACGATCTTTAATCGACTCAGACAGATACACTACACCGAGACTTCCTTCTCGTGCAAGTCACTCGCCCAGTCTCATCTTTATCATTTAAAACCCAAAGTTTGGTACCTGGCAGAGGTACATCTTTTCAGATGTTGAACCCATCACGATCGTGATGGATCCACCATCATCAGTCTTTTCTTTGTAAAAATCCCCATCCACTGTGAAGCATCACCTTTTGTTTTAAAACAAAACATTTTGTTTTTCTAAAGCAAGGCTAAGTATCATAAAAATCCTTTTTATAAAAGGGAGTCAATAAATGGTGATCAATTTTCCAAGGAAGGAAATGCATCAATTGTTTAGCACACAACTCCTATCACCTAATGCATCATATAAGGTGATAAAGATTTTAAAACACAAGGAAAGGGATAATGCACCGGGGCTTGCCTGGAATAACACTAGGTTAGTGTTTGTTAGACAAGACTTGCTTGTCGATCATCTTTTAGCCGAGCACTTGCTTGATTTATCCATCTTCAGGTTGGCCCTACTGACGACATTGTCTTGTGGAGATGTCCACTCTTTGCATCATCTTGAGGAATAACTTGGCTTTGGTCCTTCGCATCACGATTAATTAACGTACCTAATTGAAATGCATAATGCACATGTATGAGCATCAACAGACACAATAAACATGTTCGTCCGGCTTAACCAGAGCGAGCTCAAACCTTAAGAAAACCATAACCATAGACATGACCTATAAATTCCTAAGCTAGGGTAATCATTAATAGACTAATGGAACATGGGCTTAGCACTTTTGGACACTTAAATTCAGAACATGAATAGAAACAACCTAACTAGCTCGCTTTCTAGACTAACTAGCATAACACACTAAATAAAACATCATCAAAGCAAAGATCCCCACAAAAACATAACCTCAACAGTCTAATGTATTTATACAAATTTTAGTACATGGTTTCTCAGATTTCGATTGAAATCTGCTCGCTGACGCTACTCGTTTCTAAATAATTTTGGGCTACGACACACATTTATCCCAGAATATCGACTTAAGTGATCAACATTCGTCTATGACACCTAGCCGATTAACAACATAAATACGGCACTATTAAAGTAATTCACTACTTTACCACTACCATTCAAGTAGAAACTATTTGCTAGCTGATTAAAATCCCAAACCTATCCTTCACATAACCTACGAACTGACAAATACTAGACGATGCGATTAATTCAACATGTATCGCTCTTGCTAAAAATACGAGAATCATCGTATCCTACATATCTGTCGATCCATTCATTAAAACAAAATAATAAAAGTAGAGAATTAGATCACCATAATTAATTCCGACTTGAAACCATGAAATCTACGGCGCTATCCGGTCCGCGCACAACACCGAACACCCGACAAGTGTTGCACGCCATCGCTTTTGGACTTCACTTCCTTCTTCAACCATAGCTCCATCCACAATTAACCTGGCTCGAAATTCGCAAGAACGCCAATAATTTTTGGTTTGGGTTTTTCGTCGAGCATCCGACGAGCGTCAATCAGGGGCTTCACCCTTACTCCATTCACAGCTCTATCCTCACCAAACCAGCACACTCACATACAATTGCCAACTCAAGGTCCATGTTGATGTTGAAGTCCTGGACCACTGTCGACAGCACGAGGCGTACGGTAGGGCCAAAGGATAGCTGAGACGGGTCGTCGCAAGCCTGTGCAGTCACCGAAGCAGTGGCACAAAGCGAGTCGTCGGCTAAGCAAGGGCACGACGAGAACACAAATGCTTGCGACCTGGGCAAATTCGGCTGGGAAAAGAACTCAACGTCTGTGAGACCGGGTAGGAAGGGCATGACGATTGGAGCTGGGACGGCTGGCGAAGGGGGCGAGCTTGAAGAGGAGACCGGCTAGGAACTCGCGAGCAGGATCCCGAGCCAGCCATGGCGAGCATCGAGGAGTGGACGCGATGGTCACCAGGGTGTTCAGTGCCAGCAAGGCAAGCCAGAGGCGCGTCCTAGCACGAGCAGAGCTTAGGCGATGGCCAGAGGCGAGCGCACGGCTGGGGAGGGCACCGGCCATGGGAGAGGGAGCTGCGCGCGTCCATGGGAGATGAGCTTGAGGAGGAGCGCGCGTGGGAACCTAGAGACGAAGGCTATGAGGTGGCTCAACAAATATCTAGGGAGATGAGCACCGCATAGGGAAAAATCAACACCGCGCGTAGGGAAAGAAAAACCATCGCCATGGGCGGCGACAGATAGGATAGCAAAGATATTTTTTCTTTTCTTTCTTTTTCACTCGAAAATTTAAATACAAACATAATATCAGCCGGAGATCGAGGCGTGAATTTGGAAAGGTGTAAGAAGACCAAATTAAAATGATTTTGGTTGTAATATTTTAATCGGTGTTAGATTTAATTGAAATCAGATGAACTTCACCTACCATCCGAATATTTGATTTGAGAACAATTCGATTAACAATCCTACACCTTATTTTTCTTGGATTTTAAATAGAAAACCGAATCGACTAACTGTTGTTCTGGTTTCGGTTAGTTTAGGTTCAAATAACCTATTGAGTCCGGTTCTAATAAATTTATTTGGGGCAAAAACACCTCACCAGACTGAGTGAAGTTTCTAGACTTGTATTGCGTAATTGATGAATTTTAAATAGGCACAGGACTCGCAAATTTTCTGAACAATTACGTTCTGAATTTCGTGAAAACTTTAGGAAGAGTCTAAATAGATTGACACAGATGCGATATTAAAATCGTGATAGGCGAAAATGATCAGGATATTGAGATTACTATCTCCATCGACATCTCGTGCTTATGTCCATATTCGTTGTCGCCCGAAAAATAAACACCTGGGGTGTTACAAATTTGGTTTGTGAGGTACTGGTAGTAGCTGGAGTGTGCTGGAAAAAAATTGGGGTTGATTTGAGCTCGTTTGATAGTTTGGCCATTTCACAGAGCACTTGGTGTGCGGGGTTTTGGATAGGTGGTGAAATGGTCGTTTTAGAGTGTAAAACCTCCAAAGGGGAGAGGATTACCTGCAGGGAAAGCTTAATAGAGTACCAGGGACTCTATGCTACAAAGCAAATGCAAGAATTTCACAGATTTCACAAAATGGTATCAAAGGTGGGAGTTCTTTACAGGAGAAGAAAAGCAGAGAGAGAAGAAAAGAAGGGGTGGGTAGCTCACCATAGAGGGGAGGAAGGAAAGGAGGAGCACGCCGGAGTACTTAAGATGGTGATCGCCACCGGCGAAGATAGGGCGATTGTAACACCTCAAATCCATTAATTAAAATTATGGTCATTTAAAACCTAATTGAAAGTAAAAGTAAAAATTCAAAACAAGTGCTTGATCTCATTTATCTTTAGAAAATGATTTTGTTTGCTCATAATTGATTGATGATTTTATTCATAAAATTCCTTTTATGTGAAGCCCAATTAATTAAAATAGGAACTTTGGTCCAAAAATAAATCCTAATCAAAAGCCCTCTCTCCCTCTCCTCTCTCTCCCCGGCTTTCCCTCTCCCTCTCCCACCTCTATAAATGTCGGCCCCTACTTGAGCTCACACCCTCCCCTCATCCGAGCTCTCTCTCTCTCTTTCTCCCACACTGCTCGCCGAACAGTCTGTCGTCATCGGACCGTCCGCCGCTGCCGTGCCCTGTCCCCGTCTGCCGCCTCGCCGTCGCTGGACCGTCTGCCATCCCCGGCCGCACCGTGCCCTAGCCCGGCCGCACCCACGGCCTCTCTGCCGTTCACCATAGACGACCCCCTATGTTCGTCGATTGGTACCTGTGCAATATCTGAGAGCAAGATGGAAGAGAACACAAATTTTTATTAAAATTTTCAAAGTCATGTTCGAATTAGTTTATGATTTCTGTGATTATTTATTTTGATTTGTGATTTGAAGATCATGTGTATGTAAACGATTGATTTTAAGTGTATGCTATGAACTAGTATTAGTCGTATGGTGTATGTTAATTGTTTACAATTATTTTAGAAATTATGTTTAAAAAGAGGAATGACGGGATTTGATAGACCGTGTGCTAGTGATGAAAACATTAGATGAGTAATTTCACAATTATCATTGTTTATAATGAATTTTAGAATTAGTCGAGAAGTTTATACTCATAGGTTCATATACTTTATTTAGATCTACTAAATAGATAATAGGGTCTCTATTAATACTGAGATAATATAAGTAGTACCCGTGCTCATATTAATTCAAATATTGTAGTCCAATCAGTGGTTTAATTTATTATTAGAATTATTTGACCTCTGCTTATTATGGTGACATTTTCTTTTAGAAAGAAAAGATAAAACTAAAACTAGACATATGTTGATGGTAGAAATAATTAATTTATTTCCGTAGAGTTGGTTAAATACTACCTCTAAGCTATGTTATGTAAAGTACCTTTGTAGTCGGATTTCCGTATAGCTTTCATTAGGGATAATCTAAAAGTAGAATTTATATTTTATGTCGTAGCAAATAGATGTCAATACGAGTAGACTAATAATATGATTACAAATTAGGTTTTATTCTAGAGATTTTTATAAGTAAGGTTTGTTTGGTATGTGTCTATTCATGTAATGGTGTATGTTATTCATGTAATGGTGTATGTTTATTTATTTGGTGAATGTTTTCTTTTGTATGTACAATATGTGAAACTATATTAGAAGCTGATTTTGTGATAGAAGATCAAAATACGTTCGAAGACGATCTGCAGGACACCTCTGACCAAGGCAAGTGGATTCTCCCTCTGCATTTCTGTTTGTACCCAAATAATGCATATAATAATGTTTACTGTGGATATTTGCATAAATTTGATGGGACTTTCCTAAATAGGATTTCCTAGAAATACCAACCCTATTCCTTGATTACCCTTGGATAAATACTACGCTTAGTAATTGTGCTACTGCTCAACTGATAATTATGATGTCACTCTTTAATGATACCATTGTTCCTGAAACAAAACTTGTGTTATGATGATAACCTGATGGTTAAACAAGATCATGTTGTATTAAATGGAACATGGAGTGACCACCCAGGAAAACAGTGTAACCACGAGTGCTATCATGGCTCTGGCTTTGGTAAATAAATTTATAGACTTAGTGCTTAGCAACCCTTTCTAAAAGATAGGCAAGAGGGGGTGGCAGTGGTTTGGCGGCAGCTCATGTAAACATGGGGTGGTAGTCTTGGCTAAGTTACCTCGCCCAGAGGGTCACCAATACTGACGTGGAAACCTTACATGTGGCTTTGTACTAATGATATTTTGTGAAAGCCTCATAATGGATCCCTAGCCATTCACCTCGGCAGTGTTTAAGGGTCCATACAACCCAGGCTAGATGGGATACATGGCTTGTGGGTAATGTTGTACCACCTCTGCAGAGTGTAAAACTAATATGTTAGTCGTGCTCACGGTTAAGAGCAACCTAGACCCTCACATGATAACTGAACTTAAAGATGGAGAATAAATCATGATCCAATGATTTATATATGGTTTTCTTAAGTGGTTTCACATAAGTGTTTTTGAGATATAATCATATGCTTATGATTAATTGGGATATTTTGGGTTACACATACAATTAGTAAGTGTAACACCCCTGGTGTTACCAGAACTAAAACTTGAGCATCACATCATATAAATTGACATGTCATTATGTTTGTTACACCTAGAAAGCATCCACTAGGTCAAACTTCAAAACAAATGTGATGGGATGATTTGAAGTATTCTTAACCCTAGGGTAGGGTACTTAACCTAGGGATTATGGCATGTGGGTAATGGGAAGCCAAAATGAGTAATACCTCAAAAGTCATTGGAAGTATTCATAAGAGATCAAGTTTGATGGATTTGGGTGGCACAAAAACCCTAGAATGCTCAAAACCCTAAAAGGAACCCTAGAAAACCCTAATTTGTACCCTACGGGGTGATTTTAAATTCCATACACTTTTGGACCAAAGTGTATATAAAGGTGGTACAACATCAAAAAACAAGCAACTTTTACATTGGAGAATTTTCAAGTAGTGTGGAGCAATTTGGACTTAATTGCAAAAGCCCCAAGAACACCCAAGTGGTTAACTCTGAAATTTTAGTGAGATTAAGCTGACTTTGGAGCCTTATATTTCTTAATTCATGAGGATTTTTCCCTAGGTCAATACATCAAACTTGTAGAGCCATGATAGGAGTACAACTTTGATTAAGTGACTAAGCATTGGTGCTGTACAAAAATTGGAGAAAAATGAGCCTGAAGTTGGGCTGTCAATCACCACTGAAGACTGAAACTTAGGTGACATTGAACTCTGATAAACTTTGGGGCAAATTCAAGTATGATCCAGTGGACTTTTGGTCGTAGCTGCTGTAACAAAATCAAAGCTGGATTATAGGAGACTAACTTTGTTACAGACGGATTAGGGAGTTGCTACACAAAAATTGAAGAACAAAGCACTACAAATCGCTTTGTCAGAACAACTGATGGCTAGCGCGATGGTACAGTGACTGAATCAAATCGCTTGGTTCAGTGTATCTCACCGTCGATGATCCCGCGCCGTGATCCTCGCTGGCACTGCGATTCATGCTCTCTGGTGTGCGGATAATGGTCGCGGGTGAAAAGATCGTGCGCTTGGATGAACTTAGGGCACTATTACCGCCCAGTCGCCGTACCCACTTGCCCTGTGGCCAGTCCATGTGACCTCGCAGGATTCTGCTGCCTGTCACCCGGATGCCACGTGCTTTGAAGTCTTACCACGTCGCAGTAAACCGTCATAGGAAGCCTGTCCATCGCCTGTAACATTGCATCGGTGAAAGCCACGATAGCGTTCACCGATGACTCACCCCTCTCTCCAGCCGCCAGCATTCCCCTTCAAAATTTGGATCCACCGCTCTCGAAGGCTATAAATTGTGTGCACCATTGGCTCCGCTAGGATTTTACGAAGCCATAGCACCAGCCCTCGCCTCCGATCGTCCACCACAGCGCCCAGTCCCCCAAATCCACTCTTCAAGTCGCTGTGAGTCACCTCGTCGTGGTCAGCCACCTCTAGGTCCGCTCTCGCCCTCCTGGTTCATGTTTCGACACGCTCAGGTGCTTGTGATGCTCGTCGACCCCGCCAATTAAGCTATACTGCGCCTAGTCGTTAGGAACACCTCGGTTTTCCCTCGGGTCTTGCCGTCGTCGTGGGCAGAAGAATTCAGGGCCGAATTAACTCAATTGAGGGATGGATTAGGATTGCCAGGGGTGAAATTAGGTGTAGACCGACTTAGGCATGAATGGTTGGGTGTTGCGGCTGGTACAAGCCCGCCGGAGCGCACACGTCGTCGTTCACCGTCGGGGACTTGACCTTGTGAAGAAGCAGAAACCGAGGGGTTTAAGTGTGATTGTGAGAGAGACAAGGGAATAGTGCCGCGACTTCTTTACCAGTTATTCGAAAGGCCGAGGGTCTCTGCGCAAAACCACCAGCGCGAGTGCGGGTTTTCCCTGTTGATGGGTCGGTTTGGGCTAGATTCAGCCTAGCACTATTCATTCTTTTCCTTTTTCTTTTTATGCCAGGCTTGGAAAGTTATAGGAAATTCTAGAAAAATGATAAAATCATGGGCCAGTTTTACTAGACTCCTAAATTTATCTAGTATTTAATAAAAATAGTTTGAAGATTTTAGTCCAAACTAGGAATTATTTAGCATTTAAAGATACCTAAACCTAGACTTTTAGAATTTTAGAATTAAATTGATAGCTCCAAAAATAGTAAAACTTTTTGGGTGAGCTTAACTTGAGGATTAAAACACTTGGGTAAAGTTTGGCAAGCTTTGGACATTGTTTGCTCCCAAACCCAAGAAACTAGCTTTCTAGGTTTTAAATACCTAACCCTAATAGAGCACTAAACTAGGCAACTCTAGTGACTAGTGGACACCATGAAGGAAAGTTGTATTCAAGATACAACTTAGTGTGTTTCTATTATAACTACATATTCATAGCATCACATAAGCATTCATGTATATGTATTGTTGTGTATAAAAAACGAAGAAGTGGTAATCGAAGAAGAAGTTGCACCGCAAGCTAAAATTCCACCTGTCGAGAACAACGTATACTTTGATATGTGTGGGATAGACCCTGAGCCTCCTACAACACAAGGCAAGGCCCGGTGCATTTACCCCTTTCCTTGTTGTTTTAAACTCTTTATCACTTGAAATGATGCATTAGGTGATAGGAGTTGAGGGCTAAACAATTGTTGCATTTCCTTCCTTGGAACTGATTATCATTCCTTGATACCTATTTTACTTAAAAGGTTTTCTGATGCTTAGTCTTGCCCTAGAAAACAAAATGTTTTGTTTTAAACAAGGATGATGCTTCATATGGGATGGGAAGTTTTCAAAGAAAAGACTTGATGGTGAATCCATCATGGCCATGATGGGTTCAACATCAGAAAAGACGTACCTCTGCCAGGTACCAAACTTTGGGTTATAAATGATAAAGACGAGACAGGCGGGTGACTTGCACGAGAAGGAAGTCTTGGTGTAGTGTCTCCGTTTGAGTTGATTAAGGACCGTGTCGATGTAGGCTTGCTGACCGAGGACCTTTTAACTGGCCACATGCCTTGTCATGGGTAAGCTTTGCCTCAATCGAACCAATACCAGAAAGGCCAACACACAATGTGAGTGGAGAGATGGCGAGAGTAGTGTGTACCCTACGTGGCAAGAGGCTGGACGATGGTGTATTTGTGCTCTCCGTTGGCGTGAAACTGGTCTGGTCTTGAGAAACCCGGTGGCGAGTTAACATATGCAAGGGTTAAGTGCAACATATGTCGTGTGCTTGGAGATCCCCAGCTAGGTATTAATCGATTCAGATCGCCATTACTTCTAGGACATGAAGACTTGGTCAATGCCCTACACGTAGCAATCCAGTGAACTGAAGGATTGATAAAAGACGGCTAGTATAGGCCGAGTGCTTGAACTAGGATAGAAAGAACTCTAGATGTAGGTAACTTTACTTAACCTGACAAGTAAAATGAATCCTTAAGGATCCACTCATAGTAAGCTTTTCCGCAAAAAGAGTCTTTGAACCTTGATAAACTTTACCTTGATTCCCAAAAGCCAGCATATCCTTGAGAGTATTTTCCTTTGTCAGGTAAGACATGTGAAAGTACACTCCATACTCAGGGTTTTTGAACCCATGTTGTTGTAGGTGATGAAACAGCGGAGTTTTGCTGTTTCTGCTCAAAGGTGGTGCCAGAGGAGGAGGCCAATCAGTAAACTGTTTTGGGAGGATGTGTTGCCTCCCAGTTTAAAACACTAAGCTTTTGTGTGGGAGGATGTTTTACCTCCCTTTTATGTAATAATATCTTATGCACTCATAACACCCGGTATTGTAATAAACACTCTCTCTATATTTTATGAATGTAAAGTAAGTTATTGTAATCCACTTCTGCTTATTCTTTTCTCTGATTATGTGTGTGATGTCTGTGTGATGGGTGAAGCGCTCTTCGATGTCATGATGATAATACAGAAGACCAAACTTGTCAAGTGATTATGTGCATCTACATGGTTGTCTAAGGTCTTTAGGATAAGGACATCTGTAGGTGGGCCTAATACCTTGGGAGGTTTTGTTACAGCTGGTATCGGAGCGAAGCCCTTTCTTCGAACATTACGTAGTACTTCAAAAGAATTTTCAAATACTTACCTTGAAACATTCTTTCATTCTTATCTTACCACTTTCTAGTAGTAACTTATCTTTTAAAGTCGGGTAACAGATTGCAGTATACGTAGGAAGTAAGGGATCAATGAAAGTTGATTCCATAATTACTAGGTTATGCATGCATCATGTTTAAAACTATACTAATAAATCTTCCCCTCTTATGGAGATATGGCGTGCACTAAGACTACCCAGCGCAAAGCAACTGGACCTCATGGTGTGCCTCAACATCCGCTGGCCTCTAGGCATGAGGGAAGCAATAGTGACAGTAATGACCAATCGGAGACCTAGAAGCCCAGGTGGAACAACTTAGGTTAGAGCTACGCCACGGGAGCAGGGCGCGTGCACAGGATAGCCACTACATAGCGGAGCTGTCTGCGGAAGTTCATCGCTTGCAACATGAGATTGCGGAACGAGATACGACCATTGACTGGGCCGTAAACTCGCGCTCTTATGCATGGGACTATGAAGCCAAAGCTCTAGCCTAGGAAGCAGAGCTCAGCGCATCACTGGAAAACCTGCAAGCATATTGCAACACACTACATGAAGAGGTGCACGTGCTGTATGATCAGCTACATCCGAATGTGCCAGCAGAAGTTGCAGTAATGGAAGTTGGACCATCTGGGACAGCTAATGTAGGACCTGATGGGGGGTTGGACCTTTTTGCAGCCCCTCCTTCCATGAACCTTGCTGATGGACGGTCTCCTAAAGCAGGCAGTGAAGCAGCTAAGGATGAAGAAACTTAGAATAGTATAGTTTAAGTAATGTACTTATGTAAAATAAGTAAGGAAGTTGAGTTGTATAATGGAGTATGTATAATTATTACAGTTCAGCAATGTAATAAAGATGGTGTATGTTGGCATGTTATAATTCCAAATGTTTCTTTTGCCTCAGATGTCGTCCCCGACTCGTGCTCATGATGGCGCGGGTACATCTCGCGGCGGGGAGGACACTCCCAACCCGCCACCGGTACCTCCTACCCTAGCCGACGCTGTCGCTGCCTTGGTCAATGCCACCGCCGACAACACGCACTTTCTGCGTGAAATGGTGGGCAACCTATTTCAACAACACAGAGGAAGAGTTCCCCCTCAAGGACCACGAGACACTACCTATCTAGAGTTCTCCGAAACTTGCCCGCCGCTCTTCGTCAAGGCAGAGGAACCCTTGGAGGCTGACGAATGGGTGCGAGTAATGGAATAGAAATTTGGGCTAATCCAATGCACCGAAGTACAGAAGCCCCTATTTTCTGCTCAGCAATTAAGAGGCTCCGCCAGCACCTGGTGGGCAAATTTTCTGCCATCCAACCTGCGGGACATCAAGTCACTTGGGAAGAATTCAAACTGACATTTAGGGAACATTATGTTTTAGAAGGTGTGCTACAAATGAAACTGGAAGAGTTCATCCGACTGAAGCAAGGGGGAGATTCTTTGATGCAGTATCTCAATAACTTTAATCACCTCTCCCAATACGCCATTAACCAAGTGGATACAGACTTGAAAAAGAAGAATTGTTTTATGAGGGGACTAAATGACAGACTCCAGCGTAAGATGGCAACGTGTCTGGACCTCACATACAACAGGGTTGTCAGTACAGCAATGGCAGTTGAAGCCAAAAATGCGGGACACGAGAAGTCAAAAGGATATGCGGGTGAAAGATCAACACAGGGACCTGAAAATAGAACAAGATTGGTAATCCGACCTTTCAATCCAAACCGTTCTTCACCTCGCCCACCTATATATCCATTCTTTTAACCCGTATTTATTCGTCCCTCTCCTGCCTTCGCTCCGACCAATCAGCCGAGTGCCCCTGGTGCTCGTTTCCCTGCCCTTCCTAGTTCCTCCAATGGTTGCTTCAATTGTGGAAAGTCCGAACATTTCATCAAGGACTGCCCATATCCGAAGCAAAACAAATCCAACTTTCAGTAGACTTCGGGGAACTCAAATCAAGGAAAGGGGAACCCAGCCAACTCTTCAACGGGCAAAAATTTGAAGAAAACTGGACGGGTCTATTATACACAGGTGGCTACTACACCGGAAGGCGAACTGGTGATGATGGGTACGTTCCTCGTTGCCAACCATCCAACGGTTTTCCTTTTCGATTCTGGTGCATCACATACCTTCATAAGCACGACTTTTGTGGAGAAATATTGCATACATTGCACTGAATCAAGGGAGGGAATTGTTATCCACTCACCTGGGGGTCGAATATTTACTAAGGAAGTAGCCTTCCACATACCCGTAACTTTGACCGGTCAGGAATTCCTTACAAACATGATTGTTATAAAGGGGCAAGATATAGATGTGATTCTGGGAATGAATTGGTTAGCCCAGAAAAAAGCCATTATTAATACTGACCAAAGGACCATTAAGTTAAGTTATGGTCATGAGGAAGTCCAATTGTCCATCCCTATAACTATCCCAGTCAAAGCATCTGGACAAGTTTTTGAAACCATAGTACAAGAAATTCGGGATATTCCAGTGGTATGTGAATTTCCGGATGTCTTTCCTGAAGACTTGCCCGGATGGCCTCTAGAAAGGGATATAGAATTTGTGATTGAATTGAAGCCCAGTACGGCTCCTATTTCCAGAAGGTCGTACCGCATGCCACCTAATGAACTGGCAGAAATCAAGACTCAACTACAAGACTTGTTGGAGAAGGGGTTCGTTAGACCAAGTTCATCACCATGGGGATGTCCAACAATTTTCATCAAGAAGAAGGATCAGACACTTCAAATGTGCATGGACTATAGACCCCTCATTGAGGTTACCATCAAGAATAAGTATCCTCTAGAGCCTGAGTATTCTCCAAAATTGATCTCAGATCGGGCTATCATCAGATCCATATTCAACCCGAGGATATACCGAAGACCGCATTTACCACCCGGTATGGATTATTTGAGTATCTGGTCATGTCTTTCGGATTAACAAATGCTTCGGCCGACTTCACATACTTAATGAATTCGGTATTGATGCCCGAGTTAGACAAGTTTGTGGTGGTCTTCATTGACGACATTCTGATCTATTCTAAAAATGAAGAGGAGCATGCAAATCACTTACGGATCGTGCTAACGCGCTTAAGGGAACATCAGTTGTATGCCAAATTTAGCAAATACACATTCTGGTTGGAGGAAATCTAGTTTCTTGGACATGTATTGTCTACTAAAGGGATTGCGGTTGATCCCAGTAAAGTCAAGGATATTCTAGAATGGAACTCACCAACTACAGTACATCAAGTTCGGAGTTTCCTTGGACTAGCTGGATATTTCCGCAGATTCATTCCAGATTTCTCCAAGATTGTTATACCCATTACGAGTTTATTAAAGAATGATACAAAATTTGATTGGTCCTCAAAATGCAATGAAGCCTTTGAGCAGCTGAAAGTGTTGTTAACCACTGCACCGGTGTTGGCCCAACTGGATATTGAAAAGCCCTTTGATGTATATTGTAACGTGTCAGGTAGTGGACTCAGATGTGTCCTGATGCAAGAGGGGCGAGTAATAGCCTATGCGTCAAGGCAGCTGCGCTGGCATGAAGAACATTATCCAACTCATGATATGGAATTAGCTGTAGTGGTTCATGCACTTAAAATCTGGCGTTATTATCTGCTGAAGAATACATGCCATTTGTATACAGATCACAAAAGTCTGAAATATATCTTTACCCAGTCAGAATTAAACATGAGACAAAGAAGGTGGCTCGAGCTAATCAAAGATTATGACTTGGAAATCCATTATCACCCAAGAAAAGCTAATGTGGTGGCAAATGCTTTAAGTCGCAAGACTTTTTGTCATTGTCTTACAGTAAGAGCACCTAACACCACTTTATGTCAAGAAATGGAAAGGTTGAATCTGGGGATGATCCAATAAGGAACATTGACAAATATGAAGCTTGAGTCAGTTCTCCTGCAAAGAATTATTGATGCTCAAAGAACAGATAAGGGTATGAAGTACATTTATGAGAAAATGGAAGCCGACAAGGCAAATTGCTTTAGGAAAGATAATTAAGGAGTAATATGGTTTAAGGAACACATAGTAGTGCCAAAAGATGTTAAAGTCTGCCAACAAATTTTGGACGAAGCTCATCTTAGTCGATATTCCATTCATCCTGGAAGCACTAAGATGTATCAAGACTTAAAGTAACATTATTGGTGGACTAAAATGAAAATTGAAATTGCACGCTATGTGGCAAGGTGTGACACTTGCAGACGAGTCAAGGCCATACATATGAAGGCTGCTGGGCCCCTGCAATCTTTGCCAATACCAACTTGGAAATGGGAGGATATTAGTATGGATTTCATTGTAGGATTACCCAGAACAACTAAAGGATTTGAATCTATATGTGTTATAATTGATAGACTTACAAAGATTGCCCACTTTCTTCCCGTCAAGGTAAACTATACTGTGGCCACATATGCAGAACTTTATATTGCTTGTATTCTCAGTTTGCACGGAGTTCTAAAGACAATAGTGTCGGACCGGGGACCGCAATTTGTATCCAAGTTTTGGGAAGAGCTGCATAAATCCTAAGGTACTAAATTACTCCACAGTTCGGCTTACCATCCTCAAACAAGTGGACAAACTGAAAGAGTAAATTGGATACTGAAAGATATGCTACGGGCATGTGTCCAAGAGTACCCATAGAAATGGGATGACTGTCTGCCATCGGCAGAAGTTTCTTATAATAATAGTTACCAAGAAAGCATTAAGATGGCACCGTTTGAAGCACTATATGGACGACGATGCCAAACACCCTTAAATTGGTCTGAACCGAGAGAACGGTGGTTTTTCAGACCCGACTTGGTTAAAGAAATGGAAGAAAAGGTTCAACGGATAAGACACCACTTGAAAGAAGCTCAAGCTCGGCAGAAAAACTATGCGGATAAACGACACCGACCTTTGGTCTTTCCAGTCAAGGATTATGTATACCTGAAAGTATCACTGATGAAGGGTGTTAATCGATTCGGGGTAAAAGGAAAGTTGGCACCCCGATATATTGGCACATTTCCCATTCTTGAGCAATGTGGACCAGTGGCATATAGACTTCAACTGCCTGAATCATTATTTGTGGTGCGTAATGTGTTCCATGTATCTCAGTTAAAGAAGTGCCTTCGGATTCCTAATCGAACCATCGATGTGATGGATGTTACTTTGGAACCCGACTTGACTTATTCGGAACATCCCATTTGAGTTCTGGATCAAAAGGACAGAATCACCCAAAAGAGGACTCTTAGATTCTATAATGTACAATGGAACCAAAACATTGAAGACGAAGCTACCTGGGAGACTCAAGATTTGTCACACCCGGTTTTGGAAGGTAAACCGAATGCGAACCAAGTATGTGCCAGTATCAGAAATTCACATACACAGCGATTACATAAATGACTCATCATAGCACAATGCTTCGAATAACAATAAAGAATAAATAATGATATTAAAGACTAGAGTCATTTACATAATATAAATCAAAGTACACAAAATAGAAACGTAGCCAACGTAAATAAACCCACCACAGGCAGCTGACTGGGGGAGGTCGCTAGCCTAAACCACGAACTCGTTGAAGTCCTGGAACTCCTGGAGATCCACCTCGACGCCTTCTTCTTTACCTAAGCATAGATTGCACCAAAGGCAACCTGGTGTTTTGTGAAAGCAAGGGTGAGTACACATCAACGTACTTAGCAAATGTCTCGTTTAGCTAAGGTGGACTAGCTTTATGTGGGGTTTAGCTCAAGCAGTTGCTTTTAGTTGGTCAGGTATTTATTATTAGTGGAAGCCAAGTTCTATAATATAACCAACCCGTGAACCATTTCCTTATCGAGGAAACATTATGATCATCATCGAACTAAGAACATTAATAGAACCATTGAATCTCGAAGCAGCTGTATCTCTAATCACAGAGGATCCCAAGGCCGCTCTTAACCGTGAGCACGACTGATATATCAGTTTCTAACCCTCTGCAGAGGTCGCACACTTTACCCATGAGCTGTGATCCCTTTCTAGCCCGGGTTTGCAAGACCCGATCTTCACTACCAAGGTGAAGAGCCAGAGATACACTATGTAGCCTTTACAAAGACTCCCCTGGTGCATAGCTGCTTGTTAGGTTTCACCAGTCGTACAAATGCAGTACACCTCCCCAAGGTGGGTGACTAACAAAACCAAATCGAATGAACCTCTGCACCCCACCTTAGCAGAGCCAGCACTACGCCCCGGCCCCCATTGACGGCCCTTCCAGCAAAGCCAACTACACCCCCAGGTTCATCTAATTAATGAGCTAAGGGCGTCCCATTCCTCCCTCATGGCTGCAATGTTATCCCGTGTGGTCACTCCACGAACAGGTCCTTACGGAGAGGTACTCAGGGAAAATGGCCCGAGCCCCCTAAAATATCACAATGTCATCATCGGGATAACATCATCGTATCATAATATTCACATCATGTTCATTGATTAAAGTAAAGCAATAGCATGAAGCTAACCATAACAACCAAAAAGGTAATCAAGGACAAGATAAATACAAAGCTAGTCAATCCTTAGTTTTCAATTAAGTAATGCGGGACAGTGAATTATAAGTAGATAGGACATAATGGGTCAGAGGACACTTGCCTTCACCAAACAGATGCTCAGGATCTTCAGCCTCATAGAACTCAGAGAGCTTGATCACTTGGTCGCCAACGCTTGATCGTCGATCCCTCGAAGCTCGAAAACAGATCGCAATCTAATCGCAATGTAAAGCGAAGACAAGCAGGCACAAGCAAACAAACATATATATTCATAAGAACATTACACCATGCCAAAGAGAATATAATAAAATATGCAATACGAAATAGAGCTCGCTACTACGGTCACGTAAGGAAAAGAAACGCGATAGTCTAAGCTACGGTCAAGAGTTTATGACGTTTACACTACGCAAGTAATAGTTAGGACATTTAGTTCAACATTATCAAATATAAAATATAACTCCTATTTAGTTTTGATTAAATCTGCTACACTAACAGTTGTCAAATAAATAAGTAATATAATTAGCACGAGAGATTCCAAGTGAGGCAAGTTTATGATGCGCGAAACGGCACGACAACATGCAACCGACGCGCGGACACGTGCAACATAGCATGCTGACGACACATGAAACCGTTCGCGTGACCAGCGCGAATGATGCGTGAATCAGCACACCACCACGTGTGGAACAACACGAGTGATAGACAAGAAAAACTAAATAGGCGACGCATTTATACTAAACAAATATTAAATAAATAAAAAGTAGTTAAGTTAATATTAGACATGTTAATGTTTATTATATAAGCGCAATTTGAACACTACACATTTAATCTAATTGGAATATTAATCTAATAAATATTAGTTGAGCAAACCTTAACTTGATTATCTAAAATATATGACCTGACAAATTAATCTTATTAACATGAGTGATTATAATCGAAAATAATTTATTATCACGAGCTGACGCCGTGCGACCCACGTGATCGACACACGAGATACGCGCGAGCAACGCGCGGCAAGACGCGTGACACACGCGAAAGGCGCGTGACAACGCGTATGAACGACACACGACAACGCGCGAAACAGCACTGCGGTACGCGAAACAATGTGCACGACAGCGCACGACACGCGTGCGAACAACACAATGACGCGCGAACGAACAACGGCGACGCGCAAACAGCGTGCGACTGCGAAAACGACGTGACATGCGAATACTACTAATTGTGTCGTATTTGTACTAAACAAATAATAAATGCAACACTTAAGTTGGCATAACCACAATAACAGGTATTTATCACATGCATCGATAAAATTAACACTTAGTTCTGATTGGTTTACAACTTGGTTAATCATCGTTAAATTACGTAAATTAATTAACGTGAGCAATTCTAGATGAAAAAGTTTATTGCCTCGCGGCATGGCACGCAACACACTAAACAAGGTATGTGGAACGGCGCACGCGATAACGCACGTCAACATGTGTGAACGACACGCACGATGCGTGCGGACGGCACGCGTTGACTTAAATGCGCTACGCGAAAATCGATTATAATATTTTATTCGACTTAGCCATATTAGCAAGCAATTATTGTAAGCCCCAATAAAATCATTACTTAATTCTGATTGTGTTGTTACTCGAGCAATCATCGTTTTAATATGTAGTTAATTAGCACGAGCGATTCTAGGTGGAGTGGTTTACTGAAGCGCCACGAGACACGCAACGCACGAGGGCGATGTGCACGATGCGTGCGAGGTAGCGCGCGCGATGACGCAGATAGACAGCACATACGACGCGCGCGAATGATGCACGAACAAACGATGGGTGCGATGGCGGGCAAGGGACACGTAGTGGTAGACGGACGTCGTCTATGGGTAGACGAACGTCGTCGGAACCCTAGCGGCTCGCGAACTGCACACGAACGATGCATGACGACACGTGAAATGCACGCAACTCAGGTGTGTTGCGCGCGACGCGAAGCACACGGTAGCGATGATGTGACGGGGCTGCGTGGATGGGAAGACGAAGGGTAGACCAGGGGGTAGACGAAGCAGACGGGGGGAGGGGGGTAGATGAAGCTTGCCTTTCGACATTCGCGGATGGCGAGACGCGAAGCGAGCTTGATGACGTGCAACGACGTTACTTTACTTCTAGCCAAACACACGCGCACACCGAAAAACTAAAATGGTCTCTACCATGGTGTTAGCGCAGGGAGATGGCCAGCTCAATCAGGGAGGCTTCTTGGGCATAGGCTAGCATATAGGGGGAAGGAAGAACGTAGACAAACCACCTCGCGACGATGACGTATGACGATGGACGGGGCGGCTTGGGCTACTCCGGTGATGCTGCTGGGCACGAACAGACACCGCGGCCGGAGCGAGGCAAGCCGGGCATGGCTATGGTGAAGGCCGAATGTGCAGGTCCAGGCACGGTCGCAGCGAGGCATCGCGGCCTCGATGAGGCTCATGAGATCGACGCGCGGTGAAGGTGGGCTGCGCTAGTGGCGGGGTAGGTGCTCGACGGCAAGGGCATGGAGGAGGAATATGAGACTGAACTGCATAGAAGAAAGAGATGCGCGAGGCTCGGACGGATGGTTCGACGGAGAAGAGGAGCAGCGGGGCGGGCAAAGCCATAAACGGTCGCACGTCTACACAATGTGCGCGACATCGGCGCAGTTGGCGGCGAGAAACGCGACTGGAGCGCGCATGGTGTCGTGCGATGTGGGCGAGCATGGCTGGCGGCTGGGAGCACGCTGGGTAGGCACGCTCGACGCGACGGCGGCTGGGCACGCGCGGCGCTAGGGTTGGGCGCGGGGCGCACGAGCAGCGCGCTGGGCTGCGCTGCGCGGGGCTGGGGCGTTGGGCCGGCGGAGTTGGGCCGAGTAGGCCACTGGGAAGGGGCGCGGCGTGGGCCGCGAGCAGACCGGGGGGAACCGCGCGCAGGGGTCAGCTAGGCCGCCGAGAGAGAGGAGGGGGAAGGGATGGCTGGGCCACGGACGCCAGGGAAGGAGGAGGGGCTGAGGGAGGTTTCCTTTTATTTATTTTTTTCCTTCCTTTTGTTCTTTTTGATAGCATGTTTTAGTTTTGAATTCAAATTCAAACATGTTTCCTAAATTTGAATAAATGCACCATCACAAAGGAAAAACATGCCTCGACATGCTATGCAACAATCAAGGACCCCCCCTTTTTAGGGTTTTATTTTACTAGGCTTAAACATAAATAAAACAAAATAACTCTACACTATTTAGGAAAAAGAAAAGAAAAGCAAGGAAAAGAGAAGGTAACACCTGAATTTGATGGTTATTAGAGAAAAAATTTTATACCCCCAAATTCAGGGTGTTACAAGATTTCTTGGAGAAAAATTTTCCTAGGTTTTTAGCTTCATGTAACCTGTAAGATTTGTATATCTGATTGTAAAGTAGGAATAAACACCATACCACCCCCTACTCTGTAAGATAAACAAGGAAATAAAGATGTGATGTGTTTCCTTTTCCACAACTTAACCTAGGACCTTAAATCTTGGGACAAGATTCTTTTATGGGGGGAAGGATGTAGCACCCCTAGTGTTACCAGAACTAAAACTTGAGCATAACATCATATGCATTGACATGTCATTACGTTTGTTACACCTAGAATGCATCCACTAGGTAAAACTTCAAAACAAATGTGATGGGATGATTTGAAGTATTCTTAACCCTAGGGTAGGTTACTTAACCCTAGGATTAGGGCATGTGGGTAATGGGAAGCCAAAATGAGTAATACCTCAAAATTCATTGGAAATATTCATAAGAGATCAAGTTTGATGGATTTGGGTGGCACAAAAACCCTATAGTGCTCAAAACCCTAAAAGGAACCCTAGAAAACCCTAATTTGTACCCTAGGCGGTGATTTCAAATTCTATACACTTTTGGACCAAAGTTTATATATAAAGGTGGTAGAACACCAAAAACCAAGCAACTTTTACATTGGACAATTTTCAAGTAGTGTGGAGCAATTTGGACTTAATTGCAAAAGTCCCAAGAACACCCAAGTGGTTAACTCTATCAGTGAGATTAAGCTGACTTTGGAGCCTTATATTTCTTAATTCATGAGGACTTTGCCCTAGGTCAATACATCAAACTTGTAGAGCCATGATAGGAGTACAACTTTGATTAAGTGAGTAAGCATTGGTGTTGTACAAAAATTGGAGAAAAATGAGCCTGAAGTTGGGCTGTCAGTCACCACTGAAGACTGAAACTTAGCTAACAGTGAACTCTGATAAACTTTGGGGGCGAATTCACATATGATCTAGTGGATTTTTGGTCGTAGCTGCTGTAACAAAATCAAAGCTAGATTATAGGAGACTAACTTTGTTACAGACAGATTAGGGAGTTGTTACACAAAAATTGAAGAACAAAGCACTACAAATCGCTCTGTTAGAACAACTGATGGCTAGCGCGATGGTACAGTGACTGAATCAGATTGCCTAGTTCAGTGTATCTCACCGCCGGTGATCCCGCGCCACGATCCTCATCGGCGCTACGATTCGTGCTCTCTAGTGTGTGGATAACGGCCGTGGGTGAAAAGATCGTGCGCTTGGATGAACTTAGGGCACTGTTACCGACCAGTCGTCGTACCCACTTCCCTGCGGCCGGTCCAGGTGACCTCGCCGGAGTCTGCTGCCTGCTGCCCGGATTCCAAGTGCTTTGAAGCCTTACCACGTCGTAGTAAACTGTCATAGGAAGCCTGTAACATTGCCTCGGTGAAAGCCAGGATAGCGTTCGCTGGTGACTCACCCCTCTCTCCGACCGCCAGCTTTCCCCTTCAAAATTCGGAGCCACCACTCTCGGAGGCTATAAATTGTGTGCACCGTTGGCTCCGCTAGGTTTTTATGAAGCCATAGCACCAGCCCTCGCCTCCGATCATCCACCACAGCGCCCTAATTTGGGATTTCCCCCAAATCCACTCTTCGCGTCGCCGTGAGTCACCTCATCGTGGTCAACCACCTCCGGGTTCGCTCTCGCCCTCCTGGTTCGTGTTTCGACACGCTCATGTGCTTGTGATGCTCGTCGACCCTGCCAATTAAGCTATACCACGCCTAGTCGTCGGGAACACCGCGGTTTTCCCTCAGGTCTCGCCGTCGTCGTGGGCAGAAGAATTCTGTGGCAGAACCTCCAAGTTATTGGGCCCGCATGCACCTGTCCTTGTCCCAAAGACCTCAGACAGCCATGCATGTGCACCAGATAACTCAACAGGATCTGTCCGATTGCCCCAAGGACATCGGATAAACCACTTTCAACCAGAACCACGGGATTAAGTAACACAAATCACACACACCAATATTGTTGCAGCGGAAATCTTACTACCAAAATTTTACAGGTTACAAAAATTTTACATTAGTTTATCGGAGTGATTACAAAAGTATAAGTTTGAAATATATATGCTAGCTCAAGGGATCATCCTCAATAAGAAGTATAGAAGGGTTACTTAGACTTATAAGAAGGCCGAGCCCACCGGCACTTAACACCATCAACAACAGCACAAAGTTAGAACCTGAAAAACAACAGGGAATAAAACCCTAAGTATGGAATTACTCAGCAAGTCTTACCCGACTAAGGAAAAGACTCTCAAGGGTATGATGGACAAATAGGAGTCAAGGAGAGGCTTTAGCAAAAATCAACTTATATTTTTGCAGAAGTAGCTTACTAAAGTGAGTCCTTACTTTCAATCTTTTAACGCCATATTAGGTATTAATAGACTCTATTTGCATCTAGTCTAATTTCACATCACATCAAGACAACATCATTTTTTTATCCATAGTGTTCACGTCCTGACTTTAGGTTGCAGGGAAGTGACCAAGTCTTCATAACCGCGAAGGTACGGCGATCCGAATCGATTATACTCAGCTGAGGATCTCCAATCACACGACATATGTAGCACTTAACCCTTGCATATGTCAACCCGCCACCGGGGTTCTTAGGACCGGATCAGGTTCACGCAAACCGAGAGCACAGATACACCACCGTCCAGCCTCTTGCCACGGAGGGTACACGCTACTCTCGCCACCGCTCCACTCCCATTTCGTGTTATCTTATTCCGGCCTTAGTCTGCCCGAGGCAAAGCTTACCCATGACGAGGCATGTGACCAGTTAAAGGGTCCTCGGTCAGCACGCCTACATACGCGTTAATCCTTAACCAACCTGGGTAGAACATCACCTGTTCCTACCCCCAAGTCTCAATTTACGTATTTCCATCCTTAGGATTGTGTCTGTTCCTTAGGATGAAAGAGCATCACAGGGAACTTTGCAGTAAGATCCCACCATTGCTCCGAATGAAAATATTCTTGCAGGTAGAAGCCATCCTTTCTCGAGTTAAATTAAGGACAACCTCTATCCACAAGATCTAAGCAAGGCTAAGCATTTTTTGTAAATCATAATTTTGATACTTCACAGAAGTATCTATAAAGGTATGGATATCAAGGAAAGCAATGCATCAAAGGGTTTCAAGTAACTCCTATGAACCTAATGCACATTTCACTAGACTTAAGTGTGCGAAAAATATTTAAAAACACAAGGAAAAGGGTTGCATGCACCGGGGCTTGCCTGAGTAACACTAGGTTAGTGTTGTTAGGTGACGTCCGCTTGACGAGTATTCTTCGACCGAGCACTTGCTTGATTTAACCATCTTCAGGTTGATTCATCAGCTTCAGCTTGCAAATTAGTCCGCGCTTGGGGTCGACTTGGCTCGTCTTCCGCATCACGTGATTAATTAACGTACCTGAATGAAATGCATTATGCACATGAATGCATATAGACGAAAATATTACGAATCTAAATAGTGCTACGCCGACAAGAATTAAATACTTAGTGACGAAGCGTCGTACTATTTTATACGAAAACACTAGCTATCGACGTATGACTAAGCTTAATAATCACGGTTTTCTAGATTAAACGAACCTAACGCAACCATCACGAACAACACATCATACACTTTAAACATGATTAGCCTAAACACAACTTATCAGCTACTTAATTAATTGAATTCTAAACTTATCTCTTGCTTTATAAATTATACTACATCTTTATAAGTGATTAAAATATTTTATTAACACACATGCCTACTCATATTCTACTCGGTACACTAATTTAACTACTTGATCGGAATAGCGAGATAACTCGCTATAACTGAACCTGGCTCGATAATCGCAAGAACTGCGAAGTCGACGAGAGTTTAGTGCCTTACGCAATTTATCGAGCACCTAATGAGCATCACACTAGCACATTAATTTATTTCATCTATCGACTCAATCAATTAACCGAATTGACATAACGACACTAGAACACTCTATTAACTAGCTGATGGGAATACTAAGCTTATTTCTTTTGTCATCAGCTCACCCGAATATTACCTACATTAAGCTATCTTTTGCATTACTAACTCTATCGTACTTCACTTATTTTTAACACTACCACAACGCGCCTGCGCTAAATACGAGGATTATTACGACTAATAATTCTAGTTAATCCAATCATCAGATAAACTTATAAAAATTATAAATCGGCTCAACAGCATCAAACGCGACCCAATACTCGTACGAATGCTGATAAATCCTAGCTCGAGCTTCCTGCCGTGCACTTGGTGAACACCATGCCGTTGGCTCCGTCTTCACCCGACTCTTGGGATTTCTTGACGACGCACGAAATGACGACGGAATCGAGAATGTCAAGGAGCCAGCGGACGAGTAGCACGCTGACAAATCCAATATAGAGCTTTGGATACGGTCGAGGGCGCTAGTGTTGCAGCTAAGATATCCCGACGACGACACTACGGACGGTGAAGATAGGGTGATGGTGTGAAACGGTGTTCGTGAGGACAACCACGCGTGGATGGTTGCGTGGCATCGACGACCAAGACATCGACGAGGTCTGTGCGGCTAGGCAAAAATATTTATGGAGGACACGACAAGCGCCGCCAAAACGCGTGGATCTCGCAGGGCCAAATTTTGGCGAGGACGAGCACACACGACGCGACGACGAACGACAACGAACAAGGTGAAGCTCGACGACACACAAAGCTATCATCTCCCCGTTGAGCATTCCGTCGAGCATCGGATAAGCGATGCACGAAACAGTTCTGTCTTCACTATCCTAAGCGTGATATTGAGGATCCACCGACGGCCAGACGCTAGCGGCGAATTGTGAATGCGACGCGACAGAGAGACGCGGCACGGTGGAGTTGGACGAGCGCCAACGAGCAGGGAAACTTTGCGCGCACGGCGAACAGAGGAGCACGGCACGATGGGGAGCAGCGACGACTTGCCATGTCCGATGCTGCAGAGAAACGAAGACCGAGCTAAGCTCGACGCCTGACGAAGCACTACACAGAACCTGGCACAGCGTTCAACTACGCGTGCACAAGTGGCACGAAGCAGGGGGCAGGTGCTGCGGCAGCCAGCACCATCGTAGGGCCAAGCTCAGCGATGGCACAGAGGCGAGCACTATGGAGCTCCGCGTAGAGGGAAAAATCAACGGCTAGGCACGCGGCGAGGAGGCTCTAGGGAGCTTCACGGCGGCGCGCAAGAGACCTCGGCTAGGCGTGTCGGTTGAGATGCTAGCGAGCAGGGAGGGCTTTGAGCTCGCGTGGCCAGGGAAGAGGAAAACAGCTTGGAGGAGCAGGGGGCGCGCGACACCAGAGAGATAGGGCGGACTGCTTGCGGCTAGCAGGTGAGGAAGATGAACTTGGCCGAGCGTGGGATCGGTGTTCCACTAGAAGACGACGCCAGGAATTATCAAGGGAGGAAGAGGATGGCTGGATAAGGCTGCGTGCGTGTGCATGAAGAAGATAAGCGTGCGGAGAAGAAATATCAGAGAGAAGAACGGTGGCTGACGGCTGTAGAGGATAGGGTCGGTTGGGATATTTTTTTATTTTTTTACACAAGCGCTACAAATATCCACAATTCTGAGATCAGGGTTAAAAGAGAGATAAACAAGTTGGATTAGGACAGTATTAGATATAAAATTCGAATAGAATTTAATTTAGCAGATACTCTAGAATTTAGAGGAATTTTTACCAGTTACTTATATCCAAAGTTTTGGATCGTGCAAGAAACGACATACCGAAATAAATTGATTTCGACACTGATAATTTGTTCAGCGTGATTCAATTGAAATTAGCCGAAACAATATCTGCGAACGTATACGCGATTTTGTCTTCAAAACAGCATGCTGAAGAATAAATTAAATTATATCCTCGCACACGATTTCACTCAGACGACGCACGACTCGGATTATTTTGCACCGAGTATTTTAGTCGTCGAGTTCAAATTAATCTGTCCGGGATAAAAAGGCGTAGAATGAGGTCGAGCTTCTGAATTCGGATTCGCGCGACGATGAATTTTAATTAATCATCGGACGCACCGATTTTCAGAACAAATGTGTTCCGAACAGCATGAACATTTAGGATGAGCCCGGATAGATACAAAAAAAACGACGTCGCACTCGCGACAGACGAAAAAGATGTGATATTAAAATCGCGATAGGCAAAAATAATTAGACCTTAGGGTCTGTCTTATTCACTGATCTCACGTGCTTAAATCCATACTCGTTGTCGAGCGGAATATAAACACCTGGGGTGTTACAACCCTCCCCCCTTAAAAGAATCTCGTCCCGAGATTCGGAGCGAAAGACTTCTAAGGGTAGAGAAGTATGTAACCCATGTCCATATCAGCGATAATCATAAGACAATCCAAGTAAAGGCGAGTGTCTCAGGATGTCGTTTTTCTAGTGGACATAACATGCATCGCCTTATGCTAATTTATAAATGTCCACCACAAGAGACAATGCCTGCCAGAGGAACACATAAGGTTCCATGTGTGCAGTTTGCTTTTTCTGATGACACTGCACTATTTGAGTCTGTTGAGCGAGTGGAAAATACTCCATTTTACCCAAACAGAATCAGATGCACCATCTTGGGTAAAACACATAGAAAGAGGTTTACCAACAAGTGGTCACGATAAGTTCGTAGCACATGAGATGGATGTGGATGTCGAATACTATCGCGGTTAACATGTGGCTAACCCGAGAATTCAAGTCCACGAAAGATGGTATAGATTCGAGAGAATCACCAGCGGAGGGATCTGTAGATACGGACTTTACAACCAGTCCATTGTATCCAGCACTAGTCACGGCTCGACTTGATCACACATGCTGGAAAAGCATACGTGAGGTGATTGAGGCACGACTAGAGCGATGATTAGGTGGTTATTGGTCGACTTACTCTCAATTCTTGCAAGTACTTTCTTTAGTGGGTTGAACCACAGTGAGTTCAGGCAAATCGATAAAGCGATCTCTAAACTCAACCTTTGTTCATTGGGCAGTTACAAGTTAGTAAAACCAACTTGTTGAACTACTTTTGACATTGAGCAGGTCCTCTTAATACCATCGGGAAGCCAATGGTCGAGAGCTCACTCATATTAACAAGAGATTATGTATTTGGGTAAAATCTATTTGGTCAAGTTGTTCATCCGTTTCTTCATGCGAGATGAACGGACCGGATATACATGGATTAAATAGGGGAGCAATTGAACAACTCCTGCATCTCAGCAGCAGGGAAAATCACTCTCCATTTTGAGAGCTAATCAGTTGTTTTCCAACACTAAAAAGCTCCAAGGCTTCACCTTTACACAAGAAAGGAGGTAAAGGGAACTTGTATGAAACCAAGATCAAAAGAAATAAGACCACACAGGAAAGTGGTATGCCCTTTGATCCAACGGAGATGACGGATGTTGCTTGATCACTTCGTCAAACAATATTGGAATCGTTTCAAGGAAGATATCCACGGAAGATCACACATCAGTGTAGTTCCACAATGGATCATGACCCAAAACTTCGATACCGGCATGCGCCAAGCAGCAAAATCCCGTGTGCGCATTCACAGGAGGCTCTCAGTTTCGCCGCGGTACCATAAGTCCTTACCCATGACACCATTACAAAACTAGCACCAATAATGAATCTCATGTGGTACAAACAATTCGTGCAAAGATAACATATTGATATAATCTCATAATGGATTATGACTACCAACTGTGATACTAGCGTGTACCGAGCAGCACAACCGTGTGTGCGCACACACAGAAGGCCCCTGGTTTCGTCGCGGTATCATCAATTTTAGTCATAACGCCAATACCAGACGTAATCAATAAGAAATCTCACATGACACCAATAGACTGGACAAGGATGGCAATATACAAAAAAAGACTCTACCTGTCCAAACGGTTACAAGTAGAGAGTCAAATATATCATGGCCCGATGAAATAAACACGATATGGCCAAAACCTAAACTTGATAAAAGGAGTATGATGGGAGACTGTTAATTCAGGCAAAACATATTTCTATGCTTATCGTAGAGATTATAAGGTCAAGGATTAAGTTGATATGCCTTCGATAAACATGAGGAAACCAAGGCATCAACTGAACAAAGGAATGGTTCTAGAAGGAGACATGACTTGAGATCTTTGTTTTAAGCTTGGGTACACTTTTATGTCCAATAAGGAAATTGTCTACGCATTTATTTGTATGAGCTTTGTCATGGAGTAATAATGGACAATTCAAATTTGGGCATGGTTCACTAAATAAGAATATGGACTAGTTTTGGGTTTAGGCAATCAAGTCTCTAACCTTCTATGGACACATCAAGCACAAGAGCAAACACCATATAAGACCTTAATAGGTTACCTAAAGAATGGAGGACACCTATTTCATCGGAGTTCATAATTAAGCAATACACCACATTATCTACAATCAATGGTTACTAGAACAAAGATGAGAGAAGCATTTTGGGTGTATAGGTGACAAACATGATGCAACAATCAGGATGCATGCTCGTCTTATTCGTCCTCACTGATTTTGCCAACATAATGTGGCGATAGCGTTCTATATCGGTGGCATAATTACGATTCTCACGGTATTTTGCTAGTCGTCAACTACACATACGTTTTCGAGGTTAGTGTACTTGCAGAAAATCCATTGCAGCCCAATTTCCCAATGATGCAAGTCACACATGACAGATTATCACAGTTTATACTCCATATATTTCTATATGGAGGCCAGCTCATCATTAAGCGCCGAGCCACGCATAGGCGCCGTTGCCACACTTTAACCATAGGGCAACTCATTATGGTAACTCACCTTCTTACCTGAGCGTAGGTGCGTCGTTACAAGTACAATACACTTCTCAGTAGTCCCATGTCTGTGTACCCATACACATTCATGGGGTACTGAATTCCCAGAAAAGTAAATACTCCACATGCAGCCTTCATATATATACATATGTAAAACATGTATATAATCAAGCACCACAATTAAGCACTTCCCTAGACCGATGTTTGTTCGGTCATGCTCTCACATCTCACCTTACCTTGAGCGTCGATCCATTCAAAACTGAATGGCCTCAAAAATAACAATACACATGTATGCAATACCCCCGGTTGTGGGTTATTGGTTTTTAAATAAGCCACCTAATAGTCCTTAGTATAGGGCTTAACAGAGGATGTCGCTAGCATTATAGTTTTTCAAAACTGTTTTTCAAAGCCAAACAATGTGTTTAGTTGAAAATAGTTTTTTTTCAAAACCAAAACTTTTGTTTTGCAAATACGTACGTGACCGTAGATACTTAATCCAGCTCCGATACCAGCCTGTGGCAGAACCTCCAAGTTATTGGGCCCGCATGCACCTGTCCTTGTCCCAAAGACCTCAGACAGCCATGCATGTGCACCAGATAACTCAACAGGATCTATCCGATTGCCCCAAGGACATCGGATAAACCACTTTCAACCAGAACCGCGGGATTAAGTAACACAAATCACACACACCAATATTGTTGCAGCAGAAATCTTACTACCAAAATTTTACAGGTTACAAAAATTTTACATTAGTTTATCGGAGTGATTACAAAAGTATAAGTTTGAAATATATATGCTAGCTCAAGGGATCATCCTCAATAAGAAGTATAGAAGGGTTACTTAGACTTATAAGAAGGCCGAGCCCACCGGCACTTAACACCATCAACAACAGCACAAAGTTAGAACCTGAAAAACAACAGGGAATAAAACCCTGAGTATGGAATTACTCAGCAAGTCTTACCCGACTAAGGAAAAGACTCTCAAGGGTATGCTGGATAAATAGGAGTCAAGGAGAGGCTTTAGCAAAAATCAACTTATATTTTTGCAGAAGTAGCTTACTAAAGTGAGTCCTTACTTTCAATCTTTTAACGCCATATTAGGTATTAATAGACTCTATTTGCATCTAGTCTAATTTCACATCACATCAAGACAACATCATTTTTTTATCCATAGTGTTCACGTCCTGACTTTAGGTTGCAGGGAAGTGACCAAGTCTTCATAACCGCGAAGGTACGGCGATCCGAATCGATTATACTCAGCTGAGGATCTCCAATCACACGACATATGTAGCACTTAACCCTTGCATATGTCAACCCGCCACCGGGGTTCTTAAGACCGGATCAGGTTCACGCAAACCGAGAGCACAGATACACCACCGTCCAGCCTCTTGCCACGGAGGATACACGCTACTCTCGCCACCGCTCCACTCCCATTTCGTGTTATCTTATTCCGGCCTTAGTCTGCCCGAGGCAAAGCTTACCCATGACGAGGCATGTGACCAGTTAAAGGGTCCTCGGTCAGCACGCCTACATACGCGTTAATCCTTAACCAACCTGGGTAGAACATCACCTGTTCCTACCCCCAAGTCTCAATTTACGTATTTCCATCCTTAGGATTGTGTCTGTTCCTTAGGATGAAAGAGCATCACAGGGAACTTTGCAGTAAGATCCCACCATTGCTCCGAATGAAAATATTCTTGCAGGTAGAAGCCATCCTTTCTCGAGTTAAATTAAGGACAACCTCTATCCACAAGATCTAAGCAAGGCTAAGCATTTTTTGTAAATCATAATTTTGATACTTCACAGAAGTATCTATAAAGGTATGGATATCAAGGAAAGCAATGCATCAAAGGGTTTCAAGTAACTCCTATGAACCTAATGCACATTTCACTAGACTTAAGTGTGCGAAAAATATTTAAAAACACAAGGAAAAGGGTTGCATGCACCGGGGCTTGCCTGAGTAACACTAGGTTAGTGTTGTTAGGTGACGTCCGCTTGACGAGTATTCTTCGACCGAGCACTTGCTTGATTTAACCATCTTCAGGTTGATTCATCAGCTTCAGCTTGCAAATTAGTCCGCGCTTGGGGTCGACTTGGCTCGTCTTCCGCATCACGTGATTAATTAACGTACCTGAATGAAATGCATTATGCACATGAATGCATATAGACGAAAATATTACGAATCTAAATAGTGCTACGCCGACAAGAATTAAATACTTAGTGACGAAGCGTCGTACTATTTTATACGAAAACACTAGCTATCGACGTATGACTAAGCTTAATAATCACGGTTTTCTAGATTAAACGAACCTAACGCAACCATCACGAACAACACATCATACACTTTAAACATGATTAGCCTAAACACAACTTATCAGCTACTTAATTAATTGAATTCTAAACTTATCTCTTGCTTTATAAATTATACTACATCTTTATAAGTGATTAAAATATTTTATTAACACACATGCCTACTCATATTCTACTCGGTACACTAATTTAACTACTTGATCGGAATAGCGAGATAACTCGCTATAACTGAACCTGGCTCGATAATCGCAAGAACTGCGAAGTCGACGAGAGTTTAGTGCCTTACGCAATTTATCGAGCACCTAATGAGCATCACACTAGCACATTAATTTATTTCATCTATCGACTCAATCAATTAACCGAATTGACATAACGACACTAGAACACTCTATTAACTAGCTGATGGGAATACTAAGCTTATTTCTTTTGTCATCAGCTCACCCGAATATTACCTACATTAAGCTATCTTTTGCATTACTAACTCTATCGTACTTCACTTATTTTTAACACTACCACAACGCGCCTGCGCTAAATACGAGGATTATTACGACTAATAATTCTAGTTAATCCAATCATCAGATAAACTTATAAAAATTATAAATCGGCTCACCAGCATCAAACGCGACCCAATACTCGTACGAATGCTGATAAATCCTAGCTCGAGCTTCCTGCCGTGCACTTGGTGAACACCATGCCGTTGGCTCCGTCTTCACCCGACTCTTGGGATTTCTTGACGACGCACGAAATGACGACGGAATCGAGAATGTCAAGGAGCCAGCGGACGAGTAGCACGCTGACGAATCCAATATAGAGCTTTGGATACGGTCGAGGGCGCTAGTGTTGCAGCTAAGATATCCCGACGACGACACTACGGACGGTGAAGATAGGGTGATGGTGTGAAACGGTGTTCGTGAGGACAACCACGCGTGGATGGTTGCGTGGCATCGACGACCAAGACATCGGCGAGGTCTGTGCGGCTAGGCGAAAATATTTATGGAGGACACGACGAGCGCCGCCAAAACGCGTGGATCTCGCAGGGCCAAATTTTGGCGAGGACGAGCACACACGACGCGACGACGAACGACAACGAACAAGGTGAAGCTCGACGACACACAAAGCTATCATCTCCCCGTTGAGCATTCCGTCGAGCATCGGATAAGCGATGCATGAAACAGTTCTGTCTTCACTATCCTAAGCGTGATATTGAGGATCCACCGACGGCCAGACGCTAGCGGCGAATTGTGAATGCGACGCGACAGAGAGACGCGGCACGGTGGAGTTGGACGAGCGCCAACGAGCAGGGAAACTTTGCGCGCACGGCGAACAGAGGAGCACGGCACGATGGGGAGCAGCGACGACTTGCCATGTCCGATGCTGCAGAGAAACGAAGACCGAGCTAAGCTCGACGCCTGACGAAGCACTACACAGAACCTGGCACAGCGTTCAACTACGCGTGCACAAGTGGCACGAAGCAGGGGGCAGGTGCTGCGGCAGCCAGCACCATCGTAGGGCCAAGCTCAGCGATGGCACAGAGGCGAGCACTATGGAGCTCCGCGTAGAGGGAAAAATCAACGGCTAGGCACGCGGCGAGGAGGCTCTAGGGAGCTTCACGGCGGCGCGCAAGAGACCTCGGCTAGGCGTGTCGGTTGAGATGCTAGCGAGCAGGGAGGGCTTTGAGCTCGCGTGGCCAGGGAAGAGGAAAACAGCTTGGAGGAGCAGGGGGCGCGCGACACCAGAGAGATAGGGCGGACTGCTTGCGGCTAGCAGGTGAGGAAGATGAACTTGGCCGAGCGTGGGATCGGTGTTCCACTAGAAGACGACGCCAGGAATTATCAAGGGAGGAAGAGGATGGCTGGATAAGGCTGCGTGCGTGTGCATGAAGAAGATAAGCGTGCGGAGAAGAAATATCAGAGAGAAGAACGGTGGCTGACGGCTATAGAGGATAGGGTCGGCTGGGATATTTTTTTATTTTTTTACACAAGCGCTACAAATATCCACAATTCTGAGATCAGGGTTAAAAGAGAGATAAACAAGTTGGATTAGGACAGTATTAGATATAAAATTCGAATAGAATTTAATTTAGCAGATACTCTAGAATTTAGAGGAATTTTTACCAGTTACTTATATCCAAAGTTTTGGATCGTTCAAGAAATGACAGACCGAAATAAATTGATTTCGGCACTGATAGTTTGTTCGGCGTGATTCAATTGAAATTAGCCGAAACAATATCTGCGAACGTATACGCGATTTTGTCTTCAAAACAGCATGCTGAAGAATAAATTAAATTATATCCTCGCACACGATTTCACTCAGACGACGCACGACTCGGATTATTTTGCACCGAGTATTTTAGTCGTCGAGTTCAAATTAATCTGTCCGGGATAAAAAGGCGTAGAATGAGGTCGAGCTTCTGAATTCGGATTCGCGCGACGATGAATTTTAATTAATCATCGGACGCACCGATTTTCAGAACAAATGTGTTCCGAACAGCATGAACATTTAGGATGAGCCCGGATAGATACAAAAAAAACGACGTCGCACTCGCGACAGACGAAAAAGATGTGATATTAAAATCGCGATAGGCAAAAATAATTAGACCTTAGGGTCTGTCTTATTCACTGATCTCACGTGCTTAAATCCATACTCGTTGTCGAGCGGAATATAAACCCTTGGGGTGTTACAAATTCAGGGCCGGATTAACTCAATTGAGGGATGGATTAGGATTGCCAGGGGCAGAATTAGGTGTAGACTGACTTAGGGCATGAATGGTTGGGTGTTGCGATCGGTACAAGCCCGCTGGAGCGCGCATGCCGCCGTTCACCGTCGGGGACTTAACCTTGCGAAGAAGCAGAAACAGAGGGGTTTAAGTGTGATTGTCAGAGAGACAAGGGAATAGTGTCGTGACTTATTTACCAGTTATTCGAAAGGACGGGGGTCTCTGTGCAAAATGGACCGGTTTGGGCTGGATTCAGCCCAGCACTATTCATTCTTTTCCTTTTTCTTTTTTCTGCCAGGCTTGGAAAATTATAGGAAATTCTAGAAAAATGATAAAATCATGGGACCAATTTTACTAGACTCCTAAATTCATCTAGTATTTAATAAAAATAGTTTCAAGATTTTTAGTCCAAACCAGGAATTATTTAGCATTTAAAGATACCTAAACCTAGCCTTTTAGAATTTTAGAATTAAATTGATAGCTCCAAAAGTAGTAAAACTTTTTGGGTGAGCTTAACTTGAGGATTAAAACCCATGGGTAAAGTTTGGCAAGCTTTGGACATTGTTTAATCCCAAACCCAAGGAACTAGCTTTCTAGGTTTTAAATACCTAACCCTAATAGAGCACTAAACTAGGCAACTCTAGTGACTAGTGGACACCGTGAAGGAAAGTTGTATTCAAGATACAACGTAGTGTGTTTCTATTATAACTACATATTCATAGCATCACATAAGCATTCATGTATATGTATTGTTATGTATAGAAAATGAAGAAGTGGTAATCAAAAAAGAAGTTGCACCGCAAGCTGAAATTCCACCCGTCGAGAACAATTTCTACTTTGATATCTGTGGGACAGACCCTGAGCCTCCTACAACACAAGGCAAGCCCCGGTGCATTTACCCCTTTCCTTGTTGTTTTAAACTCTTTATCACTTGAAATGATGCATTAGGTGATAGGAGTTGAGGGCTAAACAATTGTTGCATTTCCTTCCTTGGAACTAATTACCATTCCTTGATACCTGTTTTACTTAAAAGATTTTCTGATGCTTAGTCTTTCCTTAGAAAACAAAATGTTTTGTTTTAAACAAAGATGATGCTTCATATGGGATGGGAAGTTTTCAAAGAAAAGACTTGATGGTGAATCCATCAAGGCCATGATGGGTTCAACATCGGAAAAGACGTACCTCTGCCAGGTACCAAACTTCGGGTTATAAATGATAAAGACGAGATTGAGCGGGTGACTTGCATGAGAAGGAAGTCTCGGTGTAGTGTCTCCGTCTGAGTCGATTAAGGACCGTGTCGATGTCGGCTTGCTGATCGAGGACCTTTTAACTGGCCACATGCCTCGTCATGGGTAAGCTTTGCCTCAATCGGACCAATACCAGAAAGGCCAACATGCAATGGGAGTGGAGAGATGGCGAGAGTAGTGTGTACACTCCATGGTAAGAGGATGGACGGTGGTGTATCTATGCTCTCGATTGGCGTGAACCCGGTCTGGTCTTGAGAAACCCGGTGGCGAGTTGACATATGCAAGTGTTAAGTGCTACATATGTCATGTGGTTGGAGATCCCCAACTAGGTATTAATTGATTCAGATCGCCGTTACTTCTCGGACATGAAGACTTGGTCACTGCCCTACACGTAGCAATCCAGTGAACTGACAGATTAATAAAAGACGGCTAGTATAGGCCAAGTGCTTGAACTAGGATGGAAAGAACTCTAGATGCAGGTAACTTTACTTAACCTGACAAGTAAAATGAATCCTTAAGGATCCACTCATAGTAAGCTTTTCCGCAAAAAAGTGTCTTTGAACCTTGATAAACTTTACCTAGATTCCCAAAAGCGAGCATATCCTTGATAGTCTTTTCCTTTATCGGGTATGACTTGCGAAAGTACACTTCGTACTCAGGGTTTTCGAACCCATGTTGTTGTAGGTAAAGAAATAGCGGATTTTTGATGTTTCTGCTCGAAGGTGGTGCCAGAGGAGGAGGCCAATCAGTAAACTGTTTGGGGAGGATGTGTTGCCTCCCAGTTTAAAACACTAAGCTTTTGTGTGGGAGGATGTTTTACCTCCCTGATTTGTAATAATATCTTATGCACTCATAACACCTGGTATTGTAATAAACACTCTCTCTATATTTTACGAATGTAAAGTAAGTTATTGTAATCCACTTCCGCTTATTCTTTTCTCTAATTATGTGTGTAATGTCTGCGTGATGGGTGAAGTGCTCTTAGGCGTCATGATGACAATACAGAAGACCAAACTTGTCAAGTGATTATGTGCATCTACATGGTTGTCCGAGGTCCTTAGGACAAGGACATCTATAGGTGGGCCTAATACCTTGGGAGGTTCCGTGATAGTAAGTTAGGCGTTGTTAATAAAATATTGACCAACTAAAATGCTTACCGCTTAACCATAGCCTACCTTGTAAACCTTGCATAACTCCTCCCATTTGCTGAGCCCCCACCATAAGTGAGCTCACCCCTTCCTAAATTTTTTATCTGAAGCTGATGAGGAAGACTATGACGATGGTGATGATGAGTACTGAGTCTAGCGATGCGCCGGCCATCTTCCTGTGGAAGATTACCCATACTATTTCTGTTGTACTTTGATGATGAGACTATTTAAGACTTTTAAGTCTGGATGATGTAATGAAGTTACTATACTCTTTTACACCTTTATTGCGTTGTCTTTTGATATATTACATATGTGTGGAAAATGGATCCTGGCACACATATGCCATGCATTCGGTTTTGCCCCTAAAATCGGGTGTGACAGAAGTGGTATCAAAGGTATGCTGAATCTAGATCGTTAGACTAGTTAGAAATGGAAAGCTCAGTCTATTCAAAATATGCTTGTTTTGCTCTTACAAATTTATTTTATTAATCTTGCCTTTTAAAATTCAACTAAGGTGACACTTTATCTTGTAGATGGTGTGTACTCTCTAGACCCCCTGTGTAAACACCAACCATATCCCTCCGCCACTGTGCGGGACGGATATCCCCTAGGTCCACTAGAAGGCAAAAAAGGCCTCGCGAGAGGCTTTGGGCTAGATACCTCGCAAGGCCATCCCTTCGTGGGCTGGGACAAAACTATTGGCAGAGTGGGCTGCCACAAGAAAGAAGCAGACTCAGGCCCAAGCAACCCGTCAGACTCAAGCGCTATCCATAGCGTCCACCCGACTTTCCCGCGTGCAGTGCCCTTGAATATCAGGGCCGATTAGGGATAAGTCGACAAGATTGTAGGAAGATCAGTTCAGTCGGTTCACTATTATTTAGGGTATACATAATCATCACATATGCGTGTAGTGCCCCACGGTCGAGTATATAAGGCCTAGGGGGTACCCCATCGATCGATGATCCATCTACCAATCTCATTAGCTCTTTATCCATTCTAGAGATCCCACATGTAACCTACCACATAAAGATCGACCCCAGGAAGTAGGGTATTATGCCTCTCCAAGTGGTCCGAACCTGCAGAAAATTGCCTGTCATCTCTCGTGCGTCAAGCACGAACCATTGAGCTACAGTCAACAGCACCGTCCTACCCAAAAGCACCATGAGGGGTAACCCCGGGTGTGCGGTCGGGCTCTAAACACTGAGAGCTGGCGCACCAGGTACGGGGTGTGTCGTTGACCCAAGCTAGCTCAATGGCCGTTACATCCCAGTGCAAGATCGCTCTTCGCCCTGGGTCTGTGTTCTGCTTCAGAACCATCTTGTCCATAGTAGATGAGAAAGGAACTCTGCACCGCATAGCAGATCCGCGGGAGAAGAGGTTTTCCATGAAAATCCCCAGGAAAGCGGGAGCAAGACAACGGATAGCGCAACCTCTTGTACGGCTGTACCTCAAGCGAGGACTACCTCTTACAAGCCAAAAATTGGGAATTTACTTGCCCGAAGATCTTAGCTACCCACTTTTCCCATAAAGGAGTGGACACAGATTACAAGAAAGAAAGAGGCAAGCGTTTCGAGAAAGGGGACGGAGCTTCGCCGAGTTATCTTTCCGGCACCTTCGCCCTCAAAGGAGGACGGAAAGAGGCACACCATCACAGCAACTCCTTTCTACCCTGACATCATCTTCATCAGGGGGAGATTGGAATCATCTCCCATCTCCGATGATGAGCCAACCGTGCAAGGGGAAGAACCCCCCCAGCGTGAAGCACGGCGATGAAGGAACAGACGCCGGAATGTTCGGCGACATCACGAGGCTGGGGAGTAGGACCCAGCATAGCCCGTATCCGGGATGAAGTTTCAGAAGTAGGAGAAACCCCACATGAACGAGTATGCCGAGAAAGAAAGAATTCTGGCCGGCGTGATCGCCGACATGCTCAGGACCGAGAGCGGGCGCAAGCCGACAGAGCGCAAGGTTGCGCCGAGAGAATCCTCTCTTCACTCGAAACTTGAACCCTGACTTCGCTCGCGCAATGAACACACCAAGTGAAGTTGGAGGGGTGCTGGCCCAGATAGCCGATGGCCTCCCGCAAACTCCGAACGCTGAAGGCTATTGGTGGCTGCTTACTCGGGCAGCTAATCAGCTTCTACCTATCGCTCATCCCTCGAGCGACCTACGACACACCATCAATAGTCGACGAAATGCACGGAGCTCCATCAACGCTTCACATGATCGGCACGAAAACGAGATAAGGCACCGGGAGGAGTATGACCGAGACCACGGCGTCCCAGCTCGAAGTCACGCCACCCGAATTGAGTCGGCTGCGACCTCAACTAGTGGCTCGATCTGGGGACGGTTGAGGCTGTAACACCCCTGGTGTTACTGGCTCTAAAACTTGAGCATAACATCATGTGCATTGACATTTCATGTTGTTTGTTACACCTAGGATGCATTCACTAGGTAAAATTTCAAAACAAGTTGTGATGATGTGACTTAAGGTGTACTTAATACTAGGGTAGGGTACTTAACCCTAGAATTAGGGCCTATGGATGAAAGTGAAGCCAAGATGAGAAATGTCTCAAAAGTCATTAGAAATGTTCACAAGATATCAAGAGTGATGGGTTTGAGTGGCACAAAAACCCTAAAGTACTCAAAACCCTAAAAGAAACCCTAGAAAACCCTAATTGTACCCTAATGAGTGGATTCAGATGCTATACACTTTTGGACCAAAGTGCAAATATCTAAGTGATAGAACATCAAAAACTTAATAACTTTTACATTGGAGGATTTTCATGTTATGTGGAGTAAATTGGGCTTATTTGCAAAAGATCTAAGAAATCCAAAGTGGCTAAGTCTGAATTTCAGTGAAATTGAGCCAACTTTGGAGTCCTGTATTTCTCTATTCATGAGGATTTTGCCGTGGGTTAATGCATCAAAATTGTAGAGCTATGATAGGAGTACAACTTTGCTTAAGTGACTAAGCATCGGTGACATACAAAATTTGGAGATAAATGGACCTGAAATCTGGCTGTCAGTGAGTCCTAAGGCTGAATTTTGACTGACAGTGAAGTCAGATGAACTTTGTGATCCATTTTGGGTAAGATCCAGTGGTTATTCGATTGTGGATGCTATAACAAAAACAAATATGGATTAGAGGACAATAATTTCTCTATAGACAGATGATCATGTTGTCATACAAAAATTGAAGAATAAAGCGCTTCAATTAGCTCTGTCAAGCGCTCTGAATGGAGTTCCAATGGTACAGTGACCTGAAGAAGATCTCAGGTGCAGTGCACCTCACCGCTAGTGCCCCCGCGCCCGGATTCGCGCCTAGTAACGTGCGGATAACCACTCCGGGTGAAAAGATGTCGTCGTGGATGTGATCGGGGCACTGTAGTTGCTCAGACGTCGTACCCACTTGCCAGCGATGAGGCCGAGCGGCCATCGCCGAGGTGTACGTCGGTCGTAGTGATTGCGCCACGCCGTGACCCTTTCACCACGTTGTTGCTAGCCGTAATAACTCAGCAATGACCGCCATAGCTCCTCAGCCAGTGACCGCCACGATAGCTCGCGTCAGTAAACTCCCCCTCTCTCCGGCTGCCAGCATGCCTTCTCCAAATTGGACGCCACCGCTGTTGGCTTCTATAAATTGAGTGATCAACCAGGTCCGCTAGGTTATTACGCACCCAGTGCACTAGCTTTCGCCCCTGATTGTCCACCATAGCATCCCAATTTCCTTTTTCCTCCAATTCTGTTTTCCGCGCCGCGTGAACGCTTCACTATGGCCAGCTCTCTATAGGTTAGTTCAAGCTTCTCTGCTTGATGTTCTAGCCTCCCTTAAGTCCCTAGCTACTTGTAGACCCATTTAATTGAACTAGACTACCCTGAATCACCAAGAACACATCGGGTTGTTCTTGGTTCTCGCCATCGTCGTAGACAGAGGGATTCCAGGCTAGAATCGTGCAATTGGTAGAGGGATTAGGGTCGCCAGGATTGGAATTGGGTTTCGAACAAAGGAGAAGCCTAGCCATTGCGTTTTCTGGCCAGTACAAATTCGTCGAAGGTGTGCTCGTCATCGTTCACCGTCGTGGACTTGGCGCGGTAAAGAAATAGAACTTCGAGGGCCTAACTGTGAATGTCAGAGAGATAATGAATAGTGTGTAAGGGTTCTTAACCGGTTATTCAACCAGCCAAGGTCTTCTGTGTAAAGTTGACATCACGGGCGCGAGCGCGCGTGTTTCCCTGTCTGTGGGCTGAGTTGGGCTAGTTTGAGCCCATTACTGTTTAATCTTTTTCCTTTTCTTTTTCTACCAGTCTTAGGAAATTTGTAGGAAATTCTAGAAAAATGATAAAATAATGGGACCAATTTTACTAGGCTCCTAAATTCCCCTAGTATTTAATAAAAATAATTCCAAGATTTTTAGTCCCAACCATGAATTATTTAGCATTTAAAGAAGCCTAAACCAAATCTTTTAGAATATTAGAATTAAATTGGTAGCTCCAAAAATTGTAAAACTTTTTGGGTGAACCTAATATGATAATTAAAACCCTTGGGTAAAGTTTGGCATGTTTTGGACATTGTTTGATCCCCAAACCCACACCCTAGCTTTCTAAGGTAACATTTGCCTTCTCCAAATAGAGTACTGACCCAGAAAACCCTAGTTACCGAGGTGTACCATGAAGGAAAGTTGTATTCAAGATACAACTTGATGTATTTCTATTATAACTGCATATTCATAGTATCACATGAGCATTCATGTATATGTATGGTTATGTATAGAAAACAAAGAAGAAGTAATTGTCGAAGAAGAAGAAACTGCACCACTAGCTGAGACTCCACCTATCCTGAATAGTTTTTATTTTGATATCTATGGAATAGGCCCCGAATCCCCTACAACACAAGGCAAGCCCCAGTGCATATCCATTTTCTTGTGTTTTAAAATCTTTATCACTTTGCTCGATGCATTAGGTGATAGGAGTTGTGTGTTAAACACTTGCTGCATTTCTGTTGCCCTGGAATTGATACCATCCCTTGATACCTGTTTTACCTAAAAGTTTTCTGATGCTTAGCTATGCTTTAGAAAACAAAATGATTTGTTTTAAACAAAGATGATGCTTCAGATGGGATGGGAAGTTTTCAAAGAAAATACTTGATGGTGAATCCAACATGGCCATGATGGGTTCAACATCTGAAAAGATGTACCGTTGCCAGGTACCAAACTTTGGGTTTTAAATAACAAAGCTGAGACCGGGCGGGTGACTTGCACGAGAAGGAAGTCTCAGTGTAGTGTCTCCGACTCAGTCGCTTAAAGACCGTGTCGAGGTGGGCCTGCTAACCGAGGACCCTTTAACTAGCCACATGCCTCGTCATGGGTAAGCTTTGCCTCGGGCAGACCAATACCAAAAAGGCCAACACACATTGGGAGTGGAGAGATGGCAAGAGTAGCATGTACCCTCTGTGGTAAGAGGCTAGACGGTGGTGTATCTGTGCTCTCGGTTGGCGTGAACCCGATCTGGTCTTGAGAAACCCGATGGCGAGTTGACATATGCAAGGGTTAAGTGCTACATATGTCGTGTGGTTGAAGATCCTTAGCTGAGTATTAATCGATTCGGATCACCGTTACTTCTCGGACATGAAGACTTGGTCACTGACATACACGAAACAATCCAGTGAACTGAAGGGTTGATAAAAGACAGCTAGTGTAGGCCAACTGCTTGAACTAGGATAGAAAGAACTCTAGATGCAGGTAACTTTACTTAACCTAACAATAAAACTGGATTTTAAGGATCCAATATTAGTAAGCATTTCTGCAAACAGAGTCCTTGATGCTTGATTAGCCTTACCTTGACTCCCTCAAGCCAGCATATCCTTGAGAGTCTTTTTCTTTTGTCGAGTAAGACTTGCAAAAGTACGCTTCGTACTCAGGGTTTTTGAACCCATGTTGTTGTAGGTGAGGAAACAGTGGAGTTCTGCTGTTTCTGCTCAAAGGTGATACCCAAGGAGGAGCCCAAGCAGTGCCCGTGTGCACGGGAGGACGTTGACCTCCCGATTTGAAAACACTAAACGTTTATGCGGGAGGGTGTTTTGCCTCCCTGGTCTATAATAATACTTTATGCACTCCTAGTACCCTGGTATTGTAATAAGTACCACTCTCTCTATATTTTGTTAATGTAAATTATGTTATTGTAATCCGCTTCCGCTATTTCTCTACTCTAGTTTTGTGATGTAACATCTGTGTGATGGGTGAAGCGCTCTTGGGTGAAATGATGAGGATACAGATTACCGAACTTGTCGAGTGATTATGTGCACCTACAGGGTTTTCCGAGGTCCTTAGGACAAGGACAACTGTAGGTGGGCCTAATACCTTGGGAGGTTCCGTCATAGAGGCGACACATCATCGACTCCCCTCCTTGGGACCAACATCAAGAACACCAACAAGAAAACACAAGCGGGGTTTCCGCGCATACTCCGCGTCTCTGGCCATCCAGTGGCCCCCTAACTTCAAATTCTCCAACGTCGACAAGTACGAGCCTAAGCAGGACCCGGGGGGCTGGTTGGCTGTCTACACGACCGCCGCTCGGGCCACCTGGGCAACAGAAGACGTAATGATAGCATATTTGCCCATCGTCCTAGGGCAAGATGCACTGCAGTGGCTACGACATCTTCCATGACACTACATCGATGATTGGAGCGACTTCAGTCGGTGGTTCATCGCCAACTTCCAGTCCCTCTCTAACAAGCTGGCGCAGCCATGGGACCTCAAATCCATTAGGCGCCGGGGCGATGAAACACTTCGGTCATACCTTAAGAGATTCCAAACCATGAGAAACCGCATCCCCAAAGTCACCGAGGCAGTGGCGATTGAAGATTTCTACCGGGGATCCAATGACTTGGCTTTTGTCTGAGCCATACTGCAGAAAGCGCCGACCACCTCTAAACAATTGTTTCGAGAGGCAGACCTCTACATCACCGCTGATGAGCGGGCCTAGGACCTCATCGGATGTATGAAACCTGCACCACCTGCACCACGGCGTGACGTGAACCAGCAATCTGATAGGCGCTAGGAGAAGAGGCCTCGTGAGGAGGTACATGCCGCCGGACCACCTACCGCTCGAGCTTGAGGTGCGCCCCGTGGAGGCGAACGACCACTAGACGACATCCTCGACGCCCAGTGCCCGTACCACAAGGACATGTGCCACACCCTGCGGAACTATAGGGACTTCAAGCACTCCATTGGACACAGCCGACCATTCCAGCCTTGTCGGTGTTTCGACCCCGGGGGGTCCCTGGACCGATGAGTAAACTGTCGCTGCGTGTCCCAGCCCAGATGGGTCGGCGCGAGACGGAACATAAGGGGGAAAACAATAAGAGGAACTGCGGCTAGTGGTGTCTGTGCCTAGGGCGGATGCGCTTGCAGTAAGGGGTTACAAGCGTTCGCGAGGGAGAGAGAGAGAGCCTGCTCGTCAGCCCGTCCTCCGGTGCAGCCACCTTTCGTACGAGGGCCCTAGACCTTCCTTTTATAGACGTAAGGAGAGGGCCTAGGTGTACAATGGGGGGTGTAGCAGTGTGCTAACGTGTCCGGCAGAGAGGAGCCAGAGTCCTATGTACATGCCGACGTGGCTGTAGGAGAGGTGTTGGTGCCCTGTTCATGTGATGTCGTGGCCGTCGGAGGAGCGCTTAAACCCTGTAGAAGCACAACTATCGGGGTTGTCGGGACCTTGCTGACGTCTCCTTGCTTCCGTAGGGGGCTGAGGACCGCCGTCGTCATGGAGCACGCGGGGTGTCATCATTATTTGTTTTACCAGGGCGAGCCAGATGGGACGCCGGTCCTGTTCCCCATAGCCTGAGCTAGCTAGGGGTAGGGTAATGATGTACCCCCCTGTGACGTGGTCGGCCCGAGCCCAAGGTCGGGCGAGGCGGAGGCTCCTCCGAGGTCGAGGCTGAGTCCGAGCCATGGGGTCGGGCGAGGCGGAGACCGACGTTCGAGGTCGAGGTTGAGTCCGAGCCCTGGGGTCGGGCGAGGCGGAGACCATCGTCCGAGGCCAAGGTTGAGTCTAAGCCCTAGGGTCGGGCGAGGCGGAGACCGTCATCCGGGGTCTAGGTTGAGTCCAAGCCCTAGGGTCGGGCGAGGCGGAGCTTCCTATGGCGCCCGAGGCTGGACTTGGCTGCTGTCAGCCTCACCCTAGCGAGTGGCACAGCAGTCGGAGTAGTGCAGGCGGCGCTGTTTTCCTGTCAGGTCAGTCACTAGAGGGGCGAAGTGACTGCGGTCACATCGGCCTTGTCGACTGAGGAGCGTGCGGCAGGATAAGGTGTCAAGCAGTCCTTGCATTGAACGCTCCTGTGATGTGGTCGGTTGGCGTGGTGATCTAGCCAAGGTTGCTTCACTGCGAAGCCTGCCCGAGCTGGGCCTCGGGCGAGTCGAAGGTGCGCCCATTACTTGAGGATGCCCTCGGGCGAGGCGTGAATCTGCCTTGGTCTACTGTTCCTGCCCGAGGCTGGGCTCGGGCGAGGCGAGATCATGTCCCTTGAGTGGACGGAGCCTTGACCTGAATTGCGCCCATCAGGCCTTTGCAGCTTTGTGCTGATGGTGGTTACCAGCCGAGTTTAGGAGTCTTGGGGGTACCCCTAATTATGGTCCTCGACAGTAGCCCCCGAGCCTCAAAGGGAGTGTTGGTACTCGCTTGGAGGCTTTGTCGCACTTTTTTGCAAGGGGACCGGCCTTTCTGGGTCACACTTCGTTCCGGTGGGTGCGCGCAAGCGCACCCGCCGGGTGTAGCCCCCGAGGCCTCGGAGGAGTGGTTTGACTCCTTCGAGGTCTTAGTGCCTTTCGTGATGCCTCGGCCGGTCTGGTTGTTCCCTCATGCGATCTAATCGTAGTCTAGGTGCATGGTCAGGTTCCGAGTTCTTGGGCTGGTATGTTGACGCTGTCAACGGTTTGGCTGGAGCCGGGTTCCCGAGAGCAGCCCTCGAGCATCTGCACAGGGCAAGAGGACGGTCAGGGACTGAGTCGGCTTTTTTCATACGCCCCTTCGTCGCCTTTCCGCAAGGAGTAGGGGGGAAAGCGCCATGTTGCCCTCGGAGGGCGCCGAACATGGTGTCTCCAGTGAGTTGCTAACGGGTGATCCGAGTGGACGCCCGTGCCCCATTTGATAAGGGTCGGCTAGTGGCCCAGAGGCGTGCTCCAAAAGTACCTGCAGGTGATTTGCCAGACCCGGTCCCGTTTGATAGGGTTCGAGGGCCCGATGCCTCCCTCTGATGGGATTCCATTACAGAATCGCTCCTGCTGGTCTCGGAAATGTCCTAGGGTACCTCGGGAGCGTAGCCTGAGCCTTGGTTATGTATCGAACGTACCCAGAGTCATCCCTTGCTCTGCGTGTTCTAAGGTGGCTGTCGAACCCTTCGGGGGGCCAGCTTACGAACCCCTGATCAGTAGTGGGCGCGGAGCCCGAGTGGCCTTAGGCGGCTGTCGAACCCTTCCGAGGGGCCAGCCTTCGAACCTCTGACCAGTAGTGGGTGCGGAGCCCGAGTGCTCTGAGGCGGCTGTCGAACCCTTCCGAGGGGCTAGCCTTCGAATCTTTGATCAGTAGGAGGGCTCGGGGCCTGCTTCCTTCGCGGAGAAGCATCCCTTTCAGAGTATCCCCTTTCCCGGTCCCTGTAGAAAGAGAGAGAAAGGGGAAGAGGAAAATGATACGAAATTGAACGACGTGGCACACCTTTTTTTTGACGCGGTCATTATGGCGAAGGTGAAGCGTCGCCCGCTTCGCCTGCCAAAGGTATCGCCTGCCCTGCCATGGAGTTAATGCAACGGGACGAGCGGTTCGCGGGGCAGCCGTTGTGCATGCGTGAGCCGTTCGAGGAACGGAACACGGGCGCGTCGTCTTCACGCAGTGGGAGAGGGCTCTCCTACTGCTCCAGAAGGGGACGTGAGCCTGCAGATGATTTGACTGCCGCTTCTGCTCGCCTGCTGCCGCCATTACTGTCGGCCCACTTCTGGCCATATCGACCGTCGTGCCTTCTTCCGCGGCTGACTGACCCATGACCGGCGTGTTTGGCTGGCACTGCTGGAGCGGTTGCCGGTGAGCCGCTTGGAGTTCGTCGTCCCATGGGCCTCCTGGTATGGAGGTTGTTCATACCCGCGGGAACGGAACCGGACTCCCGTTTGTAATGGCATCTTGAGTGCCGGCGTATATTCATTGCGGCTGTCGGGGCCTGAACATCTGTGTATTTGGGCGTAAAGCTGTGTTTCTTCCCTATTTCGAGCACCAGGTCTCGCCTGTCGGCTAGATGAACCGCTTAACCAAGTGTGAGTTGCCCTGCGCAGAAGGTGACGAGTGAGGTATCCGTATCGTGGAGGCGTAGGAGTCCCTCGGCTCGGTCGGCCTTGCCACTCAAGGCTTCTCTTGCCCAGTTAAAGAAACCCTCGGCTGCTCTGCGATGAGCCGAGCCGGAGGCAGCGATGTCAGCATGGACAGAGGCGGAGTTGGCTCGAAAAGGGGGCTTCGTCGGCCCAGGCCGAGGAGGTGTAGCAGCGGTGGCCAGAGCCTGGCCGGGTCATCTACTGGCAGGACCAACCCCGGAGTCGGGCTACCGAGGGCACGAGCCGGGCTGGTGTCCTCGGCGGACAGCTGGCTGAGGACACGGAGTGGCCGGACAAGCCGTCTGCTTGGGCCGAGTTCCTGGAGGAGACCCTGGGGGCGATGGCCCAGGCGCGGTGCTGACATCTTCCTTCGAGGTGGAGATCCTTCGCCCATGTTGCCGTCCGAGGCCGGGTCGGATTCCGCCGAAGGTGGAGACGATGCCGAGGGTGCTGCTGCTCCCCCTATTGACGTCTGAACCTGTGGGAACAGTTTGTCTGTAGTGTGCTTATGTTTTTTGCAGCCGCCGAGGCCCAAACATGTCATTGTCGTGTTATAAAGTTGTGTTTCTTTTCCTCTTGTTTTGAGTATCAGGACTTGCTTGTCGGTAGCAGAATCATTTATCCAAGCGAGAGTTACTTATCGCGGAAGGTGATGAGTGAGGTATCCGTATCTCGGAGGCATAGGAGTCCCTCGGCTCGGTCGACCTTCGCCGCTAACGTGTATTCTTGCTCGTCCGCGGGATTCTGTTATCACTATTGTCGACAAGGCACGAAAAATCGTTTCGGCAGAGAAGTTTTCGAGCGTTAAGACTTGTTCGGTTAGTAGGATCGTTTATCCGAGCGTGAGTTACTTATCGCAGAAGGTGATGAGTGAGGTATCCGTATCCCGGAGGTGTAGGAGTCCCTCGGCTCGTTCGGCCTTGCCACTTACGTGTACTCCGTCGTTTTTAGGATCCCACTATCGACGTAGTCGAAAATTGCGAAAGATGTTCTGGCCGAAAGACTTTTTCCGAGGAAAATTTTGACGCAGAGGGGGTTCCCCCCCTTCTAGCCCCATAGGGAGGGTCGGGCTTTGCTGAGGCAAGGCTGACCCTTCCTTGATGGTTAGACTTTACTTGTGTATGTAAATGAGGTATATGAACGACTTGAAAACATCTTAAGGGTAGAAGCAACGTAGCTGTCTGATGTTCCAAGCGTTGCTGTAGACCTCGCCTTGACTGTTGGCTAGCTTGTATGTTCCGGGCTTCAAAGTCTTGGCGATAATGAATGGCCCTTCCCTGGGAGGCGTGAGCTTGTGGCGCCCTCGGGCGTTTTGTCGTAGCCGAAGCACCAAGTCACCCACCTGGATGTCTCGGGACCGAACCCCTCGGGCGTGGTAGCGTCGCAGGGACTGCTGATACCGCGCCGAGTGTAGTAAGGCCATGTCCTGAGCCTCTTCCAACTGGTCTAGTGAGTCTTCTCGGTTAGTCTGGTTGCTTCGGGCGTCGTGTGCCCTCGTCCTCGGGGAGCCGTATTCTAAGTCTGTGGGCAAGATAGCCTCGGCCCCATAGACTAGAAAAAACGGCGTGAAGCCTGTGGCTCGGCTTGGCGTCGTCCTCAGACTCTAGACCACCGAGGGGAGTTCCTTCATCCATCGCCTGCCGAACTTGTTGAGGTCGTTGTAGATCCTCGGCTTGAGTCCCTGTAGAATCATGCCGTTGGCACGCTCTACCTGCCCATTCGTCATGGGGTGAGCTACGGCGGCCCAGTCCACCCGGATGTGGTAGTCCTCGCAGAAGTCCAGGAACTTCCTGCCGGTGAACTGGGTGCCGTTGTTGGTGATGATGGAGTTCGGGACTCCAAAGCGATGGATGATGTTGGTGAAGAACGCCACCGCCTGTTCGGACCTGATGTTGTTTAGGGGTCGGACCTCAATTCACTTTGAGAATTTGTCGATAGCGACCAGCAGGTGCGTGAAGCCCCCGGGTGCATTCTGCAAGGGACCGACGAGGTCCAGACCCCACACAGCAAATGGCCAGGTGATGAGTATTGTTTGTAGAGCCTGAGCGGGTAGGTGGGTCTGCCTTGCGTAGAATTGACACCCTTGGCAGGTGTGTACAATCCTAGTGGCGTCGGCTACCGCTGTTGGCCAGTAGAAACCTTGTCGGAAGGCGTTTCCAACGAGGGCTCGAGGCGCCGCGTGGTGACCGCAAGCCCCCGAGTGTATTTCTTGCAATAACTCGTGACCTTCGGCGATGGATATGCATCGCTGGAGGATGCCTGAGGGGCTGCGGTGGTAGAGCTCCTTTCCGTTACCCAGCAAGACGAACGACTTAGCACGCCGCGCCAATCGCCGAGCCTCGGTTCCATCGAGGGGTAGCTCTCCTCGGTGGAGATATTGTAGGTACGGGGTCGGCCAGCTTCGATTAGGCAGGACCCCATTCCGCTCCTCCTCGACGCGCAGTGCCTCACCCTCGGCGGCCGAGGGTGCCTCGGGCTGAGCCAAGGGTGCCTCAGGCTGAGCCGAGGGTGCCTCAGGCTGAGCCAAGGGTGCCTCGGGCAGGGCCGAGGCCTTCTCGGGCTCGGGCGTGTCGTCGGTCTTGTCAGAGGGTTGATGTAGGTCTCGGGAGAAGACGTCCGGGGGGACCGTTGTCCGCCCGAGGCTATTTTAGCTAGCTCATCCGCAGTCTCGTTGTACCGTCGGGCGACATGGTTGAGCTCGAGCCCGTGGAACTTGTCTTCCAGGCGCCGAACCTCGTCGCAGTAGGCTTCCATCTTCGGGTCACGGCAGTGGGAGTTATTCATGACTTGGTCGATGACAAGCTGCGAGTCGCCACGAGCGTCGAGGCGCCGAATCCCTAGCTCGATGGTGATGCGCAACCCGTTAACCAGAGCCTCGTATTCGGCCACGTTGTTGGACGCTGGGAAATGGTTGCGCAGCACGTAGCGGAGGTGCTTCCCGAGGGGTGAGATGAAGAGTAGGCCCGCGCCCGCTCCTATTTTCATCAGCAACCTGTCGAAAAACATGGTCCAGAGTTCCGGTTGGATCGGAGCTGCTGGAAGCTGGGTGTCGACCCATTCTGCCATGAAATCCGCCAAGACTTGGGATTTGATGGCCTTCCGAGGGGCGAACGAGATTGTCTCACCCATGATCTCCACCGCCCAGTTTGCAATCCTACCCGAGGCCTCTCGGAACTGGATGATCTCCCGCAGGGGAAAGAATGACACCACAGTCACTAGATGAGACTCGAAGTAGTGTCGCAACTTTCGCCGCGTCAGAATTACCGCGTACAGTAGCTTCTGAATTTGTGGGTAGCGGATTTTGGTCTCGGACAGTACCTCACTGATGAAGTAGACTGGCCTCTGGACGAGCAATGCATGCCCTTCTTCTCGTCTCTCGACTACGATCGCGGCGCTGACCACCTGAGTGGTTGCGGCTACGTAGATCAGGAGAGCTTCTCCGGCAGCAGGGGGCACCAGGATGGGCGCGCTTGTAAGGAGCGCCTTCAAGTTCCCGAGGGCTTCCTCGGCCTCGAGGGTCCAAGTGAAATGCTCGGTCTTCCTTAAGAGGCAGTACAGGGGAAGGCCTCTTTCGCCGAGGCGCGAGATGAAGCGGCTTAGAGCCATAAGGCATCCCATGACCCTCTGTACTCCTTTCAAGTCCTTGATAGGCCCCATGTTGGTGATGGCCGCGATTTTCTCCGGGTTGGCCTCGATGCCCCGCTCGGAGACGATGAACCCCAGGAGCATGCCTCGGTGGACTCCGAAGACACACTTCTCGGGATTGAGTTTTACGCCTTTCGCTTTGAGACACTTGAATGTCGTTTCAAGGTCAGAGAGGAGGTCGGAGGCTTTCCTCGTCTTGACTACGATGTCATCGATGTAAGCCTCGACCGTTCGGCCAATGTGCTGTCCGAACACGTGGTTCATGCACCTTTGGTATGTCGTGCCTGCATTCCTTAAACCGAACGGCATAGTAATATAGCAGTACATGCCAAAGGGTGTGATGAAAGATGTCGCGAGCTGGTTGGACTCTTTCATCCTGATTTGGTGATACCCTAAGTAGGCATCAAGGAATGACAGGGTTTCACACCCAGCAGTGGAATCTGTGATTTGATCGATGCGAGGCAGAGGGTAGGGAACCTTCGGACATGCTTTGTTTAGACCAGTGTAGTCTACACACATCCGCCATTTCCCACCTTTCTTTTTCACAAGCACAGGGTTGGCTAGCCATTCAGGATGGAATACCTCTTTGATGAACCGTGCAGCCATCAGCTTGTGGATCTCCTCGCCTATGGCTCTGCGCTTTTCTTCGTTGAATCGGCGCAGAGGCTGCTTCATGGGTCGGGCTCCAGCTCGGATATCCAGCGAGTGCTCGGCGACATCCCTCGGTATGCCAGGCATGTCCGAGGGACTCCACGCAAAAACCTCGGCGTTTGCGCGGAGAAAGTCGACGAGCACTGCTTCCTATTTGGGGTCGAGCTCGGAGTCGATCCGAACTAGCTTGGAGGCGTCGTTGCTGGGGTTGAGAGGGACGGACTTAACCGCCTCTGCTGGCTCGAAGTTGCCGGCGTGGCGTTTCGCATCTGGCACCTCCTTGGAGAGGCTCTCCAGGTTGGCGATGAGGGCCTCAGACTCGGCGAGGGCCTCAGCGTACTCCACACACTCCACGTCGCATTCATACGCGTGCCGGTATGTGGATCTGACGGTGATGCCCCGTTGGGGCCCGGCATCTCGAGCTTGAGGTAGGTGTAGTTCGGGACGACCATGAACTTGGCGTAGCATGGTCACCCCAGCACTGCGTGGTAGGTTCCTCGGAACCCAACCACCTCGAACGTGAGGGTTTCCTTTCAGAAGTTGGAGGGAGTCCCGAAGCAGACGGGCAGATCGAGTTGCCCAAGGGGTTGGACGCGCTTCCCGGGGATGATCCCGTGAAAGGGCGCCGCACCGGCCCGGATCGTCAACAAATCGATCTGCAAGAGCCCGAGGGTCTCGGCATAGATGATGTTGAGGCTGCTGCCTCCGTCCATGAGGACCTTGGTAAGCCTGACGTTGCCGATGACGGGATCAACAACTTGCGGGTACTTCCCCGGGCTCGACACGCGGTCGGGGTGGTCGCCTTGGTCGAAGGTGATGGGCTTGTCGGACCAGTCTAGGTAGACTGGCGCCGCCACCTTCACCGAGCAGACCTCCCGGCGCTCCTGCTTGCGGTGCCAAGCCGAGGCGTTCGCCACCCGCCCACCGTAGATCATGAAGCACTCATGGACTTCGGGGAACTCCTCTACCTTGTGGCCTTCCTTCTTGTCGTTGTCGTGGGCTTTGCCACCTTCCGCCGGTGGCTTGGCCTTGTGGAAGTAGCGCCAAAGCATGACGCACTCCTCAAGGGTGTGCTTGACGGGACCCTGATGACAGGGGCATGACTCCTTGAGCATCTTGTCGAACAGGTTGGCCCCTCCGGGAGGCTTCCAGGGGTTCCTGTGTCCGACAGCGGTGACAAGATCTACGTCGGCGGCGTCACGTTTTGTTTGCGACTTCTTCTTGCCCTTCTTCTTTGTGCTGCAGCAAGCGGATGCCTCGGGGACGTCTTCCTGCTGGCGTCCCTGAGGCTGCTTGTCCTTCCGGAAGATGGCCTCGACCGCCTCCTGGCCAGAGGCGAACTTGGTGGCGATGTCCATTAGCTCGCTCGCCCTGGTGGGAGTCTTGCGACCTAGCTTGCTCACTAGGTCGCGGCAAGTGGTGCCGGCGAGGAACGCGCTGATGACATCTGAGTCAGTGATGTTGGGCAGCTCGGTGCGCTGCTTCGAAAATCACCGGATGTAGTCCCGCAGGGATTCTCCCGGCTGCTGGTGGCAGCTTCGGAGATCCCAGGAGTTACCAGGGCACACGTATGTGCCCTGGAAGTTTCCGGCGAAGGCTTTGACCAGGTCGTCCCAGTTGGAGATCTGCGCAGGAGGCAGATGCTCGAGCCAGGCTCGGGCGGCGTCGGAGAGTGTCGGGGACCATAATTAGGGGTACCCTCAAGACGCCTAATTCTCAGCTGGTAACCCCCATCAGCATAAAGCTGCAGAGGCCTGATGGGTTTGATTAAGTCAGGGATCAGTCCATACGAGCGACTCGATCGCGCCTCGCCCGAGCCTAGCCTCGGGCAAGGGCAGCCGACCCTGAGGTGTTTCTGTCTCGCCCGAGGCCCCCTTTTTTACGGCAGACGCACCTCCGGCTCGCCCGAGGCCTTGCCTTCGTTGAGAAGCAACCCTGACTAAATCACCGCGCCAACCGACCAAGTCACCGGGGCGTTTAACGCAAAGAGTGAGACCGACGGGCGACCAGACTTCGCCAGAGGTGCCATAGGAGGCTCCGCCCGACCCAGGGCTCAGACTCGGGCTAAGGCCCCGGAAGACGGCGAACTCCGCTCCGCCCGACCCAGGGCTCGGACTCGGGCTAAGGCCCCGGAAGATGGCGAACTCCGCTCCGCCCGACCCAGGGCTCGGACTCGGGCTAAGGCCCCGGAAGACGGCGAACTCCGCTCCGCCCGACCCAGGGCTCGGACTCGGGCTAAGGCCCCAGAAGACGGCGAACTCCGCTCCGCCCGACCCAGGGCTCGGACTCGGGCTAAGGCCCCGGAAGACGGCGAACTCCGCTCCGCCCGACCCAGGGCTCGGACTCGGGCTAAGACCCCGGAAGACGACGAACTCCGCTTCGCCTGACCCAGGGCTCGGACTCCGCCCTAGCCTCTGCCGAACGGCCTCCGCCTCGCCCGACCCAGGAGCTCAGGTTCGGCCTCGGCCATGCAGGACAGACTCGACCTCGACTTCGGAGGAGCCTCCACGTCGCCCGACCTAGGACACAAGACCGCCACGTCAACAGGAAGCGTCATCATCACCCTGCCCTGAGCCGACTTGGGTCGCAGAGAACAAGACCGGCGTCCCATCTGGCCAGCTCCGCCAGATAGGCAATGATGGCGCCCCACTAGACCATGACGACGGCGACTCTCGGCTCCCTTACGAAAGCAGGGAGACGTCAGCAAGAGCACAGCTGTTCCAACAGCTGTCCCTCCATCAAGCTCCACTGCTTCTCCGACAGCCACGACGCCACACTAACAGGGTGCCAAGATCTCTCCGGCTGCCACCTTGGCATGTACTTAGGGCACTAGCTCTCCCCCGCTAGACACGTAGCACCTTGCTACACCCCCATTTTGTACACCTGGATCCTCTCCTTACGCTTATAAAAGGAAGGACCAGGGCCTTCTTAGAGAGGGTTGGCCTCGCGGGAACGAGGGCAGGGGCAGGCGCTCTCTTGGGGCCGCTCGCTCCCCTCACCCGCGCGGACGCTTGTAACCCCCTACTGCAAGCGCACCCGACCTGGGCGCGGGACGAACACGAAGGCCGCGGGATCTCCGTCTCCCTCGTCACGACCCGGCTCCGGCCACCGACCTCTCGCTCTCTTCCCCCCTTCGCGCTCACCCACGCGCTCGACCCATCTGGGCTGGGGCACGCGGCACACTCACTCGTCGGCTCGGGGACCCCCCGGTTCCAGGCGCTCTCTTGGGGCCGCTCGCTCCCCTCACCCGCGCGGACGCTTGTAACCCCCTACTGCAAGCGCACCCGACCTGGGCGCGGGACGAACACGAAGGCCGCGGGATCTCCGTCTCCCTCGTCACGACCCGGCTCCGGCCACCGACCTCTCGCTCTCTTCCCCCCTTCGCGCTCGCCCACGCGCTCGACCCATCTGGGCTGGGGCACGCGGCACACTCACTCGTCGGCTCGGGGACCCCCCGGTCCCGAAACGCCGACAGTTGGCGCGCCAGGTAGGGGCACGCTGCGTGTTGACGAGCAGTTTCCCGTCAAGCTCCAGATGGGCAGTCTCCAACGACCTCTCCAACCCGGGACGGTGCTCCGTTTCGGGAGCCTCGAGTTCATGTCTCTCGACAGCGGCTACGACATGGTACTCCTTCCACCGCCGTACGGCGGCGACAATGGCGGTCGACAGCCCGCCCGCCGGCGGCGGAACCGACGACGTCTTTCCCGCGTGGGGGAAGGACAACTTTCGAGCTCGCCCCATCCTCTCCCTCGCCATCGGAGGAGGAGGAGGCGGGGCAACCAGGGCCGAGCGGGAGGCTACGCTACGACGGCTGTCGAGCAAATCGACACCCCCAGTGCCCCAGCGGAGGACACGCTAGGCATCGCCCTCGCGTTCGAGGCAAAGGCGAGCGCCATCCCCCCGCAACACGTCGACCCCGAGCAGGTGGACGACGCCAGCACGCTCACGAAGGGCCTGCAGGACGTCGCCCTCGTACCCAAGACGACGGCGCGATCAGCCCCCGACGTGACTTCGTCGCTCCTCGTCGACAAAAAGGTACCAACTGCTTCCCATCCTTCGTCATTTTGACTCGACCTCAACCCGCCTGGCGACCTCGCTTTGGCGGACACTCACGTTGAGGCGAGTGCAACCCCTCTGGGGTTTCGTGTGCGGTCGCCCTGGGACCGATTGACGGGCGTCTCGACCTACGGGCCCTCTGGGTCCGAGGAAGATGACGACCCCAGCATCTGCTGGGATTTCTCCGGATCTGGCAACCCCAGTGCCATGCGGGACTTCATGACCGCATGCAACTACTGCCTCTCCGACTGTTCCGACGACAGCCGCAGCCTTGACGACAAGGATTGCGGCTCGAGCCGCGAATGTTTCCACGTCGAGCTAGGGGATCCCTCCGGAGGCAGCTGTCTCGGCATGCCGGAGGGTGGTGATCCCCCTAGGCCAGCGCCTCGCGCCGACATCCCGCGGGAGCTAGCTGTGGTCCCCGTTCCGGTGGGGGGTCATGACCCACAGCTCGAGCAAGTCCGCGGGGCGCAGGCCGGGCTCGATGAGGGAGCAGGAGCGCTCGAGGCAATCCGCTGGGACGTCGGGCAGGTATGGGCGGGCCATCCCCCGGCCGGATAAATACGTCACCTGCCCCAGGATCTCCAGCACCGCATCGCCAACAATGCCAGGGGCAGACCGCCACCCGCATCCGGAGGAACCGGCCAGGACCTGGCAGCCGCAGCGATGCTCCTCCGCGCGATGCCGGAGTCATCTACCACCGAGGGACGGCGAATCCAGGGAGAGCTCAAGCATCTCCTGGAAGGCGCTGCGGCCCGGCGGGCCGAGAGCTCTGCCTCCCGAAGGCAGGGGTACCCCTCGGAACCTCATGCCGCGACTTCCCGACTCACGCGGGAAGCCTCGATCTACACCGGGCGCACGCGCAACACCGCGCCTGCAGCCCCGGGCCACCTCGGCGACGAGCACCCTCATCGCGACTGTCGGGCTCGCCTCGACGAAAGGGTGCGCCGAGGCTATCACCCCAGGCGTGGGGGACGCTACGACAGCGGGGAGGATCGGAGTCCCTCGCCCAAACCACCCGGTCCGCAGGTCTTCAGCCGAGCCATTCGGCGGGCGCCGTTCCCGACCCGATTCCGACCCCCGACTACTATCACAAAGTACTCGGGGGAAACGAGACCGGAATTGTGGCCCGCGGACTACCGCCTGGCCTGTCAGCTGGGTGGGACGGACGACGACAACCTCATCATCCGCAACCTCCCCCTATTCCTCTCCGACACTGCTCGCGCTTGGTTGGAACACCTGCCTCCGGGGCAGATTTCCAACTGGGAGGATCTGGTCCAAGCCTTCGCCGACAACTTCCAGGGCACGTACGTGCGCCCCGGGAATTCCTGGGACCTCCGAAGCTGCCGGCAACAGCCGGGAGAGTCCCTTCGGGACTACATCCGGCGATTCTCAAAGCAGCGCACCGAGCTGCCCAACATCACCGACTCCGATGTCATCGGCGCGTTCCTTGCCGGCACCACCTGCCGTGACCTGGTGAGCAAGTTGGGTCGCAAGACCCCCACCAGGGCGAGCGAGCTGATGGACATCGCCAACAAGTTCGCCTCCGGCCAGGAGGCGGTCGAGGCCATCTTCCGAAAGGACAAGCAGCCCCAGGGCCGCCCGTCGGAAGATGCTCCCGAGGCGTCTACTCTGCGCGGCGCTAAGAAGAAAGGCAGGAGGAAGTCGCAAGCGAAACGCGACGCTCCCGACGCAGACCTTGTCGCCGCCACCGAGCATAAGAACCCTCGGAAGCCCCCCGGAGGTGCAAACCTCTTCGACAAGGCGCTCAAGGAGACGTGCCCCTACCATCAGGGGCCCGTCAAGCACACCCTCGAGGAGTGCGTCATGCTTCGGCGCCACTTCCACCGGGCCAGGCCACCCGCGGAGGGTGGCAGGGCCCGCGACGACGACAAAAGGGAAGATCGCCAAGCAGGAGAGTTCCCCGAGGTCCGCGACTGCTTCATGATCTACGGGGGGCATGCGGCGAATGCCTCGGCTCGGCATCGTAAGCAAGAGCGTCGGGAGGTCTGCTCGGTGAAGGTGGCGGCACCAGTCTACTTAGACTGGTCCGACAAGCCCATCACCTTCGACCGGGACGATCACCCCGACCACGTGCCGAGCCCGGGGAAGTACCCGCTCGTCGTCGATCCCATCATCGGCGACGTCAGGCTCACCAAGGTCCTGATGGATGGGGGCAGCTGCCTCAAGATCATCCAGTGCCGAGAAGCCTCGGGACGGATCGCAAAGTGGGCGGTGGAAATCATGGGCGAGACAATCTCGTTCGCCCCTCGGAAGGCCATCAAGTCCCAGGTACTGGCGGACTTCGTAGCCGAATGGGTCGACACCCAGTTGCCGACGGCTCCGATCCAACCGGAGCTCTGGACCATGTTTTTTGACGGGTCACTGATGAAGACGGGAGCCGGCGCGGGCCTGCTCTTCGTCTCGCACCTCGGGAAACACCTGCGCTACGTGCTCCGCCTCCATTTCCCGGCGTCCAACAATGTGGCTGAGTACGAGGCTCTGATCAACGGATTGCGAATCGCCATCGAGCTAGGGGTCCGACGCCTCGATGCACGCGGCGACTCGCAGCTCGTCATCGACCAAGTCATGAAGAACTCCCACTGCCGCGACCCGAAGATGGAAGCCTATTGTGAGGAGGTTCGACGCCTGGAAGACAAGTTCTACGGGCTCGAGCTTAACCACATCGCCCGGCGCTACAACGAGACTGCGGACGAGCTGGCGAAGATAGCCTCGGGGCGAACGACGGTTCCCCCGGACGTCTTCTCCCGGGATCTGCACCAACCCTCCGTCAAGATAGGCGACGCGCCCGAGCCCGAGGTGCCCTCGGCCCCGTCCGAGGTGACCTCGGCCTAGCCCGAGCCACCCTCGGTTCAACCCGAGGAACCCTCGGCCCCCGAGGGCGAAGCACTGCGCATCGAGGAGGAGCAGAGCGGGGTCATGCCAGATCAAGATTGGCAAACCCCGTACCTGCAATATCTCCGCCAAGGAGAACTGCCCCTCGACCGAGCCGAGGCTCGGCGGGTAGCGCGACGCGCCAAGTCGTTCGTCTTGCTGGGCGATGAGAAGGAGCTCTACCACCATAGCCCCTCGGGCATCCTCCAGCGATGCATCTCCATCGCCGAAGGTCAGGAACTCCTACGGGAAATACACTCGGGGGCTTGCGGCCATCATGCGGCACCTCGAACCCTCGTCGGGAACGCTTTCCGCCAAGGCTTCTACTGGCCGACGGCGGTGGCTGACGCCACTAGAATTGTCCGCGCCTGCGAAGGGTGCCAATTCTATGCGAAGCAGACCCACCTGCCTGCTCAGGCTCTGCAGACGATACCCATCACCTAGCCCTTCGCTGTGTGGGGTCTGGACCTCGTCGGCCCTCTGCAGAAGGCGCCCGGGGGCTACACGCACCTGCTGGTCGCTGTCAACAAATTCTCCAAGTGGATCGAGGTCCGACCCCTGAACAGCATCAGATCCGAGCAGGCGGTGGCATTCTTCACCAACATCATCCATCGCTTCGGGGTCCCGAACTCCATCATCACCGACAATGGCACCCAGTTCACCGGCAAAAAATTCTTGGATTTTTGCGAGGATCACAACATCCGGGTGGACTGGGCCGCCGTAGCTCATCCCATGTCGAATGGGCAAGTAGAGCGCGCCAATGGCATGATCCTACAAGGGCTCAAGCCTCGGATTTACAACGACCTCAACAAGTTCGGCAAGCGGTGGATGAAGGAACTCCCCTCGGTGGTCTGGAGCCTGAGGACGACGCCGAGCCGAGCCACGGGTTTCACGCCGTTCTTCCTGGTCTACGGGGCCGAGGCCGTCTTGCCCACGGACCTGGAATACGGCTCCCCGAGGACGAGGGCCTACGACGATGAAAGTAACCAAGCTAGCCGAGAAGACTCGCTGGACCAGCTGGACGAGGCTCGGGACAGGGCCTTACTACACTCGGCGCGGTACCAGCAGTCCCTGCGACGCTACCACGCCCGAGGGGTCCGACCCCGAGACCTCCAGGTGGGCGACCTGGTGCTTCGGCTGCGGCAAGACGCCCGAGGGAGGCACAAGCTCACGCCCCCCTGGGAGGGGCCGTTCATCATCGCCAAAGTTCTGAAGCCTGGAACGTACAAGCTGGCCAACAGTCAAGGCGAGGTCTACGGCAACGCTTGGAACATCCAACAGCTACGTCGCTTCTACCCTTAAGATGTTTCCAAGTTGTTCATATACCCCGCACCCACGCAAAGTTTAGTCAACAAGGAAGGGTCGGCCTCGCCTCGGCAAGGCCCGACCCTCCCTCGGGGGCTAAAAGGGGGGAAACCCCCTCTGCGTCAAAATTTTCCTCGAAAAGAAAATCTCTTTTACCAGAACATCTTTCGTGCTTTTTGACTACTTCGAAAAGTGGGTCCTGGAAACGACGGGGTACACGTAAGCAGTCAAGGCTGACCGAGCCGAGGGACTCCTACGCCTCCGGGATACGGATACCTCACTCATCACCTTCTGCGATAAGTAACTCGCGTTCGGATAAGGTGACCCCGCGGATCGAATAAGTCTCTACGTTCGGAAGCCCTTCTGTCGAAGCGATTCTTCGAGCCTTCTCGACCGAGTCGCTGACAGGGCCTCATGGACGGGTGAAAGTACGCGTAAGCGGCAAGGCCGACCGAGCCGAGGGACTCCCACGCCTCCGGGATACGGATACCTCACTCATCACCTTCCGCGAGAAGCAACTCTCGCTCGCACTAACATCCCTGCTACCGACAAAAAGTCCAGATACTCGAAACAAGAGGAAAAGAGACGCAGCTTTATAACGCAGCAAGGGTGTGTGTTCTGGCCTCGACGGCCGCACAAGGCCCACGCTACAAGACGATTTGACCTTGCAGGCTCGGGTCTTAACGCTGGAATGGGGCGGCGACAACCTCGGCATCGACGGCACCTTCGGCGAGGCCCGACCTAGCTTCGGACGGCGACGCGGTCCGAGGGCCTCCGCTCCGAAGGACGACGTCATCACCACGCTCGAGCAATCGCTGTCAGGGACTTCTCTGGATCCGGCCTGAGCGGGCAGCTCGGCCGGCCACCTCCGGGGCCTCGGCCGACCACCTTCCGAGGGCGCCAGCCCGGTCCGAAGCCTCGGCTGATCAACTCCGACGTCAATCCTGCCAACGGACAACCCGGCTAGGCTCCGGCCAACCAGGTTTCATTTTCGAGCCAACTCCGCCTCTGCTCATACTGATATCGCTACCCCCGGCCTCGGCTCGTCGAAGAGCGGCCAAGGGGTCTCTTTAACTAAGCCGGAGGAGCCTCGGGCAGCAGGGCCGACCGAGCCAAGGGATTCCTACGCCTCCGGGATACAGATACCTTACTCGTCACCTTGACACGGGGCGACTCACGCTTGGTGAAGCGGTTTAGGCAAACAACAGGCGAGTCTTAGTGCTCGAAAATGAGAAAAAAACACGGCTCTGTGCCGGCGTTACATACATGTTCAGGCCCCGAAAGCCGAAATGAACAAAAAACCCGGCACTCGAAGTGCCAATACAAACGGAACTCCGGTTCCCCCCGCAGGTACGAACAACCCCACTCGATGGGGGTGGGCCTGCGGGGCAGCAGAAGACCGACGAACGGCATGTCGCCGCCCGCCCCGGCAGCGGCGACGATGAAGACTTCTGCCCTGGGGGACCGAACAGCAGCAATGATGGCCTCAGGGCGGATGCTGCTGCTAGGAGGCCCCCGCCCTTGCCCAAACTCGAGAGGCAAGGACGGGCAGAAGGCCGTAGAGTCGGAGGTCGGTCCGTGGCCAACCTCCACTGTCGCGCCGGCGGAAGAACCTCTTCCAGCTGCCGTGGCGGGAGGCGGCACCGGGGGCGGCTCCGAGACTGCTCGGCTCAGAGAGCCGGGCATGCTGCAGCTGTTGGCGCCACGGACGGCTCCCGCCCTTCCCCCCGATCACTGAGGGAAGGAGCGGGTCACCACCCGCACAGGGGCCAACCCCGACTCGGCACACGCCCCTCCTCAGCCCTGGTGATGAAAATCCTTGAGGCTGAGGAAGGGGCGGAGGCCGCAGCCCGGCTCGCTTTCCCCCACCATCAAGCCGGAGGTCACCATCCTGGGTGACCGCCGGTGGAGGGGTGCAGCCGGGCTGCATGATGAAAATCCTTGAAGCCGAACGATGGCTGAAAGGTACCAACTCCCACGGAGTTGCGTTCCTCCAACGATGGGGCGAAAAGACGGTGGTTTCCCCCATCCGGGGGCTTGAAAGGTGGAGAGACACAATGCATAAGGGAGGAAGAAGACATGGTCACCTTACGAAGGGGGTCGCCCTCCTTTTAAAGGCAACTCCCCCTGCTTGCGCCCCCAACCGTCACGGGCTGAGTCTTCTTCAACACGCCTCCAAAGCCCTCCCCCGCGGCGCGGGGGCTGGGACCCACAAGTCATGGAGACCGGCTCCGAGCAGAATAAGCCGAACCACCACGCACGGCGCGCGTAACCACCCAGCGGTCACAAGTGACCCTCCACTTTTGCCCGGACCGATGGGCGAAAGGGGCGGGCAGCCATACGGGCGGCATGCAACCCTGCCAAGTGGCCGCGCTTCTCCGACTCCTGGCAGGCCAGCGCGGAGGCCCAAGCCCACGCGTCGCGCAACCGGCGCGCCGGATGCTGCATGCAAGCCGCTGTACCACTTGCGCCACCACCGCACCTCCTCGATTGCGGAACCGATACCGCGATTCGAGGCGACCCAGCGCACGACCCAGCAGCGCCAGCCTGACGCAGCGGTCAAACGCGGTCAAAAGTGGGCCGGCAGTAATGACGGTGGCAGGCGCGCGAGAGCAGCGGCCACGCCATTGGCCAAGCTCATGTCCCATCCGGAGGCAGCGAGAGAACCCCCTCTCACGGTATGAAGACGACGCGCCCGTGACCCGTACCTCGAACGGCTCGCGCACGCGCAACGGCAGCCTCGCCAACTACTCGCCCCCGCGCATTAACTCCGCGGCTGGACAGGCGACGTTTCTGGCAGGAGCAGCTGGCAACGCTTCGCCTTCACCGAAACGACCACACCCAAAAGAGGTACGCCACGTCGCTCAATTTCGTACCTTTTTTCCCTTTTTCCTCTTTCTCTATCTCTTGCAACAGGGACCGGGAAGGGGGATACCCGCAAAGGGATCCTTCCCCGTGAAGGAACTAGGCTCCGAGCCTCCTTACTGATCAGGGGTTCGAAGGCTGGCCCCCCGAAGGGTTCAACGACCGCCTCAGATCGCGTGGGCCCGACACCCACTACTGGTCAGGGGTTCGAAGGTCGGCCCCCCGAAAGGTTCCACGACCGCCTCAGGCTGCTCGGGCTCCGCGCCCATTACTGATCAGGGGTTCGAAGGCTGGCCCTCCGAAGGGTTCACAGTCGCCTCAGACACCGAGCGAGGGATGACCAGGGGTACGTTCGATACATAACCAAGGCTCGGGCTGCGCTCCCGAGGTACCCTAGGACATTTCCGAGACCAGCGGGAACGACTCTGTAACGGAATCCCATCGGAGGGAGGCAACGAGCCCCCGGACCCCGTCGCCAGGGGACCGGGTCCGGCAGATCACCCGCAGGTACTTTTGGGCGTGCCTCTGGGCCCCTAGCCGACCCCCAATGAACGGGGCACGGACGTCCACTCGGATTACCCGATTGCAGCTCACCGGAGACACCATGTTCGGTGCCCATCGAGGGTAACATGGCGCTCTCCCCCCCTCCTCCTTGCGGAAAGGCGACGTAGGGGCGTATGTAAAAAAGCCGAGTCTGTCCCTGATCGTCCTCTCGCTCCGTGCGGAGGCTCGGGGGCTGCTCTCGCAAACCCGGCTCCGGCCGAACCGTTGACAGCGTCAACATACCAGCCCGAGAACTTGGGCCCCGACAGTGCACCTGGGCTACGGCCTGTTCGCATGAGGGAACCGCCAGACCAGCCGAGGCATTACGCAAGGCATTAAGACCTCGAAGGAGTGAAACCACTCCTCCGAGGCCTCGGGGGCTACACCCGGCGGGTGCGCTCGCGCGCACCCACCGGAACAAAGTGCAACCGAGAAAGGCTGGTCCCCTTGCAAAAAAGTGCGACGAAAGCCTCCAAGCGAGTGCTAACACTCCCTTCGAGGCTCGGGGGCTACTGTCGGGGACCATAATTAGGGGTACCCTCAAGACGCCTAATTCTCAGCTGGTAACCCCCATCAGCATAAAGCTGTAGAGGCCTGATGGGTTTGATTAAGTCAGGGATCAGTCCATACGAGCGACTCGATCGCGCCTCGCCCGAGCCTAGCCTCGGGCAAGGGCAGCCGACCCTGAGGTGTTTCCGTCTCGCCCGAGGCCCCCTTTTTTACGGCAGACGCACCTCCGGCTCGCCCGAGGCCTTGCCTTCGTTGAGAAGCAACCCTGACTAAATCACCGCGCCAACCGACCAAGTCACCGGGGCGTTTAACGCAAAGAGTGAGACCGACGGGCGACCAGACTTCGCCAGAGGTGCCATAGGAGGCTCCGCCCGACCCAGGGCTCGGACTCGGGCTAAGGCCCCGGAAGACGGCGAACTCCGCTCCGCCCGACCCAGGGCTCGGACTCGGGCTAAGGCCCCGGAAGACGGCGAACTCCGCTCCGCCCGACCCAGGGCTCGGACTCGGGCTAAGGCCCCGGAAGACGGCGAACTCCGCTCCGCCCGACCCAGGGCTCGGACTCGGGCTAAGGCCCCAGAAGACGGCGAACTCCGCTCCGCCCGACCCAGGGCTCGGACTCGGGCTAAGGCCCCGGAAGACGGCGAACTCCGCTCCGCCCGACCCAGGGCTCGGACTCGGGCTAAGACCCCGGAAGACGACGAACTCCGCTTCGCCCGACCCAGGGCTCGGACTCCGTCCTGGCCTCTGCCGAACGGCCTCCGCCTCGCCCGACCAAGGAGCTCAGGTTCGGCCTCGGCCATGCAGGACAGACTCGACCTCGACTTCGGAGGAGCCTCCACGTCGCCCGACCTAGGACACAAGACCGCCACGTCAACAGGAAGCGTCATCATCACCCTGCCCTGAGCCGACTTGGGTCGCAGAGAACAAGACCGGCGTCCCATCTGGCCAGCTCCGCCAGATAGGCAATGATGGCGCCCCACTAGACCATGACGACGGCGACTCTCGGCTCCCTTACGAAAGCAGGGAGACGTCAGCAAGAGCACAGCTGTTCCAACAGCTGTCCCTCCATCAAGCTCCACTGCTTCTCCGACAGCCACGACGCCACACTAACAGGGTGCCAAGATCTCTCCGGCTGCCACCTTGGCATGTACTTAGGGCACTAGCTCTCCCCCGCTAGACACGTAGCACCTTGCTACACCCCCATTTTGTACACCTGGATCCTCTCCTTACGCTTATAAAAGGAAGGACCAGGGCCTTCTTAGAGAGGGTTGGCCTCGCGGGAACGACGGCAGGGGCAGGCGCTCTCTTGGGGCCGCTCGCTCCCCTCACCCGCGCGGACGCTTGTAACCCCCTACTGCAAGCGCACCCGACCTGGGCGCGGGACGAACACGAAGGCCGCGGGATCTCCGTCTCCCTCGTCACGACCCGGCTCCGGCCACCGACCTCTCGCTCTCTTCCCCCCTTCGCGCTCGCCCACGCGCTCGACCCATCTGGGCTGGGGCACGTGGCACACTCACTCGTCGGCTCGGGACCCCCCGGTCCCGAAGCGCCGACAGAGAGGAACAGGGGGAGGTTGCGGATGATGAGGTTGTCATCGTCCGTTCCACCCAACTGGCAGGCCAGCCGGTAGTCCGTGAGCCACAGTTCCGGCCTTGTTTCCCCCGAGTACTTGGTGATGGTAGTCGGGGTCCGAAACCGGGTCGGGAACGGCGCCCGTCTTATGGCCCGGCTGAAAGCTTGTGGACCGGGTGGTTCGGGCGAGGGGCTCCGATCCTCCCCGCTGTCGTAGCGTCCCCCATGCCTGGGGTGGTAGCCTCGGCGCACCTTCTCGTCGAGGTGGGCTCGACGGTCGCGGCGATGGTGCTCGTTGCCGAGGCGACCCAGGGCCGCAGGCGCTGTGTCCTGCGTGTGCCCGGTGTGGACCGAGGCTTCCCGCATAAATCGGGAAGTCACGACGCGATGCTCCGGGGGGTACCCCTGCCTTCGGGAGGCGGAGCTTTTGGCCCGTCGGACCGTGGCATCCTCCAGAAGATTCTTGAGTTCTCCCTGGATACGCCGTCCCTCGGTGGTGGATGGTTCCGGCATTGCTCGAAGTAGTATTGCTGCCGCAGCCAGGTCCTGGCCGACCCCACTGGAAGTCGGGGGCAGCCTTGCCCTGGCATCGTCAGTGATGTGGTGTTGGACGTCCTAGGGCAGATGACACGCTTCTCCAGCTGGTGCTCGGCCTGCCCACTCCTGCCCGATGTTTTGCCGGAGCTGCACATGTTGCCCTGCTTCCTCGTCGAGCCTGGCCTCAATCTCGTGGATTTGCTTGAGCTATGCGTCCTGACCCCCCACAGGGACTGGGACCACAGCTAGCTCCCGAAGGATGTCAACGCGAGGCACAGGCCTAGGGGGATCGCCGTCCTCCGGCATACCAAGGTGGTTGCCTTCGTCGAGACCCCCTAGATCGACGTGGAAACATTCGCGACTTGGGCCACAGTCCTCGTCGCCGATGATGTGGCTATCATCGGAGCAATCGGAGAGGCAGTAGTCACATGCGGTCATGAAGTACCGCACGGCACTAGGGTTCCCGAGCCCGGAGAAATCCCAACCATAGTCGGGCTCGTCATCTTCCTCGGAACCCGGGGGCCCGTAGGTCGAGACAGCCATCAATCGGTCCCAGGTTGACCACATATGATACCCCGGAAGGTTCGGATATGCCTTTATGAAAGCGTCCACCGAAGCGGGGTCGCTTGGTGGGTCAAAGCTGAATCTAAAAGGCAATGGGTGGAAAACGGATGGTACCTCTTGATCGATGGATGGTGACGGAGTCGCGTCGGGGACGGACTGCACCGTTATCTCAGGTACGAGGCTAACACCCAGCAGGTCCTTTGCGAGCGTGCTGGCGTCATTCGTCCGCTTGGGGTTGGCGTGTTGCAGGGAAACGACACCCGTCTTCGTCTCAGACGCGAGGTCGACGCCCGACGTGTCCCCCGCTAGGGCGCCGACATCGTTGACTCGCTCGACAGCCGACGAGGTGCTGCCTCCTGCTTGGCCATGGTTGCCCCGCCTCCTCCTCCGTCGACGGGGAAGGTGACTGGACAGACTCGGATGATGTTCTTCCGCCATGCGGGGAAGACGTCGTCGATCCCACCACCGGCGGGCGGGCTGACGGTCGCCATTGTCATTGTCGCACGGCGGAGGAAGGACTACCATGTCGTAGCTGCTGTCGAGGGACATGAACTCGAGACTCCCGAAACGAAGCAGCGTCCCAGGCTAGAGAGGTTGCTGGAGACTACCCATCTGGAGCTTGACGGGAAGTTGTTCGTCAACACGCAGCAGGCCCCTACCTGGCGCGCCAACTGTCGGCGTTTCGACCCCGGGGGGGTCCCTGGACCGACGAGTAAACTGTCGCTGCGTGTCCTAGCCCAGATGGGTCGGCGTGAGACGGAACATAAGGGGGAAAAACAATAAGGGGAACCGCGGCTCGTGTTGTCCAGTGCCCAGGGCGGATGCGCTTGCAGTAGGGGGTTACAAGCGTTCGCGAGGGAGAGAGAGAGCCTGCTCATCAGCTCGTCCTCCCGTGCGGCCACCTTTCGTATGAGGGCTCTGGACCTTCCTTTTATAGATGTAAGGAGAGGGCCTAGGTGTACAATGGGGGGTGTAGCAGTGTGCTAACGTGTCCGGCAGAGAGGAGCCAGAGTCCTATGTACATGCTGACGTGGCTATAGGAGAGGTGTTGGTGCCCTGTTCATGTGATGTCGTGGCCGTCGGAGGAGCGCTTAAACCCTGTAGAAGCACAGCTATCGGGGCTATCGGGACCTTGATGACGTCTCCTTGCTTCCATAGGGGGCTGAGGACCACCGTCGTCATGGAGCACGCGGGGTGTCATCATTATTTGTTTTACCGGGGCGAGCCAGATGGGATGCCGGTCCTGTTCCCCGTAGCCTGAGCTAGCTAGGGGTAGGGTAATGATGTACCCCCCTGCGACGTGGTCGGCCCGAGCCCAAGGTCGGGCGAGGCGGAGGCTCCTCTGAGGTCGAGGCTGAGTCCGAGCTCTGGGGTCGGGCGAGGCGGAGACCGTTGTCCGAGGTCGAGGTTGAGTCCGAGCCCTGGGGTCGGGCAAGGCGGAGACCGTCTTCTGGGGTCGAGGTTGAGTTCGAGCACTGGGGTCGGGTGAGGTGGAGCTTCCTATGGCGCCCGAGGCTGGACTTGGCTGCTGTCAGCCTCACCCTAGCGGGTGGCACAGCAGTCGGAGCATTCCAGGCGGCGCTATTTTCCTGTCAGGTTAGTTAGTGGAGGGGCGAAGTGACTGCGGTCACTTCGGCCTTGTCGACTGAGGAGCGCGCGTCAGGATAAGGTGTCAGGCGATCCTTGCATTGAATGCTCTTGTGATGCAGTCGGTTGGCGTGGTGATCTGGCCAAGGTTGCTTCACTGTGAAGCCTGCACGAGCTAGGCCTCGGGCGATTCGAAGGTGCACCCGTTACTTGAGGATGCCCTCGGGCGAGGCATGAATCTGCCTTGGTCTACTGTTCCTGCCCGAGGCTGGGCTCGGGCGAGGCGAGATCATGTCCCTTGAGTGGATGGAGCCTTGACCTGAATTGCGCCCATCAGGCCTTTGCAGCTTTGTGCTGATGGTGGTTACCAGCCGAGTTTAGGAGTCTTGGGGGTACCCCTAATTATGGTCCCTGACAAGCCTTTACCACCTCCCCCACCACGGGGAGGGCCCGGCGAGCCCAGGTAGCCTCAGCAAGCAGAAGTGGGAGGCAGTGGAGCTTTCCCACGTGTTGACAGGGAGGTCAACGTCATCTTCGGAGGACACGGATCGCAGGAGAACTGAAGGTAGTAGAAGCTCAATGACCGACAGGTCCTAGCGGCAACCACCAGTGCCCCAACTCCTTTTTGGTGGTCAGAGCATGCAATAACCTTCAGCCGAGCATATCAGTGGCTCAACTTTCACCACCCCAGCAAGTACCCGCTCCTCGTCGATCCAGTGATCCGAGAGAGTAGGGTGAAGAAAGTACTAATGGACGGGGGAAGTAGCATTCACGTTACCTTCCCCCGAACTCTCCTAGCCTTGGGGGTTGCACTCAAAGACCTCACCGAGTCAGATACGCCCTTCTTCGGTATCGTACCGACCGAAGGAGAGTACCCACTCGGCCACATCTACATGCCCGTCACCTTTGGGACTCCGGAGAATTACAGAACCGAGTTCCTGAGGTTCGAGGTGGCACGCTTCGACTTCGGATACAACGCCATCATCGGCAGACCAGGACTGGCGAAGTTCATGGCCATTCCACACTACTCGTACATGATATTGAAGATGCCGGGACCTCAAGGAATTATCACCATGTGTGCTAACTTCCAAGGCGCCGCCAAGTGCTTTCGGGGAGCCATCCAGGTAGCCCTCACTGTCGGACCCCCGACAGCTCCCCCCATCCAGGCAGACATCAAACCGGAAGAGGGTCTCACAATACCCACTAACAAAGCTCAAGCCATGACCTCTATACGGCCGATTGAGGAGACTAAAAGGATCAACCTAGGATTCGCTGATGAGTGCATGACTGCCATCATCAGTTCCAGCCTCGACGACAAATAGGAAAGTGCGCTCGTCCGGTTCCTGCAAGATAACCGTGATGTATTCGCATGATAACCTGTGGATAAGCCAGGAGTCCCGAGAGAACTGGCCGAGCACAAATTGAAGGTCTATCCTCAAGAAAGGCCGATTTGACAGAAGATGTGTTGTTTCACGCCTGATAAAAGAAAAGCTATTCGCACCGAGTTAGCCCGCATAGTAGCTGCAGGGTTCAGTCGGGAGGTACTGCATCCCGAGTGGCTAGCAAATCCTGTTCTTGTACTCAGAAAGAATAAAGTGGATTGGCGCATGTGCGTCGAATATACTGATCACAACAAGCATTGTCCGAAGGATCCCTTCGGACTCCCTAGAATAGATCAGGTAGTTGACTCGACTGTTGGCTGTTCTATGTTGTCCTTCCTAGACTGCTATTCTGGATACCATCAAATCAGCTTGGCAAAAGAACATGAGGAGAAGACTGCTTTCATCACCCCATTTGGAGCCTTCTACTATACCTCCATGTTGTTCGGCCTCAAGAACGCGGGAGCGACTTACCAGAGGGCCATCCAAACATGCTTAGCCAATCACTAGGGCAAGCGGGTGGAAGCCTACATCGATGATGTGGTAATAAAAACAGAAAACTCAAAAAACTTCATTGAAGATTTGTAGCTAGTCTTCAACAGCCTGAGGCGCTATCGGTGGAAGCTTAACCCAGAAAAGTGTGTCTTTAGGGTACCGGCAGGAAAGTTGCTCGGATTCATTGTCAGCCACCAAGGAATTGAGGCTAATCCAGAAAAGATCAAGGCCATCATGAGAATGGAAACGCCACGATCACAGAAAAAGGTGCAGAGGCTTACCGGATGCATGGCAGCCCTAAGCAGGTTCATATCAAGGCTAGGCAAGAAAGGCATGCCATTCTACAAATTGCTCAAAAAGGTGGACAAGTTTTAGTGGACTATAGAGGCACAAGAAGCTCTAGAGGCACTGAAGAAGTTCTTGACCACACCACCAGTACTCAAGCCACCACACCGAGCTACAGTGAGTCAGTCGGTGGAAGATCTGCTGCTATATATCTCCTGCACGACTCATGTGGTAAGCACCACGTTAGTAGTCGAGCGGTTGGAGGAAGGACATGCGTACCCGGTACTACATCCAGTCTACTTCATCAGTGAAGTCCTCGGGCCCTCAAAGATAAGGTATCCTCAAGTCCAAAAGCTGTTGTACGCGGTACTCCTAACCGCTCGCAAGCTCCATCACTACTTTGATGACCACAAAGTCATAGTAGTCACAGGATTTCCGATAGGAGAAATTTTCCACAACAAAGAAGCTATTGGAAGGATAGCCAAGTGGGCGTGCGAGCTGGGAGCTCACAACATAGAGTTCTAGCCCCGCACAGCAATAAAAACTCAGGCGCTGGTCGACTTTATATCAGAATGGACTGAGCACCAGGTCCCTGACATCCCAGAAGCTACTGAGGTGTGGAAAATGGACTTTGATGGCTCATTGAAGCTGCAAGGAGCAAGTGCAGGGATTCTCTTCATTGCCCTTGGAGGTGAGCAACTCAAGTACGCACTCCAGCTACTGTTTCCAGCATCAAATAATGCGGCAGAGTATGAAGGACTGATTCACGGGCTAAGCATCGTCGTATCACTCGGCTTCAAGAAACTGATGGTATATGGTGACTCGCTAGTGGTCATAAGCAAAATAAACAAAGACTGGGACTGCTCGACTGATTCCATGGGCAAGTACTGCACAGCTGTGCGAAAACTAGAGGACAAATTTGAGGGATTGGAGTTCCATCATGTGGAAAGAGACCGCAACACAGCAGCAGAAGTGTTGTCAAAGCTGGGATCCAGTCGGGCCCAGGCTCCACCTAGGATCTTCGTCCAAGAAATATCATAACTGAACATCCTCTCGGATCAGGTGGAAGAGTGCAACGCCTTGAGCCAACCAGAGGAAGATTCCAATGACTTGAGAGAGTCTATCATTAGATACATAAAGAATGAAGAAGAGCAGGATGACAAAGCTGCAGCAGAGCGCATCGCAAGACAATCAGCCCACTACCATCATAGGGGCTTACTGTACAGGAGAGGTGCAGCAGGAGTCCTCATGAAATGCATTCACTCAGCTACTGGGAAACAATTGTTAGATGAAATTCATGTCGGGCAGTGTGGAGTACATGCGGCATCAAGAACTCTGGTTGGGAAGGCTTTCAGATATGGTTTCTACTGGCCAACTGTGAATAGTGATGCCACTAAGCTAGTCTAGAAGTGTGAGGCATGCCAATTCCGATCAAAGCAACAGCACTTACCAGCGCAGCAGCTGCAAACCGTTCCTATAACATGGTCGTTTGCATGCTGGGGGCTAGACATGATTGGACCCTTCAAGAAGGCTCAGGGAGGCTATACTCATGTTCTGGTTGCCATTGACAAATTCACAAAATAGATAGAGTACAAGCCAATCGCCTCTTTAACCTTAGCCAAAGCAGTGGAGTTCATTCAAGACATAATATTTAGGTTTGGGATACCGAATAGCATCATCACTGACCTGGGATCCAACTTCACTAGCTCTGAATTCTTCGATTTCTTCGAGCAAAGAAGCATCCAATTTAAGTACGCATCAGTGGCACACCCAAGAGCCAATGGCCAGGTGGAAAGAGCCAACGGAATGATACTAGAGTTTTTTTTCAGAAAGAAGGTATTTGTTAAGAGTGAAAAGCTTGCAGGAAAATGGATCAGAGAACTGCCATACGTAGTTTGGAGCCTATGAACTCAACCTAGTCGAGCTCTGCATGGAAACACCCCATTCTTCATGGTTTATGGGTCGAAGGCAGTGCTGCCTGCCAACCTAATCTTTGGGGCACCAAGGCTGACTTTCGAAAATATAGTTGAAGCAGAAGCAACCAGGCTAGAAGACATTGATGTGCTGGATGAAGAACGATTGAACAAAGTAATTCAGTCGGCCAGGTACCAGCAGACCTTGAGGCGCTACCACGACAAAGCTCTGCGACATTGATCCTTTGCAGTGGGAGACTTGGTCCTCCACCGAATTCTAACGGGGGAGGGACGACACAAGTTATCACCACTATGGGAAGGACCGTTCATCGTCTCTGAAGTCACATGGCTGGGATCATACCGGCTTACTCAGATGGACGGCACAGAAGTGGGGAACTTGTGGAACATAGAACACCTCAGAAAGTTCTACCCTTAGCAAGACCTGAAAACTCTTGAAAGAATATTGTACTCTGTAATCTGAAGACATCATCATCAATAAAGCTTTCGTTTTCCAAAGACATTCAGATTCTTGACTTATAGCTGACTTCGATTGGGCTTGGCTTGAAATCGGCGCACTCACTTGATTCAGGGTGACCACTATACCCTGCTAACAGAGCAATCGGCTTATGTCGACAATGACTTAAGTCGGTGCGACATGCTCACGCTTACTTGACTTAGGGTGACCACTATACCCAGCTAATGGAGCAATCGACTTAAGTCGGTGACAACTTAAGACGGTGCGACATGTTCACGCTTACTTGATTTAGGGTGACCACTATACCCTGCTAACGGAGCAATCGGCTTAAGTCGACAACGACTTAAGTCAGTGCAACATACTCACGCTTACTTGACTTAGGGTGATCACTATACCCTGCTAATGGAGCAATCGGCTTAAGTCAGCGACGACTTAAGTCAGTGCGACTTGCTCACTCTTGCTTGACTTAGGCTGACCACTATACCCTACTAACAGAGCCACCGGCTTGAGTCGGCGACGACTTAAATTGGAACGACACACTCACACTTACTTCACTTAGGGTGACAACTATGCCCTACCAGTGGGGCGATCGGCCTAAGTCGGGAACGCCTTAAGCCAAGCTGCCCTACGAGGTCGTATTGATTGGTTGAAAGGTTTGAAAGAAAATGTAGTTCTGGGGGGCATTATACCTGTTGGTACCATACTCCAAAAATTTGTGCATCGTTCCCCACAAGACAAGAACCTTTATTTCGAAATTAAAAAAAAATCTATTCGCATCAGAAATGAGAGATATTTTGTTTCTCCATACAGAATTAGTTTCTTCTGATTCTTATGTAACAAACAATTTCTATGAAATACGGTATGCTCGCATTCGCATTATTTAGGGTGACCACTGTACCCTAATAATAGAATGACCAGCTAAGATTGAAAGCACTTCGGAAAAAGAAAACATCTCACTTGCAAGTGCCAGGGCCGTTTTCTGGTACCCTATTCACAGAATGATCGAGTTCTAACATAACTGTCGCGTGCACATAGAATTCATATTACATCTATCTTCCAAAGAGATGCTAACTCAATAAATAAAGTGTTTTATAGGAAATCACTATGTCAAAACATCTTTGCAGACAGTATCCTTCGCAGGAGCAACAGAAGAAGAGGGATGGCTTGCAGCATCAGGCGTGGCCTTGACATCATAAACAATATCGTCGGGCACCACGACGCTGGGTCTCCTCATCTGGATCTATCCAGCTCGAACGACTTTATCCAGAGCCTTATCGCGCTGGGCCTTCAAGACGACACAATTGTTCTCTACAGTTTTAACAGCAAGTTGAGCGACCTCTAGCTCCTGCGTAACAAGTTCCTTGGATGCACGCATATCCTTGATGGTGGAGTCTTTGGTCGACAGTAGTTGCCCAAGTCGCAGAACTTTGTCCTGAGATGCCTGCAGCTCATGGCAGTGAAAGTCCACCATCTAGGACCTCTGAACAGATGGTTGGAATGTCAGCTTCGAGAGGCTCTAATAATATGTCTTCAGGAATAACCTCTTCCAGTGCTTGATCAAAGTCTGACATCGAAAGCCCCTGAAGACTGACGAGTGCTGACAGAGCTTGTGAGGGAATATCGCTGCCCCCGTCGGTGCATCTATAGTGACGGCTGTTCTTGCGGATCAGCAGGATTTCTTCTTCTTCCTCCTCTTCATCCTCGTCAAACATACTGCTAGCAGCTTGCGCACCATCACAACCTTCAATGTCGACCTTGGGAATTGTCACACCCGGATTCAAGGAACAAATCCGGTGCATCTCATATGTGCACCAAGGAAGAACAAGACACATAATAACAGAGTGCATAGAGAAAAATGTCATAAATATCATAAATGTACTTATTACATAGCGGAAGCCTTACAAAAATAAATGACAAAGTAAAGAGAACTAAATATTATTCCCTGGCGCCACAAAGCTGACTAGGAGACGCCACCTAGATCAAGTCGAATGCCTCAGTGTTAGGCGGCTCCTCTTCGACCACCTATTCTTCTCCTGTGGGGGGTGTGAGACAGCAAGAGTGAGCTCACATACTGTAATACCCAACTTGTAATTTGTAAGAAATAATATATATATAAAAAGAGAAGTTATTTCCTTTATATATGTGTTACCTTTATACATCATCATATGTGAACACCCTATGTAAAAAAACAAATAACTAATAAGATAAAAGCTACTAAAATATGCATCATGCTGGGATTTTATTTTTGTGTGCATTTGTGTGATAATATTACAGTAATGCCAAAAAAATGTTAAGTATCCAAATGGGAAATTAAATCCTAAAATAGATTATAGAGTTGGAAAAGAAGAATGAAAATACTATGTGACTAAAAATGGTATGAAAATATATGATAGAATATATTATTTCTGCATTAAGATTTGAATTTGTATAATTAATTCAAAGTTGAACCTCATAACAAGAATGAAATTCAAACTTGAGATTCAAAAGAAAGAGAAAAGAAAATAGGAAATATAAAAAAGGAAAAAGAGTAAAACCCTAATTGGGCCACCAGGCACCAATTCGGCCCGCGCGGCCCAAGCACCAGCAGACTGCCGCGCCCCTACGCCGACACGGGGGACCCACTGGCCGGTCTCTCTTCCCCGCGCCCGTCTCACCTACTCGCTGGCGCGTGGACCCTCCTTGTCAGCGGTCTTCTTCCTTCGCGCGCGCAACACCGGTGCCGGGCCGCAAAATCAGCCGCGGCTCTAGCTTGACCCCGACAACCTTGCCCACGCGACCAACTGACAGGTGGGGCCATCTGGACAGCCACTCGCTCGAGCATCTTCGCGTCATCCACTAGCCCGCGGGACCCGCAAGTCAGCACATCTCCCACCTTCGTAATGGTCGGAACCACGTCGCCATACCGGCCTCCCCGCACGCGCCGGGAATTAGTTCCCAACCTCCGCTCCCTGGAATCCACGCCCAGCCATCATATTAATCCGCACCGATTCGCAGCTTCGTCCGCTCTATACTCGCCCTAGTAGACACGAACCGTGTGCTCGCCTTCGAATTGGAGAGAGCCGCCGAAGCCGCCTTAGCCGTCTACCGCCGCTGTCCTCGCTTAGCAACCGTAGTGCGCTCCTGGACAACCAGACGGTGGTGTGGACCGAGTGCCGGGAGGAATCGGGCGGGTGGAACCGCGTGGCGAAAGCAATTCCTCGCCGGAGCGGGTGAACGCGCGTAATCCGCGCCGCGCCGTGGATCGCCGTATCGGCATCTCAATCCCTGGTAAGAACACCTCGCCCCGACCCGCCTTTATACCTGTTGCATGGGTATCGTTTTGATTGGGGTGTATTGCGTGCAATTCGGAGGATTGCTCCGCCGACGGAAGACCTCGCCACGGCGGCGTCCGCGCCGTGGTCTGGGTCACCCGTGGGAGAAGATGAGTCGTTGCCGTCTGATTCTTTTCGGACGGTTGAGATTAGAAGTGGCATACCTGTTCGCCGTGATTCGATCCAGTCCTTAGGATCGATTGGACGGCCCGGACTTTATGAATCCTTCGTTAACTCTGCACCGTTGATCAGGCTTTGGACGATCGAGCTTGTCTACCGGTTCGCATGAATAATGATTTAATCTGGCGCGCCCGTATCTAATCCAACGGCTAGGATCTGTCCATACCTCTTCGGCCTTGGCGTTTTGCTTAAGAGCCCTCGGGCTTCCAGAGAATCAACCCGCCATCCACGAGAGCTGTGCTCTGTGTCTGCGGAGTTTTACTCCGAAGCCCCTGCACTTTCTAGAAAATGAGGCCCAGTCCAGTGATCGTTTAAATTGAATAAATGAAATAGAAAATAGATTTTTAATAGGAAAATAATTGCTAGAACTTCAATAATTCATAGAAAATGCGTATGAACTCCAAATTACTCCATTCCACTTTCTAAATTTTTGTAATTTAATTCTCTATCAACTAGAGCCTCTGTTTTGTCATGATAACAGTAAGAAATTTAATTCCTCACTTAATCTATTTTAAACACATAAAACCTTTAAAAAAATTCATAACTTACGTTCTATAACTCCAAAAATTATGATTCTTGTTCCTAGGATTTTATTTTAATGTGTAGATTATTACTTTGTATTTTGTTTATATGTTTGGTGTAATGTTAATTTCTCTATATGCACTGTGCTTGTTTGTATTGTGGCGAGTAGAAGAGCCCGTTGCTGAGGATCCTGGTGAGCAGCAGGTTGAAGTAGCTGAGCAGGAGCTCATTGAAGGCAAGTTGTGCCCTTGACCACTTTTTACCCAATAATGTTCTTTAATATCACTTATCCATGCATAGCTTAATTTTGATGGGACCCAATAGGTCACCCTAGATTGTTTATCTCATTACCTTGTTTACCCCTGAATCACTTGGGTAGTTTGCTATTGCTTTATATGGTTTTGGGATAATCATTTATTACCTCTATGTTCCAATTCTTTTTGTTATTCTATTTATGTTCATGTTGAGATCATTAATGTTAATTGGAACACAGAGCTTAACTTGAGAACCACGTGCCACCACAAGGGTTAAATGGGACGCCCTTGGCTGATTAACTAGGAAAGCTAGTGGAGGTCTACCTTACCCGAAAGGGGCAAGGGCAGTAGGGGAGTGGTCAGTGTAGGGAGGTCCTTGGTTGATTTTGCTGCGATGGCAGTCAGGCAAGAATGCTGCATTGGAGCTTCCTATAAACTGTAGCGGGTTTTCTGAAGCTAGTGGAACTTTGTAAAGGCCTCGTAGTGTTACCCTGCCTCGCCTCCTCGGTAGAGGTGTATGGGAAGTCGCGATCCCTTGGCAGATGGGTAACATGACTTGTGGGTAAAGGGTACAACCTCTGCAGAGTGTAAAACTGGTATACTAGCCGTGCTCGCGGTCAGGAGCAGCTCAGGACTCTCTGATGTTTAAATTATGGAACTTAAATTTAATTTTGTCATATGCATTGCATGGGTTTGTTATTAATCTTGTTCTATTACTTTATTTAAGGTTTGGTATTTACTTACACTTAGTAACTGCTAATAAAATTTTGACCAACTATTTAAAAGCAATGCTCAGCTTTAACCCCTATCATTGATTAGCCTTACACATCACATGAACTCACACCTTTGTGAGTTTATGTCCACTGGTTCCCCACAACTTGTTGAGCTATGATCATGTGTGAGCTCACCCTTGCTGTCTCACACCCCCCCACAGGAGAAGAGCAGGTGGTTCAGGAGGAGCCACAAGGCGAGGAGTATGATCTGATCTAGGTGGCGTTTCTCAGTTGACATTGGTGCCGACGATCCTTAGTTCGTTTTATCTTTATTATTTTATTTTGTAATAAGTCTTCCGCTATGTAATAATTACTCTGATGTTTTATGACATTTATCTCTATACACTCTGTTATTATATATGTTGTCTTCTTGGCGCATGTATGAGATGCACCTGGCTTTGTTCGTTAAAGCCGGGTGTGACAGAAGTGGTATCAAAGGAAATGTTGACTGTAGGACGAAACCTAAATAGAAATGGACAAAACCCTTACCTACTTACCTTACTCTGACTCATTCTATACTTATCTCATCTTGACCTTGTCTCATCTTCTGCTACTCTACTCTGGTTAATCTTATCTTTTCCACTCTAAGACAAGATGGATTTCACACCTTGGAATCCTACCACTATGATCTTTTTGAGAGATAGGGAACCTAAGACAAAATTTAAAACTATTTTCCTTAAAAATGTTGTTTGATTGTGCTGATGATAAATGCCTGATTTGCTTCTTTGATTGATTGATATATTATATATGGACATCTTAGTATGTACCACCATAAGGTATTGAATTAGCTATGGTAGGTAAAATATTAATCTGCTTAGCTAATAAAATTCCCCAAAGTAACATGATTTGTAATTACCTGCCTTGTCTACTATTCTCTTACCATATGTATCTAACTCAGATGGTCAATACCAGGCGGGGTGGTGGAATTGATTTGCCTCCTAATCGACACACTCGGAGAATATACAGACAACCCCAGCCACAACCTGCAGAGATGAATCCTCCTAATCCTCCACCAGGCAGAGTTGACCCACTAGTTGCTGCTCAGATGGCGGTGATGCAGCAAATGGCGGACACTATGGCTGATATGCGTGCCCAGATGCAGCAAGAACGCCAGGAGATGCGTCAGGAAAGAGAAGATATACGACAGGAGTTGCGCCAGGAGCGAGAGGAGATACGCCAGGAAAGGAGGGCGCAACAACAGCAGCTGCAACAACAAATGCAACAACTACAACAGCAGCAACAGTAGCAACAAGTACCATTGCCTCCCCCACCACCACCAGTTCCACCTCGTGATAAGCACCGGGAGTTCATGAGTCATAAGCCACCTACATTTGCAAGCTCACCTGATCCACTGGATGCAGATGATTGGCTGAAATCTGTGGAAAAGATGCTGAATATTGCACAATGCACTGATCGGGAGAAGGTTTTATATGCTTCTGAACGTCTGACAGGTCCTGCGGCTGACTGGTGGGATTCATATACTGCTGCCCATGATGCTGTTGATACTATTACTTGGGCAGAGTTTAGTACACAGTTCAGGAACTACCATATTCCAGCTGGTATGATAAAGATCAAGAAGAAGGAGTTTTTGTCGTTGAAGCAAGGCAACATGTCGGTCAGCGAGTACAGAGACAAATTCATTCAGCTGTCGAGATATGCTCCGGAGGAAGTTGCTGAGGATGAAAGAAAGCAGGAGCACTTTACTGAAGGACTTAATGGACCCCTCCAGTATGCACTGGTTGCACACACTTTTCCATCATTTCAGAGGCTGCTGGATAAGGCTCTTGCTATTGAACACAAGCGTGTTCAGCTGGGTGATTTGAAGAGGAAGGCAATATCTCAAGGACAAGGAAGCAGCAGTGTTCGTCCTCGCTACAGTTCACCACAGGGTACACCGACTCGACCAGGAGGACCGCGCCCAGTTCAGCAATCACCACTGAGGACTCCACCTCCTCCACAGGCTACCCCTACTGGCACCCCGACGAAGTTTTCAGGACAGTGTCCAGGCACTACTTGTTTCAAGTGTGGGAAGACTGGTCATTATGCAAATGTCTGCCCACAGAGGATTCCTGCTACTCCAGTTCAGAACAGGCAGCAAACTCCAGGATCTGGCAAGGGATATTCTATTGCCAAGGTAAATCAAGTCAGCGTTGATGCTACTCCGGATGGTGGGGACATCGTACTTGGTATGTTTTATGTTAATGCAATTCCTGCAACCATATTATTTGATTCTGGTGCTACACATTCATTCATGTCTGCTAGATATGCCAACACAAATGAAATACCACTGCTAAATATGAGAAAACCCATGATAGTAATTACACCCAAAGGGCCTGCTGAGGCGAATCAAATGACACGTAGATTGACATTGACCATTATGGGTAGATAATTTGGAGCTACTGCTATAATATTAGAGTCAAGCAGTATAGATCTGATCCTTGGTATGTCATGGTTAAGAAAGGCAAAGGCCGTTATAGCATGTGGTAGAGGTACCGTAGAACTCACTACCACTAAAGGAGAAAGATTTCAAGTTAATATTGCAGTAACCTCCTCACCCATGTGTGCAATGTTCTTTATACCTGAGGAGTTTGTTGGTGAGAACATCCGGGTGGTTAGAGATTTTCCAGATGTCTTTCCAGAGGAGTTACCAGGGATGCCACCTGAAAGAGAAGTTGAGTTTGTTATTGATCTCTTACCTGGAACCGCCCCTATTTCTAAACGGCCATATAGGATGTCCGTAGAGGAGTTGAAGGAACTTAAGAAGCAGTTAACTGAGCTACAAGAGGCTGGGTACATTCGTCCGAGTTCCTCACCTTGGGGAGCACCGGTACTGTTTGTACAGAAGAAGGATGGATCACAAAGAATGTGTGTGGATTATAGATCACTCAACGATGTTACTGTGAAGAACAAGTATTCGTTACCCCGTATTGAGGATTTATTTGATCAGATGAGAGGTGCTAGAGTATTCTCGAAGATTGATCTCTGATCCGGTTACCATCAGATGAGGATTAGACCATCGGATATTCCCAAGACGGCTTTCTCGACTCGATATGGATTATATGAGTTTACTGTTATGTCGTTTGGATTAACCAATGCACCAGCTTATTTTATGAACTTGATGAATAAGGTGTTTATGGAGTATTTGGACAGATTCGTCGTGGTATTCATCGACGATATTCTTATTTATTCTCAGAGTGATAGCGATCATGAGGAACATCTGAGGTTGGTGCTACAGAGGCTACGAGACAACCAGTTATATGCCAAGTTCAGCAAGTGCGAGTTTTGGATTGGCGAGGTGCCATTTCTTGGTCATATTATTTCTAATGGAGGAATATCAGTGGATCCTGCTAAGGTTAAGGAGATAATGGAGTGGAGAGTACCCACTACAGTTACTGAGATTCGGAGTTTCTTGTGATTAGCAGGATATTATCGGAGATTTATTGAAGGATTTTCTAAGATTGCTAAGCCTATGACTTCACTTTTGGAGAAAGGAAGAGAATTTAAGTGGGATGAGAAGTGCCAAGACAGCTTTGAGCAATTGAAAAAGAGGTTGATGTCGCCACCAGTATTGGTTATGCTAGACCTACAGAAAGGATTTGATATCTATTGTGATGCATGTGGCCAAGGCTTAGGATGTGTGCTTATGCAAGAAGGACATGTGATTGCCTATGCGTCTCGTCAGTTACGAAAACATGAATTGAACTACCCCACTCATGACTTGGAATTGGCAGCCGTTATGCATGCGCTTAAGATTTGGAGACATTATATCATGGGGACCAAGTGCCAAGTATATACGGATCATAAGAGTTTGAAGTATATATTCACTCAGAAGGATCTCAACCTTAGGCAACGCCGTTGGTTGGAGCTTATTAAGGATTATGATTTGGAGATTCACTATCACCCGGGTAAGGCGAATTTGGTTGCAGATGCCTTGAGTCGCAAGGAGCATGTTCATTCAGCTATTGTTGCCCAGCTACCTGATGAGATTGTTGAGGATTTCAGGAGACTTAACCTGGGGATAGTTGCTCATACTGAAGGAGTTACTATTGATGTGGAACCTACTTTGGAGCAAGAAATCCGCAAAGGTCAACTTGAAGATGCTAAAATAAAAGAGATCAAGGATCTGATTACTGAGGGTCGAGTTCCGGAATTTACGGAAGATGAGCAAGGCACCATATGGTTCAAGGACAGAATGTGTGTTCCTGATATTGAAAGCCTTCGAGAGACTATTTTAAAGGAGGCCCATGACTCGGATTATTCTATTCATCCTGGTAGTACTAAGATGTATCAGGATTTGAAACGGAAGTATTGGTGGTATGGATTGAAAAGAGATGTAGCTGCACATGTGGCTATGTGCGATGTATGTCAAAGAGTTAAGGCTGAACACCAGAGGCCAGCTGGACTATTGCACCCACTGAAGATACCCGAGTGGAAATGGGAAGAGATTGGTATGGATTTTATTACTAGATTGCCTCGCACCCAGAAAGGATATGATGCTATATGGGTGATTGTGGATAGATTGACTAAAGTGGCTCACTTTATTCCGGTGAAGACTACTTATAAAGGTTCTCAGCTAGCAGAGTTATATATGGCTCGGATTGTGTGTTTGCATGGAGTGCCAAAGAAGATCGTGTCTGATCGAGGTTCACAGTTTACCTCAAGATTCTGGAGAAGCTTTCATGAGAACATGAGTACGCAGTTGAATTTCAGTACGGCTTATCACCCTCAGACTGATGGACAGACTGAAAGGACCAATCAAGTATTGGAAGATATGTTGAGAGCATGTGCCCTTCAGCATGGAGGAAGTTGGGATAAAAGTCTACCTTATGCTGAGTTCTCATATAATAATAGTTATCAGGCCAGTCTGAAGATGTCACCTTTTGAAGCTTTATATGGGAGAAAGTGCAGGACTCCTTTGTATTGGGATCAGACTGGAGAAAGACAGTTCTTTGGGCCTGAACTGATTCAAGAAGCAGAGGAACAAGTCCGTATAATTCAAGAGAATTTGAGGTGGCTCAAACCAGGCAAAAGAGCTATGCTGATAATAGAAGGAGACAATTGGAATTTGAAGAAGGAGATTATGTGTATCTCAAGGTGTCACCACTTCGTGGAATGAGGAGATTTAAAGTTAAGGGCAAATTGTCCCCTCGCTACATTGGACCATTCTTGATCTTTAGGCGAGTTGGAGAGATGGCATACCAGCTTGAGTTACCTGATAGTCTATCGGATGTGCATAATGTGTTCCACGTATCTCAACTGAAGAAGTGTCACCGTGTCCCTGAGGAACAGTTACCCATGTAAGAGCTCAGTGTTCAAGGTGATTTGACTTACACGGAGTACCCGATCAAGATTTTGGATGCTTTGACTCGAGTTACAAGAAATAAGGTGATAAAGATGTGCAAAGCACAATGGAGTCACCACGGTGAAGATGAAGCAACTTGGGAAAGAGAAGAAGAGCTTCGCATAGATTTTCCCCACCTTTTCCCTAGATCTTCTTAAATCTCGAGGACGAGATTATTTTTAAGGGGGGTAGGATTTGTAATACCCAACTTGTAATTTGTAAGAAATAATATATATAAAAAAAAGAGAAGTTATTTCCTTTATATATGTGTTACCTTTATGCATCATCATATGTGAACACCCTATGCAAAAAAAAACAAATAACTAATAAGATAAAAGCTACTAAAATATGCATCATGCTGGGATTTTATTTTTGTGTGCATTTGTGTGACAATATTACAGTAATGCCAAAAAAATGTTAAATATCCAAATGGGAAATTAAATCCTAAAATAGATTATAGAGTTGGAAAAGAAGAATGAAAATACTATGTGACTAAAAATGGTATGAAAATATATGATAGAATATATTATTTCTGCATTAAGATTTAAATTTGTATAATTAATTCAAAGTTGAACCTCATAACAAGAATCAAATTCAAACTTGAGATTCAAAAGAAAGAGAAAAGAAAATAGGAAATATAAAAAAGGAAAAAGAGTAAAACCCTAATTGGGCCACCAGGCGCCAATTCGGCCCGCGCGGCCCAAGCACCAGCAGACTGCCGCGCCCCTGCGCCGACACGGGGGACCCACTGGCCGATCTCTCTTCCCCGCGCCCGTCTCACCTACTCGCTGGCGCGTGGACCCTCCTTGTCAGTGGTCTTCTTCCTTCGCGCGCGCAACACCGGTGCCGGGCCGCAAAATCAGCCGCGGCTCTAGCTTGACCCCGACAACCTCGCCCACGCGACCAACTGACAGGTGGGGCCATCTGGACAGCCACTCGCTCGAGCATCTTCGTGTCATCCACTGGCCCGCGGGACCCGCAAGTCAGCACATCTCCCACCTCCGTAATGGTCGGAACCACGTCGCCGTACCGGCCTCCCCGCACGCGCCGGGAATTAGTTCCCAACCTCCGCTCCCTGGAATCCATGCCCAGCCATCATATTAATCCGCACCGATTCGCAGCGTCGTCCGCTCTATACTCGCCCTAGTAGACACGAACCGTGTGCTCGCCTTCGAATTGGAGAGAGCCGCCGAAGCTGCCTTAGCCGTCTACCGTCGCTGTCCTCGCTTAGCAACCGTAGTGCGCTCCTGGACAACCAGACGGTGGTGTGGACCGAGTGCCGGGAGGAATCGGGCGGGTGGAACCGCGTGGCGAAAGCAATTCCTCGCCGGAGCGGGTGAACGCGCGTAATCCGCGCCGCGCCGTGGATCGCCGTATCGGCATCTCAATCCCTGGTAAGAACACCTCGCCCCGACCCGCCTTTATACCTGTTGCATGTGTATCATTTTGATTGGGGTGTATTGAGCGCAATTCAGAGGATTGCTCCGCCGACGGAAGACCTCGCCACGGTGGCGTCCGCGCCGTGGTCTGGGTCACCCATGGGAGAAGATGAGTCGTTGCCGTCCGATTCTTTTCGGACGGTTGAGATTAGAAGTGGCGTACCTGTTCGCCGTGATTCGATCCGGTCCGTAGGATCGATCGAACGGCCCGGACTTTATGAATCCTTCGTTAACTCTGCACCGTTGATCAGGCTTTGGACGATCGGGATTGTTTACCGGTTCGCATGAATAATGATTTAATCTGGCGCGCCCGTATCTAATCCAACGGCTAGGATCTGTCCATACCTCTTCGGCCTTGGCGTTTTGCTTAAGAGCCCTTGGGCTTCTAGAGAATCAACCCGCCATCCACGAGAGCTGTGCTCTGTGTCTGTGGAGTTTTACTCCGAAGCCCCTGCACTTTCTAGAAAATGAGGCCCAGTCCAGTGATCGTTTAAATTGAATAAATGAAATAGAAAATAGATTTTTAATAGGAAAATAATTGCTAGAACTTCAATAATTCATAGAAAATGCGTATGAACTCCAAATTACTCCATTCCACTTTCTAAATTTTTGTAATTTAATTCTCTATCAACTAGAGCCTCTGTTTTGTCATGATAACAGTAAGAAATTTAATTCCTCACTTAATCTATTTTAAACACATAAAACCTTTAAAAAAATTCATAACTTAAGTTCTATAACTCCAAAAATTATGATTCCTGTTCTAGGATTTTATTTTAATGTGTAGATTATTACTGTGTATTTTGTTTATATGTTTGGTGTAATGTTAATTTCTCTATATGCACTGTGCTTGTTTGTATTGTGGCGAGTAGAAGAGCCCGTTGCTGAGGATCCTGGTGAGCAGCATGTTGAAGTAGCTGAGCAGGAGCTCATTGAAGGCAAGTTGTGCCCTTGACCACTTTTTACCCAATAATGTTCTTTAATATCACTTATCCATGCATAGGTTAATTTTGATGGGACCCAATTGGTCACCCTAGATTGTTTATCTCATTACCTTGTTTACCCCTGAATCACTTGGGTAGTTTGCTATTGCTTTATATGGTTTTGGGATAATCATTTATTACCTCTATGTTCCAATTCTTTTTGTTATTCTATTTATGTTCATGTTGAGATCATTAATGTTAATTGGAACATAGAGCATAACTTGAGAACCACGTGCCACCACAAGGGTTTAATGGGACGCCCTTGGCTGATTAACTAGGAAAGCTAGTGGAGCTCTACCTTACCCGAAAGGGGCAAGGGCAGTAGGGGAGTGGTCAGTGTAGGGAGGTCCTTGGTTGATTTTGCTGCGATGGCAGTCAGGCAAGAACCCTGCATTGGAGCTTCCTATAAACTATAGCGGGTTTTCTGAAGCTAGTGGGACTTTGTAAAGGCCTCGTAGTGTTACCCTGCCTCGCCTCCTCGGTAGAGGTGTATGGGAAGTCGCGATCCCTTGGCAGATGGGTAACATGACTTGTGGGTAAAGGGTACAACCTCTGTAGAGTGTAAAACTGGTATACTAGCCGTGCTCGCGGTCATGAGCAGCTCAGGACTCTCTGATGTTTAAATTATGGAACTTAAATTTAATTTTGTCATATGCATTGCATGGGTTTGTTATTAATCTTGTTCTATTACTTTATTTAAGGTTTGGTATTTACTTACACTTAGTAACTGCTAATAAAATTTTGACCAACTACTTAAAAGCAATGCTCAGCTTTAACCCCTATCATTGATTAGCCTTACACATCACATGAACTCACACCTTTGTGAGTTTATGTCCACTGGTTCCCCACAACTTGTTGAGCTATGATCATGTGTGAGCTCACCCTTGCTGTCTCACACCCCCCCCCACAGGAGAAGAGCAGGTGGTTCAGGAGGAGCCACAAGGCGAGGAGTATGATCTGATCTAGGTGGCGTTTCTCAGTTGACATTGGCACCGACGATCCTTAGTTCGTTTTATCTTTATTATTTTATTTTGTAATAAGTCTTCCGCTATGTAATAATTACTCTGATGTTTTATGACATTTATCTCTATACACTCTGTTATTATATATGTTGTCTTCTTGGCGCATGTATGAGATGCACCTGGCTTTGTTCCTTGAAGCCGGGTGTGACACATACGTTCATAGCTCAACAAGTCGTGGGGAATAATGTGCATGAACTCACCAAAGGTGGGAGTTCATGTGAAGTGTAAGGCTGATCAACAAAATAGAGGTTGAAGCTGAGCATTGCTTTTATAAGTTGGTCAAAATTTTATTAGCAATTACTAAGTGTAAGTAAAAACCAAACCTTAATAATAATAAAGAAAAGTAAAAATAATCCCAAATGCGATGCAAATGTCAAATTAAATTTAAGTTCCATAAATTAATCATGTGAGGGTCCGAGCTGCTCATGACCGTGAGCACGGCTAGTATACCAATTTTACACTCTACAGAGGTTGCATATATTTACCCACAAGTCATGTTACCCATCTGCCAAGAGATGGCCAATCCCATACACCTCTACCGAGGAGGCAAGGCAGGGTAACACTACGAGGCCTTTACAAAGTTCCACTAGCTTCAGAAATCCCGCTACAGTTTATAGGAAGCTCCAGCGCAGGAATCCCTCGCCTGACCGCCATCGCAGCAAAATCAACCCAAGGACCTCCATACACTGACCACTCCCCTACTACCCTTGCCCCTTTCGAGTAAGGAAGTGATCCACTAGCTATCCTAGTTAATCAACCAAGGGCGTCCCATTAAACCCATATGGTAGCACTGTTTTCCCGAGTGGTCGCTCCATGTTCCCATTAACATAATGATCATAACATGAACAGTAATAATAAAAAGATAATAAAAGAATAACCATGAATAGTGTATCTCCATACCCAAATCCACATAAAGCAATAGCAGATACTACCCAAAAATATTTTAGTGGTGAACAAGGTATAAAGATAACCAAAACTAGGGTGACCTAAAGGATCCCATCAAAATTAACCTATGAAGATCATTATAATTAATAAGAACATGGCTAGGAAAAAGTAAGTGATCAAGGGCACAACTTGCCTTCAATGAGCTCCTACTCAGCTACTTCTACTTGCTGAACCTCAGAATCCACAGTGGCTTGCTCATCTACTCGCATCAACACAACACATACATAGTATAGCAAAAATTAACATCACACCAAACATGTAATTAAAATACACAATAATAATTTAGACATTAAAATAAGATCATTGGAACTGGAACCATTAAATTTGGAGTTATATATTTTAAGATATGAATTTTCCAAGGTTTTATGTATTTAATACAGGATTAAGTGCTAGATAAATTTTTGAGGTGTCTTTCATGTCAAAACAGTGGCACTACTAAATACAATAATTTTACAAAAATTTAGGAACTAGAATGGACCAATTTGGATTAAAAATGATTTTTCTATGCATTTTACAAGTTTCTAAATTTGTTTTTGTATTAAAAACAAATTTCTATAATTATTTCTCTGTTTTTAAACATCTCTGGACTAGGCATCAATTTTCAGAAAGGTCAGGGGGTTCTGGTGTAAGTTTATCGAGGCTCAGAGAATAGGAAATGAGGACGGCGGGTTGAATAGGTACAACCCCGTGGTCTCTTTAACAAAATATACCCGCGAAGGGGTCTAGGGTTTCTGGTCGTTGGATCGTAAGTGGACGGCTAAGATTAGAAGGCTGTTAAAACGACCCGATATCCAATCTAGACCTTCGGATTTGAATCTGACGGTGGCAACTCTATGCAAGCGAGATCGGATCGGATCCATCGGATCATATCCAACGGTCCACGGTCCATGTCTGAAAGGGTATGGCTTAGGTCTAATCTCCACCGCCCAAAGAAGATCGAACGGTTGATCTCCGTCTTCAACCCATGGCCACCTACCCTGGCGGTAAAACTGGCCCGTGGCGGTGGAGCTCGCCGGACCTGCCCAGGCACACCTCCCCGGTGCACAATTTCCCCGACTACGCAGGCCAATGCAATGAAGAGAAGAATGCGAACGCGGGCATGGGTAACTCACCTCGACTGGGGCTGCGTAGTAACCGGGCGACGTTGGGAGCGGATTTGGCCGCAGCAGTGTGACTCCGGCAAGCAATCGCCGAGGTTCTGGTCTCCGTGCGCCCCTAGATTCACCTCCACATCGTCGCGAATCCACGCGCCTTCTCTCGGTTCCGCTCATAGAGCGAATCGACGACCAGCCGAGGGTGCCCGTGTTGCGCGCTCTCACACCGAGCGTTAGTGATGGTTCCTACAGCCTCACGCACGGCGCAAACGCTAACGGGCATAGCAGTGCACTCGGTCCTATTTTATCCACGCGACCGGGCGCCGCAGAGAGAATCGGAAAAGGTGGTTGAGCCATGGACACGTCGTGCAATCACTAAAATCGCGGGGCTCACAGAGAAGCTACGGAGAGTGTGGTTCTGGAAGATCTATAGGAGCTCCGCCTGACACACGGGGCCCACATGACTGGGAAGTGCGCAGAGCAAAGCGTCCACGCGCGGCGTCAGTGAACGGGACCGCAAGCCAGCCAGTGGGCGGAAGTCAGTGACTGCCTGGTGGGACTGCGGTGTCGGCGCCGCGCGTAGGCCATATGCGGGTGGGCCGCGCGTGCGTTCGAGGAAAAAAAAGAGAGTGGGCCGAATAGGGTGCCGCAGGCCCAATTAGGTTAGGACTTTTTCCCATTTTCTTTCTATTTTCTTCTTTACTAAGTTTAGTTTGAATTCGAATTTAAATTCCAATTTGTGCCAAATTCATTCTCTATGATTTTTTTGTGAAGTTATAAATACCAATTTTAGGAATATAATTATATATATTATCTATATCACCTTTCTTTCTTTCTTATTTCTAAAACCCTACTTCCAAATTTAGGGTTTAATTCAACTTCTAAAAATTATTAACTTGTTATTATTATCCTTATTATTTTATTTAATGCACAAACATATAAACTCCACATGATGCATTTTCTTTTATTTTGGTATCATAGGTTTTAATTAATCACTCTCAATTATATGTGTGCTCTCTTTTTTTATGATGCAAATATGGCACATAAAATAAGGAATTCACTATATATATTCCTTGTATACAATTTTGAGTATTACAAATCCTGCCCCCCCTTATAAAGAATCTCGTCCTCGAGATTTAGGAAGATCTAGGGAAAAGATGGGGAAAATCTATGCGAAGCTCTTCTTCTCTTTCCCATGTTGATTCGTCTTCTCCATGGTGACTCCATTGCACTTTGCGCATCTTTATAACTTTCTTTCTCGTAACACGAGTCAATTTATCGAGAATCTTGATAGGGTACTCTGCATAAGTCAGATCATCTTGAACACTAAGGTCCTCCATTGGTAGCTGCTCTTCAGGTACCCTAAGACATTTCTTCAGCTGAGATACATAAAAAACATCATGAACATCCGCAAGATGATCCGGTAACTCCAATTGATATGCCACCTCTCCCACTCACTTTAGGATCAAGAAGGGTCTAATAAAGTGAGGGGACAACTTTCCTTTGACTTTAAATCTTCTCATACCCCGGAGTGGTGACACCTTCAAATAGACATAATCACCCTCCTTAAACTCTAGTAGTCTTCTCCGGGTATCAGCATAACTTTTCTGCCTGGATTGTGCAGTTCACAAATTCTCCCTGATTTGATGGACTTGTTCTTCAGCTTCTTGTATAATATTAGGCCCAAACAACTACCTTTCACCAGTTTGATCCAATACAGTGGAGTCCTGCACTTTCTGCCATACAAAGCCTCAAACGGTGACATCTTCTAACTGGCCTGGTAGCTATTATTATAAGAGAACTCTGCATAAGGCAAACTCTTATCCCAGCTTCCACCATGTTTAAGAGCACAAGCTCTTAACATATCCTCTAGCACCTGGTTTGTCCTCTTAGTCTGCCCATCAGTCTATGGATGGTAAGCCGAACTAAAATTCAATCTTGTATCCAAGGACTCGTGCAACTTCTTCCAATACCGAGAAGTAAACTGTGATCCTCGGTCTGACACAATCTTCTTTGCCACACCATGTAGGCATACAATCCGTGCCATGTACAACTCTGCTAAATTGGCTCTTAAATATGTGGTCTTCACTGGAATAAAGTGGGCTACTTTAGTTAGCCTGTCCACAATCAACCATATAGAATCATACCCAGCAGATGTGCGGCCTAATCCAACAATGAAGTCCATGCCAATCTCTTCCCATTTCCACTCAGGTATCTTCAGTGGATGCAGTAGTCCGGCTGGCCTCTGGTGTTCAGCCTAACTCTTTGACACACATCGCACATAGCCACATGTGCAGCCACATCTCTTTTCAATCCATACCACCAATATTTTTGCTTCAAATCATGATACATCTTAGTACTCCCAGGGTGGATAGAATAAACTGAGTCATGTGCCTCCTTCAATATGGTTTCCTGAAGAATATCGATATCAGGAACACAGATCTGATTTTTGAACCATATCGTGCCTTGCTCATCCTCCGTGAAATCTGGGCCTCTACCCTCTGTTATCAGATCCTTGATCTCCTGGATTTTGGCATCACCAATCTGACCTCTTCGAATTTCTTGCTCCAAGGTAGGTTCCAATTTAATGGTAACTCCTTCTGTATGCGTAACAATTCCCAGGTTGAGCCTCTCAAAATCTTTTGTTAATTCATTGGGTAGCTGGACAACAATAGCAGAATGAACGTGCTCCTTCCGACTCAAGTCATCTGCAACCAAATTTGCCTTGCCTGGGTGATAGTGAATCTCCAAATCATAATCCTTAATAAGCTCCAACCAACAGTGTTGCCTAAGGTTGAGATCCTTCTGAGTGAATATGTACTTCAAACTTTTATGATCCGTGTATACTTGGCACTTAGTTCCCATAATGTAGTGTCTCCAAATCTTAAGTGCATGCACAACGGCTACCAGTTCTAAGTCATGAGTGGGGTAGTTCAATTCATGTTTCCGCAACTGATGAGACGCATAGGTGATCACATGTCCTTCTTGCATGAGCACACATCCTAATCCTTGGCCACATGCATCACAATAAATGTAAAATCCCTTCTGTAGATCTAGCATAATCAACACTGGTGGTGACATCAATCTCTTCTTCAATTGATCAAAGTTGTCTTGACATTTCTCATCCCACTTAAATTCTCTTCCTTTCTCCAGCAGCGAGGTCATAGGCTTAGCAATCTTAGAGAATCCTTCAATAAATCTCCGATAATATCCTGCAAGCCCCAAGAAACTCCGAATCTCAGTGACGGTAGTGGGCACGCTCCATTCCATTATCTCCTTCACTTTAGCAGGATCCACTACTATTCCTCCATTAGAAATAATATGTCCCAGGAATGGCACCTTGTCAATCCAAAACTTGCACTTGCTAAACTTGGCGTAGAGTTGATTATCTCGTAGCTTATGTAGCACCAACCTTAGATGTTCTTCTTGATCACTTTCACTCCTAGAATTGATAAGAATGTCGTCGATGAACACCATGACGAATCTGTCCAAATACTCCATAAACACCTTATTCATCAAATTCATAAAATAAGCTGGTGCATTGGTTAATCCAAACGACATAACAGTGAACTCATATAATCCATATCGGGTTGAGAAAGCCGTCTTAGGAACATCTGATGGTCTAATCTTCATTTGATGGTATCCCGATCAGAGATCAATCTTTGAGAATACCCTAGTACCTCTCATTTGATCAAATAAATCCTCAATACGGGGTAATGGATACTTGTTCTTCACAGTAACATCATTGAGTGATCTATAGTCCACACACATCCATTGCAATCCATCCTTCTTCTGTACAAATAGTACCGACGCTCCCCAAGGTGAGGAACTCGGACGAATGTACCTTGCCTCCTGTAACTCAGTTAACTGCTTCTTAAGCTCCTTTAATTCTTCTACAGACATCATGTATGGTCGTTTAGAAATAGGGGCAGTTCCAGGTAAAAGATCAATGACAAACTCAACTTCCCTATCTGGTGGCATCCCTGGTAACTCCTCTAGAAAGACATCCAGAAAATCTCTAACCACACGGATGTTGTCACCAACAAACTCCTCAGGTATGAAGTATATAGCCCGTTTGGAAGAGGTGGTTACTACAATTTGAACTTGAAACGTTTCTCCTTTAGGGCTAGTGAGTTCTATCGTACCCCTACCACATGCTATAATGGCCTTTGCCTTCCTTAACCATGACATACCAATGATCAGATCTATACTGCTTGCCTCTAATATTATAGCAGTAGCTCCAAATTCTCTTCCCTTAATTGTTAATATCAATCTATGTGTCATTTGATTTGCCTCAATAGGCCCTTTAGGTGTGATTACTATTATTAGTTTTCTCATACTTAGTAGTGGTATCTCATTTGTGTTGGCATATCGAGCAGACAAGAATGAATGTGTAGCACCAGAATCAAATAATATGGTTGTAGGAATTGCATTAATGTAAAACATACCAAGTACGATGTCAGCACCATCAGGAGTATCATCGCCGCTGACTTGATTAACCCTGGCAATAGAATATCCCTTGCCAGGAGTCTGTTGCTTGTTCTTAGCTGGTGTACCAGAATTCCCCATCGGACAAGCATTAGCATAGTGCCCAATCTGACTGCACTTGAAGCATGTAGGGCCAGTCTTCTGTCCTGCAGACCTTGTCAGGGTGCCAGTGGGAGTAGCCTTACAAGTAGGAGGTGTCCGTGGAGACCCCTATGGAGCGCACTGAGCTGGGCGTGGTCCCCCTCCTGGACGAGTAGGTGTACCCTATGGCGAAATGTAGCGGGGACGAACACTGCTACTACACTGTCCCTGTGAGATAGCCTTTCTCTTCAAGTCTCCCAGTTGAACACGCTTGTGTTCAATAGCAAGAGCCTTATCCAGTAGCCTCTGAAATGATGGAAATGTGTGCAACCAGTGCATACTGTAGGGGTCCATTAAGTCCTTCAATAAAGTGCTCCTGCTTTCTATCATCCTTAGCAACTTCCTCCGGAGCATATCTCGATAGCTGAATGAATTTATCTCTGTACTCGCTGACAGACATGTTGCCTTGCTTCAATGAAAGAAACTCCTTCTTGATCTTCATCAATCCAGCTGGAATGTGGTAGTTTCTAAACTATGTACTGAACTCTGCCCAAGTAATAGTATCAGCAGCATCATGGGTAGCAGTATACAAATCCCACCAGTCAGTAGAAGGACCTGTCAGACGACTAGAGGCATAAAGAACTTTCTCCCGGTCTGAGCATTGAGCAATATTAAGCATCTTCTCAATTGACTTCAACCAATCATCTGCATCAAGTGGATCTGGTGAATTGGCGAAGGTCGGTGGCTTATGACTCATAAATTCTCGGTGCTTATCACGAGGTGGAACTGGTGGTGGTGGTGGAGGCAGTGGTACTTGTTGCTGTTGCTGCTATTGCTGTTGTTGTTGAAATTGTTGTTGCAGCTGCTGTTGCGCCCTTCTCTCTTGGCATATCTCTTCTCGCTCATGGCGTAACTCTTGGCGTATCTCTTCTCTTTCATGGCACATCTCCTGGCGTTCTTGCTGCATCTGAGCCCGCATATCTGCCATAGTGTCCGCCATTTGTTGCATCATCCTCATCTGAGATGCAACCAGTGGGTCAACTCCGCCTGGTGGAGGATTAGGAGGATTCATCTCTGCTGGTTGTGGTTGGGGTTGTCTAAATATCCTCCGAGTGTGTCGTCTAGGAGGTAAATCTATTCCACCACCCCTCCTGGTATTGACCATCTGAGTTAGATACATATGGTAAGAGAGAATAGCAGACAAGGCAGGTAATTACGAATCATGTTACTTTGGGGGATTTATTAGCTAAGCAGATTAATGTTTTACCTACCATAGCTAATTCATTACCTTATGGTGGTACATACTAAGATGTCCATATATAATATTTCAATCAATCAAAGAAGCAAATCAGACATTTATCATTAGAGCAATCAAACAACATTTTTACAATAAAGAAAATAGTTTTACTTTTGTCTTAGACCTCCTATCTCTTAAAAGGGCATAAATGTAGCATTCCAAGGTGTGAAATCCATCTTGTCTTAGAGTAGAAAAGGTAAGAATGATCAGAGTAGAAAAGTAGAAGGTGAGACAGGATCAAGATAAGTATAGAAAGAATCAGAGTGAGATAAGTATAGAATGAATCAGAGTAAGATAAGTATGTAAGGGTTTTGTCCATTTCTATCTAGGTTTGGTCCTACAGTCAACATTTCCTCTAATACCACTTCTGTCACACCCGGATTTAAGGAACAAATCTGGGTGCATCTCATATGTGCGCCAAGGAAGAACAACACACATAATAACAGAGTGCATAGAGATAAATATCATAAATGTACTTATTACATAGCGGAAGTCTTACAAAAATAAATGACAAAGTAAAGCGAACTAAATATTATTCCCTGGCGCCACAAAGCTGACTGGGAGACGCCACCTAGATCAAGTCGGATGCCTCAGTGTTAGGTGGCTCCTCTTCGACCACCTATTCTTCTCCTGTGGGGGGGTGTGAGACAGCAAGAGTGAGCTCACATACGTTCATAGCTCAACAAGTTGTGGGGAATAATGTGCATGAACTCACCAAAGGTGGGAGTTCATGTGAAGTGTAAGGCTGATCAACAAAATAGATTAAGTTCCATAAATTAATCATGTGAGGGTCCGAGCTGCTCATGACCGTGAGCATGGCTAGTATACCAGTTTTACACTCTACAGAGGTTGCACAACTTTACCCACAAGTCATGTTACCCATCTGCCAAGAGACAGCCAATCCCATACACCTCTACCGAGGAGGCGAGGCAGGGTAACACGACGAGGCCTTTACAAAGTTCCACTAGCATCAGAAATCTCGCTACATTTTATAGGAAGCTCTAGTGCAGGAATCCCTCGCCTGACCGCAATCGCAGCAAAATCAACCCATGGACCTCCCTACACTGACCACTTCCCTACTGCCCTTGCCCCTTTCGGGTAAGGAAGTCATCCACTAGCTTTCCTAGTTAATCAGCCAAGGGCGTCGCATTAAACCCTTGTGGTAGCACTGTTTTCCCGGGTGGTCGCTCCATGTTCCCATTAACAAAATGATCTTAACATGAACAATAATAATAAAAAGATAATAAAAGAATAACCATGAATAGTGTATCTCCATACCCAAATCCACATAAAGCAATAGCAGGTACTACCCAAAAATATTTCAGTGGTGAACAAGGTATAAAGATAACCAAAACTAGGGTGACCTAAAGGATCCCATCAAAATTAACCTATGCAGATCATTATAATTAATAATAACATGGCTGGGAAAAAGTAAGTGATCAAGGGCACAACTTGCCTTCAATGAGCTCCTGCTCAGCTACTTCTACTTGCTGAACCTCAGAATCCATAGTGGCTTGCTCGTCTACTCGCATCAACACAATACATACATAGTATAGCAAAAATTAACATCACCACCAAACATGTAATTAAAATACACAATAATAATCTAGACATTGAAATAAGATCATTGGAACTAGAACCATTAAATTTTGAGTTATATATTTTAAGATATGAATTTTCCAAGGTTTTATGTATTTAATATAGGATTAAGTGCTAGATAAATTTTGGAGGTGTCTTTCATGTCAAAACAGTGGCACTACTAAATAGACAATAATTTTACAAAAATTTAGGAACTGGAATGGACCAAATTGGATTAAAAATGATTTTTCTATGCATTTTACAAGTTTCTATATTTGTTTTTGTATTAAAAATGAATTTCTATAATTATTTCTCTGTTTTTAAACATCTCTGGATTGGGCATCAATTTTCAGAAAGGTCAGGGGGTTCTGGCGTAAGTTTACTGAGACTCAGAGAATAGGAAATGAGGACGACGAGTTGAATAGGTACAACCCCGGGGTCTCTAACAAAATATACCCATGAAGGGGTTTCTAGGGTTTCTGGTCGTTGGATCGTAAGTGGATGGCTAAGATTAGAAGGCTGTTAAAACGAACCGGTATCCAATCTAGACCTTCGGATCTGAATCTGATGGTGGCAACTCTATGCAAGCGAGATCGGATCGGATCCGTCAGATCATATTCAATGGTCCACGGTCCAAGTCCAAAAGGGTATGGCTTAGGTCTAATCTCCACCGCCCAAAGAAGATCGAACGGTTGATCTCCGTCTTCAACCCATGGCCACCTACCCCGGCAGTAAAACCGGCCCGTGGCGGCGGAGCTCGCCGGACCCGCCCAGGCGCACCTCCTCGGTGCACAATTTCCCCGACTACGCAGGCCAACGCAATGAAGAGAAGAATGCAAACACGGGCATGGGTAACTCACCTCGACTAGGGCTGCGTAGTAACCAGGCGACATTGGGATCGGATTTGGCCGCAGCAGTGTGACTCCGGCGAGCAATCGCCGAGGTTCTGGTCTCTGTGCCCCTGGATTCACCTCCACATCGTCACGGATCCCGCGCCTTCTCTCGGTTCCGCTCACGGGGCGAATCGACAACCAGCCGAGGGTGCCCGAGTAGCATTGCTCTCACACCGAGCATTAGCGATGGTTCCTACAGCCTCACGCACAGCGCAAACGCTAACGGGCACAGTAGTGCACCTGGTCCTATTTTATCCACGCGACCGGGCACAGCGTAGAGAGAATCGGAGAAGGTGGTTGAGCCGTGGACGCGTCGTGCAAGCGCTAAAAACGCACGGCTCGTGGAGAAGCTACGGAGAGTGCGGTTCTGGAAGATCTACAGGAGCTCTACCTGACAAACGGGGCCCGCGTGACAAGGAAGTGCACAGAGCAAAGCATCCACGCGCGGCGTCAGTGAACGGGCCCGCAAGCCAGCCAGTGGGAGGAAGTCGGCGACTGCTCGGTGGGACTGCGGTGTCGACGCCACGCGTAGGCCATATGCGGGTGGGCCGCCCGTGCGTTCGAGGAAAAAAAATGAGAGTGGGCCGAATAGGGTGCCGCAGGCCCAATTAGGTTAGGGCTTTTCCCAGTTTCTTTCTATTTTCTTCTTTTCTAAGTTTAGTTTGAATTCGAATTTAAATTCGAATTTGTGCCAAATTCATTCTCTATGATTTTTCTGTGAAGTTATAAATACCAATTTTAGGAATATAATTATATATATTATCTATATCACCTTTCTTTCTTTCTTATTTCTAAAACCCTACTTCCAAATTTAGGGTTTAATTCAACTTCTAAAAATTCTTAACTTGTTATTATTATCCTTATTATTTTATTTGATGCACAAACATATAAACTCCACATGATGCATTTTCTTTTATCTTGGTATCATTGGTTTTAATTAATCACTCTCAATTATATGTGTGCTCTCTTTTTTTATGATGCAAATACGGCACATAAAATAAGGAATTCACTATATATATTCCTTGTATACAATTTTTAGTATTACAGGAATGGCATCCACTAGAACATCATCAGGGATCGGCACAGAAGGACCAGCATCCTGATCCAAGCACGATAGTCGCCGAAGTCGCCTCTTTTTCTTCTTCTCCTCGACAGGTGCAATCGTGCGGTTCACTCGGCGTGAACACTTTGGGCGGGCACCTTCAGGTTTTCGGATCTCCACCACTTCGCCAAATTCTTGTCCAGTCATGATGGCCATCGGCTCGGTGCAGGTAGAGTTGGATGATTCCTCGGCCAGCAGGCTAAGCACGACGTCCATCTCAGCATCATCGGTGCTAGCTAGCATTTCAAAGTGGGTTTGCCTCTCAGCTTCCGGAAGACTCCGAAGTGGAGCAATCAAGGCCTCAATGTCCTTGGGAGAGGGTCGCACTCTATGACCTGGGCTACCGTCACGAGCAGGAGGGTTGGAGACAAATTTAGAGAATGTCCTATTTGGCGGTAGGCTCCACGCAGAGTAAGCTACTGGAGCACTAGCATTCGAGACTCTACCCCTCAGAATCATATCCAGTCGGCTCAGCAAATCCTCATTGGGAATCTGTCTGTCTGTGACTTGGGTGGAATCATTGATGCCGGTATACAAATAAGCGGGGTAGACTCTGTCCTTCAAGGGTTGAATGCTCTTGAAGACAAAGTTGGCGACCACGGCCTCAGCATTCAGACCCTTGTCCTTTAATAAGCAGATTTCAGCAAGTAGCACTTTGGCCTCAGTTATCTCTGAAAAGGTGGGAGATTCTACATAGCTGGGGGTGCGGATATCTGGTTGCCTCCCTGATCGAGGGGGGAGAGATTTGCCATGATTTTTCACGATGAACCACTCAAGACGCCATCCCTTGATGTTGTCCTTGAGGGGGATATCGAGATACTCTATTTTCCTCCCTTGGCAAAGCTCCAAACTTGCACCCGCCAACAAGCTGATACTGCCCCCAACCATCCCGGGCCAACAGTGATAAAGATACCTCCAGAGTCCAAAATGAGGGAGAATCCCAAGAAAAGCCTCGCACAGATGTAAGAAAATAGAAACTTGCATAATTGAGTTAGGATTCAAATGTGTCAGATTTAACTCATAAAAATCAAGAAGGCTGTGGAAAAAGGGGAGATGAGAAGAGCAAGCCCACGGATAAGAAATGGGACATAAACAACAGATTCATCATTGTCCTCTGTTGGAACAGTGACACCACGGCAGATCCGCCAAGAACAGAGCTCTTTTGGAAGCAAAACCCCAATCTCAACAAGATGAAGAAGGTTAGATTTAGAGATAACAGACATGTGGTTACCAGCAAATGGAATCTGGCTGTTGGGGTCAATGGGCGGGATGATTGCAGCAGCGGTGCTCTACCTCTTCCACTTGGGAGCCATCGCAATCTTTCGGGCGGGGCGAGCGAGCTCGGAATTTCAGGGAAGCAAAAGAGCGGCTGAAGGGAAAAAGTGAAGTTAGGGCTCGAAAATCAAAAAGGCACGCCGGTGCAAGTATAAATGGGGTTTCTCGGATCAGGCATTATCTCTAAAGTGCCAGATCACTACTCAGAAAAGCAAAGGCTTCAGGCATCACTCGGTAGTTACCTCTAAAATGCCATCAGTGTCAAGCATATGGACAAACTTTCAAACACGCAAATGGAAATCGGCAAAGCAGTGGTCATTTGAAGCAACCAAATTCTTGATTCATATTGGAGGGGGTAGCACAAATTCGAAGCTGACTCATTATGAGTTGACTTCTTTCACCCTAGTTACTACATTACATTACACTACCTTACTACTTACACTACACTACACTACTAACTACCACTACATTATTCTACTGCTACTACTACTGCTAACTATCTATACTAATATTTAAACTAGTGGCGCTATGCCACTGGCCTTGCCATCGCTGCCGTCGTTGCTGCCACCACCACCATCGCCCTCGCCGCCACCACTGCTGCCGTCGCCACCGCCATCGCTGCTGTCGTCGCCACCGTTGCCCTTACTGCCACCGTCACCACCATCGTCGTCGTCGCCACTGCCGTTGCAGCCCTTGCCGCCACTGCCGCCCTTGCTGTCGTCGTCGCTGTCGTCGTCGCTGTTGTTGCTCTCGTCATCACCATCACTGCCGCTCCACTCCTCGGAAGAGTCGAAGGAGTCTGCCTCATCAAAGGAGACCCTCGACTCATCCGACCTACCGAGCCTGGCACGCTCGATAGAGCGCCAGTATGCCCAGGCCGTGGTAGAAAGCCCCATGGAATCATCCGAGTCCTTGGATGACGTCGGGGGAGAAGCTAGAGCGGGCAAGCGATCCGACTCGGAGGATGCCTCCTCCAAGTACTCCGAGTCCCCAAAGTCCTCCGAGGGGGACTCGGGGCACGCTTGCGCTTGTTGTCACCACGGCGAGGCCAGCCATGACCCCTCCTGCTTCTACCCCATGTTTGTTGGAGAAGGAGAGAAAGAAGAAGAAAGCAACAGACAATCGAAGGATGAGTGAAGAAAACAATGGTGCAAGTAAGCTATTTATAGAGGTTGGGGGTGACCATCCACTTCCTACCACGCTCACCGAACAGTCGCAAGTATTCAATAAGCAATTCAAGCCGCCTGAAAATGAGTCAGGCAACAAGCGCCGCTTCACATAACACAACACTGTTTGGACCAAGGTCAACTACTCAACCAATATGATTACACCCTGTGGTCACATCAAGTTACTACTGCAGGACAGTGTAGTAAAACACTCTGCGTACCAAGGCACCCCTTGGGCACACCCATTGGGTGTGTCGCCAGGAATTTTCAAAGGTTTTCTGAAGAAGTCATATCCACAAAATATACGCAATGAATGTACCGCGACGAAAGAAGGAGATCAGCTATGATGGAAGGAAGTCTAAATGTGGATACTCGAGTGCAAGTCCAATCAACAGAAACATTGAAGCACAGAGTGGAGTGACGCCCAGGTGAGAACCATCTGCCTCGGCTGGATAGATGTCCAATCTTTCATTGATCAAATTAATTCCAGACCTAACAAGGCGTGGACAGATAGCGTCGCTTGAATTCTCAGAGCATAAGATGAAGACAAAATGTTCATTTCTAAAGCATAAGATGATGACAAAATGCTAATTTCTAAAGCAGAAGATGATGACAAAAACAGAAGATGATGACAAAATGTTGATTTCTAAAGCATGAGATGAAGACCTTTGAATGGATTATTTCTAAAATCCACTCAAAGCTCAGGGGCTACACCCATTGGGTGCGCCAAAGGTGCACCTTTGGTGCACCCAATAGATTTTTAGTCCCAAAAAGACAAAATGCTGATTTCTAAAGCATGAGATGATGACAAAATGTTGATTTCTAAAGCATGGGATGAACACCTTTGAATGGATTATTTTCAAAAATCCACTCAAAGCTCGGGGGCTACACTCATTGGGTGCACCTTCGGTGCACCCAATAGATTTTTAGTCCCAAGAAGACAAAATGCTGATTTCTAAAGCATGAGATGATGACAAAATGCTGATTTCTAAAGCCTGGGATGAAGACCTTTGAATGGATTATTTTCAAAAATCCACTCAAAGCTCGGGGGCTACACCCAATGGGTGCACCTTCAGTGCACCCATCGGCAGAATGGAAATCGTGCCACATAACAAACCTATGAGCTAGACCTAGAATCTTTAGGCTGATTATTTCAAAGTCAACTCAAAGATTGGGGGCTTGTGGGGGACGGATATCCCCCGGGTCCACTAGAAGGCGAGAAGGCCTCGCGAGAGGCTTCGGGCCAGATACCTCACAAGGTCATCCCTTCATGGGCTGGGACAGAACTGCTGGCGGAGTGGGCTAACACGAGAAAGAAGCAGACTTAGGCCCAAGCAACCCATCAGACTCAAGCGCTATTCGTAGCGTCCACCCGACTTTCCCGGGTGCAGCGCCCTTGAATATCGGGGCGGATTAGCGATAAGTTGGCATGATTGTAGGAAGATCAGTTCAGTCGGTTCACTATTATTTAGGGTATACATAATCATCACATACGTGTGTAGTGCCCCACGGTCGAGTATATAAGGCCTAGGGGGTACCCCATCAATTGATGATCCATCTACCTATCTCATTAGTTCTTTCTCCATTCCGGAGATCTCACTTGTAACCTACCACATAAAGATCCACCTCAGGAAGTAGGGTATTACGCCTCTCCAAGCGGCCCGAACCTGCCGAAAATTTCCTGTCATCTCTCGTGTGTCTAGCATGAACCATTGAGCTACAGTCGACAACACCGTCCTACCCAAAAGCACCGCGAGGGGTAACCCTGGGTGTGCGGTCGGGCTCTAAACACCGACAGCCACCGCATGCTCCTTTCTACCTAGTGGTAGTGGAAGAAGTCCCTATGGAGCTACACCACCTTCAAGTGAGGAATGGTGTAATCTTGGAGGACAATTCTGAGGAGATTTTAGCAACACTGACTCCATTGTCAGAGTCTCATGCCTTTGCTGCGGGAGCTTCATCTTCAGCACCACCTATACCAGTAGCTCAAGCCCCTGCTCCTGGAGGTGATGACCCAAATGATTCTGGAGATGATGAAGAAGAAGAAGAAAACAATGATAACATTGAGGATGTCAACAATGAACAAGAAGACAACTTCGTTGGATTGCGGCTTGTCGTAGAACATTACACTTCAATTTTCAAGACGAGACACTTTCCAAACTCGCTGTAGGATGTGCTGCATGCGTTGGGAATCTATGTTCGACCTCTATATGACACAAGGTGAGTGTCTGAGCCTCCTAGAGCTTGTTACTACATCACTCGCGTGCATATGAGAGTGTTGGATGCAGGAGATAGAGGTTTCAGGACTCTATCATCTCACGAGTATCCACCTACGTCGCTTCGGTCAGCAATGCTACTCGAAGAGCTCTATGGTCCCTTAGCCATAACTATCGGCAGAAGATGTACGACATGACGTACAGGAACCTTCCTCTACGTCCTTTTGGAGAAAGCTAGACAAGTGTTGTTCCAAGTGAAGCTAGAGAAGATCGCCTCAACACCCTTGTAGGTGTGGTGGCAGGTCTTAACACTGATCTGGGCAGTGCTACTGTGGATCTTTCAAGGATACACAAAGAACTTGAAGACACATATGCAAGGATTGTAGTCCTCGAAGCATAGCTTGAAGGAAGGAATCCACCCGAAGCACAAGTCCCTGCCATAGTTGTGTCCCCGCCCCGCAAGAGCATTCGCTATGGAGCCCTAGGATCCATTACTAGGCTACTCAAGAGTTTTATAAGTCATGATGTAATAAGTTTGATTTTGCGTTAGATGATGAAACTCTTATGATACTATTATTATAATAACAACCATGTGAAGGTGATGTTTGCATAATGTTTGATTTGGATTTTTGCTTGTGCTATGATCTTATGGAATGATGGCCATAAGAACATTTAAAATTAACAAATAAACATAACTTTAGTTAAAAGTTATTCCCACTAGAATCTTTCTCTACTCTTCACTTATCTAAAGGATGCAATTTCTAACCAACCAGATGGTGAACACTCGCTCAGGTCCCAGACAGACACAAAATCAATGTACTGGTCAACAATTGCCACCACCACCGCCCAACCCAACAATGGTACAGTACATTGCCGCGCAGATGCAACTTCTCCAAGGCCTCACCGCCTCGGTACAACAAATCTAGTAGAACAAACAAAATCAATAGAATCCCCAATATCAGAATGCACCTCAAACTCGGGTCAAGCACAGAGATTTCATCAGCCACCATCCACCTACTTTTCTCACTCAGTTGGTCCCTTGGATGCCGATGACTAGCTCAAGTTCATAAGCAAAAAACTAGATATTACTCAATGCAATGACCGAGAAAAAGTCTTGTATGCTTCTAGAAGACTTTAAGGCGCATGTCTGACTGGTGGGATGCCTTCACTGTGGCACGCGTAGATGCAGATGCGATAACCTGGCAAGAATTTTAGGAGAATTTCCGTGCTCATCATATTCCCTCGGGAATAATGAAACTTAATAAGAAGGATTTCTTATCCCTCACCCAAGCAGGTATGTCCGTTAGTGAATATCGGGACCGTTTCACACAACTTTCTCGCTATGCACCTAAAGATGTTGACACAGATGAGAAGCGCCAAGAGCGGTTCTTAGAAGGCTTGATTGGACCTTTGAATTATCAGCTACAAAGCCATAGTTTCCCAACCTTTCAGTCTTTGCTTAACAATGCGATTGGCCTCGAAAGCAAAAGAAGTAAATTGTTGGATCACAAGAGGAAATTTCAGGGACAGTCTAGCAGGAACACTCGTCCACTTAACAACTCTCAAGGCTCTCAGTTTTGCTTTGGAAATCAGAGTGGAAATAATAATTATCAAATGCAACACTCTAGATAGCCAGGATAGAGAAGCAATTAATACCAGAACCAATAGAGGAACAGCTCTCAGACCGGTCAAAGATCTGGTGGTTACCAGCAGAATCGTCAAGGAAGCGCCATGAACACACCGGCCAAAAATAACAATACAACTACCCCAGTTCAACCTAGTGGATGTTTTAAGTGTGGAGAAAATGGTCATTATGCCAACAACTGCCCAAAGTGCAACCCACAGACACCCCAGAGGAACAACAATCAAAGAGTTGATCAGAATACACCTACAAGTGGTACTGCACAGAACAAGGGTCCGCAGAACCAGAGTAAGGGAAGAATAAACCATGTGACTGTAGAATTTGTTCCAGAGGATGCTGACATTGTGTATGGTATGTTCCTTATTAACACCATACATGTATCAGTTTTATTTGATTCTGGAGCATCTCATTCTTTCGTAACAAAGTCATTTGTGGAAAAGCATAATATATCAAACTATCCTGTGAAGAGGAAATTATTAATTAGATAACTAGGAGGTGAAATTAGAGCCACTCACTCATGTCCTCAAACTAAGCTTGAGATTACAGGAATAAGCTTTCTAGTAGAGTTGATAATTTTGGAGTCAAGTGGAATCAATGTGATACTTGGAATAGATTACCTAACCAAGTATGATGGAGTAATATCTTGTGCTAAGAGAATGATTACATTAACAAGTCCGCAAGGAGAAAGAGTTGAAGTCAATGTTAGCATGCCAGCAGAAGCAGAAGCCATGGCAAATCAATTGGAGGAGAAATCTTCGGAAAACATCAGAATAGTTTGTGAATACCTAGACGTATCTCTGGAGGAATTACCAGGTATGCCACCTGATCGTGATGTAGAGTTTTCTATTGAATTATTACCCAAAACTGCACCCATTTCAAAAAGACCATATAGAATGGATGTCAAGGATTTAGTTGAACTAAAGAAACAAATAGATGAACTATTAGAAAAAGGTTTTATCCACCCAAGCTCGTCTCCTTGGGGAGCCCCAGTTCTATTTGTGGACAAGAAAGATAGTTCGAGAAGAATGTGTGTCGATTATAAAATTTTGAATGAAGTGATAATTAAGAACAAATACCCTTTACCACGGATAGAAGATTTGTTTGATCAGATGAGAGGAGCTAAGATATTCTCAAAAATAAATCTAAGATCGGGTTACCATCAGTTGAAGATTTGAACTAAAGATGTACCTAAGACAGCCTTTACATCAAGATATGGACTATATGAGTTTTTGGTTATGTCGTTTGGACTAACTAATGCACCGGCTTAGTTTATGAACCTGATGAATAAAGTATTCATGCAATATCTCGACCAGTTTGTGGTTGTATTCATCGATGATATACTAGTATACTCTCAGAATGAAGGAACACATGAAGAACATCTGCTACTAGTTCTACAGAAGCTTCGTAAAAACCAATTGTATGCAAAATTCTCAAAGTGTGATTTTTGGCTGAAGGAAGTCGATTTCCCAGGACATATCATCATAGATGGAGGAATCAAGGTAGACTCTAGTAAAATAAGTGAAATATTAAATTGGAAGCAACTAACATATGTGTCCAAGATCAGTAGTTTCCTTGGATTAGCAAGATATTATAGAAGATTCATCAAAGGATTATCCAAGATAGTCAAACCTATTACTTCACTGCTGGAGAAAGTTAAAGAGTTTAAGTGGGATGAAGCATGTTAGAAATGTTTTAAGAATGAAAGGAAAAGCTAACCACTGCACCAGTCTTAGTAATGTCTGATATTCACCAAGGATTTGATGTATATTGTGATGCATCACATCTAGGACTTGGATGTGTGTTAATGTAGGAAGGAAAGGTAATAGCTTATGCCTCAAGGCAGTTGCGAAAGCATGAAAAGAATTACCCGACACATGATCTGGAATTAGTTGCCGTAGTGCACGCTTTGAAGATTTGGGGGCACTACATGATTGGAAACAAGTACAAAATCTTTACGGATCACAAAAGTTTGAAATATATATTCACTCAGAAAGAACTCAACCTAAGACAACGAAGATGGCTTGAGTTAATCAAAGATTACAATTTGGATATACAATATCATCCAGGAAAAGCAAATGTAGTGGCAGATGCTTTGAGCCATAAAGGTCAAGTAAACAATGTTACTACTTATTTGATGCCGCAATAATTATGTTGGGAAATGGAACAACTTAATCTTGGTATGGTTAATAATACGAAAGCAACCATTATGGAAGTGGAATCTACTTTGGAACATGAAATTCGTAAAGGACAGGAATCCGACGAGAAAATTAAGGAAATTAAAACTCAGATTAATTTAGGAAAAGCCTCTGACTTCATAGAAGATGAACAAGGCACAGTTTGGTTTAAAAAGAGGATATGGGTACCAGAAATTGAACATCTACACCAACTTATTTTGAGAGAAGCTCATGATTCAGCTTATTCTATACACCCAGGAAGTACTAAGATGTACCAGGATCTAAAGGAAAAATATTGGTGGTAAGGTTTGAAAAGAGATGTTGCTACTTTTGTTGCACTATGTGACGTATGTCAACGAGTTAAGGCAGAACATCAAAGACCAACAGGTTTGTTGCAACCTCTTAAAATACTAGAATGAAAATGAGAAGAAATTGGTATGGACTTTATAGTTGGATTACGCTGTACCTGTGATGGTTATGATTCAATATGGGTTATTGTAGACAGTTTGACTAAGGTTGCACACTTTATACCTGGGAAGACAACATACTCAGGAGCCTAGTTAGGAGAACTATACATGTCAAGAATAGTATGTTTGCTTGGTGTACCCAAGAAAATTTTATCAGATCGAGGAACCCAATTTACCTCACATTTTTGGAAAGGGTTACATGAATCTATGGATACTAAGCTAAATTTCAGCTCAGCTTACCATCCACGGAAAGATGGACAAACAGAAAGAACAAGTCAAGTTTTAGAAGATATGTTAAGACCATGTGCTTTAAAATATGGTAAAAGTTGGGATAAGAGTTTGCCCAATGCAGAGTTCTCTGATAACATTAGTTACCAAGAAAGTTTAAAGATGACACCGTTCAAAGCACTCTATGGAAGGAAACGCAGAACACCACTATATTTGAATCAAACTAGAGAAAGTCAAGTATTTGGTGCAGAAATTCTCCAAGAAGCAGAAAAACAAGTGCAAATTGTTAGAGAGAATCTGAAAACATCACAATCAAGGTAGAAAAGCTATGCTGACTATAGAAGAAGAGAATTAATCTTTGAAGTTGGAGACTTCGTATATCTTAAGGTTTCCCCAATGAGAGGAATGAGAATATTTAGAGTTAAAGGAAAGTTATCTCCCCATTATATTGGCCCATTTAAAATTTTGGAAAGGAAAGGAGAAGTAGCATACCAGTTGGAACTACCCGACAGTTTATGGAACGTGCATGACGTATTCCATGTGTCACAACTCATGAAATGCTTAAGAGTACCAGAAGAACAGTTACCTGTGGAAGAAATAAACGTTATTGAGGACTTGACTTATTTTGGGTATCCAATTAGAATTTTGGAAACATCACGCAGAATTACTCGGAGTAAGGTTATCAATATGTGTAAAGTTTAGTGGAGTCATCATTCGGAAGATGAAGCCATTTGGGAAAGAGAAGATGAACTCAGGACATAATTCCCCGAGCTATTTTCGGAAGTTCTTTAATCTCGAGGACGAGATTCTTTTTAGGGGGTAGGTTTTGTAACACCTCAAGTCCATTAATTAAAATTATGGTCATTTAAAACTTAATTGAAAGTAAAAATTAAAAATTCAAAACAAGTGGTTGACCTCATTTATCTTTAGAGAATGATTTTGTTTCCTCATAATTGATTAATGATTTTATTCATAATATTCCTTTTATGGGAAGCCCAATTAATTAAAATAGGAACTTTGGTCCAAAAATAAATATTTTAATTATAAATAATTTTGGTATAATTATTATGATTTTTTAAATATTTAAAAATATATTTATTTATATTTTTATGGGATATAAAAATAAAATAAAATAAATAAAAGAAAAGGAAAAAAGAGAAACTCTAATCGGCTAGGCCGAATTTGGCCCATTAGGGCCCAACCGGCCATCTGCCTCCCCATTCCCTCTCTCTCTCTCTCTCTCTCTCTCTCTCTCTCTCTCTTACGTGTGGGTCCCACCCAACCCCTCGTTCCTCCTCCAACCGTGCGGACGCACGTCCACGCCGTACCGCGCCCGACCCTATCCCACGCGGCCCCTCGCCTCCCCAAGCCTGTAACTGTCGCGGCCCTTCCCTTCCTCTCCCCCCACTCACTTCATTGATGGCAGAAACGGCCGACGCCATTAATGGCGGCCACTGGCCCCTCTCTCCCTCTCCTCGTCGACCCTCTCTCTCCACGGCTCTCCCTCTCCCTCTCCTACCTCTATAAAAGCCAGCCCCTATCGGAGCTTTCCCCCTCCCCTCATTCGAGCTCTCTCTCTATTTCTTTCTCCCACGCCACTCATCGGACCGTCCGCCGTTGCTGGACAGTCCGTCGCCGTGCCATCCCACACTGCGCTCGTGCCTTCCCGACCGCGTTGTGCCCCAGCCCGGTCGCGCCCACGTCCTCGCCGTCGTTCGTCGTAGACGACCCCCTCTGTTCGTCGAATGGTACCTATGCATGATCTGAGAGCAAGGTGGAAGAGAACACAAATTTTTATTAAAATTTTCAAAGTCATGTTTGAATTAGTTTATGACTTTTGTGATTATTTGTTTTGATTTGTGGTTTGAAGATCATGTGTATGTAAACAATTGATTTTAAATGTATGCGACGAACTATTATCAGTCTTATGGTGTATGTTAATTGTTTACAATTATTTTAGAAATTATGTTCAGAAAGAAGAACGACTGGATTTGATAGACGACGTGTTAATGATGAAAATATTAGATGAGTAATTTCACAATTACCATTGTTTATAATGAATTTTAGAATTAGTCGAGAAGTTTATACTCGTAGGTTTGTATACTTAATTTAGATCTACTAAATAGATAATAGGGTCTCTAACACTGAGATAATATAAGTAGTACCCATTCTCATAATAATTCAAATATTGTAGTCCAATACGTGGTTTAATTTATTATTAAAATTATTTGACCTCTTCTTATTATGGTGACATTTTCTTTTATAAAGAAAAGATAAAACTAAAAGTAGACATATGTTTATGGTAGAAATAATTAATTTATTTCCATATAGTTGGTTAAATAACTATCTCTAAGCTATGTTATGTAAAGTACCTTTGTAGTCAGATTTTCATATAGCTTTCACTATTGATAATCCAAAAGTAGAGTTTATATTTTATGTCGTAGCAAATGGATGTCAATACGAGTAGACTAATAATATGATTATGAATTAGGTTATATTCTAGACATTTTTATAAGTAAGGTTTGTTCGGTATGTGTCTATTTATGTAATGGTGTATGTTCTTCATGTAATGGTGTATGTTTAATTATTTGGTGGATGTTTTCTTTTGTATGTATGATATGCGAAACTATATTAGAAACTGATTTCATGGTAGAAGATCAAAATAAGTTTGAAGACGATCCACGAGACACCTTTGACCCAGGCAAGTGGATTCTCCCTCTGCATTTCTGTTTGTACCCAAATAATGCATATAATAATGTTTACTTTTGTATATTTGTATAAATTTGATGTTATTTACCTAAATAGGATTTCCTAAAAATACAAACCATGTTCCTTGATTACCCTGGGATAAATACTACTCTTAGTAATTGTGCTACTGCTCAAATAACAATGATGTCACTCTTTAATGATACCATTGTTCCGGAAACGAAACTTGGCTTATGATGATAACTCGATGGTTAAACAAGATCATGTTGTATTAAATAGAACATGGAGTGACCACCTAGGAAAATAGTGCAACCAGGAGTGCTATCATGGCTCTGGCTTTGGTAAATAGCTTTATAGACTTAATGCTTAGCAACCCTACCTGAAAGATGGGCAAAAGGGGCGGCAGTGGTTTGGTGGCAGCTCATGTTAACATGGGGTGGTAGTCTTGGCTAAGTTACCTTGCCCAGAGGGTCACCAATACTGACGTGGAAACTATGGCTTTGTACTAAGGATATTTTGTGAAAACCTCATAATGGATCCCTAGCCATTCACCTCGACAGTGTTTAAGGGTCCATACAACCTAGGCTAGATGGGATACATGACTTGTGGGTAAAGTTGTACCACCTCGACAGAGTGCAAAACTGATATGTCAGCCTTGCACATGGTTAAGAGCAACCTGGACCCTCACATGATAACTGAACTTAAAGATGGAGGGTAAATCGTGATTCGATGATTTTTATATGGTTTTCTTAAGTGGTTTCACTTAAGTGTTTTTGAGATATAAACATATGCTTATGATTAACTGGGATATTTTGGGTTACACTTACAATAAGTCATTGTTAATAAAATATTGACCAATTAAAATGCTTACTGCTTAACCATAGCTACCTTGTTAACCTAGCATAACTCCTCCCATTTGCTGAGCCCTCATCAAAAGTGAGCACATCCCTTGCTAAATTTTTTTATCAGAAGCTGATGAGGAAGACTGTGACGATGGTGACGATGAGTACTGAGTCTAGCGACGCGCCAGTCTTCTTCCTGTGGAAGATTACCCATACTATTTCCATTGTACTTTGATGATGATACTATTTAAGACTTTTAAGTCTGGATGATGTAATAAAGTTACTATACTCTCTTTTACGCCTTTATTGCATTGTCTTTTGATATATTACACTTGTGACATCAACATATGTGTGGAAAATGGATCATATGACACATATGATATGCATTCGGTTTTGCCCATAAAGCTGAGTGTGACAGTGGCAGAGGTTGAGGGAGAGACAGAGTAGATGCTCGGCTACTAGAGAGAGATGAATGAGAGCCTAGGCTCTACTCGGGCAGAGAAAGGTTTTTTAAAAACCGGTTATGGGCACACCAGACAGTGTATAGTAGCTGTTCGGTGCACATCGGACAGCGCACAGTCACTATCCAGTGCACACCGGATAAGGCCGCATAGTGGTAGATCCACACGTGCCGAGCTGGTGCACCGTACATTGCACAGTGCAGTGTCCGGTGAGCCTAGACAGAGGGCATTGTAAGATTTTTCTAGAAATTTTTGAACCAAACCAAATCCCAACTTATAAGGACATAAAAAAACACCAGTTGGGGCAGGTATTGGCAACCTAACATATTCTCTCATAGTTTTTAAAATATTGTGCCATAGGCTATGTAGTTTCTAGAGAAATAAGCAAATGGTGAGATTTTGCATTTGGGTGTTGCACTATCGGTTTCAAATATGAATTGAGTTGTGAGTACTCACCCTAAGTGCAGTACCACATGCACATCTCAAAAACCAACAATTGCATAGAAAATGAAATTTAAGTACCAAAAGCTTAAAAGCTAAAACTTGTCAAGTTTGAGCTCAAGCTAAGCTTTTTCACTCGCTTTGTTGGAGGTTATCTCAACTAGGTTAGACAACTCCTAGATGCAATACAAAAAATTTAAATATGCAATGCAAGCTTGATATCACCATTTTATGATTAAGTAAAATTTCTGAGATCAAGAATAATTGGCTCATTCCTCAACAAGCAAAAGAGGGTTTTGTCTAAAGGCTTTGTGAAAATATCCGCTAGTTGATCTTCCGATCTCAATCTATCACATATGATGACTCATGGTATAGAAACGAATGTCACATCTTTACTATGTAATAGGATGTCTATACAAAATAACTAAATAATTACATCATATGAAGACAATGATCCCCGCAACCATAGTTGATTGGGAGACGATGGACTAGACCTCTCACGAACTCATCGCGGCATCCTTCATGCTCCTTGTCTTGTGGTACCCATCCTTGGCCTGGGGGGATGTGAGTACAGCAAGGGTGAGCTCACATACATTCATTGCTCAACAAGTTGTGGGGAATAATGTGCACGAGCTCGCTTACGGTGGGGCTCATGTGAAGTGTAAGGCTTACCAAAGAAGATGGTTAAAGCTGAGCATTGCTTTTAAAGTTGGTTAAAATTTTATTAGCAGTTACTAAGTATAAGTAGATACCAACCCAATTAAATAAGAGATCATAATTGTGGCGGAACTGCCCGAATTATTCCAACTTAAGTGCCTAAGCCCTGCCTTAGAGGCTAGACCACACTTAAATGGGAATAACCCGTCAATCCCTCGGATCTAGTCCGACACGGCCACTGACAGGATCAAGTACCACAATCTCACTCGATGGTGAGTCACAGAGCAAATACAATAAAGCATAAAACCATACAGGGAAGAGTGTTAATTATTATTACATCATCATCATCATCATCGGAGTTTTGCCAAAAGTAGTCATCATTGTTCGAAGTGCAGCGGAATAAAACTAACGATAATTAAACGGAGAGATGGGGAAGCCTGTCCCATCACTCCTCATGCTCCTCCTCAGCCGAGGCGGGGTCCCACTCAACAGTCCAACCCGGTGGTAAGGTGGACGGCCAAGTCACTCCAGCAACCATGTCCTCCAGAGAACCTGTAAAAATTATGCCACAAGCAAGGCTGAGTATACTAATACTCAGCTAGACTTACCCGGTGTGAGGAGTCTACTCCTCTACCTCTAGACATGCAGCTGTTTGGCTGTGGGGTTTGGTTGTCAAAAGCACTAGCTGAGTTTCTAAATCAAGATTTTATCTTTGTCAAAAGTAAGTGTGACTCTCTTAAGGCTAAAAGTGTACTATCTACTCATACATAGTAGCAAGCATTTTTAGCAATCAACATGTTGTATCATCTCATCACAGTTCCACTTGTTACTCAATGCAGTACAATGGATCAAGCAGTCTCATTAGCTGCGAGAAGCAGACGATTCGAATCGAGTTTTTATCCTTGCAAGGTAAACCTAAACACACGACGTGGCGAGGCACTCCGTCCCCACACACATCAACCGTCCCCATCGATTCCCTGGCAACAGATCAGGTCTCACCGCCTTGGCGTACAATGCCTCACTGACCCCGACTGGCCGTCGTGCAGTGACCGCACTTGTACCCACCATAACCGGAATGGGAGACCTCGTCTCAGGTCGCGTGAGGGGGTATGTCTGCGGGCAGGTTCACTCAGGTACTAGGCTTACCGATTTACCATATTTCTCGGCATATGTTTAGTACGTTCAAACGCTTGACACAGGTATCCGCACGTTAATCCTTATTTCCATTTTACCTCGTAGACCACGTATCCCCATGGATCCGTGTCCACATACCAACACCAATGTGATATGAAAGGTGGTTACAATCAATGTCCTGACCTCGCGCGAGTGCTAGAAAAATCACTCGACTTCTACCGAGATCCTTAATTAGCAAAGCAGCTACTCGACCTAGCATACTAGTATCCATCTCAAAAAGGATTCCTGAGATCATGCAACTAGGGTTTCAAGCAACTCCTACACTTAAGTGCACATTCAATCCTACAATCATTAAGTGAAGTAAAATAGCATAAATAACAGGTTATGCATAAAACCGGGGCTTGCCTTCCAAAGCAGTGGCAGGCAGGTCCTCTGGTGCAGGCTCGGGTGCTGGGTCTGGGGCAACCTCCTGGGCAGCTCCTTGCTCCGGCACGAGGATGTACTCTCCGTCAGCAAGATTACAGTCTATCGAATGCAATGAAAATGTATGTTATGATTATGCAAGATTTAATAACATTAAACTATAGAATTTAAGTCAAGAATTAACTTAGGGTTCACTGGCTATGTGGGTCTCCTAGTGGTATATATATACATAGACTCATTCCCTTTTTGGTTTGAGTTTTCTTTTTTGGTACAACTTAGGGGATTTGCATTGCTTTTATAGATTTTAGTGGACAAATTTACAAAGGTCTTATGAGGACATTAATTTCCATTATTCAATTTCCTCTCCTTGGTGTTCATTTATGAATTCTAGTGGGGTTTGAACTACCAAGGTGAATTAACTATTTTCAATAATTCCCCAAAAATTACAGTGGCTTGCCCTTGGTCAATAGGGCCTGTCTTAGGAATATGGGATTTAAAATAAAAAGGCTAGGCTGTATACAAAAATAACAAAAAGTGGGGCAATTAAGCCACTTTGCACTACAAGTCCTTTATTAAAGTGGATTCTGACCTAAGGGTTATTTTTGTTGGCCTCTAACAGTGATAATAAGCTCTTGTACCAAAAATGACAGAGAGCCATATGATGGTTAATTAATGGTGGATTTCTAAACTTTGGTGCAAAAAGGGGTGATTAGAACTAACTTGTCATTTGAAAAATATCAAACAACAGATTTCAGATTTTTCTTAAGTTCTTATTATTAACACATTAGTTATCCTAAGGTTTGGGGAGGTTTCACCTTAGGGTTATTTTTGTAGGGTTTTTCTAAGTTATCCTTATTTTCTTCATTTAAAAGGTATCTTTCTTATCTTACACTACAACAGGGTATAATACATTTTTCCAGTGAACTATATTGACTAAGTATCTCCACAAAAATAGGGGTGCCCTCTGGTTCATTATGTATGTCACTTTTTCTATTTTTCTTAACTTTAAGCATATTATGGAATAAGGGGTTAAAACTAACTTAATGTAGTGAACAGAGGGGTTTAACATTTTTAACTAGGTCAGTAGGTAGATATAAACTTCTCCAAATTTTTCTAACCCTAGTTAGATAGTACAACCATTTTTCTTGCTATTATTGAGCTTTTGGCCAAAACTAAAATTAAATCAGAACCTTATATTTTTCTCTAGTACTTATGGGGTTTTATATTTTTCTTAGACAGGTTACATTATTTAGAGTCTGGCAAAATTAGTTTGACCAAATTTGGATAAACCAAACAGAAGTTATGGGTTTTTAAAGTTTCTGTTTGAATTTAAATCAGATTTTAATTAAGTTTTTCTGAAAAAGCAGTTTGCGCCGAGGTCCCTGGACTTAATCCGAATTAAACCTCGCAGATCTACCCTCGGGCCACTATTCACTTGAGTCTCTGACTTTTCAATTAACCCCCTGGATTTCTCTTCCTCTCACCCGCAGTCCTTCCCTCACTGAAACAGTAGCCGCGGGAAAAGAAAGGGTGGCGCGGCTTACCGGCGACGAGGGAGGCCCGGCGAGGTGGTCAGCGATGTTCAGGAGGTCGCGACGGTCACGTCGATGTGCGGGTCGGCGCCAGAGGTGGTCGGAGCTCCCCTGGCCACGAACACAGGCGGCGGGGATCGTCGACGATGGAGCTTCACGGGATGACACAGAGGCCATGCGTGCGTCGAATCGGAAAATGGTGAAGGGGTTTACCCGGTCCACGTGCGCCGGCGGGTTCCTGAACTCCGGTGAGCGCGATTTGGCTACTCCGGTGACACGGGCCCTCGGGTTAAGCTTGGGCAAGGCTCACGGCTTCACCAGGAAGCTATCTGGGGGCTTGGATCGAATGGAGGAGGACGGGAGAGGGGTCGGCCACTGCGGCTGCTCCCGGGCGGCACTGGCGGGCTGCGGGGAGGTCGCCGGAGGCAACGGCTGGCTCGGGCGAGTCCGGCGAGGTACGGAGGAGGCAATGGGGAAGGCAACCGAGCACTGGGGCGGGTTTTATAGCCGTGGCTCGGGCGTGGTCACGGGCGGCCGCGGGCGCGCGGGGGTTCGCGCACGGGCGTGCTCTGAGCGCGCCCCCGGATGCCAGCTCGCGCCGAACACGTGGAGGGTTGCTTCTGCCAAGGTTCAACGGCCGATTTGAGCGCCATGGCGTGCGTATCTTGGCAAAGTCACTGTGTACGGTCACTTCTCTGCTCCAAATCCTACCCTTTTGCTGTGAGTTCCAAGTCGAGATATGGTCAGGGCAGGGAGATAGAGAGGGAAGAAGTTTGCTGTGTCAGCTGGGTCCAACCCGAGACAAAAGGGGTGTCAAGTCGTGTCTAGCGCCCTAGGGTAGGTGTCATCTCTTGCCAGGGTGTTCTAGGGTTAATTTGGCGCCATTTTGTTAATTGGGTCGACTGGTTTTGAAAAGGGGATCAAGGTGAACATGAGGGATCTTTGCTCAAGGGTTGGTTTTTGACTTAGGCAAAATCTGAATTCCTCCCTTGTGTTCAACCTTTGGTGATCTTTTTAGGACCTTTCTGAAAACTTTTTGGGGGTACTCCCTTACTATTAATTGTAGGTTATTAAGTATATTACAACTTTTATATTTGGCTCAACCCATGATCATGATGTTTACATGATCTTTTGATCATGGCTTCAATTAGGGTTATTATTGTATATGGGGGTTTTGCTCTAGGGTTTTGGGAGATCCCTACTTAGATGTGCATTACAAGCTAAGGCATGATATCTAAGATAGTTTGCACTTGATTAGGATCCTGAATTCCAAGATTTAAGTACTTTGCCCACAAATCTTTAAGTAATCAAGGGTAAAAAGGGGGTAACCCTGGGGTGGACACCCTGAGTAACACCTAGGGTGTTACAGCCCTCCCCCCTTAAAGGAATCTCGCCCCGAGATTTCAGGGAGAGTCCCTTGGAGGGATGCTTTGAAGGTGTGCTGGTGCTACTTTCCCCTTAAACTCAAGTTCCACTTTCCTAACTGCTCTTCGAATGTCATCCTCTTTGCAACTTCAGAAGGAAGCCCTTCTTAAGTTAAGTCCATAACTTAGACTATCCTTGTTATCTAAGTTTTTCTTATAATTGACTTCAAAGGGCAGGTGGGGGTGGGGTTTTGGGTTACATACCGACTCCTTTGGGCAGAAAGTCGAGGAAGCGAGAGCGTAGAAAATCCTCCGTCTCCCATGTAGCTTCTTCTGCTGAATGGTGACTCCACTGAACCTTATACATTCTGATTGATCTTGCCCGAGTTGATCTTTCCTTTTGATCCAATACCTTGACGGGGTACTCTTGGTAGGACAAGTCTGGTTCTATCTCAATGTCTGGTTCCGGTAGCACTTCAGTGGGTAGACGAACACATTTCCGCAGCTGAGATACATGGAACACATCGTGAACTGCTGACATACGGGGTGGCAATTCCAATTGGTAAGCTACGGGTCCACAACTTGCCTTGATCTTGTAGGGTCCAATGTAGCGAGGGGCCAACTTGCCCTTGATCCCGAATCTCTGGACACCCTTGGTTGGTGATATCTTAAGATAGACATGATCTCCTACCTCAAACTGTAGAGGCTTCCGCCTCTGGTCATGATAACTCTTTTGCCTGGCCTGAGCAGCTTCTAAGTTTTTCCTGATGACTCTGACCTTTTCCTCTGCTTCAAGTACCAAATCTGGCCCAAATATCTCCCTCTCTCCTGCTTGAGACCAATTCAGCGGGGTCCTACATTTTCTCCCATATAAGGCCTCAAAAGGTGCCATCTTCAGACTAGACTGATAGCTATTATTGTAAGAAAACTCTGCCAAAGACAGACACTTGTCCCAGTCCTTTCCATAATGTAGTGCACATGCCCGCAACATGTCTTCCAAAATCTGATTTACCCTTTCGGTCTGACCATCTCTTTGAGGGTGATAAGCTGAGCTCTGGATTACGTGGGTCCCGAGAGCTTCTTGCAGTTTCTCCCAAAAGCGTGCCACAAACAGTGCTCCTCTATCAGATATAATGGTCTTTGGGATGCCATGCAATCTTACTATTTGATCCACGTAAATTTCCGCGTACTTCTCTGTCTTGTGGGTGGTGTGCACTGGCAAGAAATGAGCAGTCTTGGTCAATCTGTCCACAATAACCCATATAGAATCATGGTGCCTGGAGGTATTGGGCAATCCCACTATGAAGTCCATGCAAACGTCCTCCCATTTCCAAGAGGGTATGGGAAGAGATTGCAAAGGGCCTGCTGCTTTCAAATGACTAGCTTTTACCCTCTGACAAGTGTCACACTCTGAGACGTACTTGGCAATTTCCCTCTTCATTCTGGTCCACCAATACAAAGGTCTGAGATCATGGTACATCTTGTTGCTACCAGGGTGCATGGAAAATTTGGAAAGGTGAGCTTCATCCAGTATCTTCCTCCTGAGCTCTGAGTTCTTGGGAACCACCAATCGATCTTCAAACCATAAAATTCCCTTGCTGTCCTGACGGAAACACTTGTATTTCTCGGCCTTTTGCTTGATCATATCCTTGATGACCTGAACACCCTTATCCCCAAACTGTGCCTGAGCTATTTGCTCTTGCAATGTGGGCTCCACTGCGATATATCTCAATTCACCGGAAGGAACAACTTCCAGATTCAGCTTGCACAACTCATCACACAGGGTGGTGATTCTTGTATCCATGTTCATGCAATTGCATTGGGCCTTTCTGCTCAAGGCATCTGCCACAACATTGGCCTTGCCAGGATGGTAATGCACCTCCAAATCATAGTCCTTGATTAACTGCAACCATCTTCTCTGCCTCATGTTCAGATCTGCCTGAGTGAAAATGTACTTGAGGCTCTTGTGATCAGTGTAAATATTACAGTGAGCTCCCATCAAGTAGTGTCTCCAGATCTTGAGGGCATGAACTACTGCTGCCAACTCCAAATCATGTGTCGGGTAGTTCTGCTCATGGGGCCTGAGTGCTCGGGAAGCATAAGCAATCACTCTGTTCTCTTGCATCAAAACACATCCCAATCCTGTACCAGAAGCATCACAATAAACTTCAAATGGCTTGGTATTGTCGGGTTGGGCTAGCACTGGGGCTGTTGTCAATTGTTGCCTCAAGGTATGAAAAGCCTCTTACACTTTTGGCTCCACTCAAATTTGACTCCCTTCTTCAACAGTTCAGTCATTGGCTTGGCAATTCTAGAGAAATCCGGAATAAATCGTCGGTAATATCCTGCTAATCCCAGAAAACTCCTAATCTGCCTTACCGTAGTCGGGGGTTTCCAGTCCATCACTTCCTGTACCTTTTCAGGGTCAACTGATATCCCATCCTGAGAAATTGTGTGACCCAAGAACTTTATCTCCTTCAACCAGAATTCACACTTGGACAACTTAGCATACAACTGATGGTCACGAAGTCTCTGAAGCACAATATGCAGATGTTTGGTGTGCTCAGCTTCATTCTTGGAATAAACTAGAATGTCATCGATGAAAACGACCACGAACTTGTCTAGCTCTGGCACGAATACCGAGTTCATCAAGTACATGAAATAAGCCGGGGCATTGGTCAGCCCAAAAGACATCACCAAAAACTCATAAAGCCCATATCTAGTAGAGAAGGCCGTCTTGGGAATATCACTGGCGCGGATCTTGATCTGATGGTAGCCTGAGCGAAGGTCTATCTTGGAGAATACCTTGGCTCCCACCAACTGATCAAACAGAACATCAATGCGGGGTAACGGGTACTTGTTCTTGATAGTCACCGCATTGAGAGGGCGGTAATCAACACACATCCTCAAACTCTCATCCTTTTTCTTCACAAATAAAGCTAGACATCCCCATGGTGAAGTACTTGGACGAATAAACCCCTTGTCCAACAATTCTTGCAATTGTTTCTTCAATTCTGCCAGTTCCGCGGGAGGCATCCTATAAGGTCTCTTGGAGATAGGAGCAGTCCCGGGTTGCAACTCAATTGCAAACTCAATATCTCTGTCAGGTGGCATTCCTGGCAATTCATCCGGAAAAACATCGGGGTATTCACAGACTACTGGGATCTTCCTTACTGGGGATTCTGCCATAACAAAGGCACAAGACCGGGTACCACTCTGGTTGGGTAAATACAAAACAGTCTCGCCATAAGCAGGGGAATGAATTTCAATGGCTCTGGCTGCAATATCCAATATTGCCTGATGTTTGGTCAACCAATCAGTTCCCAAGATGATATCCACACTATCCAGTCCCAAGATAAGAAGGTCAGTTTTAATGATTAAACTACCAAACTTTAGAGGCACCTTCATGCTGATTTGATTAGTGGCAATCCTGCCTCCTGGGGTTGAAATGGTAATAGCCCCGTTGGTGTGGTGAAAAGGCAACTGACACTTGACACTAAATTTGGCACTGACAAAACTATGCGAAGCACCAGAATCAAAAAGAACAATAGCAGGAAAATTTAAAACTGTAAAGATACCAGTCATGACGGGTGCTCCCTCTGGAATTTCAACCATTGTGGTGAAGTTCAGCTTGCCCTGCCTCACTTGCACCTTCTGCCTCTTCCCTTGGTTCTGATTAACATTCTGCCCCTGCCTCTGTTGGTTTCTGGGGCAATTCTTGGCATAATGCCCAGTGCTGCCACAAGTGAAACACCTGTTATCATTGGCCTGGCGGTACTGCTGCTGCTGATTGTTCCTCTGAGCTGGAAACTGGGCGCGGTTGGGTGTCTGCTGCTGCTGTTGTGGTGGCCTGATCACCCATCTCCCTTGCTGCTGCTGAGACCCCTTGTTCTGCGTGTCAGACACAATCCTGAAGCGCTGTGGCTGAGATGAGGGTCCTGCCACAGGGGTCTTACTCTTCTTCTCCGCCTGTCGAGCCAAGATGCAGTCCTCCTGGGAGATAGCCATGTTGACCAACTCATTGTAACTGTTGGCCCTGACGGTGTTGAGTCGATCACGGAGCTTGGTGCTGAGCCCCCTTCTGAACCTGTCTCGCTTCTTCTCATCCGTATCAGCATGATATCCAGCATACTGACACAAATCATTGAAGGCCTGGGCATATTGCAACACTGTCCTGCTGCCCTGAGTGAGTGCCAGAAACTCATTGAGCTTCCGGTCCATGATGCCAGCTGGAATATGATGCCCTCTGAAAGCGGCCTTAAACTCCCTCCACTCCACCTCTCTACCATCTGGCTGCATAGCAAGAAAATGGTCCCACCAAGTCCTCGCGGGTCCGCGAAGCTGTTGGGTGGCGAACCTGACCTTGGTGACCTCTGAGCAAGCCCCATGGAGCAGTGGGAATTTGGATTCCACCACCCTCAACCACACATCTGCATCAAGTGGGTCCTCCGCCCTGGTAAACAGTGGTGGCTGAGTACTAAGGAACTCCTGGTAGGTAGCAGCGACAGGGTGACGCTGATGGTCTCCACCATAATGCTGAGGTGGTGGCTGACGCTGAGCTAGCTGTCTCAGGATCTCATTCTGCTGGGCCATGAGCTCCTGCAGAGTGGGAGGCGGTGGCGGTGGGGGAACGTGCTCATTCTGACCACGGCGCGCTCTCCCAGCCATCTGAAAAATCACATGGTTGCTCAATAACACATCTCCAAGCTTAAGGTTCAAATATGGTAGGGGAGTTAAAGCAATTTGATAGATTCCAAATAAAACAAAACGAAAACATAATCCTTCCGTCCAAATTTAAACTGCCATTAAACATCCCCAAACCTCCAAAAGAGTTTAACACTGTTACATCAATGATCAAAAGACTCAACTCTACCTAGCCTAGTACCCTAAGGGTGCAAAAGCTAAGCTAGCGGCGAGGAGTCCAACTATCATCAACTTCTAGTATTAGCCTGGCATCTAGTGAGCGAACGAGGCAACGCTAGACTCGGGGGAAGGTGGTCTCCCTGAGCCAGCGGTGTCTACACTGGAGGCAGGCTCATCTCCTCCCTCGATGTCCACGTCCTCGTCAGCCTCCTCCTCATGGATCTCTTGGTGATGCATGTCCAGGTGCGCATTAGCCTCTGCTAGCTGCTGCTGGGTGTTGAGGAGCTGATCCTCGAGAACCTCGATGGTATTCTCCCTGGTGCCCACTAGCTCCTCCAACTCATGAATCTCGTCAGTCAGCTGCTCCACTGGCAAATCTTTTTCCACCAGCTCCTGGGATAAATCCACCACGAGCTCCTCCCTGTTGTCCAGGGTGATCTTGGTGGCCTCCAGCAATGCCATCAGGTGAGACATTGCCTCCCCACGCATTACTTGCAGACGATACAGAGCGTTCATGCATCGTACTGACAAGTGAGCGGTGTGGCCTGGGTAGAGAGCCCAGATGTCCTTGGCATGCTCCACCCGATCCCTCCACATCGGGTCGTCCTCCTTTTCCGTGGGGAACAACCCCATGGGGTGGGTAGCCAGCTCCAAGGGATGGAATCCGCAGAAGGTAGTCAGTCCATGCAGAGCGATTGCCTCGATTGTGTCCTCCGCTCGGTACCCGAAAGACTCAGAGTCCAAGGAGCGCCAACCTGGCTGCAGGGGATGGGGCTCCAAAGTCATCCTCACCCTACAGCGAGGCACCCGGTGCTTCTCGAACTGCTGCACCGCGTACTGAGGGGGTGTCAAGTATCCGGCCCCCTGAAGTACCTCCCACAAGATGCGGGGAAAACCCTCTCGTGCAAGTCTGTCAGTGTGGGTCAGTGCATTTCCATCCTCGGAGGATTCGTGGGAAGTCATCTGTGCACGGTTAAGCGTAAGTAAAGAAAAAGGATTACAAAAAAGAACAAGGAAATAAAACTCAGCCTGTCTCTAGCAAGAAAAAGGGCATTTGGAGACCTAGTCGGCGGTTATCTCATTTTTAAGTCCTTTTACTTAGCTATCCATTTGTTTAATTAGAATGCATGCATGCTCGTCCTGAACGACCTTACAAGAAGATAAAAGGAATAGGGAAGAACTCCCATCCTGTAAAAGTGGCCTGTAGGGCCTAGTTAATTAGCCACCTAGCTACCCTTCTATCATCCTAAGGCTTCACGTCCTAGGTCTATCCTGCTCGCCCTACTATCTATCCAACATTGGTTCTATCAAATTTTACTTTAGAAAAGGGATGGTATTCATGTTTTACTGATTCCTCTGTGGTGGTACAAGCTCCGATACCAGCTGTGGCGGAACTGCCCGAATTATTCCAACTTAAGTGCCTAAGCCCTGCCTTAGAGGCTAGACCACACTTAAATGGGAATAACCCGTCAATCCCTCGGATCTAGTCCGACACGGCCACTGACAGGATCAAGTACCACAATCTCACTCGATGGTGAGTCACAGAGCAAATACAATAAAGCATAAAACCATACAGGGAAGAGTGTTAATTATTATTACATCATCATCATCATCATCGGAGTTTTGCCAAAAGTAGTCATCATTGTTCGAAGTGCAGCGGAATAAAACTAACGATAATTAAACGGAGAGATGGGGAAGCCTGTCCCATCACTCCTCATGCTCCTCCTCAGCCGAGGCGGGGTCCCACTCAACAGTCCAACCCGGTGGTAAGGTGGACGGCCAAGTCACTCCAGCAACCATGTCCTCCAGAGAACCTGTAAAAATTATGCCACAAGCAAGGCTGAGTATACTAATACTCAGCTAGACTTACCTGGTGTGAGGAGTCTACTCCTCTACCTCTAGACATGCAGCTGTTTGGCTGTGGGGTTTGGTTGTCAAAAGCACTAGCTGAGTTTCTAAATCAAGATTTTATCTTTGTCAAAAGTAAGTGTGACTCTCTTAAGGCTAAAAGTGTACTATCTACTCATACATAGTAGCAAGCATTTTTAGCAATCAACATGTTGTATCATCTCATCACAGTTCCACTTGTTACTCAATGCAGTACAATGGATCAAGCAGTCTCATTAGCTGCGAGAAGCAGACGATTCGAATCGAGTTTTTATCCTTGCAAGGTAAACCTAAACACACGACGTGGCGAGGCACTCCGTCCCCACACACATCAACCGTCCCCATCGATTCCCTGGCAACAGATCAGGTCTCACCGCCTTAGCGTACAATGCCTCACTGACCCCGACTGGCCGTCGTGCAGTGACCGCACTTGTACCCACCATAACCGGAATGGGAGACCTCGTCTCAGGTCACGTGAGGGGGTATGTCTGCGGGCAGGTTCACTCAGGTACTAGGCTTACCGATTTACCATATTTCTCGGTATATGTTTAGTACGTTCAAACGCTTGACACAGGTATCCGCACGTTAATCCTTATTTCCATTTTACCTCATAGACCACGTATCCCCATGGATCCGTGTCCACATACCAACACCAATGTGATATGAAAGGTGGTTACAATCAATGTCCTGACCTCGCGCGAGTGCTAGAAAAATCACTCGACTTCTACCGAGATCCTTAATTAGCAAAGCAGCTACTCGACCTAGCATACTAGTATCCATCTCAAAAAGGATTCCTGAGATCATGCAACTAGGGTTTCAAGCAACTCCTACACTTAAGTGCACATTTAATCCTACAATCATTAAGTGAAGTAAAATAGCATAAATAACAGGTTATGCATAAAACCGGGGCTTGCCTTCCAAAGCAGTGGCAGGCAGGTCCTCTGGTGCAGGCTCGGGTGCTGGGTCTGGGGCAACCTCCTGGGCAGCTCCTTGCTCCGGCACGAGGATGTACTCTCCGTCAGCAAGATTACAGTCTATCGAATGCAATGAAAATGTATGTTATGATTATGCAAGATTTAATAACATTAAACTATAGAATTTAAGTCAAGAATTAACTTAGGGTTCACTGGCTATGTGGGTCTCCTAGTGGTATATATATACATAGACTCATTCCCTTTTTGGTTTGAGTTTTCTTTTTTGGTACAACTTAGGGGATTTGCATTGCTTTTATAGATTTTAGTGGACAAATTTACAAAGGTCTTATGAGGACATTAATTTCCATTATTCAATTTCCTCTCCTTGGTGTTCATTTATGAATTCTAGTGGGGTTTGAACTACCAAGGTGAATTAACTATTTTCAATAATTCCCCAAAAATTACAGTGGCTTGCCCTTGGTCAATAGGGCCTGTCTTAGGAATATGGGATTTAAAATAAAAAGGCTAGGCTATATACAAAAATAACAAAAAGTGGGGCAATTAAGCCACTTTGCACTACAAGTCCTTTATTAAAGTGGATTCTGACCTAAGGGTTATTTTTGTTGGCCTCTAACAGTGATAATAAGCTCTTGTACCAAAAATGACAGAGAGCCATATGATGGTTAATTAATGGTGGATTTCTAAACTTTGGTGCAAAAAGGGGTGATTAGAACTAACTTGTCATTTGAAAAATATCAAACAACAGATTTCAGATTTTTCTTAAGTTCTTATTATTAACACATTAGTTATCCTAAGGTTTGGGGAGGTTTCACCTTAGGGTTATTTTTGTAGGGTTTTTCTAAGTTATCCTTATTTTCTTCATTTAAAAGGTATCTTTCTTATCTTACACTACAACAGGGTATGATACATTTTTCCAGTGAACTATATTGACTAAGTATCTCCACAAAAATAGGGGTGCCCTCTGGTTCATTATGTATGTCACTTTTTCTATTTTTCTTAACTTTAAGCATATTATGGAATAAGGGGTTAAAACTAACTTAATGTAGTGAACAGAGGGGTTTAACATTTTTAACTAGGTCAGTAGGTAGATATAAACTTCTCCAAATTTTTCTAACCCTAGTTAGATAGTACAACCATTTTTCTTGCTATTATTGAGCTTTTGGCCAAAACTAAAATTAAATCAGAACCTTATATTTTTCTCTAGTACTTATGGGGTTTTATATTTTTCTTAGACAGGTTACATTATTTAGAGTCTGGCAAAATTAGTTTGACCAAATTTGGATAAACCAAATAGAAGTTATGGGTTTTTAAAGTTTATGTTTGAATTTAAATCAGATTTTAATTAAGTTTTTCTGAAAAAGCAGTTTGCGCCGAGGTCCCTGGACTTAAACCGAATTAAACCTCGCAGATCTACCCTCGGGCCACTATTCACATGAGTCTCTGACTTTTCACTTAACCCCCTGGATTTCTCTTCCTCTCACCCGCAGTCCTTCCCTCACTGAAACAGTAGCCGCGGGAAAAGAAAGGGTGGCGCGGCTTACCGGCGGCGAGGGAGGCCCGGCGAGGTGGTCAGCGATGTTCAGGAGGTCGCGACGGTCACGTCGATGTGCGGGTCGGCGCCAGAGGTGGTCGGAGCTCCCCTGGCCACGAACACAGGCGGCGGGGATCGTCGGCGACGCCTGCTCCGGCCAAACCACGGCGGTAGAGTTCAATTAATGGGCACGAGGAGCTTCACGGGATGACACAGAGGCCATGCGTGCGTCGAATCGGAAAATGGTGAAGGGGTTTACCCGGTCCACGTGCGCCGGCGGGTTCTTGAACTCCAGTGAGCGCGATTTGGCTACTCCGGTGACACGGGCCCTCGGGTTAAGCTTGGGCAAGGCTCACGGCTTCACCAGGAAGCTATCTGGGGGCTTGGATCGAATGGAGGAGGACGGGAGAGGGGTCGGCCACTGCGGCTGCTCCCGGGCGGCACTGGCGGGCTGCGGGGAGGTCGCCGGAGGCAACGGCTGGCTCGGGCGAGTCCGGCGAGGTACGGAGGAGGCAATGGGGAAGGCAACCGAGCACTGGGGCGGGTTTTATAGCCGTGGCTCGGGCGTGGTCACGGGCGGCCGCGGGCGCGCGGGGGTTCACGCACGGGCGTGCTCTGAGCGCGCCCCCGGATGCCAGCTCGCGCCGAACACGTGGAGGTTGCTTCTGCCAAGGTTCAACGACCGATTTGAGCGCCATGGCGTGCGTATCTTGGCAAAGTCACTGTGTACGGTCACTTCTCTGCACCAAATCCTACCCTTTTGCTGTGAGTTCCAAGTCGAGATATGGTCAGGGCAGGGAGATAGAGAGGGAAGAAGTTTGCTGTGTCAGCTGGGTCCAACCCGAGACAAAAGGGGTGTCAAGTCGTGTCTAGCGCCCTAGGGTAGGTGTCATCTCTTGCCAGGGTGTTCTAGGGTTAATTTGGCGCCATTTTATTAATTGGGTCGACTGGTTTTGAAAAGGGGATCAAGGTGAACATGAGGGATCTTTGCTCAAGGGTTGGTTTTTGACTTAGGCAAAATCTGAATTCCTCCCTTGTGTTCAACCTTTGGTGATCTTTTTAGGACCTTTCTGAAAACTTTTTGGGGGTACTCCCTTACTATTAATTGTAGGTTATTAAGTATATTACAACTTTTATATTTGGCTCAACCCATGATCATGATGTTTACATGATCTTTTGATCATGGCTTCAATTAGGGTTATTATTGTATATGGGGGTTTTGCTCTAGGGTTTTGGGAGATCCCTACTTAGATGTGCATTACAAGCTAAGGCATGATATCTAAGATAGTTTGCACTTGATTAGGATCCTGAATTCCAAGATTTAAGTACTTTGCCCACAAATCTTTAAGTAATCATGGGTAAAAAGGGGGTAACCCTGGGGTGGACACCCTGAGTAACACCTAGGGTGTTACAATAATTAATAATAAAACTCACTTATTTCCCATTTTCTATTTAACAAGGATTGTTTTGCAATATAAAATTAGTAGTCACAAAAGATGTTATTTTAAGAAAACAATTTTTGATATACCACCATTAAGTATCTTAGTGAATATTCTTAAGTATTAATTTATACTTACAAAGTTTTAAATTTAACATTTGAACTGCCACACTTTCAATATTACTATTTATTTTAGGAAAATATTCCTTCTAAAGAAAGAGATCTATTATTGGAAGTCATTTTATTCTCAAATCTTTGGAGAACTCTTTAAATCACCAAAATAAGATTTTGGTTGTTACACACTCCTTCTAGTATAATATCTCCTTTAGCAACATGATCTCTAAGGAAGTGATGACGGATATCAATGTGCTTTGTGCGAGAGTGTTCTACATGATTATTAGCAACTTTAACAGCACTCTCGTTATCACACAACCAAGGTACTTTTTCTAGAACTACACCATAGTCTAGAAGAGTTTGTTTCATGTAAAGAATTTGTGCAACATGCACCCGTGGCAATGTATTCCGCTTCGGCGGTTGACAAGGCAACATTGTTTTGCTTTTTAGAGGTCCATGAAACTAGTGATCTCCCAAGCAAATGGCACCCTCCGGATGTACTTTTCCTATCAATTTTGCAACCGGCGTGATGTTCAATAAATGAAGCATGTCTTTGAGAACGAGTAATAACCCCTTGTGAAGGACTCCCAATGATGAGATCTTGTGGATGTGATTGTAGTAGTGATGAGTTCCTATTGTCAACCACTTGGGAAGAAGATCTTGGAGCATCACAATCGCTTGTTCATGAGAGACAAATGTATCTTCATTTGCATGCCTCTCATCTTTTTCATCATCTTGTGGTACATTTGATGAAGAAGGCATGTTGATATTTGCACCTCTTCTTTATCTTCTTTTGGTTTGATGGCTCCAATTGGCATATTCTTCATGGCTTCCCTAAGTGGTTCATCACCTACATCATCAAGATTTTCAAATGCTCCTTGGGATCCATTAGTCTCATCAAATTCCACATCATATGTTTGTTCCACCGCGCCAGTGGCATGATTGAATATCGATATGCTTTGGATTTTGATGAATAACCAGGTAAGAAACCAATATCACAACGTCTTTGAAACTTCCCTAGGTGATGATGTTTCTTATAGATGTAGCATTTGCATACAAACACCCAAAAGAAGGAGACATCTAGCTTTTTCCCAATTAGCAGTTCATAGGGAGTGCTCAAGTAGCTAGTGAGGAAACAGTCTGTTTGATGCATATCATGCAGTGTTGACAGCTTCAGCCCCAAACCTCTTCGGTGTATTATTGTTGGGGCAAAGGTGAACACGCCACCCTTTGCTCGATGACATCTACCTCGGAAACCCATAGAACGAAGGCCGCTCCTGCAAGCCCCGTCGGACAGGCTGCAGACAACGCCCATGCGAAGACCTATGCTCCCCTCTTCGCTTCGACAAGCCAAGACGAAGACCCCACGAAGACCATAAGGCCTTGTCCCCCTTAGCACAGGGAGGGCCCGTGTCCAATTCGTCCCATGTTGTAGGACCCTGCCCTCGAGCGCCGCGTGGGCAGAGTGGGTTGGGCCGTGTCTATAATAAAGTATGTTGTAATGACTCACTGTAAACTCCTACGAGGGAATATTTTGGGGGATAAACTAGGTAACTGAGGGCCTAAGTGTCTTTGACAGGGTCGAGCGGTCCCTCGGTTACATATAAATACCCCCGTACTGTGCCAAGGCGCTGGGAGAACGTTGTTGCTTTGACACCCCATGTTAGAGCCGCTAATCATCTTTCTCTATTTTCCCATTGGATCCAACTGTCCCAAGAGACAAGTTCCAACATTTGGTGCCCACCGTTCGTGCGAAGAAAAAACACCCCGCGATGGCACCGAAGAGAGCAACCTCGAAGGCCGCCGCTTCCATCGACGACGTGGCGAAGGCAGCGCTACTGGTGGAGAAGAAAGGCAAAGCACTCGTGGATAACACCCCTCGAAGGCCTTCGAAGAAGATGCCGTCAATAGCAAGAGACAACGCCAGGACAACCCCATCCCCAAAGGCACGATGTGCACTTGCAGTTCTAAGGGCGCACCAAGGGCACCACTACCAGGCTTCGCCCCCCAGAAGGCGAAGACACCATAGATGATGGAGAAGTCATGGGCATCTCGACCGAAGACCAGCTAAAACAGCGAGCCTTGCGCATCAAAAACAACCACCTACAAAAGCAAAAGGAGATAATCGAAGCCAAGTGCCAATGAGTCACCATGCAAGCCAAGGTGCAACAGATGATATTAGATGAAGAGCAGAAGGCTCGGGAGCTAGAACAAGAAATCGCACCCATGCAAGGAGAAGGCCCGTACAACCTGCAACGCGGCCCCTTCGCACCGCCAGTGGCTTTTCAACAGGCCAGAGACCCATTCCACCCGCAGTGTGGCCCCATCATCCCCCCAGCTGCCGCTTTCTAGGGAATCAACTACCTCGACGAGCAAAGCCCTCTGGCTCCTCCGCTCCAAGTGTCACCATGGCCAGCTAATTTTAGGGTCGACACCTACCCCAAATACAATGGCAGCACTGACCCGGCTCAGTACATCATGAGCTACCAAGTCGTTGTTGCATCATCCGAAGGGGACAACGCCACCATGGCCAAGTCCTTCATCATCACGCTCGAAGGCCTGGCCTTAACTTGGTACACCAGGCTGCCGCCGCTGTCAATTGAGTCCTGAAAAGGCCTTCGCGGCGAGTTATTGCTTAATTTCCAAGGATACCGGCCTGACACAGAAGCTTTGGCCGAGCTATCACTCTACAAGTAGCAAGAGAAGGAAACCCTTCGCGAATACTACAGAAAATTCCCCACACTTAAATCACAACTGCCATCAGTTGACGATCAAATAGCAATCCATTATGCCATCAGCGGTCTTCGGGCAGGCGTCCTGTACAGTCATTGTATCAGGGACCCACCCAATCATCTACAAGAGCTCTATCAACTATTCGAGAAGTATGCCAGGTCTGAGGAGCTCCATCAGTGCAAAGTCGAATCTCATAGGAAGCCCAAGGACCCTCCGCAGTCCAGCAGAACTTTTGTTAGGCCAGCACAGTCAGACTCTGGCAGGGACAATCGCAACCAACAACAGGTGCACACCATAGCCAATCAGCACCCAACTGGAGAGACCACATGCCATTAGGAATACCCCCTCAAGGCCGCGACAACAGCACAAGAGGAAGAGGCAGAGGACGGACCCAGCAACCGCAAAGATTTTACTGCCTATTCCACGGCGAGGACTACGTGCATCCCATAAGGGATTGTCTGGAGACCAAGGCCACCAATGACAGAATGGCCAGAGCCCAACCAGCCGACAACCAGCGGGTCATCGCACACACTTACCACCCCCAGCAACACCACCAACAACCTTACCATAACGAGCAAATCCAACATCAACCCAATCGTGCATACCATCACCATCAAGAGGTGCAGGTCCTACCCCCACCGCCTCCGCACCATCCAAATCCTCCACATCACAACCCCCCACCGCCTGCACCCAAACAAGAAGACTTCGCCGAGCCACCTTACCGAGGAGTCATCCACATGATCATTGGAGGAACCAGGGTGGACTTCGACACCAAGCGACAGAAAAAGGACCACTATCGCAGTGTGAACCACAACGCTCTCATCGGCCCGGTGGTGCAAACGAAGTGGTCCCATGTACCGCTCACTTTTGATGCCAGGGACGTTGACTTGCGTAGCACTCCACACGCAGACGCCATGGTAATCAGCTGCAGGGTAGCAGGATGGGATTTGCACAAGTGTTGGTCGACAATGGAAGTCAGGCCGACATCATCTTCTTACATGCCTTCGATTGTATGGGAATCAGCCACAGCCTCCTCAAGCCCGTAGACAACCCTTTGTACGGATTCGGTGGCAAAGGCACATTTCCTGTTGGCAAGATAGAGCTACCCGTGTTATTCGGTGCAGCGCCCAATGCGCGGAGTGAGCAAGTCACATTCGACATTGTCGACATGGTCTACCTGTACAATGCCATAATGGGGCGCGACTCAATCAACAAGTTTGAGGCGGCCATTCATGGGCTCTATCTCTGCATGAAAATCCCAGATCCACAGGGCGTAATCACTGTCTACGGAGATAGCAGACAACACGGAACATTGAGAGAGACTTCGTTCTAGGGAAACGTAATGTTCACTACCTCACAACAAAATGTGAAGGCATTGACAGCCAGTGCCCATCCAAAGGCAAAAAAGTCAACGCCTAGATGCAGAGCAACGATGGGACGAAGACAGTACCCCTTGATCCGGCAACTTCGAAGCATATAGTCATGATCAGCGAAGACCTGAAACCACGACACGAGGAAAAGCTCCTTTCATGTCTTAGCCGTAACAAGGATGTCGTCGCCTGGTCCGCCCTCGATCTAGTGGGGGTCAGTCGTTCTATTATCGAACACAGTTTAGGCATCAACGAGAAAAGCTGTGGAATGAAGTCATATATAAGTAGTCTTGACTGGAATGAAGTACTCTTGACCGGAATGAAGTGTGCCACTTTGGTCAGTCTATCCACAATCACCCATATAGAATCATATCCTTTTGGGGTGCGAGGCAACCCGATAATGAAGTCCATACCAATCTCTTCCCACTTCCATTCGGGTATCTTTAGCGGGTGCAATAGTCTAGCTGGTCTTTGATGTTTAGCCTTGACTCTTTCACACACATCGCACATAGCCATGTGTGCAGCCACATCTCTTTTCAGCCCATACCACCAGTACTTCTGCTTCAAATCCTGATACATCTTAGTGCTACCAGGACGAATAGAGTAATCAGAGTCATGGGCCTCTTTCAATATAGTCTCACGAAGGCTGTCAATCTCAAGAACACATATCCGATCCTTGAACCATACGATGCCTTGCTCATCCTCCATGAATTCTGGACCTCTACCTTCAGTAATCAGATCTTTGATCTCTTGGATTTTAGCATCACCAATCTGACCCTTGCGAATTTCTTGTTCCAAGGTAGGTTCCACATCAATAGTGACTCCTTCAGTATGTGCAACTATTCCCAGGTTAAGTCTCCTAAAATCCTCAACAATCTCATAGGGTATCTAGGCAACAATAGCTGCATGGACGTGTTCCTTCCGACTCAAGGCATCCGCAACCAGATTTGCCTTGTCCGAGTGATAGTGAATCTCCAAATCATAATCCTTAATAAGCTCCAACCAACGGTGTTGCCTAAGGTTGAGATCCTTCTGAGTGAATATGTACTTCAAACTCTTGTGATCCGTGTACACTTGGCACTTGGTTCCCATAATATAATGTCTCCATATCTTAAGCGCATGCACTACGACTGCCAGTTCTAAGTCATGAGTGGGATAGTTCATGTGGCAGAACCTCCCAAGTTATCGGGCCCACATGCACCTGTCCTTGTCTCAAAGACCTCAGACTGCTATGCAGGTGCACCAGATAACTTAACAGGATCCGTCCGAGTGTCCCAAGGACCACGGATAAACCACTCACAACCAGGATCGCAGGATTAAGTAACACAAATCACACACCAACATTTTTGCAGCGGAAATCTTATTACCAAATTCTACAAGTTATAAAATCGGAGTAGTTACAAAAGAATTTCATTTTAAAATATTGCAAAACTTTTTGTAAGTTTGAAGTATATGCTAGCTTAAGTGACAATACTCAATAAGAAGTATAGAAGAATTACTTAGACTTATAAGAAGGCCGAGCCCACCGGCACTTAACACCATCATCAGCAGCACAAAACTATAACCTGAAAAACAACAGGGAATAAAACCCTGAGTATGGAATTACTCAGCAAGACTTACCCGACTAAAGAAAAGACTCTCAAGGGTATGCTGGCTAGAGGGATTCAAGGTAAAGCTCATCAAGTTTCAAAGACTCTTTTTGCAAAAAAGCTTACCAGAAGTGGGTCCTTAAGCCAAAATTTTACATCACAAGTTAAGTATTTTCTTGAATCTAGATTTGCCTAATCTAGAGCATTCACTTGTCCTACACTAGCTTTCTTTTAAAATCCAACTTTTGTTTCTCTTGTTATCTACGATGAGGGTCGAAGATCGAGTCTTCATATCCGAGAAGTTTCGGCGATCCGAATCGATTAATACCCAGCTGGGGATCTCCAACCACACGACATATGCTTCTCTTAACTCTTTTGCACATGTCTACCATTCCCATGGATCCTCCACCACATGAACAGGTCTGCGCCACCCGAGAGCACACCACCCCTTTCAGGCGGTCCTTTGCCAAGAGGGTACGTGGCACTCTCGCCATCTCTCCACTCCCAGTGCGTGATTGTCTTTTCATGTATGGAATAGCCGGGTTCAGGCTTACCCATGACGAGGTATGTGGCCAGATAAAGGGTCCTAGATCAGCAGGCCAACAATCAGTATGGTCCTTAATCGACACAGAAGGGTGACCTTGTCTGCTCAGCGTCTGGTCTAGATTTATTCAAACCATTTCCCATTTTTGGTACTGAAAGGGAAATAGGGTCAAACCTTTTCCTAAATGATTTTGGTGGTTGAATTGCCCAACACAAACATTTGAACTAACTAGTTTGCTCTAGATTATATGTTCCACAGGTGCCAAAGGTTCACAACAAACCAATACAAAGTTAAAAGAAAGGGTTCAAAACAAAGGAGCAAAGAAAACCGAAAGCTGCCATGGTCTAGCACACCGGACAGTGTCCGGTGCACCACGGTGGATCAACTCAAACTCCTCAGCTTCGTGTTTCTAGGAATTGCTCTCCGCTATAATTCACCGGACTGTCCAGTGTAGCACCGGACTATCCGGTGTGCGAGCGGAGGCAACGGCTAGCGCGCCAACGGTCGACTGCAAAAGTGAACAGTGAACAGTGCGGACTGCGTGCGTAGAGTCAGAGCAGGCGCCAGAAGACACACCGGACAGTGAACAGGACCTGTCCGGTGCACCATCGGACTGTCCGGTGGCCCAGTTGTCAGAAGCTCCAACAGTCGAACCCTAACGGTTGGGTGACATGGCTGGTGCACCGGACAGTGTCCGGTGATGCACCGGACAGTGTCCAGTGATGCACCGGACTGTCCGGTGCGCCCGTCGACAGCAGAGTTCCCCAACGTCCACTTTGGTGGTTGGGGCTATAAATACCCCCAACCACCACACATTCAAGGCATCCAAGTTTTTAGCCAACACATTCAATACAAGAGCAAGTGCATTCAATACAAGACACAATTAGAGTGAATCAAAATCTCACCAAGTCCCAATTCCACTCAAAGCAATAGTGACTAGAAGAGAGAGTTTTGTCGTGTTCTTTTGAGCTCTTGCGCTTGGATCGCTTTTCTTCTTCCCCATTTCTTGTTCCCAAGACTTTTGTAATCAAAGCAAGAGACACCAAGTTGTGGTGGTCCTTGTGGGGACTAAGTGTCCCAATTGATTGAGAAGACAAGCTCACTCGGCCTAAGTGTCTGTTTGAGAGAGGGAAAGGGTTGAAAGAGACCCGGTCTTTGTGACCACCTCAACGGGGACTAGGCCTTCGAGGGCCGAACCTCGGTAAAACAAATCACTGTGTCACTCTCGCTATTTGCTTGTGATTTGTTTTCACCCTCTCTTTCGAACTTGGTTTTATTTCTAACGCTAACCCCGGCTCGTAGTGTGTGCTTAAGTTTATAATTTTCATATTCCGCCTATTCACCCCCTCTAAGCGACTTTCAATTGGTATCAGAGCCCGGTACTTCATTAGAGCCTAACCGCTCAAAGTGATGTCGGGAGATCACGCCAAGAAAGAGGTGGTGACCGGCGAGAAGCCCACCACAAGCCACGGGAAGGCTCCATCGGGAGAGTCCGGCAACAAGGGGAAGGGATCCCCTTCACACACCAAGTCGCATCGGAGCAGCGACAAGAAAAAGAAGATGAAGAAGGTGGTCTACTACGAGACCGATTCTTCGTCGCCATCTACCTCCGGCTCCATTGCGCCGTCCATCACTTCTAAGCGCCATGAGCGCAAGAAGTTTAGTAAGATCCCCCTATGCTATCCTCGCATTTGCAAACGTACTCCTTTACTTTCCATCCCACTAGGCAAACCACCCATTTTTGAGGGTGAAGATTATAACATGTGGAGTGATAAAATGAGGCATCACCTAACCTCACTCCACACAAGTATTTGGGACATTGTTGAGTTTGGAGTACAGGTACCATCGCCAGGGGATGAAGATTATGATTCAGACGAGGTTGCCCAAATCCGGCACTTCAACTCCCAAGCCACTACTATACTCCTCGCCTCTCTAAGTTGAGAGGAGTATAACAAGGTGCAACGGTTGAAGAGCGCCAAAGAGATTTGGGACGTGCTCAAGACCACGCACGAAGGAGATGAGGTGACAAAGATCACCAAGCGGGAGACGATCGAGGGGGAGCTCGGTCGATTTATGCTCAACCAATGGGAGGAGCCACAAGCCATGTACAACCGGCTCAAAACCTTGGTGAACCAAGTGCGCAACCTCGGGAGCACAAAATGGGATGACCATGAGATGGTTAAGGTTATTCTTAGATCACTCGTTTTTCTTAACCCTACTCAAGTTCAATTAATTCATGGTGATCCTAGATATAAGCTAATGTCTCCCGATGAGGTTATAGGAAAATTTGTGAGCTTTGAATTGATGATCAAAGCCTACAAGAAAATCATCGAGCAAGGCGCCACCTCAACACCCGAGGTGCAACCCGTAGCATTCAAGGCAACGGAAGAAGAAAAGAAGGATTCCACACCAAGTAGGGTCCCCATCGACACCTCCAAGCTCGACAACGAGGAAATGGCGCTCATCATCAAGAGCTTCCGCCAAATCCTCAAGCAAAGGAGGGGGAAGGATTACAAGCCCCGCTCCAAGAAAGTTTGCTACAAGTGTGGTAAGCCCGGTCACTTTATAGCAAAATGTCCTAATTCTAGTGACAGTGACAGGAGCGACGACAAGAAGGGAAGGAGGAAGGAAAAGAAGAAGTACTACAAGAAGAAGGGCGGCGATGCCCACGTATGTCGGGAATGGGACTCCGATGAGAGATCCACTGACTCCTCCTCCGACGAGGACGCTGCCAACATCGCCATCAACAAAGGCCTCCTCTTCCCCAACGTCGGCCACAAGTGCCTCATGGCAAAGGATGGCAAAAAGAAGGTAAAATCTAGAGCCTCCACTAAATATGCAACATCTAGTCATGAGGATAACTCTAGTAATGATGAAGAAAATTTGTTTTCTCTTTTTGCCAACCTAAACATGCAACAAAAAGAAAAATTGAATGAATTAATTAGTGCTATTCATGAGAAGGATGAACTCTTGGATAGTCAAGAGGACTTCCTTATTAAGGAAAACAAGAAGCATGTTAAGGTTAAAAATGCTTATGCTCAGGAGATAGAAAAATGTGAAAAATTAACTAGTGAGCTTAGCACTTGCCATGACACTATCTCTAACCTTAGAAATGAAAATGATAAATTGATTGCTAAAGTTGAGAAATTAAATGTTTGTGATGATTCTCTTGTCAAACTTAAAAATGATAATGCTAGTTTGATTTGTAAAATTGACAAGTTGAATGAATCCCTTTCTAGCCTTAAGATTGAGAATGAAAAATTAATTGCTAAGGCTAAGGATTTAAATGTTTGCAATGTTTCTATTTCCAATCTTAGAGATGAGAATGCTATTTTACATGCTAAGATTGATGAATTAAATGCTTGCAAACCCTCTACATCTACTTTAGTCATGTCTCTATTTGCACTAGATGTAGAGATGTTAATGTTGATGCTATCCATGATCACATTGCTATGATTAAACAACAAAATGATCATATAGCAAATTAGATGCTAAAATTGCTGAGCACGAATTAGAAAATGAAAATTTTAAATTTGCTAGAAGCATGCTCTATAGTGGGAGACGCCCTGGCATTAAGGATGGCATTGGCTTCCAACAGGGAGGCAATGTCAAGCTTAATGCCCCTAAGAGATTGTCTAACTTTGTTAAGGGCAAGGCTCTCATGCCTCAGGATAACAAGGGCTACATTTATATCCTACTGGTTATCCTGAGGATAAGATTAGGAGAATTCATGCAAAGAAGACTCATTCTATTTCTCATCATGCTTTTATTTATAAGAATGAGGCTTCTAGCTCTAGGCAATCCACTCATGCTAAATTGCCTAAGAAGAAAACTCCTATTGCATCAAATGAACCTAATATTTCATTTAAGACTTTTGATGCTTCATAAGTGCTTACTTACAAATCAGGCAAAGTAGTTGCTAAATATGTTGGGGGCAAACACAAGGGCTCCAAGACTTGTGTTTGGGTACCCAAGGTGCTTGTTTCTAATGTCAAAGGACCCAAGACCGTTTGGGTACCTAAGAACAAGGCCTAAACTTGTTTTGTAGGTTTATGCATCCGGGGGCTCAAGTTAGATCATTGATAGCGGGTGCACAAACCACATGACTGGGAAGAAAAGGATGTTCTCCTCCTATGAGAAAAACCAAGATCCCTAAAGAGTTATCACATTCGGGGATGGAAATCAAGGTTTGGTCAAAGGACTTGGTAAAATTGCTATATCACCTGACCACTCTATTTCCAATGTTTTTCTTGTAGATTCTTTAGATTATAACTTGCTTTTAGTTTCTCAATTATGCAAAATAGGCTACAATTGTCTTTTTACGGATATAGGTGTTACTGTCTTTAGAAGAAGTGATGATTCAATAGCATTTAAGGGAGTGTTAGAGGATCAGCTATACTTAGTTGATTTTAATAGAGCTAAACTCGACACTTGCTTAATTGCTAAGACTAACATGGGTTGGCTCTGGCATCGCCGACTAGCCCACGTTGGAATGAGGAATCTTCATAAGCTTCTAAAGGGAGAGCACATTTTGGGACTAACCAATGTTCATTTTGAGAAAGACAGGGTTTGTAGCGCATGTCAAGCAGGGAAGCAAGTTGGTGTTCATCATCCACACAAGAACATCATGACGACTGACAGGCCACTTGAGCTACTCCACATGGATCTATTCGGCCCGATAGCTTACATAAGCATCGGCGGGAGTAAGTACTGTCTAGATTGTGGATGACTATTCTCGCTTCACTTGGGTGTTCTTTTTGCAGGAAAAATCTCAAACCCAAGAGACCTTAAAGGGATTCTTGAGACGGGCTCAAAATGAGTTCGGCTTAAAGAACAAAAAGATTAGAAGCGACAATGGAACGTAGTTCAAGACCTCTCAAATTGAAGGCTTTCTTGAGGAGGAGGGCATCAAGCATGAGTTCTCTTCTCCCTACACACCTCAACAAAATGGTGTAGTGTAGAGGAAGAATAGAACTCTATTGGACATGGCGAGGACCATGCTTGATGAGTACAAGACACCGGACCGGTTTTGGGCCGAGGCAATTAACACCGCCTGCTACTCCATCAACGGGTTATATCTACACCGAATCCTCAAGAAGGCATCTTATAAACTCCTCACCGGTAAAAAGCCCAATGTTTCATATTTTAGAGTCTTTGGTAGCAAATGTTTTATTCTTTTTAAAAGAGGTAGAAAATCTAAATTTGCTCCTAAGGCTGTAGAAGGTTTTTTACTTGGTTATGATTCAAACACAAGGGCATATAGAGTCTTTAACAAGTCCACTAGACTAGTTGAAGTTTCTTGTGACATTGTGTTTGATGAGACTAACGGCTCTCAAGTAGAGCAAGTTGATCTTGATGAGCTAGATGATGAAGAGGCTCTGTGCGTCGTGCTAAAGAACATGTCCATTGGGGATGTGTGTCCTAAGGAATCCGAAGAGCCTCCACAAGCACAAGATCAACAACCATCTTCCTCCATGCAAGCATCCCCACCAACTCAAGATGAGGATCAAGCTCAAGATGATGAAAATGAAGATCAAGAAGAACCACCTCAAGAGGAGGACAATGATCAAGGGGGAGATGCTAATGAACAAGACAAGGAAGATGATGAGGGTCCAAGACCGCTACACCCAAGAGTCCACCAGGTGATTCAAAGAGATCATCCCGTGAACACCATCCTCGGCGATATTCATAAGGGGGTAACCACTCGATCTCGAGTCGCTCATTTTTGTGAACATTACTCTTTTGTTTCCTCTATTGAGCCACAAGGGGTAGAGGATGCACTTAAAGATTCGGATTGGGTGCTGGCAATGCAAGAGGAGCTCAACAACTTCACGAGGAATGAGGTATGGCATTTAGTTCCACATCCTAACCAAAATGTTGTAGGTACCAAGTGGGTATTCCACAACAAGCAAGATGAGCATGGTGTGGTGACAAGGAACAAAGCCCGACTTGTGGCTAAGGGATATTCACAAGTCAAAGGTTTGGACTTCGGTGAAACCTATGCACCTGTAGCTAGGCTTGAGTCAATTCACATATTACTAGCCTATGCTACTTACCATGGCTTTAAGCTTTATCAAATGGACGTGAAGAGTGCCTTCCTCAATGGACCAATCAAGGAAGATGTCTATGTTGAGCAACCTCTAGGCTTTGAAGATAGTGAGTATCCTAACCATGTCTATAAACTCTCTAAGGCATTTTATGGGCTCAAGCAAGCCCCAAGAGCATGGTATGAATGCCTAAGAGATTTTCTTATCACTAATGGCTTCAAAGTCGGCAAGGCCGATCCTACCCTCTTTACTAAAACTATTACAAATGAATTGTTTGTATGCCAAATTTATGTTGATGATATTATATTTGGGTCGACTAACAAATCTACTTGTGAAGAGTTTAGTAGGATCATGGTTCAAAAATTTGAGATGTCTATGATGGGGGAGTTGAAGTATTTTCTAGGATTTCAAGTCAAGCAACTCCAAGAGGGCACCTTCATCAGCCAAACAAAGTACATTCAAGACATACTCACCAAGTTTGGAATGAAGGATGCCAAGCCCATCAAGACACCCATGGGAACCAATGGGCATCTCGACCTCGACATGGGAGGTAAATCCGTAGATCAAAAGGTATACCGGTCGATGATAGGATCTTTACTCTATTTATGTGCATCTTGACCGGATATTATGCTTTCCGTATGCATGTGTGCAAGGTTCCAAGCCGATCCTAAGGAAGTTCACCTTAGGGCCGTAAAGAGAATCTTGAGATATTTAGTTCATACACCTAAGTTTGGCCTATGGTACCCCAAGGGATCCTCTTTTGATTTATTAGGATATTCAGATGCTGAATGGACAGGGTGTAAAATTGATAGGAAGAGCACATCAGGGACTTGTCAGTTTCTGGGGAGATCCCTGGTGTCTTGGGCTTCAGAGAAACAAAACTCAGTAGCTCTTTCTACCGCCGAAGTCGAGTATATTGCCACAGGCCAGTGTTGCGCGCAATTACTTTGGATGAGGCAAACCCTTAGGGACTATGGCTACAAATTTAGCAAAGTCCCTCTCCTATGTGATAATGAGAGTACAATCCGCATGGCGGATAATCCCGTTGAGCACAGCCACACTAAGCACATAGCCATTCGGTATCACTTTTTGAGAGATCACCAACAAAGGGGGATATCGAGATAGCCTATATTAACACCAAAGAACAATTAGCCGATATCTTTACCAAGCCTTTAGTTGAGAAAACCTTTACCAAACTTAGGAATGAGCTAAACATTCTTGATTCTCGAAACTCTGGTTGATACTTTGCACACATAGCTCATTTATATACCTTTGATCATATCTCTTTTATGTCTATGACTAATGTGTTTTCAAATGTATTATTATGCTTAGTCATTGAATTGAAAGGGAAATGGAGTATTCGACAAAGACGATGCTTCCACTCAACTCCATCGTATTATCTACTCTTTGCCGGTATTCCACAATCTCTCCACAATTGGTATAATCTTTCACTCATATTTATTTGGTTACCATTGGAGAGAAAGTAAGATGGCTTATATTTCACTCACAAGTATCCGTTTTTGGCTATTCATGCCAAAGGGGGAGAAAGTATTAGCCCAAAGCAAAAGGACCGCACCACCACCAACGAATTTTAAAAATGAAGTTTTCAAATTGGTATCTTAATGAGTTTTCAAAAGGGGGAAAATATCTTCAAAAATTTGTAAAACCCTCTTGAACACTAAGAGGAGAATTTCATTGAGGGGGAGTTTTGTTTAAGTCAAAGGAAAAGCATTTGAAACAAGGGGGAGAAAATTTCAAAATCTTGAAAATGCTTCTTTCAATCTTATTCATATACCTTTGACTATTTGCAAAAAGTCTTTGAAAAGAATTTTACAAAGAATTTACAAAAACAAAACTAGTGGTGCAAGCGTGGTCCAAAATTTTAAATAAGAAGAAAACAATCCATGCATATCTAGTAGAAATAATTATATTGGTTTCACTCCAAACAACCTTTGCACTTACCTTATGCAAACTAGTTCAATTCTGCACTTATATATTTGCTTTGGTTTGTGTTGGCATCAATCACCAAAAAGGGGGAGATTGAAAAGGAAATAGGGTCAAACCTTTTCCTAAATGATTTTGGTGGTTGAATTGCCCAACACAAACATTTGAACTAACTAGTTTGCTCTAGATTATATGTTCCACAAGTGCCAAAGGTTCACAACAAACCAATACAAAGTTAAAAGAAAGGGTTCAAAACAAAGGAGCAAAGAAAACCGAAGGCTGCCCTAGTCTGGCGCACCGGACTGTCCGGTGTGCCACCGGACAGCGTCCGGTGCACCAGGGTGGATCAACTCAAACTCCTCAGCTTCGGGTTTCTGGGAATTGCTCTCCACTATAATTCACCGGACTGTCCAGTGTAGCACCGGACTGTCCAGTGTAGCACCGGACTATCCGGTGTGCCAGCGGAGGCAACGGCTAGCGCGCCAACGGTCGACTGCAAAAGTGAACAGTGAACAGTGCGGACTGCGCGCGCAGAGTCAGAGCAGGCGCCAGAAGGAACACCGAACAGTGAACAGGACCTGTCCGGTGCACCACCGGACTGTCCGGTGGCCCAGCTGTGAGAAGCTCCAACGGTCGAACCCTAACGGTTGGGTGACGTGGCTAGCGCACCGGACTGTCCGGTGCGCCCGTTGACAACAGAGTTCCCCAACGGCCACTTTGGTGGTTGGGGCTATAAATACCCCCAACCACCACACATTCAAGGCATCCAAGTTTTCAGCCAACACATTCAATACAAGAGCTAGTGCATTCAATACAAGACACAATTAGAGTGAATCAAAATCTCACCAAGTCCTAATTCCACTCAAAGCAATAGTGAATAGAAGAGAGAGTTTTGTCGTGTTCTATTGAGCTCTTGCGCTTGGATCGCTTTTCTTCTTCCCCATTTCTTGTTCCCAAGACTTTTGTAATCAAAGCAAGAGGCACCAAGTTGTGGTGGTCCTTGTGGGGACTAAGTGTCCCAATTGATTGAGAAGGGAAGCTCACTCGGTTTAAGTGACCGTTTGAGAGAGGGAAAGGGTTGAAAGAGACACGGTCTTTGTGACCACCTCAACGGGGACTAGGCCTTCGAGGGTCGAACCTCGGTAAAACAAATCACCGTGTCACTCTCGCTATTTGCTTGTGATTTGTTTTCACCCTCTCTTTCGGACTCGATTTTATTTCTAACGCTAACCCCAGCTCGTAGTGTGTGCTTAAGTTTATAATTTTCAGATTCTGCCTATTCACCCCCTCTAAGCGACTTTCAGGTACCCGGCAGGGGTACTCTTTTCCGAATGATGAACCCACTCTGGCTGAAGTGGAATCATCACCATAAGTTTGCTTTGATTTTTGAAATGAAAGGCCCATAACCAATGTTCCACAATCATTCTTTTTAAAAATAAATGATTTTTCAGTTTCTAAGCAGGGCTAAGCATTATCAGTTCTTTTTAGAAAACCGGGATTAAGGAGTTTCCAAGGAACGGTAATGCATCAATTGTTTCTCACACAACTCCTATCACCTAATGCATCAGATAAGGTGAAAAAGCATTTAAAACACAAGGAAGGGGCAAATGCACCAGGGCTTGCCTGGGTAACACTAGGTTAGTGTTGTTAGGTGACGACCATCCTTTGTCCTAGCATTTGATTAGGTTATCTATCTTTCGGTTCGTCCATGAGCATCAGCATGTGGATTAGCCCGCGCTTGGGGTCGACTTGGCTCGGGTTCTCCACATCACGTGGTTAATTCACGTACCTGAATGAAATGTATTATGCACATGAATGCATATAAACAGGAATAGCACAAATCTAAATAGTGCTATACGATAGCACATTAAACACCTAGTGGCGTGACATTGTACAATTTTATACGGAAACACTAGTTACCGACATACAACTAATCGTAATAATCATGCTTCTCTAAATTAAACGAACCTAACGCAAACATCACGAACAACAAATCATACACATTAAACATAATTAGCCTAAACACAACTCATCAGCTACTTAATTAAATGCTAAATTTATCCCTTGCTTTATAAATTATACCACTTTGCTTACCAAGAACTAATTTAATTTTATTTCGCATCACACATATTTATCTAATCTATCTAACAATTTGGCTAATAAACTTGCGTGCCAATAATAAATTTAGCTCAGATTCATGACATCGATTAACGAATACGAATCCGGGTTTTTCGTCGATTACACGTTAAATACCGCACTAATATTAAATTCACTCGAAACTAATAACCTAAGCAAACCACATAGAACGTAATAACTACTATAAAGCAAGGGATCAGGAACAGGTACGACTACCGATCTGGAAGTCATCACACAATGTGCCTATGCTAACGATAAGAAAAATCATTGTGGCTATATAACTATCCAATTCAATTAACTGAAATAATAAATTAGCTCACCATGATCGAATCGATTTGATAACCGCGAGGGCGACGACGGTTCTCAGTTTAGACATCCGGTCGAGCTCCCAACAATTGTTGCACTGACTTCTCTCACATTTTTATCCAATTCTAGGATCAGTTTCCGGGAGATAAGGTCGATGACGAGTTCCGTGGAGTGAACGACAACGATGTTGTACCCACGGCGTGGAGACGAATGACGGCAACTCCACAACGTCTTCACTGGTATGGCAAGGACATAGGGCACGGCGACTATGCTTCACTGGCGAGAAACGTCTTGGTGAGCTAGTTGATGGGAGCAACAAACTATGAATTTAAAACTCGGGCAAGGAAACCATGGCCTAAACGACACGGACAAAGGATAAGTGTCGGGCTGTCAATTCGTCGCGTGACCGGGTGACGACGATGAACAGCCAAGCGCGGTAAGGAGTTGAAGAATGACGACGGGTCTAGCAGAGGAGCTCGCGCGCGCAGCCCAGGATGGAGACACGGAGCTAGGCACATGACAACTTATACGAATTCTACATACTAATTCGAATTAGCCAATAAATTAGCTATCATCTTTTCAATATAAATTATTGCAATATCAATGAATTGCAAAAATGCAATATTCAATAAGTAAAAAACAATACTATTAAATAACCTACTAAAAAAAGGATATTATTAAACACTAATAAGAAAATAAGATTTTATTTCTATTCATCTTAATGTTTCTTATTATTATATATGCCCCTTAAGTTGACAGACATGGCGTACTACACAACAACCAGCAGGGTGCTGCTGCAGGACAGACCTACACGACGCTGGGTTGCGATAGAACATGAACTCGCGCTCGCTGTTGACGCCGTTGTTTCAAAGGATAGCGGAGAGCATGCGACCGAACACGTCATCGCCGAGCTTGCCGACGAAGGCAACCCGGCCACGGCGAACAGAGAGGGATGGCCATGGTGAGCAGGGACACCGTAGGGAGCAGTAAAAGCGGCCGAGCAGAGAAGCTGCACGCAGAAAAACGCGCACGCAGGGACGAGCTCGACAGGGGTCTTGGCGAGACCACGGCACTGGGAGCTCCGAGCTGGGACTGCGACAGTGAGGCTCCACGGCGACCATGGCACAGGAGCGCGTTGAGGGACTCGGCTGGAGAGAGAGAGCTCAGCGAGGGAGATGGAGCAGAGGCACGATTGGCCGGGGAGCAGAGCGTAGAGGGAGGCGCGCGCCATGGGAACACCACTGGGCACGCAGGGAGCAGGGCGAGCCAGAGAGGAGCGCCGGCGAGCGCAGGGGCTCCACAGCGAGCCTGGCAGCTTGCAGGCTGGAGGAACATGCAGCCATGGAGGGACCCCGAGCCCTCGCCCATGGGAGATGCACGCGGTCGGCCGAGCCAGCGGAGGAACCAAGGCGACGGCGTGGGTGAGATAGAGGGGCAGGCGCTAAGGATGGAGGAGCAGGGAGGGCGCGCGGATGGTGTGGCTGCAGGGGAAGAACGCCGTACAGGGCAGGGCGACGATGCGGCAAGTCCCACGACGAGAAGGCTCGGATGGCGTCCGGCGGCTGGACCATGGAGAAGACAGAAATAAAAGCAGAGGGCACCGCGACACTAGGACTGGGCAGGGCACCGGCCAAGGGAGAGGGACGCATGGAGAAGAAGGAGCTGGGAGGCGGTATGATTTTTTTCCACGAGCTCATGCGGCGCAGAGATAAGCTTGAGGGAGAGCGGAGAAAAAAAATCCCCAGAGCTGAGCGGCGCTGTGCAGGATAAGGCCAAGGGCCAAGACGCGAAGAAGAAAGATCAATAGGGAAAGCGGCAGCAGATTTTCTTTTTAATTTCTCTCATTCATTTTTTTAATAGAGAATCACGGATATCTTGAATTGGATTTTTAGCGATGATTAAAGGGTCGACGTGTAATATGACTACGCACATTATTTTCTTGGATTTTGAAATGGGAAACGAATTGGCTAGCAATTGTTTCGGTTTCGGTTTATTTAAACAGCCTGTTCCAAGTAGCGCATTTACCGAATTTATAGAGATTGCTCGAACCGAGCGAAATACTTAAGTGACAATTTTAGTTCGTTTTAATCAATTAATTTTAAATTTGTACTAGGCTCGACACTTTTATAAATAACTAAATTTTAAATGGTGTGAGCCGAATGCGGAATCGCAATCGTAATCCCTGAAGACGACGTCAATATTGTCACGGGAGCGAGATATAGACGGATTAAACCAGACGAAATCAGATTCGATATTTTAGTCGACATTTGATTTAGTTGATCCTAAACAAATTTTGCCTACTATCCGAATATTCAATCGGAGAACAATTCAAGTAACAATCCTGCGCCTGGTTTTTTTTCTCGGATTCCGAGTGTGGTCCGATTTAATTTCACTTTAAAACTTTGTCACCGAGCTCAAATTAATTTGCCCGGGACAAAAATCACAAGACTGGGTGAAGTTTCCAGACTCGTATCACGTAATTAATGAATTTTTAAATAGGCACAGGACTCACAAGCTTTCAGAACAATTACGTTCCGAAATTCGCGAAAATTTTAGGAAGAGTCTAAATAAGCAGAAACAGATGCGATTTTAAAATCGTGATAGACGAATATGATTATAATTTAGTATCTATTTTATCCACTGATATTACGTGCTTAAATCCATACTCGTTGTCGAGCGAAGTATAAACACCTAGGGTGTTACAGTTCAACTCATGTTTCCGCAACTGACGAGACGCGTAGGCAATCACGTGTCCTTGCATAAGCACACATCCCAAGCCTTGGCTGCATGCATCACAATAAATGCCAAATCCCTTTTATAGATATGGAATAAGCAACACTGGGGGTGACATCAATCTTATCTTTAATTGATCAAAGCTGTCTTGACACTTCGAGTCCCACTTGAACTCTCTTCCCTTCTCTAGAAGTGAGGTCATAGGCTTAGCAATCTTAGAGAACCCTTCAATAAATCACCGATAAAAGCCTGCAAGTCCCAATAAACTCCAGACTTTAGTAACTGTACTGGGTATGCTCCACTCCACTATCTCCTTGACTTTAGCAGGATCCATTGATATCCCACCATTATAAATGATATGTCCAAGGAATGGCACTTCGTCAATCCAGAACTCGCATTTGCTATACTTGGCGTAGAGTTGATTATCTCGTAGCTTTTGTAGCACCAATCTCAGATGTTCCTCATGATCACTATCATTCTTGGAATAAATAAGAATATTGTCGATGAAAACCACGACGAATCTGTCCAGATACTCCATAAACACCTTATTCATTAGATTCATAAAATAGGCTAGTGCATTAGTTAGTCCAAATGACATAACTGTGAATTCATATAAACCATATCGGGTCGAGAAAGCCGTCTTGGGAATATCAGATGGCCTAATCTTCATTTGATGGTAACCCAATCAGAGATCAATCTTCAAGAATACCCTTGCACCTCTCATCTAATCAAATAAATCCCAATGCAGGGTAATGGATACTTGTTCTTCACAGTAACATCATTAAGAGATCTATAATCCACACACATCCTTTGCGATCCATCTTTCTTCTATACAAACAGAACCGGCGCTCCCCAAGGTGAGGAACTCGGACGAATGTACCCAGCCTCCTGTAACTCCATTAACTGCTTCTTAAGTTCCTTTAGTTCTTCTACGAACATCTTGTATGGCCGTTTAGAAATAGGAGTGGTCCCAGGTAAGAGATCAATGACAAACTCAAGTTCCCTATCTGGTGGCATCCCAGCTAACTCCTCTGGAAAGACATCTGGAAAATCCCTAACCACACAGATGTTGTCACCAACAAACTTCCCATCTACTAAGAATAACGCAAGTCTGGTAGAGGTAGTTACTGCAATTTTAACATGAAATCTTTCTCCTTTAGAGCTGGTGAGTTCTACAGTACCCCTACCACATTGTATAACAACCTTTGCCTTTCTTAACCATGATATACCAAGGATCAGATCTATATTGCTTTCCTCTAATATTATAGGGGTAGCCAGAATTCTCTTCCCATAATTGTCAACGTCAATCTATGTGTCATATAATTTGCCTCAACAGGCCCTTTAGGCGTAATTATTACCATTGGTGTTTTCATATTTCATAGTGGTAACTCATTTGTGTTGGCATATTGAGCAGACATAAATGAATGTGTAGCACCAGAATCAAATAATATTGTTGTAGGAATTGCATTAATATAAAACATACCAAGTGCGATGTCAGCTCCTTCACCAGTAGCATCAGCGCTAACTTGATTAACCCTAGCAATAGTGAATCCCTTGCAAGATCCTAGAGTCTAGTGCTTGTTCTGAATGGGTGTAGTAGCAATCCTCTGCGGACAAACATTGGCATAATGCCCTGTCTTACCACACTTGTAGCATGTGGTACCAGCACTCTGTCCTGAGAATTTCGCTGGGGTGCTAGTGGGGGCAGCTTGACGAGTCGGTGGAGTCCCCTGAGGTGTGTACTGAGTTGGACGCTGGCCTCCTCTAGTGCGAATCGGTGTACCCTGGGGTGGAACGTAGCGAGGACGAATATTGCTGCTTCCCTAACCCTGGATATCGCCTTCCTCTTCAGGTCCCCCAGCTGAACACGCTTGTGTTCAATGGCTAGGGCCTTGTCAAGCAGCCTCTAACATGATGGAAAGGTGTGAGCCACTAGTGCATACTACAGAGGTCCATTAAGTTCTTCGATGAAGTGTTCTTGCTTCCTCTCATCCTCAGCCACTTCATCCAGTGCATATCTTGAGAGTTGAATCAATTTATCGCGGTGCTCGCTGACTGACATGCTTCCCTGCTTCAGCGACTGAAACTCTTTCTTCTTTATCTTCATCAGTCCAGCTAGTATGTGATAGTTTCTGAACTGTGTAGCGAACTCTGCCCAAGTGATAGTATCATCAGCATCGTTAGCAGCGGTGTAAGAATCCCACCAATCAGTAGCAGGACCAGTAAGTCAACCAGAAGCATAGAGAACCTTCTCCTGATCAGAGCACTGTGCAATATTCAGCATCTTCTCCACTGACTTCAGCCAATCATCAGCGTGCAGAGGATCTGGAGATCTAGCAAACGCCGGTGGCTTGTGGCTCATGAACTCCCGGTGCTTGTCCCGGGGTGGAACTGGTGGTGGAGGTGGTGGCAGTGGTGCTTGCTGTTGTTGCGCCCTTCGCTCTTGGGGCATCTCCTCCCTCTCTTAGCGTATCTCCTAGCATTCCTGCCGCATCTGCGCGTGCATATCTGCCTTTGTATCAGCCATTTGTTGTATTATCCGAACCTAGGCTGCAACTGTTGGATCAGCCCTAGCTGGTGGTGGATTTGGAGGATCCATCTCTGCTTGTTGTTGTTGTTGTCTAAATATCCTCTGGTTGAATGGGTTGGTAGGTAGGTCCATTCCTCCTCCCTTCCTGGTATTGACCATCTGAGTTAGAAACACATGGTAAGAAAGAAAGAATTGTAGACAAAGCGAGTAATTACGAGGCATGTTACTTTGGGGGTTTATTAGCTAAGTAGATCGGTGTGTTACCTACTAAAGCTAATACATTACATTATGGTGGTACATGCTAAGATGCCCAACTATAATATTTCAATCAATCAAAGAAGCAAATCAGACATTTATCATCAAACAATCAACCAACATTTTCAAATAGAGAAAATAGTTTCAGTTTTGTCTTAGGCCTCCTATCTATTAATAGGGGTCATGAATGTAGGATTCCAAGGTGTGAAATCCATCTTGCCTTAGAGTAGAAAAGATAAGAGTAATCAGAGGAGAACAACAAAAGGTGAGACAGGATCAAGATAAGTGTAGAAAGAATTAGAGTAAGATAAGTAGGTAAGTGTTTTGTCCATTTCTATCTAGGTTTCATCCTACAGTCAACATTTCCTCTGATACCACTAAGGAATAAAGCTGGGTGCATCTCATATATGCGCCAAAGAACACAACACATATAATAACAGAGTGTATAGAGATAAATGTCACAATATCATAAAAGTATTTATTACTTAGCGGAAGTCTTACAAAATAAAAGATAAATATAAAACGAACTAAAGTCCATCCATGGCGCCATAAAAGTCAACTGGGAGACGCCACCTAGATCAAGTCGAACTCCCCATTGTGTGGCTCCTCTTGAACCACCTAGTCTTCTCCTATTGGGGGTGTGAGACAGCAAGGGTCAGCTCACATACGTTCATAGCTCAACAAATTGTGTGTAATAATGTGCATGAACTCACCAAAGGTGGGAGTTTATGTGATGTGTAAGGCTGATCAATAATAGGGGTTAAAGCTGAGCATTGCTTTTAATAAGTTGGTCAAATTTTATTAGCAGTTACTAAATGTAAGTAGATACCAAAGTATAATAAGAATAGAACAAAATTAATAAATAATCCCATGCAATGCAAATGACAAATTGAATTTAGTTTCATAGTTTAAACATGCGAGAGTCCTGAGCTGCTCATGACCGCGAGCACGGCTAGTATACCAGTTTTACACTCTGCAGAGGTGGTACCCTTTACTCACAAGTCATGTTACCCATCTGCCACGGGGTTGTAGGGGCCCCATACACCTCTACCAAGGAAGCAAGGCAGGGTAACACTATGAGGCCTTTACCTAGTTCCACTAGCTTCAGAAAACCCGCTATAGTTTCTGGGAAGAGCAATGCAGGAATTGAAAGTCGCCTAGAGGGGGGTGAATAGGGCGAATCTGAAATTTATAAACTTAAGCACAACTACAAGCTAGGTTAGCGTTAGAAATATAAGGAGTCTGAGAGAGAGGGCAAAAACAAATCGTGAGCAAATAAAGAGTGAGACACAAGGATTTGTTTTACCGAGGTTCGGTTCTTGCAAACCTACTCCCCGTTGAGGTGGTCACAAAGACCGGGTCTCTTTCAACCCTTTCCCTCTCTCAAACGGTCACTTAGATCGAGTGAGCTTCTCTTCTCAATCTAACGAGACACAAAGTCCCCACAAGGACCACCACACAATTGGTGTCTCTTGCCTCGGTTACAATTGAGTTGATCACAAAGAATGAGAAAGAAAAGAAGCAATCCAAGCGCAAGAGCTCAAAAGAACACAACAAATCTCTCTCTCTTATCACTAAAGCTTTGTGTCGAGTTGGGAGAGGATTTGATCTCTTTGGTGTGTCTTGTATTGAATGCGATAGCTCTTGTAAGGTGTAGAAGTGTAGAAACTTGGATGCCATTGAATGTGGGGTGGTTGGGGTATTTATAGCCCCAACCACCAAACTAGTCGTTTGGTGGAGGCTGCTGTCGCATGGCGCACCGGATAGTCCGGTGCGCCACCGGACACTGTCCGGTGCGCCAGCCACGTCACCGGCCGTTGGGTTCTAACCGTTGGAGCTCTGACTTGTGGGCTCGCCTGGCTGTCCGGTGGTGCACCGGACAGGTCCTGTAGACTGTCCGGTGCGCCACCCGCGCGTGCTCTGTCCTCTACGCGCAGACGCGCATTTAATGCGTTGCAGTCGACCGTTCCGCGCGAAGTAGCCGTTGATCCGCTGGCACACCGGACAGTCCGGTGTTACACCGGACGGTCTGGTGAATTATAGCGGAGCGGATTCCCGAAGCTGGCGAGTTCAGAGTTGCTTCTCCCTAGGGCACCGGACACTGTCCGGTGGCACACCAGACAGTCCGGCGAATTATAGTGGAGTGCCTCTGAGAATTCCAGAAGGCGAAGAGTTGAGCTTGGAATTCCCTGGTGCACCGGACACTGTCCGGTGGCACACCGGACAGTCCGGTGCGCTAGACCAGGGCTGCCTTCGAGTTGTCTTTTGCTCCCTTTGTTTGAACCCTTTCTTGGTCTTTTTATTGGTTTGATGTGAACCTATGGCACCTGTAAAACTCATAATCTAGAGCAAACTAGTTAGTTTAATTATTTGTGTTGGACAATTCAACCACCAAAATCTATTTAGGAAAAGGTGTAAGCCTATTTCCCTTTCAATCTCCCCCTTTTTGGTGATTGATGCCAACACAAACTAAAGCAAATATAGAAGTGCAGAAATGAACTAGTTTGCATAATTTTAAGAGCCAAGGTTACTTAGAATTGAACCAATAAATATTCTCATAAGATATGCATGGATTGTTCTCTTCATATTTAAAATTTTGGACCACGCTTGCACCACATGTTTTGTTTTTGCAAAATCTTTTTGTAAAATTTTTTCAAAGTCATTTTGCAAATAGTCAAAGGTAAATGAATAAGATTTTGAAAAGCATTTTCAAGATTTGAAATTTTCTCCCCTTGTTTCAAATGTTCTTCCTTTGACTAAACAAAACTCCCCCTTAATGAAATCCTCCTCTTAGTGTTCAAGAGGGTTTTAGATATTAATTTTGAAGAGGGTATACCAATTAGAAATTATATCACAAATAAGATACCAATTTGAAAATCTCTTTTGAAAAACTTCTTTAAATACAAATTGACAATTTTTGAATTGGTGTGGTGGTGCGGTCCTTTTGCTTTGGGCTAATACTTTCTCCCCCTTTGGCATGAATCGCCAAAAACGGAGTCATTAGAGCCCTTTTAGCTACTTTCTCCCCCTTTGGTCAAAATGATAGGAGTGAAGATTATACCAAAGTGGAGAGCGATGCGGAGCGACGGCGAAGGATGAATAATCGATGGAGTGGAGTGGAAGCCTTGTGTTCGCCGAAGACTCCTTTTCCCTTTCAATCTATGACTTAGCATGAAATACACTTGAAAAACACATTAGTCATAGCAAAGAAAGATATATGATCAAAGGTATATTTATGAGCTATGTGTGTAAAACATCAATAAAAATTCCTAGAATCAAGAATATTTAGCTCATGCCTAAGTTTGGTAAAAATTTGTTCATCCAAAGGCTTGGTAAAGATATCGGCTAATTGTTCTTTGGTGCTAACATATGCAATCTCGATATCCCCCATTTGTTGGTGATCCCTTGGAAAATGGTACCGAATGGCTATGTGTTTAGTGTGGCTATGCTCACCGGGATTATCCGCCATGCGGATTGCACTCTCATTATCACATAGAAGAGGAACTTTGGTTAATTTGTAACCATAGTCCCTAAGGGTTTGCCTCATCCAAAGTAGTTGCGCGCAACAATGACCTACGGCAATATACTCGGCTTCGGCAGTAGAAAGAGCGACCGAATTTTGCTTCTTTGAAGCCCAAGACACCAAGGATCTTCCCAAGAATTGGCAAGTCCCCGATGTGCTCTTTCTATTAATTTTGCACCCTGCCCAATCGGCATCGGAATAACCAATTAAATCAAATGTGGATCCCCTGGGGTACCAAAGGCCAAACTTAGGAGTATAAACTAAATATCTCAAGATTCGTTTCACGGCCCTAAGGTGAGCTTCCTTAGGATCGGCTTGGAATCTTGCACACATGCATACGGAAAGCATAATATCCGGTCGTGAAGCACATAAATAGAGTAAAGAACCTATCATCGACTGGTATACATTTTGATCTACGGATTTACCTCCCGTGTTGATGTCGAGATGCCCGTTAGTTCCCATGGGTGTCTTGATGGGCTTGGCATCCTTCATCCCAAATTTGTTTAGAATGTCTTGAATATACTTCGTTTGGCTAATGAAGGTGCCCTCTTGGAGTTGCTTGACTTGGAATCCTAAGAAATACTTCAACTCCCCCATCATTGACATCTCGAATTTTTGTGTCATGATCCTACTAAATTCCTCACATTTAGATTCGTTAGTAGACCCAAATATAATATCATCAACATAAATTTGGCATACGAACAAATCATTTGCAAGTGTTTTAGTAAATAAAGTAGGATCGGCCTTTCCGACTTTGAAGCCATTAGCAATAAGGAAATCTCTTAGGCATTCATACCATGCTCTTGGGGCTTGCTTAAGCCCATAAAGCGCCTTAGAGAGCCTATAGACATGATTAGGGTACTCACTGTCTTCAAAGCCGGGAGGTTGCTCAACATAGATCTCTTCCTTGATTGGTCCATTGAGGAAGGCACTTTTCACGTCCATTTGATAGAGCTTGAAGCCATGGTAAGTAGCATAGGCTAATAATATACGAATTGACTCAAGCCTAGCTACGGGTGCATAGGTTTCACCGAAATCCAAACCTTCGACTTGTGAATATCCCTTGGCCACAAGTCGGGCTTTGTTCCTTGTCACCACACCATGCTCGTCTTGCTTGTTGCGGAAGACCCACTTGGTTCCTACAACATTTTGATTAGGATGTGGAACCAAATGCCATACCTCATTCCTCGTGAAGTTGTTGAGCTCCTCTTGCATCGCCATCACCCAATCCAAATCTTGGAGTGCTTCCTCTACCCTGTGTGGCTCAATAGAGGAAACAAGAGAGTAATGCTCACAAAAATGTGCAACACGAGATCTAGTGGTTACCCCCTTATGAATGTCGCCGAGGATGGTGATGACGGGGTGATCTCGTTGGATTGCTCGGTGGACTCTTGGGTGTGGCGGCCTTGCAACTTGCTCATCCCCCTTGTCTTGATCATTTGCATCTCCCCCTTGATCATTGCCGTCGTCTTGAGGTGGCTCATCTTCTTGATCTTCCTCTTCATCATCTTGAGCCTCATCCTCATCTTGGGTTGGTGGAGATGCTTGCATGGAGGAGGATGGTTGATCTTGTGCTTGAATGGGCTCTTCGGATTCCTTAGGACACACATCCCCAATGGACATGTTCCTTAGCGCGACGCATGGAGCCTCTTCATCATCTAATTCATCAAGATCAACTTGCTCTACTTGAGAGTCGTTAGTCTCATCAAACACAATGTCACAAGGAACTTCAACTAGTCCAGTGGACTTGTTAAAGACTCTATATGCCCTTGTGTTTGAATCATATCCTAGTAAAAAGCCTTCTACAGCCTTAGGAGCAAATTTGGACTTTCTACCTCTTTTAACAAGAATAAAACATTTGCTACCAAAGACTCTAAAATAGGAAACATTGGGCTTTTTACTGGTGAGGAGTTCGTAGGATGTCTTCTTGAGGATTCGGTGTAGATATAACCGGTTGATGACGTAGCAAGCGGTGTTGACCGCCTCGGCCCAAAACCGATCCGAAGTCTTGTACTCATCAAGCATGGTTCTTGCCATGTCCAATGGAGTTCTATTCTTCCTCTCCACTACACCATTTTGTTGTGGCGTGTAGGGAGAAGAGAACTCATGCTTGATGCCCTCCTCCTCAAGGAAGCCTTCGATTTGCGAATTCTTGAACTCCGTCCCATTATCGCTTCTAATTTTCTTGATCCTTAAGCCGAACTCGTTTTGAGCCCGTCTCAAGAATCCCTTTAAGGTATCTTGGGTTTGTGATTTTTCCTGTAAAAAGAACACCCAAGTGAAGCGAGAATAGTCATCCACAATAACTAGACAGTACTTACTCCCGCCGATGCTTATGTAAGCGATCGGGCCGAATAGGTCCATATGGAGGAGCTCGAGTGGCCTGTCAGTCGTTAAGATGTTCTTGTGTGGATGATGAGCGCTAACTTGCTTCCCAGCTTGGCATGCGCTACAAATCCTGTCTTTCTCAAAATGAACATTGGTTAGTCCTAAAATGTGTTCTCCCTTTAGAAGCTTGTGAAGATTCTTCATCCCAACATGTGCTAGTCGGCGATGCCAGAGCCAGCCCATGTTAGTCTTAGCAATTAAGCAAGTGTCGAGTTCAGCTCTATTGAAATCAACTAAGTATAGCTGACCCTCTAACACTCCCTTAAATGCTACTGAATCATCACTTCTTCTAAAGACAGTGACACCTACATCAGTAAATAGACAGTTGTAGCCCATTTTGCACAATTGAGATACGAAAAGCAAATTGTAATCTAAAGAATCTACAAGAAAAACATTGGAAATGGAATGGTCGGGTGATATAGCAATTTTACCCAATCCTTTGACCAAACCTTGGTTTCCATCCCTGAATGTGATAGCTCGTTGGGGATCTTGGTTTTTCTCATAGGAGGAGAACATCTTTTTCTCCCCGGTCATGTGTTTGTGCACCCGCTATCGATGATCCAACTTGAGCCCCCAGATGCATAAACCTACAAAATAAGTTTAGTTCTTGATTTTAGGTACCCAAACAGTTTTGGGTCCTTTGACATTAGATACAAGAACTTTGGGTACCCAAACACAAGTCTTTGATCCCTTATGTTTGTCCCCAACATACTTGGCAACTACTTTGCCGGATTTGTTAGTTAAAACATAAGATGCATCAAAAGTCTTAAATGAAATGCTAGGTTCATTTGATGCACTAGGAGCTTTCTTCTTAGGCAATTTAGCACGAGTTGATTGCCCAGAACTAGATGTCTCACCCTTATACATGAAAGCATGATTAGGGCCAGAGTGAGACTTCCTAGAATGAATTCTCCTAATCTTATGCTCGGGATAACCGGCAGGGTATAAAATGTAACCCTCGTTATCCTGAGGCATGGGAGCCTTGCCCTTAACAAAGTTAGATAATTTTTTAGGAGGGGCATTAAGTTTGACATTGTCTCCCTTTTGGAAACCAATGCCATCCTTGATGCCAGGGCGTCTCCCACTATAAAGCATACTACGAGCAAATTTAAAATTTTCATTTTCTAGTTCATGCTCGGCAATTTTAGCATCTAATTTTGCTATATGATCATTTTGTTGTTTAATTAAAGCCATATGATCATGAATAGCATTAATGTCAACATATCTACATCTAGTGCAAATAGAAACATGCTCAATGGTAGATGTAGAGGGTTTGCAAGTTTTTAGTTCAACAATCGTAGCATGTAAAATATCATTTTCACTTCTATGATCGGAAATGGAAGTATTGCAAACATCTAACTCTTTAGCCTTAGCAATCAATTTTTCATTTTCAAATCTAAGGCTAGCAAGAGAGGCATTTAATTTCTCAATCTTAGCAATAGAAATAGCATGATCATTTCTAAGATTGGCATATGAATCATCACAAACATTTGAATCAACTTTAGCAACTAATTTAGCATTTTCATTTCTAAGGTTGGCAATAACATCATGGCAAGTGCTTAGCTCACTAGATAATTTTTCACATTTGTTGGGGGCTTGTTCTCAAATGCTAAGAGTTAAGAACAAGGCAACACAGAAAATGTTAAATATTAAGGCCCTTCGTCTTCCACTACATTATATCTCTTCGGGATATAGTGAATTTCAGACGAAGGTTACGAAGGACATACCTTCGTAAACATAATAGCAAAGGATGAAGTATTCATATAAATCATGAGGTATAAAGTAGACATCCAAATGTTAACATAGAATCATTTCTTAACATGAATAAATATAAATGATTTCAAATTACAAATGTACCTTCGGTCCTGAGGAAAGCGAGAGCACAAGTGTGATGCGAAAGCCAATAACAGGTTCGCGTGAACAGTGCAGAGGTACTGTTCATCTATTTATAAGCACAGGTCGCAGCCTGTGACAAATTACAATTATGCCCCTTACAAATGTTTACAACATTGACTTAGACCTATATGAATAAAAAGGTCATTCTATCTTTATGTCGGTTTAAAACGCCGAAGCTCCATGAAAAGGAACCTTCGGCCATCTCTTGGAGACGACTTCAGCCGAAGCTGCTTCTTCGCGTGAGACCTTCGGCGCACCGAAGCACGACCCCAACAGTAGCCCCTTTCGCGGTGCTAGATCGTTTTTCGTAACGAGCTTGACCCGTGAAAAAAGCCTCTTCAGCTTCGGGAAGCCGAAGGTCAAAAAACACCTTCCCTGAGCTCGTTGCGGAGAAACGATCCGGCTTCCGAGCACGTGCCAGGCCCACCTTGCAGAGTTACTGTTTGATCTTTGCGGTCCACTGCACAGCGAGTACAAGTGACCGCCCGTCTGGCGTAAAAATCTTGCCGCTTCGCCTTCTTACCTGCAGCAGTATATAAACAAGCGGGTAGGTGTGAAGTTACCACAGCATTCATTGCTATTTGCACTGTTTTGCTGCCAAAATTTTCCACCATAGCCGAAGCTTGACTCTCAGAATCGAACGAAGGCCCGTCTCGACGCTTGCTTCGTCAGAAAGGAGAGCTTCGGAGAAAAGAAAAAAGAAAAAAGAAAAAGTTTCTGACTTCCCCAAACTTAGAATCACATGGCACGAGTGCGATCTACTGCCAAAGTTGTACGTGAGGGAGACGAAGCCGAAGGTTCGGACACTGTGCCCATCTCCGAAGCGATGCAGCGCTCCGGTCTAGTGACTGCGGAAGAAAGGCCTGCTGCCGAAGCAAACCCAACAACAGCCGAAGAAAAAGAGGAAAACATTAATGGGACTGACCCCGAAGATGACTACCACATTGCCATGCCCAGCAAGCCCAGTCACCTGGATTTTGGGAAATCAACTGTTTCAAAAGCTGATCTTTCGAAGATGGTGAAAGCAGGTTACTTCAATGAAGATCAGAAGAAGCTACTCCGCTTCGGGGGAGAAGAAACCACCCCGAAGCCAGGGAAGGATGAGATTGTTATCTTCAAGAGCTTTTTAAAGGCTGGACTGAGATTTCCTCTGCACAATATTATTGCAGAGATATTGAGGAGGTTTGGTATCTACTTTCATCAATTGACTCCTAACGCCATCGTTAGGCTCAATGTTTATATCTGGGCCCTTCGAAGCCAGGCCGTGGAACCGTTTGCTGACAGCTTCTGCCGAGTTCACGAATTACACTACCAAACAAAGGCCAGAAAAGATGGGCTACATGATAATTTCGGTTGCTATAATTTTGCCTACCGGAAGACAACAAAATGTCCTGTCATCAGCTACCGAAGCAAATGGCCAGCAGGCTGGAAATCTGAGTGGTTTTATGTAAAAGTTGACGAAGACAGAGAAAAATTGGTACAAAGCCCTTTGGAGTTAATCTTCGGAGAGACGAGGCCACGCTGCCGCATCGGCGATTTAAAGGGTCCTACCTGGGCTGCTCTGGGTGAATTCGAAATTATTTCAGAACATATTAGCACCAGGGATCTAGTTCAGGAGTTCTTGGCATTCAGAGTTTTCCCCACTCTAAAAGAGTGGGAAATGCCGAAGCTGAAGGGAGAAAAGAAGAAGGGGGAGCTGGTCCGTCTGCCCTATCACTTTAAATTCAAGAAGTACTTTAAGAAACCCTGCAAAGAGTGGTTAGACACAGTTGAGACAATGTGCAATGAAATCTTGGGGAATTACTCCAAAAAAGAGGATCAATTAATGACAGCGGCCTTCGGCACCCGACCGAAGCGAAGGCTGAACCGAGTATTCGATGCCCTGGGCTTCGAGTACCCAGACTATGAGCAGTTAAACAAGGGTGCCGAGGGCCACAAAAGAAAAAGAGTGGTCGAAACTCTGACCAAAGATGAAGAAAGTCCAGTAAAGGAGAAGAAAATTCCGAAGAAAAGAAAAGTAACAACTCCGAAGCGAAAAATATCCGAAGAGGAGGGGACCCCCACACCACCTTCTGCCAGCGACGTGGAAGAAATTTTAAAGGTAATGACTGAACCCATGCCCACGAAGCTAAGTCCATTAGGGCTCCAACTGACGAAGCTTTTTCAAAAGGTGGACAAGCCGGATCAGACGAAGATAAGCAAACCCAAGCGGCAAAGAATCATTACGGTAACTGAAGTTATCGATAAGACGCCGCCAAGGGCGTCAGTTCAGAAAACAGCAGCTGCCGAAAGCACCAAAGTCGCACCTTCGGAGGTCGCGGCTACCGAAGCCGTTACAGCCGAAGATGTTAATTTAGAAACAACCATTGAGGATATTAACAAAATTTTGGAAGACATGGATGCAGAAGAAGCTGGTGTTGCTACTGAAAAATCCATGGCCACAGTGCCTGAAAAAGGAAAAGAAATAGCCGAAGATACTTTGGATGACGAAGCCTACTCCTTTCAGAATTTAATTGGGCAAAAACTGACGAAGGACGAAATAGAAGAACTTAAAGACTATGCCAAATCTTGCGGCTACAAGTCAGGTGCCCTCCTATTTGGAGGTGTAGACGATGAAAAACTAGGCTGCATTCGAGACCAGACTGGAGCTAAGGTAATCGGTACTCTATCAAAGAGTATCGGTTTTCCGAAGCTAGAGACAGACATCAGCCGCTACCGACGACAACATATCGTCGGCAGCTTATTTTATTCTAACTTCAAGGTAAACAACCTTTTCTCTGGTTTTTATTGCTGTTAACAATGAAAATATTACTAACATAAGTTATTTTCTGTACAGAGCATGCTACTGAGCAAAGCTCTGAAGATGCAACAAGACTTGGAGCACAAAAAGCACGAAGCTATAATTGAAAACTTAGAAAGCAAAATAAAAGAGCAATCTGCCATCATTGAAAAGAAAGACTTCGAGCTCCAATCGACCGAAGGCTTACTGGCTGAGACTGAGGCTAAATTATCAGAGTTGAATTCGAAGCTTATCAATCAATCAAAACAATTCGATCAGGAGAAGGTAGAACTGAATTCGAAGCTTAAAGCCGAAGTCCAGACCAGCTCAGAGTTGAAGAAAACATTAACAAGCCTTCAAGACAAATGCTTGAACTTTGGCAATAATTGCATTGGACGATTAAAGAAGATATTTTACTCTGTTGGAGCCAGCAGCGGGAAATTTAACCTTTCAGCGGAAAATTTACCCCAGGCCTTCGATCATATTGAAGCTGAAATCGAAGAGCTTGACGAAGTTATAGCCGGGCACGGTGACTTCTGTGCCTGGGTAGCTTCTCGGGGTACCGCTGCTGCATTTCTGAAGGTCGGCTGCGAACATGGAAAAATTGTCAACAGGCCCAACTTCACCTTATCTCCATCAATCCTGGATGATATGCCTGACCTCGCCCGAAGTATCTCCAATAGATTTATAAAAATGATATGGACAAAAGGCGGGCGGGAGAAGGCTGGAGACGAAGCTCGAAGTCATCTTGAACCAGTAAGAAATGATATTTCGTACTTACCTTTTCCTTTGGGCTTGATTTTTACTCACGATTCCTTGATTCATGTAGGATGACGAAGGTGAAGATGATGCCTAAGATATGTCGCCGAAGCTGTTGCCGAAGCTGAAGCTTAATGAAGTTCAGTAGAAGTGTACTGTAGAAAAACTCAGGATATTTTTGTAACAATTCTTGTAAATACAATTAGACTGTTCTCAAGGAACTTTGTACATACCTTGTAATATATTCTTACCCTTCGATTGAGGCGCTTTGATGTGGACGAAATCAGTATTTTGAGCCGAAGGCGAAAAAACACCTTCCCTTCTTTTCGTACACAACGAAGCATAAAAACAATTCTTCTTTTTGCCGAGCAACGAAGCTTTTCTCTTTTGTACACAACATAGCGTAACAAATCATGAAAAACCACTTCTCCGAAGCTTTTTCTTTTTGCCGAAGCAACCACTTGGGAACACAAATGCTATGAATGAATGCTTATGCATGCAAATGCTATGATGTAATGTAATGTGCGAATGAATGTCCGAAGCGTATGTCCGAAGCCACATTGTCAGCCGTTACTTCCTTAGAAACAACCACACATTAGCTCTGCATTCCCTTAGGAACGACTTCGGAGCCTCTTCGCCTTTTACTTAGGCAATATCAGTGTTGACTTTTCGCTGTAAGCTCTGCATCCCCTTAGGGACGTCTTTGGAGCTTCTTCGCCTTTTACTTAGACGGTATAAGCTCTGCATTCCCTTGGGAACGACTTTGGAGCTTCTTCGCCTTTTACTTTCGGCGGAATCAGCGTTGACTTTTCGCTGTAAGCTCTGCATCCCCTTAGGGACGTCTTCGGAGCTTTTTTCTCTTTTTCAGTTTCGGCACTCGATGGTGCGCTCTCAGCTTTTACATTTACATTCTTTGGGGGATTTTGCTCTTATAAAACTAAAAAGGAAAATTACATATGATGGCCCCATTAAAAACCTTTCTCCCCCTTTAGAAAGGAAAAGGGTGCCATGAAAAAGAAAAGAAAAGAGAAAATTACATCGAGTTATACATAAAACCGCCGAAGCTCATCCGCATTCCAAGATCTTGGAATTTCATAGCCATCCATGTCCTTTAGTCTGTACGAACCAGGCCTTGACGAAGATGCTACTAAGAAAGGCCCTTCCCATTTCAGTTGCAACTTGCCCACTGTATCCGGGTTGGCCACTCTCCGAAGCACCAAGTGTCCTGGCTCAATATTTTTTAGCCGGACCTTTCTATCTCGCCATTTTACTGTTTCGGCCTGGTATTTATTGATATTCTCCACGGCTTGGAGCCTGATCCCCTCTAAGGCATCTTTTTCCACGAGACAAGTATCTTCGGCACCTGGTTCTGCCGAAGCTACGACTCTTATTGATCCAGTTTTAGCTTCTTCTGGAGTTATTGCTTCGTCACCAAATAACAACTTGAATGGGGTAAAGCCTGTAGACCTTGATGTTGTTGTGTTATGGCTCCACACCACTTTGGTCAACTGATCTGGCCATTTTCCCCTTGGTTGATTAAAGATTAGCTTCATTATTCCTGTCATTATGATGCCGTTGGCCCTTTCAACAAGCCCATTCGACTCCGGATGCCTAACTGATGCAAAATGGATCTTCGTGCCAATCTGATCACAGAAATTTTTGAAATCTTCGGAGTCGAACTGTGTTCCATTATCTACAGTGATGGCCTTCGGCACTCCGAAGCGACAGACAATGTTCTGCCAGAAAAATTTTTGGACAGTGGCCGAAGTTATTGTGGCTAATGGCTTCGCCTCAATCCACTTGGAAAAATACTCCACAGCCACTATAACATATTTCAGATTGCCTTGAGCCGGTGGTAATGGACCCAGCAGGTCGAGGCCCCACCTTTGCAATGGCCAGATGGGTTGTATTAGCTGTGTTAAAGACGAAGGTTGCTTTTGATCTCTTGCACATTTTTGACAACCTTCGCACTTTTGAACTAACTCCGCTGCATCCGAAGCTGCCTTCGGCCAATAAAATCCTTGGCGGAACACTTTTCCAAGTAACGGCCTGGATCCGATGTGGGATCCGCACAGGCCTGCATGTATCTCCTTCATCAACTCTATACCTTCGGCCCTAGACAAGCACTTGAGCAGCGGGGCACAAACTCCATGCTTGTATAACTCCCCTTCTATCATGATATAAGGACGAGCTCTTGCCTCTATCCTTTTATTATAAGCTTCATCATCTGATAAGAAGTTACCCTGAAGGTAAGAGATTATTTCAGTTCTCCAATCTTCACTGTACACAGGAGAAATGTTAAGGACTGCTCTTTCAAGTAGCTCCACTGAAGGTGCCTTTATTGTTTCGAAGAACACATCCGAAGGTAGCGGCAGCCCCTGTGCTGCAGACTTGGCCAACAAATCAGCATGCTCATTTTGTCCTCGAGGGATATTCTTAACAGAAAATCCTTCGAAGGAAGCTTCGATCCTTCGGACCGTGTCTAGGTATTTTTCAAGCTTCGGGTCTTTAGCCTTGCAACTTTTGTCAATATGACCCGAAACAACCTGAGAATCAGTTTTAAGGATCGCCCTTCTGATCCCCATTGCCTTTAGTTTCCGAAGACCCAGGAGCAAGGCTTCGTACTCAGCGATATTATTTGTGCAGCTGAAGTCAAGTCTTGCTGCATAGCAAGTTTTGACCTTGGACGGAGAGACCAACACAGCAGCTGCACCTGCTCTGAAGGTTCCCCAAGAGCCATCACAAAACACTGTCCATGCTTCGGCATCTTTATTCGCTTCTTCGTCCTGAGCCCCTGGCGTCCAGTCGGCAATGAAATCTGCCAATGCTTGAGACTGAATTGAGGATCTATGCACATAATCAATGTAAAATTCATTGAGTTCCGCAGCCCATTTTCCAATACGCCCAGTAGCTTCTCTATTCCTCATGATGTCCTTCAACGGCTGCGAAGAAGGAACAATAATGTTGAATGCCTGAAAGTAATGCCGAAGCTTCCTGGATGCCATTAAAACGGCATACAACACCTTCTCCAGCTCTGTATAATTTTTCTTTGAGACACTGAGGACCTCAGACACAAAATATACTGGGACCTGCTTCTTGACTTGTCCATCAAACTTCTCCTGAACAAGTGCCGCACTTACTGCTGAGTGCGAAGCTGCCACATACAACAACAGAGGAGCCCCTGGCGTTGGTGGAGTTAATGTTGTGAGATCTATTAAATATTGCTTCAGCTCTTCGAAGGCTTTTTGTTGACTTGGGCCCCATTGAAAGACTTCAGCTGACTTCAGCACCTCGAAGAATGGTAAGTTTCTTTCTGCTGATCTGGATATAAATCTGTTGAGGGATGCCAGCCTTCCTGTCAATCTTTGGGCCCCCTTTCTTGTGGTTGGTGGCTCCATTCGAAGTATAGCTTCGATTTTATTTGGATTAGCTTCGATTCCCTTTGTTGAAACCAAACATCCAAGAAATTTGCCCTTCTTCACTCCGAAGACACATTTTTCTGGATTCAGCTTCAGACCAGCTTGTCTGAAGCTGGCGAAGGTCTCCTGCAGATCAGCAATATGATTTTCTTGCTTCGTGCTCTTTACAATGATGTCATCAACATAGGTCAACACATTTCTGCCTATCTGAGATTGGAGAACCTTCGCAGTCATTCTGCTGAAACTCCCTCCAGCATTCTTGAGCCCCTCAGGCATCCGAAGATAGCAATATGTACCACTTGGGGTTATGAAGCTAGTCTTCGGCTCATCTTCCTTCTTCATCCAGATTTGATGATAGCCTGAGTAGCAGTCCAGGAGACTCATGAGCTCCAAAGAAGCTGCTGCGTCAACTAAAGAATCTATCCTTGGCAGCGGGAATTCATCCTTCGGACAAGCCTTGTTGAGATCTGTGAAATCAATACACATTCTCCACTTGCCATTGGCCTTCTTCACCATAACAGTGTTAGCTAGCCACTCTGGATACTTCACTTCTCTGATAACTCCTGCACTGAGAAGTCTTTTCACTTCATTGCGAGCCCCTTCGGCCTTGTCATCAGACATTTTCCGAAGCCTCTGCTTTCGGGGTCTGAAGGATGGGTCAACATTGAGCGAATGTTCAATGACATCCCGATTCACTCCACAAAGATCATTGGCTGACCATGCAAAGACATCTTTGTTGTTGAATAAAAACCTTATCAAGGTTTTCTCTTGGTCTTCAGATAACTGCGAGCCCAACAGCACCTTCTGCTCTGCTATATCTTCACACAATAACATGGGCTTCGGCTGATCTGCTGAAGCTGCCTTCTCCCTCCTGAATTTATACTGTTCACAAGCTTCAGCTCCATCTATGTTGTGGATTGCCTTGGAGTCAGTCCAGCTTCCTTCGGCCCTTCTAGCAGCTTCCTGGCTTCCATGAATAGCAATAGGTCCTTGGTCCGAAGGTATCTTCATGCAGAGATAAGCTGGGTGAAGAATTGCTTCGAAGGCATTAAGAGTGCCACGGCCGATGATAGCATTGTAAGGATATTCCATGTCAACAATATCAAACACAATTTGCTCAGTCCTTGTGTTGTTAACAAATCCGAAGGTTACCGGCATGGTAATCTTCCCAAGTGCCACAATCTGCCGCCCTCCGAAGCCACAAAGAGGGTGTGTAGCATCGTGAATCTTGTCTTCGGGCTCTTGCATTTGTCTGAAGGCTTTAGCAAATATTATGTCAGCTGCACTGCCTGTATCAACTAGGACATTGTGGACCAGAAATCCTTTGATCACGCAAGAAATAACCATAGCATCATTGTGAGGATAATCCTTAAGCTGAAGGTCTTCCTGAGAGAAGGTGATTGGAATATGAGACCATTTTGACTTGATGAAAGGTCCCTGCACTCCAACATGCTGCACCCTTCTCTGAGCCTCCTTCTTCTGCTTCTTGTTAGCCGGCTCTGAGCAAGAACTGCCTGTTATCGGGAGCACCAGCTTCGAAGCCGGAGCAGCTCCAGCTTGATTGTTAAACGAAGCCATCAGCTCAGAAAAGTGGAAGTGAGTTCACCGGAGGTGGGCGCCAATGTTGGGGGCTTGTTCTCAAATGCTAAGAGTTAAGAACAAGGCAACACAGAAAATGTTAAATATTAAGGCCCTTCGTCTTCCACTACATTATATCTCTTCGGGATATAGTGAATTTCAGACGAAGGTTACGAAGGACATACCTTCGTAAACATAATAGCAAAGGATGAAGTATTCATATAAATCATGAGGTATAAAGTAGACATCCAAATGTTAACATAGAATCATTTCTTAACATGAATAAATATAAATGATTTCAAATTACAAATGTACCTTCGGTCCTGAGGAAAGCGAGAGCACAAGTGTGATGCGAAAGCCAATAACAGGTTCGCGTGAACAGTGCAGAGGTACTGTTCATCTATTTATAGGCACAGGTCGCAGCCTGTGACAAATTACAATTATGCCCCTTACAAATGTTTACAACATTGACTTAGACCTATATGAATAAAAAGGTCATTCTATCTTTATGTCGGTTTAAAACGCCGAAGCTCCATGAAAAGGAACCTTCGGCCATCTCTTGGAGACGACTTCAGCCGAAGCTGCTTCTTCGCGTGAGACCTTCGGCGCACCGAAGCACGACCCCAACAACATTTTTCCCTTTCTAGAGCATAAGCATTCTTAACCTTAACATGTTTCTTATTTTCCTTAATTAGGAAGTCCTCTTGGCTATCCAAGAGTTCATCCTTATCATGAATAGCGCTAATCAATTCATTTAACTTTTCTTTTTGTTCCATGTTAAGGTTGGCAAAAAGAGTAAACAATTTATCCTCCTCATTACTAGAATTGTCTTCATCACTAGAGGATGCATATTTAGTGGAGGATTTAGATTTAACCTTCTTCCTTTTTCCGTCCTTTGCCATGAGGCACTTGTGGCCGACGTTGGGGAAGAGAAGTCCCTTGTTGACAGCGATGTTGGCGGCGTCCTCGTCGTCGGAGGAGTCGGTGGAGCTCTCATCGGAATCCCACTCGCGGCACACATGGGCATCGCCGCCCTTCTTCTTGTGGTACCTCTTCTTTTCCTTTCTTCTCCCCTTCTTGTCGTCGCCCCTGTCACTGTCACTAGAAATAGGACATTTTGCTATAAAGTGATCGGGCTTACCACACTTGTAGCAAACCTTCTTGGAGCGGCGCTTGTAGTCCTTCCCCCTCCTTTGCTTGAGGATTTGTCGAAAGCTTTTGATGATTAAAGCCATCTCCTCATTGTCGAGCTTTGAGGCATCGATGGGGAGCCTACTTGATGTAGACTCTTCTTTCTTCTCCTCCGTTGCCTTGAATGCGACGGGTTGTGCCTCGGGCGTGGAGGAAGTGCCTTGCTCGATGATCTTCTTTGAGCCATTAATCATTAGCTCAAAGCTCACAAATTTTCCTATAACCTCCTTGGGAGATATTAGCTTGTATCTAGGATCACCTCGAATTAATTGAACTTGCGTAGGGTTAAGAAAAACGACGAATCTAAGAATAACCTTGACCATCTCATGGTCATCCCATTTTGTGCTCCCGAGGTTGCGCACTTGATTCACCAAGGTCTTCAAGCGGTTGTACATAGCTTGCGGATCCTCCCCTTGGTGAAGCATGAAGCGACCGAGCTCCCCCTCGATCGTTTCCCGCTTGGTGATCTTGGTCACCTCATCTCCTTCGTGCGCGGTTTTGAGCACGTCACAAACCTCTTTGGCGTTCTTTAATCCTTGCACCTTGTTATACTCCTCACGGCTTAGAGATTGGAGGAGTATAGTGGTGGCTTGAGAGTTGAAGTGCTCGATTTGGGCCACCTCGTCCTTATCGTAATCCTTATCCCCTACGGAAGGTACCTGTACTCCAAACTCAACAACATCCCATATACTTTTGTGGAGTGAGGTTAGGTGATATTTCATCAAATCACTCCACCTAGCATAATCTTCACCGTCAAAGGTTGGCGGCTTGCCTAATGGAACGGAAAGTAATGGAGTATGTCTAGGAATGCGAGGGTAGCATAGGGGGATCTTACTATACTTCTTGCGCTCTTGGCTCTTAGAAGTTACGGACGGCGCGTCGGAGCCGGAGGTCGATGGCGATGAAGAGTCGGTCTCGTAGTAGACCACCTTCCTCAACTTCTTTTTCTTATCGCCACTCTGATACGACTTGTGTGAAGGGGATTCCTTCCCCTTCCCTTTGTTGCGGGACTCTCCCGATCGAGCCTTCCCGTGGCTTGTAATGGGCTTCTCGCCGGTCCCCATCTCCTTCTTGGCGTGATCTCCCGACATCACTTCGAGCGGTTAGGCTCTAATGAAGCATCGGGCTTTGATACCAATTGAAAGTCGCCTAGAGGGGGGTGAATAGGGCGAATCTGAAATTTATAAACTTAAGCACAACTACAAGCCGGGTTAGCGTTAGAAATATAAGCGAGTCCGAGAGAGAGGGCAAAAACAAATCGCGAGCAAATAAAGAGTCAGACACAAGGATTTGTTTTACCGAGGTTCGGTTCTTGCAAACCTACTCCCCGTTGAGGTGGTCACAAAGACCGGGTCTCTTTCAACCCTTTCCCTCTCTCAAACGGTCACTTAGACCGAGTGAGCTTCTCTTCTCAATCAAACGAGACACAAAGTCCCCACAAGGACCACCACACAATTGGTGTCTCTTGCCTCGGTTACAATTGAGTTGATCACAAAGAATGAGAAAGAAAAGAAGCAATCCAAGCGCAAGAGCTCAAAAGAACACAACAAATCTCTCTCTCTTATCACTAAAGCTTTGTGTGGAGTTGGGAGAGCATTTGATCTCTTTGGTGTGTCTTGTATTGAATGCAATAGCTCTTGTAAGGTGTAGAAGTGTAGAAACTTGGATGCCATTGAATGTGGGGTGGTTGGGGTATTTATAGCCCCAACCACCAAACTAGCCGTTTGGTGGAGGCTGCTGTCGCATGGCGCACCGGACAGTCCGGTGCGCCACCGCACACTGTCCGGTGCGCCAGCCACGTCACCGGCCTTTGGGTTCTAACCGTTGGAGCTCTGACTTATGGGCCCGCCTGGCTGTCCAGTGGTGCACCGGACAGGTCCTGTAGACTGTCCGGTGCGCCACCCGTGCGTGCTCTGTCCTCTGCACGCGCAGACGCGCATTTAATGCGTTGCAGTCGACCGTTGCGCGCGAAGTAGCCGTTGCTCCGCTGGCACACCGGACAGTCCGGTGTTACACCGGACAGTCCGGTGAATTATAGCGGAGCGGATTCCCGAAGCTAGCGAGTTCAGAGTTGCTTCTCCTTGGGGCACCGAACACTGTCCGGTGGTACACCGGACAATCCGGTGAATTATAGTGGAGTGCCTCTGAGAATTCCCGAAGGCGAAGAGTTGAGCTTGGAATTCCCTGGTGCACCGGACACTGTCCGGTGGTGCACCAGACAGTCCGGTGCGCCAGACCAGGGCTGCCTTCGAGTTGTCTTTTGCTCTCTTTGTTTGAACCCTTTCTTGGTGTTTTTATTGGTTTGATGTGAACCTATGGCACCTGTAAAACTCATAATCTAGAGCAAACTAGTTAGTCCAATTATTTGTGTTCAGCAATTCAACCACCAAAATCTATTTAGAAAAAGGTGTAAGCCTATTTCCCTTTCAGGAATCCCCCGTCTGACCGCCATCGCAGGAAAATCAACCCGGGAACCTCCCTTCACGCCTACTCCCCTACTACCCTTGCCTCTATCGGGTAAGGTAGTCCTCCACTAGCTTTCCTAGTTAGTCAGCCAAGGGCGTCCCATTCCACTCTTGTGGTGGCACGTGTTTCTCAAGTTAAGCTCCATGTTCCAATTAAGAATAATGATCTTGACATGAACATAAATAAATAACAGAATAATTGGAACATGGACATAATGAAATACTAACCCAAACCATATAGAGCAATAGCAAAACTACCCAAATGATTCAGGGGTAAACAAGGTAAAAAGGATAAACAGACTAGGGTGACCTATGGGTCCCATCAAAATTAAACCTATGCATTGAACAAGTGATATTAAAGAACATTATTGGGTATAAAAGTGGTCAACGACAAAACTTGCCTTCAATGAGCTCCTGCTCAGCAACTTCAATCTGCTGAACACCAGGATCCTCAGCCACTGGCTCTTCTACTCGCCACAATACAAACAAGCATAGTATAAAGAGGAAATTAACATCACAATAAACATGTATACAAAATACATAATAATAATCTACACATTGAAACGAGATCGTATGAAAAAGAACCACTAAATTTGGAGTTACAGATTACGAGATATGATTTTCCGAAGTCATTATGTGTTTGGTACAAATTAATTGAGTGATCAATTCTAATATGTGTTTCCTGTTGAAACAGTGTCACCAATTGATAGACAATATTATTACAAAATTATAGGAACTGGAATGGATAAAAAAGGAGGTAAAATGCATTTTCTGGGAATTAATTAAGTTCCTATAATTATTTTTACACCAAAAGGCATTTTCTAATTGATTTTATTTGTATTTCTGTTCTCTGGACCGAGCGCACCATTTACAGAAAATTCAGGGGCAACTATGCAAAAGTCCTCAGACTACAAAAGTCCTCAGACTGCAGGTTATTTTCTGATAAGTGCAGGGTCTCTTACGCAAAGTTACATGGCCGAAGGGGGGTCCTGAGTTCTCGGTCGTCCGATGAATGATCTATGCACCAGATTAAATCAGCGCGCATGCAAATCGGTACGCTCCGCTGACCGTTGGATCAAAGATCTACGGTCCACCGTGCTCGACAACCCACTCTCTCTCATGACCGCACGATGGTGGATCTGCGGCCTAGCTGCCACTCCGAACCGGTACCGTGCGGATTTAATCACAGTCGTTGACCCGAGGAACTATGCCCTAGAGCCAGTCTCCCTCCTAACACCGATGGCCGCGGCTGAGCAGACGCGAAACGTGGTGGAGCTTCGCTAGAGTGCGGCCAATCGGCGAACAGGGGCTCCGATCTTACTTCTAATTGGCCTTACACAATACACAAGCGAAAACGGACTATCGGAACTAATTATTACCTGAAATCTCGATGTCGGGGGCCGTGACCACGCACCAAGGCAGAAAAGGGGGCGCTGGCGGCGACGGCTTGCGTTTGGACGATTCTCCGAGCTCAATTGACTCCGCGCACACACTCCCCACTAGTAGGCGAGGTGCGGGACCCTAACTCCGAGGACGGTGCATCAATGTGGCGGGGATCACTGGTGGCGGTGTGGACGAGTTTGTCTACGGTTGAGGCGGCGCGGGTGCAGAGGTCTTCGCGTGAACGATAGGGCGATCAGTGACTCTAGGGAGGACGGGCATAGATATAGGTGTTGTGGACCCAGAAACCCCCGCCCGATCGTGGATGCGCATGGCAAAATCAGAGCTTTGTTGCGGCGCAGTGCGATTTTACCAGAGGTCGGGGATGACTTGCGGGTCCCACGCGTCAGAGATCGTGCGCGAGGTGGGCGTGACTGGCAGATGGGCCTAGTGTGCCGGTGAGGGCTCATCCATGGCACGCTTGATCCGGAGACTGACGAAGTGGGGTTGGCACAGCATAGTGCGGTACGGGACCTGGGATACGTGGCTGACGAGGCAGGCCCCAATGGCAGAGCAAGGAGAGGGTGGGGCTGACTCCCGAGGACCACATGTCGGTGCCCGGATGCGGTTGTGCTGTGCGGCATGTTTCCTTGGATGGGCCGAAAGCGAGGTTCCACGGCCTAGGTAGGTTTTTCTCCTTTTTCTTTTATCTTTTCTCATTTCTTCTCCTTTTTATTTTTCCTTTCACCTTTTGGACTTCAAATTTAAATTTGAATTTAGTTGTAGATTTGCACATATGTCAAATGTACCAAATCAAATTTGGAGATGAAAAGAATAAATTTATTTATATATTTATTTCCTATGTTTTATGTGGTATTTTCTTTTCTTTCTTCACTTCTAAATTCTAGAATTTCTTTTAGATCTTAAATTTCACTTTGGACTTTAATATATTTCTTTTTACATTATTTTTAGATTGTCACAAAATGCACACCAAATAAAACCTCAGCATGATGCACAATTTAGTGGCATGTACTTTATTAACTATTTGTTTTTAAATGAGATGTTCACATGTGATGGTAAGTAGAGGTAACACATATATAAAGGAATTAATTTCTCCTTTAATATTTTCTTACAAATTGGGTATTACACTTTGTCGCCGTTAGCTTCTCAAGCAAGTTGCAGCTCTTATTCTCCGTCGCCAACTTGTCCCTGATTGCCTCCGTATGTTGCATCTGGAGGCGCTCGATTCTCCCCTCAAGTCGCCGCCTCTCAGCAGAAAACTCCGAGGTCAGCGCCGCCGAAGCAATGCGTTCAGCGAAGGCGGACACCTGTAACAAAGATTGTCAAAACAGAACTACAAAAACGACACAACCGCAAGCACTAGTCACACTCACATATTTCAGTTGCTGCGCCTACACCAGCTGTCCAGACTCTGCCCCTACACCACGGTCAAGTCAGAAATGCAGACATCACCAAAAAAACTCACCAACATGAGCTAGCCTCGTCTGGGCATCCAACATGTCAACCCCGCCCACCAGGTAGTCCTCCACGAAAAGCTCCATGGAGACTCCTTCGGCCCCCGCCACCACCGCCTTAGCAGCACGTGGTGGCGAGGGGGGCCTCCGCTCAACGGTAGGCGCGACAGGCGGAAGCACACCGGCGTCGGGGGTGGAGGGCTTAGCACTCGATCGTGCCATCTTCACCTCCTGCCTCGGGTCCGCCAACCTGACGTGAGCCCGGTGCTTCTTCCACTGCGCATCTTGGCGATCCTTCTCCATTGCTGCCGATACAACAGCACCAACATTCCTTCCGTAGGGGAAAATCTTCATGTCACGGGCTAATCGAGACGTAAATATGTCTTCACCGGCCGCCTAGGGTATCAAAACGTTCGTAGGCCAACGACCCCAGTAACCTTCAGCATTCGTGCAGAAGTTTCCCAGAGCTCGGGCGAAGACATTGTTTCCCCAGGAGCTACGCACGTCTCTAGCAAATCCACAACAAAATGATCAAAAGGCTTCAATCCCAAATCCTCAGCTGTTGTACCTAATTTCCTTTTCCTGGCAGCCGCACCCGGAGCCTTTTCTCATGAGGGGCCTTCGTCGGCCAATGACATCGCTCGTTTCCCCGGCGGCTAGCAACATCGGCACAGTCCCCCTCCAGGTAACCACCATACGGCAAATGGTTTAACTCAAAAACACGGTTCAACCAAACGTTTGAACCATGAACATCCAACTCCTTAATGTCTCCGTCTTCGACCTCACGCACAAACGTGACCACGTCTAGACCGTGAAGATCTACGACAAAGACAGGACTTCGCACCATCTGGCCGCCCAGGGTAGGCATTCGGCGGGGGGTCACTTCACCCAACGTCCAACCATGCACCAAGGGCCACACCCCGTAGGTAATGAATTCCTCAACCAGGTCACGCCCGCTACTCAGGCGGGCCGCATATCGGAGGGCCCTTTCGTCTTCGTCTTCTTCTACACCTCGAATCGTGGAAACTCCACATAACAATGTGAGCACAGGATGGTAGGAGGCAGACTCGTCAAGCCTTCGACATCCCTAGGGGCTACATAGAACCAAAAGTCCCACCAGTTGCCCGCATGGGCAGAGTGGGTTGGGCCGTGTCTGTAATAAAGTATGCTGTAATGACTCACTATAACCCCCTACGAGGGAATATTCCAGGGATAAACTAGGTAACTAAGGGCCTAAGTGTCTTTGACAGGGTCGGGCGGTCCCTCGGTTACCTATAAATACCCCCGTACTGTGCCAAAGCACGGGGAGAACGTTGTTGCTTTGACACCTCGTGTTAGAGCTGCTAATCATCTTTCTCTATTTTCCCATTGGATCCAAATGTCCCAAGAGACAAGTTCCGACAATTATACTCGTCAATCATTGTCCTTGCAAGAGTGATCAAGGTTCTATTCTTTCTTTCTACAACTCCATTTTGTTGATGTGTATATGTTGCAGAAACATCATACTTGATCCCAATTTCATCACGGTATTCATGAATGGTAGTGTTGTCAAATTCCTTTCCGTTGTCACTTCTGATTTTCTTGATTTTGCAGTCAAATTCATTTTGAGCTTTCTTGGCAAATTTATTGAATTTTGATGCAACCTCAGACTTGTCATGAAGAAAGAACACCCAAGTGTATCTTGAAAAATCATCAAAAATAACCAGACAATAGAGGTTGCCACCAGGACTAGCATAAGTTGTTGGTCCAAATACCTCCCCTCCACATCCCCTCCAAGCGCCGTCACCGTCGATCACCAGGGCATTTTCTTTCATGCGCTCGCCGGAATCACAGAACGGACAGGGGAATCATGGTGAGGTAGAAAGTGGGCATCAGTGACGAACTATGATTGTGGCCTCAGCATGCGGCAAAGAAGCTTCACCATCGGGTGGGGAAGCCGCGGGTACCATCCTCAAGCAACGACTCGGTCGGCACTGGTTGGGATTCATCATCGGGGATCTTCAAGCTATTAGGCGTCATGACTCGGTTCGTCCATGGTGCCAGCACTGGTGAGATCCTCCCCTATAGACTCACTTCAACCTCCACTATACGTAGCACCGTTAGGATCAAAGATTGTAGCTCGGGTCACGGGAGCGGGGCGCTGCGGCAATGGCACCGCCGTGGTCTGCGCGGGCACCGACGCTATTGTTTTCATGTAAGGAAGAAGGGCTCATGACCGTCGTTTGATTAGACGGTCCAGATTAGGTAGGCATATTCTCTCAGCTAGAGTTGATCTGGTCCGCCGAGATTGGACCGGACGTAATCGGGGCGCTGGAGGTAGGGGTGGGCGTTCGGGTTACCCGAAGATTTCGGGTCGGGTAATTCGGGTATTTAAAATTTCGGGTTTTGACAATTGATACCCGAAATTACAACGGGTTTTACAATACCCGAAAATTCGGGTACCCGGAATTTTGGGTTTGGTTTCGGGTATTCCCGAACTACTCGAACTATTGTGTTGGCTTCATAAAAACACATACACCATATTAAATTAGTATAAAATATAGTTTGAATAATGATATACATGGACATACAAAACACAAGCAATCTACAATCACAAGTTATACACACTTACACATAGTTATATATGTACAAATTAATAATTAAGCATGACATGAGTACATGACACATGAAGTTCGGGTAATTCGGATATTTCGGGTACCCGATTGTGATACCCGAATTACCCGAAATAAATTCGGGTTTTGCAAGTTGCTACCCGAAATTCCCGAACAAAATTCGGGTTTCGGGTATTTCGGGTTCGGGTTCGGGTATTCCGGGTTTGGGTTTCGGGTTACGGGTTTTTTGCCCAGCCCTAGCTGGAGGTAGGTGATAGCGCGTCCTCTGTTGATCTTTAGATCGACGGTCAGAGATAGATGAGTGTATACCCCATTCGCGTATCTTGATCTGGTCCATTGGATTGGGATCGGGCGGGGAAGAGTGCGTCATCGGCGTGGGCGAATGTCGACCGTGGATCTCTGATCCGGTGGCCCATGTTCAATACCGGTTCATAAGTGAGGTAGATTTAATCCGAACCCACAGATTGAAATCTAGCGGCAAGAAAGCATGCATACCCCTTCGGCCAAGTAGATTTACAAAAGAGACCCTCTGTTTTCCTTATTTCAACCCACGATCTGGTGCAATATAAAGAACATTACAAATGAGTCCTAACATTTGCATAGAAGACCCCCAAACTCACTGGTATTTGAAGCCATCACCCATATTTTCGAGAAAACATAAAATAACTGATTTTTAAGTATAAAAACAATTCTAAAACAATAGATAATTCATAACTTCGTTGTTTTAACTCCGATTTTATCTGTTCGAGTTGCGCTAGCTTCAAAATAAAATTATCTACACAGTACCGACATTATCTTTGTCATATCATACATCATTTATAAATAGATATTTATTTATCCTATGATTAGTATATTTATCTTATTAACCAAAGTTACTATGTCTATGATTATAGTGGGACTAAAATATGTTTGCTAATCAAGTATATTTTGATCAAGTGTAAGTCAGTTATTTCTTTGGATTATCTTTCTCACATGATTTACATTACTTAAAATTGACCACATGATTTACATTACCTAAAATTGACCTAAAGTGTAGTTTCCTATTTAAACACTTAAATCTTCAGAAAACATAACTTTATAATCGTAGCTCCGAATTTAGCGGTTCTTGAACCTACGATCTCGTTACGACGCATAGAATATTATTATGCAGTTTGTGCTTATGTTTGGTGTTATGTTAATTATGCCTATACCATGTTTGTTTGTACTGCTAGGCATAGCAGTGAGGTCACGAGAATCTGAAGATCATCCTGGTACCTGGAATCTCGAGTCCCAGGCAAGTTGTGCCCTTGATCACTCCTTTTTACCTAATAATGTTCGTTTTTTATCAATGAGACATGCTTAGGTTAATTTGATGGGACCTAATAGGTTTTCCCTAGCATTGTTTATCCCCCACCTTGCAAACAGATGAGATATTGGGTAGATTTGCTATTGCTCTACCTGGTTTTGGGAAACTAATGTTTTATTATGATCATGTTCCAATTATGTTGTTTAATCATTGTTCATGATAATATCATATTGTTAGTTGGAACATGGAGCGACCACCTGTCACACCCAGGTTTCGGGGGCACCAAGACCCAGGCGCGAGATAATCACCAAGTGTGCTTGGACCAAGTCTTACACATATGATGACTCATGGTACAGAAACAAATGTCACATTAATATATAATGGAGTTCTATACAAAATAGTTAAATAATTACATCATATGAAGACAACGATCCAGCAACCCAAAGTTGACTGGGAGACGACGACCTAGACCACTCACGAACTCATCACAGCATCCTCCATGCGCCTCATCCTGCGGTACCTATTCTTGACCTATAGGGGATGTGAGCATAGCAAGGATGAGCTCACATATGTTCATCTCTCAACAAGTTGTGGGGAATAATGTGCATGAACTCGCCAAAGGTGGGAGCTCATGTGAAGTGTAAGGCTTACCAAAGAGGATGGTTAAAGTTGAGCATTGCTTTTAAAGTTGGTCAAAATTTTATTAGCAGTTACTAAGTGTAAGTAGATACCAACCCAATTAAATAAGAGATCAAGATTAATAACAACACCTGTGATGCAATGCATATGAAAAATTGAGTTTAATTCCATAAGTTAATCATGTGAGGGTCCAAGCTGCTCATAACCATGAGCACGACTGATATACCAGTTTTACACTCTGTAGAGGTTGTGCATCTTTACCCATAAGTCGTGTTACCCATTTGCCACGGAGTTTATCAGACCCCATACACCTCTACCAAGGAAGCGAGGCAAGGAACCACTACAAGGCCTTTACAAAGTTCCACTAGCTTCAGAAAACTCGCTATAGTTTCTAGGAAGCCCCAATGTAGGGATCCCTCGTCTGACCGCCATCACAGCAAAATCAGCCCGAGAACCTCCCTACACCGACCACTCTCCTACTGCCATTGCCCCTTTCAGGTAAGGTAGTCCTCTACTAGCTTTCCTAATTAGTCAGCCAACGGCGTCCCATACCACCCTTGTGGTAGCACTATTTTCCCGGGTGGTTCTCCATGTTCCAATTAACAATATGATCTTACCATGAACAATAATTAAACAACAGAATAAATAAAACATGATCATAATGAAACATTAGTTTCCCAAAACCAGATAGAGCAATAGCAAATCTACCCAATAGTTCATCTGTTTCCAAGGTGGGGAATAAACAATGCTAGGGAAACCAATTAGGTTCCATTAAATTAACTTGAGCATGTCACAGTGATTAATAGTGAACATTATTAGGTAAAAGGGAGTGATCAAGGGCACAACTTGCTTGAGACTCAAGATTCCAGGCACAAGGATAACCCTCAGATTCTCATGACCTCGCTGCTAATCGTAGCAATACAAACATGGTATAGGCAAAATTAACATCACACCAAACCTAACAATAAACTACATAATAATATTCTATGCGTCGTAACGAGATCATGGGTTCGAGAATCACTAGAATCGAGGTTAAAAGGAGAAAGTTATGGGCTTTATATGTTTCAAGTGATCAATTAGAAGAACTATAATCTAGGTTTGATTAATATCAATTAGAAAGGTTATGACAAGAGAATAACTAATTATCTGTAATTTAGGTTATAACTTGATTAGAGGTTATCTTGCAGTTGGTTTATAATTATAGACAATTTAAAGTATCATATTTAACTATGATTGGGAGAGTTGATCTCATAAAGAAACATGGGTAAATAAATATTTATTTTTGAAGACCTGTTATATGGTAAAGTAAGTCTAGTAATATTATTATGAGGCTAGCACAATTTGAATGAGTCAAAATGGAGTCAAAACGCGTAAATTATGGACGAAACAAGTTTTAAGAGTCATTTTATATTAATTTTATACTTACAATTGCTTGCAGGGGTGTTTATGCATTTTCCAGGGACCTAGGTGTAAGAACTCTCCACGACCGAGGACGGTGGGTTGGTTTTATAAACTCCTAGGGTCTTTTTAGCAAAGTCCATCGGTCGAATGGGCATGAACTGATCTGCGTCGTAGGATATGAAGTGGACGGTCCAAATTAAATCATGCAATCCTATGAATTGGTACGAACTACTGACCGCTAGATCAAGATCTGAGGGTCGGTAGGATGTCCACGCACACGCTTAATCCCGGACGCACGCCACCGATCGAAGGGTATCGATTTTTATTTGGTGAACAGTTATACTCCATTTCGATCCAAGCCACCCACATACGATCGGACGGCCAAGGCGCCTTCTTCTTCCCCCAGACATGGACCACGACGGAGCCTGCCCACTACAGCGGTGCGGCGGCCAGAGAATCCCACACGCGCCCTGAGCGCCAATTCTACCCGGCAGACTTTGAAACATAGTGGACCCACACGTGAACCAGAGGAGAAGACTTACCATCGATTGAAGACGGCATGGAGACCTAGCCATGGCGCACAGCGGCATCGCGGCGGCAGTAAGATTCCAGCGAGCAATTACCCCTTGCATCGACCGCAAGCTTGACGGATTTGTGGCAATCTTGGGTTCCAAGTGTCCTGGAGTCCCATCCGAACTCCATGCTGAGGCCTAGGGGTAGCAAATGCGCGCATGGCGGCGGTGGCTCGGCGCTAATGGTGGCACTGGCATCGCCTGATTCTCTCCCTCTCCTCGCTCTTCAGTGCTTTTGCCCGATACCCTGGACGAGAGCAGGTGGTTGGGACTTATAGGTTGCCTAGCAAAGATCTCGGACGTGGGGTGGTGAAGATTAGGTCGCGGATCCGTTGGTCGAGCCTGCACGATTTCCGCGCTCTTCTGTTCACGAACGAGTCTACAGCGTGGAGAAGAAGTGTCTGACGACGCGGGTCCACACATCATTCAGCGGCAGTTGAGGGCGTGTGTGATGAGGCGCTGGCCGGTGGGGCAGTGCTGTTAGCGTGCAAGGGCGAAACGGCGGGCTGACGCATGAGAAGTAATGGGCCGGGCAACGATTTCGGCCCAAGCCAGCAGGGAATCCTTTCTCTTTTTCTTTTATATTTTCTTTTCAAATTCCAAGTTCAAGTATTCAAACTTATATTTAAACTCTTGATTTAAATTTCAGATTGCCAATTGTTTAATACCATCCTATTGGGAATATAAGCTCTACTTTTTACAAATTTTATCCCTCTTCCTATTCAATTATGGAAGGAATAATGATTTTATTAAAATTTCCTTTCACATTTTATGTTTTGCATTTCTTTCTCCATTTCAAAATCTGCTATTTGAATTTTAATTTGTTGGTAAGTTTCACCCAGAGATTAAGTGCTCCAATGAAGTGCCAATATAAAGGAATATATTTATTTATGTATATTTTTCTTTATAGTGTATATTCTTTTTCTTCTCCTTTTCTTTTCTCCTTCCATTTTCAAATTATAATTTTTTTCAAACTTAAACTTGTCTCACAACTTGAATGACAATGCAACAATACAAGAACCCAACATGGAATGTACATTTATGTATTTATTTATTAGTTATTTGACTAATATAATCCCATTAATCGAATATGCACAAAGAAAAGAAAACCAGTTAATTCCCAAGGGTTCCATAATCCCAAAACACCCACTTATAAACATATTTATTTATTTATTTTATTATATTTTTTCCTTATACAAATTTTGGGTTTTACAAATCCTACCCCCCTAAAAAATAATCTTGTCCTCGATATTAATAAGAAAAAGGGATATAGTCAGTATGGTTTTGTTTATAGTTTTAGTTTCTAGTTTTGGATTGGTTTCAATGTCAAGAAGTTTTCTTATCTTTTACCATTAATTAGTGAGTTATTAGAAAAGTATTAGCATCCTTTTATGTCTAGCCAATAAGCAGGCAAGATGAGATCTGGTTCAAAGCGAGGATAGGTCGAGGTAAGAAAGATTAGGGTAAGAAAAACTTTAAACTGGATGATGGATCTGGACCCATTTTGGAGACTTAGTGTGACTCTTATCCTTCCTTGACAAGGTTGACCTTCTTCTTTCCTTTGGTCTTGGTGTGATCATCTGAGTTAGGGACATATTGTAAAGATATATGTGGGTAGGATGGATTACATGGTGTAGGTAGGTCAGAATCTCTATTATGTTGTTAGGTAAAGACAGAGGGGTTATACAAGGTATTTGGGTCTTGTAGGTCAGGTTGGTAGGTTAGGTTAGAATTTTGCTTTGAAATAGATAGATTAGGCAACCTAACAAGAATGTGTAGGTTGTTCGAAATGGCCAAGTTGGTCCAGGGCACCCATTTAGGTTAAAACATGTTTATAGGGGTAGAGTCTAATCCATTTCACCAAGATTATCTAACCTGTTAACTATCTTATTTAGATTAGGACAGGTCCCATTAGACCACCTTAACTTAGATGGGATCTAGATTAGATTGGTATAACTAGGTTATATTAGATAAGATCTAAATAAATTTTCGATTAGCTCATGGTTGTTACACTAGGATGAGATAAGCAAAGTAGTTAGGATAAGGTGAACCTTTCAAGATAAGATGAATTTATTAAGGTAAGAGAGAATCTTTTGAGATAGTATGGATTTATTAAGCTAGATATATTTTAATGGGCAATAATATGAGTTGATTAGTTATCTTATAAACATATTTGTAACACCCCTAGTGTTACAAGAACTAAAACTTGGGCATGGCATCATATACATTGACATTTCATTGTGTATGTTACACCTAGAGTGCATCCACTAGGCTAAAAGTTTAAAACAAGTTGTGGTGTGATGACTTGAAGTGATCCTTAACCCTAGGATAGGGTACTCAACCAAGGGATAGAGGTATGTGTGTGTGATAGCAAATTGAGTATGATCTCAAAGGTTAGTGGTTATGTTCAAGAGAGATTAAACTTAGAGTGTTTGAGTGGCACATAAACCCTAGAACACTCAAAACCCTAATAAGTACCCTAGAAACCATAATTAGTGCTCTATGAGATGAGATTAATTTCTATACACTTTTGGACCAAAGTGTCTATACCAAAGTGGTAGAGTATAAAAAACTAAGCAACTTTTACATTGGAGATTTTCAAGTTTTGTGGAACAAATTGGAGTAATTTGCAAAAGTTCCCAAGAGCACCCATGGGGCTTAGCTCTAAAAATAGTGAGATTGGGCTGACTTGGAGTCCCTGTATCTCTTGATCCATGAAGATTTTGCCATAAGTCATGTTGGGGACTTGTTCTCAAATGCTATGAATTAAGAACAAGGCAACACAAAATGTTAAATGTTAAAGTCCTCCGTCCTTCGAAGCATTATCTCCCTCAGGATATAATGATCTTCAGACGAAGGTTATGAAGGACATACCTTCATCATCATAACACATTCGTATAAAAGACGAAGCATATGAAACATGAGAAACAACATGAATAATTATATGATATCATAATATATATATATATATGTTTCTTATTACATAATCATGAATAAATATGAACAATATTGAATTACATTTATACCTTCGGCTTGACGGAAAGTGATAATGCAAGCATGCCACGAAAGCAAATGACAAGTCGACGTGAACAGTACATGGGTACTGTTCATCTATTTATAGGCACAGGGCGCAACCTATGAGATATTACAATCATGCCCTTCACAAAAGATTACAATTATGACATAGACCCTCATGGACAAAATAGTCATCTCATCTTTAAGTCGGTTTCACCCTTTGTCTTGAGACATTCCATAATGCCGAAGCTTCATAAGTGGTAGCTTCGGTGTTGCTTTTAGGGGAATCTGTCGAAGGTGTTTCTTCTTATAGGATCTTCGGTGATGAAGCATGCCCCCAACAGTAGCCCCTTCATGGTGCTAGATCGTTTTTCATAACGAGCTTGATCCATGAAAAAGTCTCTTAGGCTTTAGGAAGCCGAAGATCCGAAAAACACCTTCCTTGAGCTCGTTGCTGAGAAACGATAAGAATTTTTCAAGCGCGAAACAATCCCACCATGCAGCGGGTTCACGCGTCCTAGCAATTCACCTTCTCAGGCTCTGTGGCCCACCATTCAGCGGGTGCGGGCGACTGTTCATTCGGTGCGGAAGACTTGTCGACTCACCTTCCCACCTGTGGCATTATATAAACAGACAGGTAGGTGTGAAGTTACCACAGCATTCATTGCTATTGCACTGTTTTGCTGCCAAAAAATTAAACATAGCCAAAGCTTGTTCATCGTACGCAACCGAAGCATCGCTTTTGCTCCTACTTCGTCACAAGAGGAAGAGTTTCAGGGAAACCAAAAAAAGTCACCAACTTCAAAAAATTGTAAGGAATTCATCATCAAATGGCGAGAGTACGCTCCACTGCCAGGGTTGGTCGCGAGGGAGATGAAGCCGAAGCTGCTGAGACCGCTCCCATTTCTGAAGTGATGAAGCGGTCAGGGCTGGTGGTACCGGAAGAAACTTCCGACGAAGGTGTACCTTCTGCCGAAGCTGAGCAGGTTGATGCTGGAGAGGATGAATATGAAGATGAATATGGTGCCACGCCATCTAAACTGAGCCACCTAGAGTTTGGGAAGTCTACTATTACTGAAGGTGATGTGCCCAAGATGTTGAAGCTTGGCTATTTTAGTGAAGCCAAAAAGAAGCTAATTCGTTCCGGCGGAGAGGAAATTATCCCAAAGCCGGAAAAAGATGAGGTGGTGGTGTTTAAAAGCTTTTTTAAAGCAGGATTGAGATTTCCTTTACATGATATGATCGCAGATGTTTTGGAGAGATTTGGGATTTATCTTCACCAGCTAACTCCTAACGCCATTGTTAGGCTTAGTATCTACATTTGGGCTCTCCGGAGCTAGGGGGCAGAACCGCTTGCCAAAGGTTTTTGCCGGGCACACGAGCTTCATTATCAGACCAAAGCTAGAGAAGATGGGTTGCATGACAACTTCGGCTGCTATAACTTTGCTTATCGCAAAGATGCGAAATATCCAGTTATTAGCTATCGTACCAAGTGGCCAGCTGGCTGGAAGACTGAATGGTTTTATGTTAAAGTGGATGAGAAGAAGGAGAAGCTGGTTCAAAGCCCTTTGAGTTTAACCTTCGGAGAAACTAGGCCCCAATGCGACATGAAACCAGATAGTCCATGCCAAATTGCACTGGGCGAATTTCGGGTTATTGCAGAGCATATTGGCACTAGAGATCTAGTGCAAGAGTTCTTAGCCTTCAGAGTATTTCCAACTTTGAAGGAATGGGACATGCCGAAGCTAAAAGAGGAAAAGAAGAAGAAAGAGCTTGTTTGGCTTCCTTATTATTATAAATTCAAGAAACATTTCAAAGAACCTTGCCAGGAGTGGTTGGACACAATCGAAGTTATGTGCAACGAGATCCTTGGCAATTACTCTTAAAAAGAAGATCAGTTAATGACTGTGGCCTTCGGCACTCGTCCGAAGCGAAGATTGAACCAGGTGATGGATGCTTTAAATTTTGATTATCCTGACTATGAACGACTGGACAGAGGTGCCGAAGGGCAAAAAAGAAAAAGAGTTGCTAGTGTCCTTGATAGGGAAACTGCTAATTTGGTGAAAAAGGACGAAGAAATTTTGAAGAAAAGAAAATTAAGCCCTTAGCCGAAGATAGCTGCTCCAAAGAAAAGAAAAGCTACGGCTCTGAAACAAAAAACAACTGATATAGAGGAAGAAGCTCCTGCGACACCTCCTGTGGCTGATGTGGAAGAAATTTTAAAGGTAATGACTGAATCCTTGCCTATCAAGCTAAGTCCACTAGGGCCGCATCTGACAAAGTTTTTTTAGAAAGAGAAAGAGTCTTCGGCAGCGGAGAAGCCTGATGAGCCGAAGAAACGTAGGATTATTCAAGTGGCCGAAGTCATCCAGCAGACACCGCCGCGGGCATCGGCGTCAAAGATACCACCTATTGAGAGCATTGGTGCTGCCGAAGCTGCCGCCACCGAAACTGAAGGTGCCGAAGCTGAAACCGTTGAAAATGTGAATCTAGAAGCCGCACTTGGTGAAATTGATACCATGCTTCTGGAAGCGGCCGCGGAAGAAGCTACCGTAGTCACTGGGAAAGGAAAGGGTAAAGCCAAAGATACTTCGAAAGAAGAAGAATTCAATTTCCAAGATATACTTGGGCAAGAATTATCAGAAGCTGAAAAAGGAGAACTGAAGGAATATGCTATATCTTGTGGATACAAACCGGGGGCTCTGCTTTTTGGCGGAGTTAACGAAGGGAGGTTAGGATGTCTTCGGGACCGGACCGGGGCGAAGGTCGTCAGCACTCTATCAAAGAGTGTTGGCCTTCCGAAGATCGAGGCGAACCTTTGCAAGTACCGGCGACAGCATATCGCCGGTAGCCTATTTTATGCTAACTTTAAGGTAAAATTCTTAATTTTTTTAAATGTTTTCTGATGAAAGTTGTTTTTGGCAGAGTTTACTACTAAGCAAAGTCCTGAGGATGCAACAAGACCTCGAGGACAAGAAGAACGAAGCTATAATTGCAGATCTAGAAAAGAAAATTAAAGATTACGAAGCAGTTTTGGAGAAAAAAGACTTCGTACTCCAAGCTATGGAAGGTTCACTAGCAGAAGCCCAGGCTGAAATTGCTAAATTGAAGAATGAACTTTCCTCAGAAAAAAGAAAAATTTTGAAGCCAGACTCGAAGTTGAAGTTGAGAAGAGTTCAAATTTGCAAAAAACACTGAAGGACCTTTAGGAAAAATGCTTAAACTTCGGCAACCGATGCCTACAGCGGCTGAAGCAGGTGTTCAACTCGGTTGGAGCAAGCACTAAAAAATTTAGTCCTTCAGTTGAAAACCTGCCAGAAACTTTGGAACACATTGAGGGTGAAGCTGATGCTCTCGATGAAGTTATAGGTGGACACACTGATTTCTGCGCTCTGTTAGCTTCTCGAGGCACAGCTGTCGCCTTCATGAAATCTGGCTGTACACACGGAAAAATTGTCAACAGACCCAATTTTAGCTTGTCACTGGTAGATTTAATTGATATCCCTAGCCTAGCTCGAAGTATAGGAAACAGGTTCATAACTCAAATTTGGATAGAGGGCGGGCAAAAAATGGCTGGCGACGAAGCTCGAAGCCATCTTAAACCGGTAAGAAACTAGTCTGTTACCTTACCTTCGCCTTGAACCTTACACTTGCCTCATATCGTCTTAATATGTAAAGGATGATGAGGCTGAGGAACAAAGAGCCGAAGCTTGACCAATGATCTGAAGCTTAGATAATCTGAAGCTTAATGATACGAAAATTGAAGAATTTGCTAAAAAATTCTATGGAAAATCTAGTAATATCGTTGTAAAAAAGTATTGTAATTTTAGGAATCAGATACTCTATGAATTTGTGAATACCTTGTAATATAATTTTACCTCTTCGTTCATGTATGAACTGTTTTGATGTGGACGAGACTTATATTTTTTGAGCCGAAGGCGAAAAACACCTTCCCTTCTTTTCGTACGCAACAAAGCATGAAACTTCTTTTTCTTTTTGCCGAAGCCTTATCTTTATAGGCGAAGCATCTGCCTGTGCATGTTATGATGATGATGATCCTAGTATGCCTAAGTGAATGTTTATGAATGCAAATGTATGATGTAATGTGTCGTGCAAATGAATGCCCAAACACACACGTCCGAAGCCACAACCATAGCCTTCATTCCTTTGGGAATGACCGAAGTCTCTTTGCTGTTTATTTTTCGGCTTCACCGCTTATTTTTTGGTGTATCAGCGCTGACTTTTCGCTGTAAGTTCTGCATCCCCTTAGGAACGTCTTTTGAACTTATTCGCCTTCTATTTCGGCGTTATCGCATTGACTTTTCGCGCTTCGCCTTATATTTCGGCGGTATCAGCGTTGACTTTTCGCTGTAAGCTCTGCATTCCCTTGGGAACGACTTTTGAGCAAAAACTTACTCTATGCTCCCTTAGGAACGACTTTTTGTAGCTTCGTCATGCTCTGCATCCCCTTAGGGACGACTTTTGAGCTTCTCCCTGTTTTTTTCTTTTTTCCTGCACTCGATGGTGCATGCTCAGTTTTTACATTTACATTTTTTGGGGGATTTTGCTCTCATAGAGCTGAATAAGACAAGGAAATTACATGCTATGGCCCCATTAAAAACCTTTCTCCCCCTTTGGAAAGGAAAAGGGTGCCATAGGAAAAGAAAAAAAATAAGAGATTACATCAGGTTAGACATAATATCGCCGAAGCTCATCCGCATTCCAAGATCTAGGAATGTCGTTGCCGTCCATGTCCTTCAATCTGTAAGAACCGGGTCTTGACGAAGATACTACCAGAAAAGGTCCTTCCCACTTCAGTTGTAGCTTGCCTACTGTGTCTGGGTTGGCCACTCTCCGAAGTACCAAATGCCCTAGCTTAATGTTCTTTAGCCGAACTTTTCTGTCCCGCCATTTTATTGTTTCGGCTTGGTATTTATTGATATTCTCCATAGCCTGAAGCCTGATCTCTTCTATGGCATCTTTTGCCACGGAAGAATCAGCTTCGTGCTCTGCCGAAGCCACTGTTCTTATTGACCCTGCCCTAGCTTCTTCTAGGGTTATTGCTTCATCACCAAATAACAGTTTGAATGGTGTAAAACTTGTTGACCTTGATATTGTTGTGTTGTGGCTCCACACCACTTCGATCAATTCATCTGGCCATTTTCCTCTGGGCTAATTGAAGATTAACTTCATTATTCCCGTCATTATAATGCCATTAGCTCTTTCAACAAGTCCATTTGACTCCGGTTGTCTGACCGATGCAAAATGAATCTTCGTGCCAATCTGTTCACAGAATTTCTTGAAAGCTTCAGCATCAAACTGTGTTCCGTTGTCTACAGTAATAGCCTTGGGCACTCCGAAGCGACAAACAATGTTTTGCCAGAAGAATTTCTGGACGGTAACCGAAGTTATTAAGGCCAAAGGCTTTGCCTCAATCCACTTAGAAAAATACTCTACTGCCACCACAACATATTTTAGATTTCCTTGTGCTGGTGGAAGTGGAACTAGCAAATCGAGGCCCCACCTTTGCAACGGCCAAATGGGCTGTATTAATTGAGTGAGGGACGAAGGTTGTTTCTGGTCTCTCGCGCGTTTTTGGCAGCCTTCGCATTTTTGAACTAATTCTGCTGCATCTGAAGCTGCCTTCGGCCAGTAGAATCCTTGTCGAAAAACTTTTCCCAATAGAGGTCTAGACCCAATGTGAGATCCACACAGACCTGCATGTATCTCCTTCATTAATTCAATACCTTCGGTTCTTGATAAACATTTGAGGAGTGGAGAACAAACCCCGAATTTATACAATTCCCCTTCTATTATCACATATGGTCTTGTCCTTGCCTCCATTCTTTTGTTATAAACTTCGTCATCGAAGAGACAGTTGGCTTGGAGGAAGGATATGATTTCAGTTCTCCAGTCCTCACTTTGTACTGGAGAAATGTTAAGTATAGCTCTTTCCATAAGTTCAACCGAAGGTGCCTTTATTGTTTCGAAGAATACCTCCGAAGGTATAGGGAGCCCCTGGGCCGCTGATTTGGCTAACAAATCTGCATGCTCATTTTTTCACCTCTTGGAATATTCTTGACAGAAAAACCTTCGAAAGAAGCTTCCAACCTTCGAACTGCATCCAGATATTTTTTAGGCTTCGGATCTCGTGCCTTGCTGCTTTTGTCCACGTGGCCAGCAATAACTTGAGAATCGGTCTTCAGAATAGCCCTTCTTATTCCCATGGCCCTTAGTTTCCGAAGTCCCAACAAAAGTGCTTCGTACTCAGCAATATTATTTGTACAATTGAAATTCAATTTGACCGTGTAGCATGTTTTAACTTTTGACGATGCCACTAACACCACAGCTGCTCCTGCACCAAAGGTTCCCTAAGAACCATCGCAGAACACCGTCCAAGCTTCGGTATCCTTGCCTGTCCCTTCTTCGTGAGCCCCTGGCGTCCAATCAGCGATGAAGTCTGCTAGCGCCTGGGATTGAATTGAAGATCTGTGTACATAATCAATGGTGAATTCATTGAGCTCCGCAGCCCACTTTCCAACCCTTCCAGTGGCTTCTCTGTTCCTTATAATATCCTTCAGAGGCTGTGATGAGGGAACAATTATATGGTAAGCATGAAAATAGTGCTGAAGCTTCCTGGAGGCCATTAATATAGCATACAACACCTTCTCCAATTCTGTGTAATTTTTCTTTGATAAAGCTAATACTTCGGAAACAAAGTATACTGGGACTTGCTTCTTAATTTGTCCTTCAAGATTCTCCTGTACTAGTGCCGCACTCACTGCAGAGTGCGAAGCTGCCACATATAATAGCAAAGGAGCCCCTGGTGTAGGTGGGGTTAGTGTTGTTAGATCAATCAGATATTGCTTCAGCTCTTCGAAGGCTTTCTGCTGAGCTAAACCCCACTGAAAGACTTCGGCCGACTTCAATACTTCAAAGAATGGTAAATTTCTTTCTGTTGATCTAGATATGAATCAATTCAAAGATGCCAATCTTCCTATCAGTCGCTGAGCCCCCTTCTTTGTGCTTGGTGGTTCCATCCGAAGGATAGCTTCGATATGTTTGGGTTAGCTTCGATCCCCTTCGTTGAAACTAGACAACCAAGGAACTTGCCCTTCTTTACTCCGAAGACACATTTTTTTGGATTTAATTTCAGGCCGGCCTGCCTAAAGTTAGCAAATGTTTCCTGCAGATCAGCGATGTGATTTTCCTGCTTCGTGCTCTTTACTATGATATCATCAACATATGTTAGCACATTTCTGCCTATCTGAGAGTGAAGTACTTTGGCTGTCATTCTACTGAAGCTTCCTCCAGCATTCTTGAGCCCCTCAGGCATCCGAAGATAACAATATGTACTACTAGGGGTTATGAAGCTGGTTTTCGGCTCATCTTCCTTCTTCATCCAGATTTGGTGGTATCCTGAGTAACAGTCTAGTAAACTCATAAGCTCTGATGAAGCTGCTGCATCTACTAGGGAATCTATTCTTGGCAATGGGAACTCATCCTTTGGACAAGCCTTGTTAAGATCTATAAAATCGATGCACATTCTCCATTTACCATTTGCCTTCTTCACCATAACAGTGTTAGCTAGCCACTCTGGGTATTTGACCTCTCTGATAACACCAGCACTAAGAAGTCTCTTCACTTCGTTTCGAGCACCTTCAGCTTTGTCATCGGACATTTTCCGAAGCCTTTGTTTTCTTGGCCTGAAAGATGGATCCACATTGAGTGAATGCTCAATGACATCTCTATTGACACCGCAAAGATAATTAGTTGACCAAGCAAACACATCCTTGTTGTTGAATAAAAACCTTATCAAGGTTTTCTCCTGCTCTTCGGATAACTGAGAACCCAGTAATACCTTCTGCTCTGCTATATCTTCACACAGAAGCATAGGCTTCGGTTGATCAGCCTTCTCTCTTTTGTACTTGTACTGTTCACAAGCCTCATTTCCATCTATGTTGTGGATTGCTTTTGAATCTGTCCAGTTTCCTTTAGCTTTTCTAGCAGCTTCCTGACTATCATGAATAGCAATAGGTCCTTGTTCCGAAGGTATCTTCATGCATAGATATGCTGGATGAAGTATTGCTTCGAAAGCGTTGAGTGTCCCACGACCAATGATTGCATTGTAGGGGTATTCCATGTCAACAATATCAAACACAACCTGTTCAGTCCTCGTATTGTGGACAAATCCGAAGGTCACTGGCAGTGTGTAACATCATGAATCTTGTCCTCTGGCTCTTGCATCTGTCTGAAGGCCTTAGCGAATATGATGTCGGCTGCGCTGCCTGTATCAACCAAAACATTATGGACGAGAAATCCCTTGATGACGCAAGATATGACCATAGCATCATTATGAGGATAATCCTTGAGCTGAAGGTCCTCCTAAGAGAAGGTAATTGAGATGTGGGACCATTTTGACTTGATGAAGGGTCCCTGCACCCCAACATGCTGCACCCTTCTCTGAGCCTCCTTCTTCTGCTTCTTGTTGGCTGGTTCTGAGCATGAACTGCCTGTTATTGGGAGCACCAGCTTCGTAGCCGAAGCAGCTTCAGCTTGGATGTTGGACGAAGCCATCAGCTTAATAGTGGAAGTGAGTTCACCGGAGGTGGGCGCCAATGTTGGGGACTTGTTCTCAAATGCTATGAATTAAGAACAAGGCAACACAAAATGTTAAATGTTAAAGACCTCCGTCCTTCGAAGCATTATCTCCCTCAGGATATAATGATCTTTAGACGAAGGTTATGAAGGACATACCTTCATCATCATAACACATTCGTATAAAAGACGAAGCATATGAAACATGAGAAACAACATGAATATATATATGATATCATAATATACATATATATATATATATATTTCTTATTACATAATCATGAATAAATATGAACAATATTGAATTACATTTATACCTTCGGCTTGACGGAAAGTGATAATGCAAGCGTGCCGCGAAAGCAAATGACAAGTCGACATGAACAGTACATGGGTACTATTCATCTATTTATAGGCACAGGGCGCAACCTAAGAGATATTACAATCATGCCCTTCACAAAAGATTACAATTATGACATAGACCCTCATGGACAAAACAGTCATCTCATCTTTAAGTCGGTTTCACCCTTTGTCTTGAGACATTCCATAATGCCGAAGCTTCATAAGTGGTAGCTTCGGTGTTGCTTTTAGGGGAATCTGTTGAAGGTGTTTCTTCTTACAGGATCTTCGGAGACGAAGCATGCCCCCAACAAGTCACTATAACAAAATTGTAGAGCTACAATATTAGTGTAAGTTTGATTAAGTGGTGGAGCCCTAAAGCTGTATGGAAATTGGAGAAAAATGTATCTGAAGATGAGCTGTCACTCAATTGTTAGTCTGAAATTTAGACTCGCAGTGGCATCGGATCAACTTTAGAACCAAGTAGCGCCCAATCCATTGGATGTTAGATCACGATCTTTATTACAAAATCAAAGCTGGTATGAAGATCAACAACTTTGATACAGACGAATTGGTAGCTTCCCACATGAAAATTTGAGAAAGAAGCTCCTTAAATTGCTCTGTCAGGCACACTGAATGATGTTTTCATGGTATAGTAATCTGAAGAAGATCAGGTGCAGTGAATCTCGCCACCGGTGAACCTGCGCCGCGATCCATGCTGGTGTTGGGATTCATGCTCTGTGGCGCGTGGATAACGACTTGGGGTAAAAGATCTTGGCGTTGGGACGAGATTGGGCCCAGTTACTGCTCAGCTTGTCATACCCACTTGCACAGCGACGTGGCCGGATGACCATCGCTGTACTGGCCACCGTTCTTCACGATTGCGCCATGCCGTGACACTTTCATCACGTAGCTATAAACATGGCAAGCTTGGAGTTACCATCCTTGAGCCGTTGTACCAGCAGGCGCCACGACGAGCTCGTCTTGTGGAATATCCCACCGATGCTGTGATCGTCTTCGGTCCAAATTGGTGAAGCACGTAGCCGGTTACTTTAAATTGAGCAATACCCTCGCTCTGCATCTCTATTACGCGCTCATACCACCAGCAGTTAGTCTCTGTCATGCACCATAGCCCACAGTCACCGGATTTCCCCCAAATCGGGTCACTCGTGCCACCGTGAGGCATACTGCTGTGCTCAGCCATTTCTAGGTCTGTTCATCCCCTTCTATGCCATGTTCTAGCATCCTTGACTATTAACGTTGCTCGTTGGCCCAACCAATTGAGCGCTATCACGTTTGGGCATCGAGAACATCACCTCGCCGCCATGGAACACCTCCGAGTGCGCACTCACGTCGACCCACTCTTCCACCCCCGTTCTGTCCAAATTCATGCATGGACCCGACCTCTAGTGAATCAGTGAAACTCAACCTAGCTTCAATTTAGGCGCTATTGTGTTTGGTTGCTCAGAACACGCTCACTGGAGCCCTAGCGCCGCTGTGACTGGGAACAAGCATCGATTAAGGTCGAACCCATCCAATTGAGTGAGGGCTTTTATTGGGTAGACTTGTGCATGATGTCCGTATGCTTGTTGCCTCCTGTACAGGTCGCCATTGCCGTGGAACCACGACTCCAGCCAGGTGCTCGACGCGGTTCTGTCGGGGACCGAAAGCCGTAAAGAAATAGAATTGCAAGGGGTTGTATGCAACTGTTAGTGAAACAGGTGAATAGTGTCACGGGCTCTTTGTAGGTTGTTTGAAAACCAGGGGCCTTCGTGCAAAACCGTCAGTGCGGGCGCGGGCACGTGCGAGTTTTCCCTGTTCGTGGGCTGGTTTGGGCCAGAATTGGCCCAACACTATTCATGATTTCTCTTTTTCTTTTTACTGGCAGATTAGAAAATGTGTAGAAAATAGTAGAAAATGACAAAATTGAGACAAATTTCGCTAGACTTCTAAAATTATCTAGTATTTAATAAAAATAGTTCCAAGATTTTTATCCCAAACCTAGAATTATGCATCATTTAAAGATGCTCAAACCAAGCCTTTTAGAATTTTAGAAATAATTTAGTAGCTCCAAAAATGGTAAAACTTTTTGGGTAGGCTTAGTTTGATGATTGAAGACCTTGGGTAAAGTTTGAAATGATTTGGACACTGTTTGGTCACAAACCCAATAACTAGCCTCCTAGGGTTTAGTTGCTTAATACTAATAGAATACCAACTTAGGAAACCTTAGTGATTACTGTATACCGTGAAGGAAAGTTGTATTCAGGATACAACTTAGTATGTTTCTATTGTAACTGCATATTCATGACATCACATAAGCATTCATGTACATGTATTATCATGTATAGAAAACGAGGAAGAAACTGTGGTTGAAGAAGAAGTTGTCACTCAAGCTGAGAATCCTCCAGCCAAGAATAACTTCTACTTCGACATTTGTGGAGTAGACCCGGAACCTCCTGCAACACAAGGCAAGCCCCGGTGCATTATCCTTTTCATTGTTGTGTTAAAATCTTTATCACCCTATATGATACATTAAGTGATAGGAGTTGTGTGCTAAACAATTGATGCATTTCCTTTCTTGGAAAATTGATCACCATTCCTTGATTCCCTTTTATGAAAAGGATTTTTATGATGCTTAGCCTTGCTTTAGAAAAATAAATTGTTTTGTTTTAAAACAAAAAGGTGATGCTTCACACTGGATGGGAATTTTTTACAAAGAAAATACTTGGGATGGTGAATCCATCATGGCCGTGATGGATTCAACATCTAAAAAGATGTACCTCTGCCAGGTACAAAACTTTGGGTTTAAATGACAAAGACAAGACCAGGCGGGTGACTTGCACGAGAAGGAAGTCTCGGTGTAGTGTCTCCGTCTGAGTCGCTTAAGGACCGAACCGATGTAGGCTTGATGATCGAGGACCTTTTAACTGGCCACATGCCTCGTCATTGGTAAGCTTTACCTCGGTCGGACCAATACTAGAAAGGCCACCACGCAATGGGAGTGGAGAGATGGCGAGAGTAGCATGTACCCTCCGTGGCAAGAGGCTGGACGGTGGAGTATCTGTGCTCTCGGTTGGCGTGAACCCATTCTGGTCTTGAGAAACCCGGTGGCGAGTTGACATATGCAAGGGTTAAGTGCTACATATGTCGTGTGGTTGGAGATCCCCAGCTGGGTATTAATTGATTCGGATCGTCGTTACTTCTCGACATGAAGACTTGGTCACTGCCCTACACGTAGCATCAAGTAAATTGAAAGGATGATAAAAGACAGCTAGTATAGGCCAAGTGTTTGATCTAGGATAGAAAGAACTCTAGATGCAGGTAACTACTTAACCAGGCAAGTAAAATGAATTCTTAAGGATCCACTCATAGTAAGCTTTTCTGCAAAAAGAGTCTTTGAATCTTGTTAAACTTTACCTTGATTCCCAAAAGATAGCATATCCTTGAGAGTCTTTTTCCTTAGACGGGTAAGATTTGCGAAAGTACACTCCGTACTCAGGGTTTTCGAACCCATGTTGTTGTAGATGATGAAACGGCTGAGTTCTGTTGTTTCTGTTCTAAGGTGGTGCCCAAGCAGGAGGAACACTAAACTTATTTGGGGAGGGTGTTTTGCCTCCCGGTAATGTAATAATAAATTCCACACTCGAACACCTGGTTATGTAATAACTACTCTTTCTATATTTTTATATGAATGTAAATTATACTATTGTAATCCTTTCCACTCATTCTCTACTCCGATTATGTGTAATGTCTACATGATGGGTTAAGCGCTCTTGAGCGATATGATGAAGATTTAGATAACCGAACTTGCCGAATCATTATGCACACCTGCATGACTGTCTGAGGTCCTTAGGACAAGGACATCTATAAGTGGGCCTAATACCTTGGGAGGCAACGTCACAATATTTTTTATGCTTAAATATATGTAGATGCAATTGTGGACATCACTGCACAACTCATCACACTCAATCAAAGATCCAAATCAGACAAGTATCATAAGAACAAACATTCAAGCACGTAGATACCTATAAAAATAGTTTTGTTTTTTGTTCCTAAGATTAGGTTTCCTATTCCTAAAGGTCACTTGAGGTACAAGATTTCAAAGTGTGAAATCCACTTTTGTCTTTAGAGGTGAAAAGGTAAGAATAATTAGAGTAAAGCAGCAATAGATGAGAAAAGATTAATAAAAGTTTAGAAATAATCAGAGTAGCAAGGATAAGTAGGTAAGGGTTGTCTAGTTCTATCTAGGTTTCATCCTACAGTCAACATTCCTCTGATACCACTTCTGTCACACCCGGGTTTTGGGGGCACCAAGACCCGGGCGCGAGATAATCACCAAGTGTGCTAGGACCAAGTCTTACACATATGATGACTCATGGTACATAAACGAATGTCACAACATTAATATATAATGGAGTTCTATACAAAATAGTTAAATAATTACATCATATGAAGACAATGATCTTGCAACCTAAAGTTGACTGGGAGACGATGACCTAGACCACTCATGAACTCATCACAACATCCTCCATGCGCCTCATCCTGCAGTACCTATACTTGACCTGTGGGAGATGTGAGCACAGCAAGGGTGAGCTCACATACGTTCATCGCTCAACAAGTTGTGGGGAATAATGTGCATGAACTCACCAAAGGTGGGAGCTCATGTGAAGAGTAAGGCTTACCAAAGAGGCTGGTTAAAGCTGAGCATTGCTTTTAAAGTTGGTCAGTAGTTACTAAGTGTAAGTAGATACCAACCCAATTAAATAAGAGATCAAGATTAATAACAACACCCATGATGCAATACATATAACAAATTGAGTTTAATTCCGTAAGTTAATCATGTGAGGGTCCGAGCTACTCATGACGTGAGGACGGCTGATATACCAGTTTTACACTCTGCAGAGGTTGCGCATCTTTACCCACAAGTCGTGTTACCCATTTGCCACGAAGTGGAGAAGACCCCATACACCTCTACCAAGGAAGCGAGGCAGGGTACCACTACAAGACTTTTACAAAGCTCCACTAGCTTCAAAAAAAACCGCTATAGTTTCTAGGAAGCCCCAATGCAGGGATCCCTCGTCAGACCGCCATCACAGCAAAATCAGCCCGAGAACCTCCCTACATCGACCACGCCCCTACTGCCCTTGCCCCTTTCGGGTAAGGTAGTCCTCCACTGGATTTCCTAATTAGTCAACCAAGGATGTCCCACACCACCCTTATGGTAGCACTATTTTCTCGAGTGGTTCTCCATGTTCCAATTAACAATATGATCTTATCATGAACAATAATTAAACAACAGAATAATTGGAACATGATCATAATTAGTTTCCCAAAACTAGATAGAGCAATAGCAAATCTACCCAATAGTTCATCTGTTTGCAAGGTGTGGAATAAACAATGCTAGGGAAACCTATTAGGTCCCATCAAATTAACCTGAGCATGTCACAGTGATTAATAGTGAACATTATTAGGTAAAAGGAGTGATCAAGGGCGCAACATGCCGAAGACTCAAGATTCCAGGCACTAGAATGACCCTCAGATTCTCGTGACCTTGATGCTAATCGTAGCAATACAAACATGGTATAGGCAAAATTAACATCACACCAAACCTAACAACAAACTACATTTTAATGTTCTATGCGTCGTAACGAGATCATGGGTTTGAGAATCACTAGAATCAAGGTTAAAATGAGAAAGATATGGGCTTTATATGTTTCAGGTGATCAATCAGAAGAACTATAATCTAGGTTCGATTAATATCAATCAGAAAGGTTATGACAAGAGAATAACTAATTTATTTGTAGTTTAGGTTATAACTTGATTAGAGGTTATCTTGCAGTTGGTTTATAATTATAGACAATTTAAAGTATCATGTTTAACTATGATCGGGAGAGTTGATCTCATAAAGAAACATGGGGTAAATAAATATTTATTTTTGAAGACCTGTTATATGGTAAAGTAAGTCTACTAAAATGTAAGTAATATTATTATGAGGCTAGCACAATTTGGACGAGTAAAAACGGAGATAAAAAGCGTAAATTATGGATGAAACAAGTTTTAAGAGTCATTTTATATTAATTTTATACTTACAATTGCTTGCAGTGGTGTTTATGCAATTTCGAGGGACCTAGGTGTAAGAACTCTCCACAGCCGAGGACGGTGGGTTGGTTTAATAAACTCCTAGGGTCTTTTTAACAAAGTCCATTGGTCGAATTAGGTAAAATTTTCTAAAGATTTTGAGTTAAAATATTTTTTTAAAAAAAGAGACTTTTGAAGTCATATCCCTTAAAAATAAATATCCTTCCTAATAAATAGTTACTTAAAACGGACCCACATGAAATTAGTCATCCCACTATGAGGTTAAAAGTACTCTCTAAAAGATTTACGCTAAAAACATACCTTGGCGTAGTTATACATTAGAAAATATTCTCCCAAACTAAATATTATTTTATTTGTTTTACCATTATATCTGGGAACATATATTTGAAAGGATAAAGTAATAGATGAATAAATATGAGTTACTATTTATTAATTGATTTGGGACATGTCATCAAAGGAAATATATGTGTGTTGCATTTGCCTAAACAAATGAATAACTAATATAAATGGAATAAATAACTTCAAGCCATGCTAGAATTTATTGACTATGCATTGTAATTAAATTGAGAGTTCAAACTGTATTTGAATTTGAACTAAATTAGCAAACAAAATAGAAAGTAGAAAATATTAAAGGAAAAAAGGGAATATAAACTTGGGTTGTTTCTCTCCTCTTTGGCCCACTCTACACCTCATCAGCCGCCCAACTCCCTCGGCCCGCCTAACCGCGCCAGTCACTGCGCGTTGCTGTCTCAATTCACTGACGATGGGCCCTATCGCTCAGCTCCTCCCACACACCTGTGCCTCACTGCATCGTGGGGCCACCGTGTAAGACCCATCACCCACCTCCGTTCGAAGCGCAGGTTCCAGTGGAGTTGTTGACGAAAAATCCGAGCGGGATTCATCCGTACCCTCCTCTCCCTATTTGGGCTCGGGCGCATAAATAGGCTGGGTCGTATCCCCTCCTGTGGTCCACCCCAACGTAGCGTTGGGCACCTGCACGCGCTGTGGAGACAAACCCTGGGTGGAGCAGAGAGACCGCTGAGGGCTCGATCTGAACTAGGTCGTCAGCAAGGCCGTGGTGAAGCTCTAGGTTATTCGTGAGCGATCTACGAAATTAGACATGGCCTCGCCAGGCACAATCAGGGACCTGTGTGATGGAAATTTCTCGCCGTCAGCTCGAGACCGCCGTGGGCCGCATCACGCCATGGGAGGTGATCTACGCTACATAACCGTCGGTGAGTCTTAGACGGCCACGTTCACTTTTTTCCCCTCTTTCAATCGCGCTTGGGATTAGCCTGCATGCTCTGTTGTTCCGTGGGGTGAGCAATCACCAGCGTGGGCACTGTCGTCTGCCTCATCGCACCGCCGTGCGCGGTAGCTGGCGATTGGGGAAGGTGACTGGTGTCGTAGAAAGGTTGATGTGTGGCTAGGATTGGATCCAGGGAGAGAATCACCACGGACTGTCGATCTCTTAATGGATGGCTGCGATTAGAATGCATAAACCCCTTCGCGCGAATTTATCTGAGTCGTCGATCTAGATCGTGCGGTTTCGAGTTGATGAAGGATACATTAAATCTACGCCATCAATCCTCGATCTAACGACTGTGCCTGCGTACCGGTTCGGGCCTTGGCACATTTAATCGGGATCGTTGAAACCTGATCCGCCGGCTCGTGATCATGGATACCCTTTCGCCGAGCCAGTTTCACAAAAGAGACCCCGCATTTTTCCTAAAATAACACGCCATCCCGTGCCATTATAAGTCCATTACCGTTTAGTCATGGAATTTATGCAGAACCCCCTGGGATTTGTTAAAATTGTGTCCACAATCCAGAAGCCTGAGGAAATTCAGAATTCATTTTAGAAAATGATTTTTAATACAAAAACAATACTAGAAACTTGTGAAATTAATATTTAATTCATTCTAGCTCCAAATTGAGTCATTCCAGTTGCAATAATTTTGTATTAATATTGTGTATCACCTAGTACCTTTGTTTAGCCATGAAACTTGAATTAAAATTGTTCATTTGAATTAATCTATTCTAGGTGCTAAATAACTTCAGAAATTCATAACTCAATAACTGTAACTCTGTTTTGATCCATTGTAGTTGCATTAGTCTCACAATAATATTTATTATCATCTGGTAACTTTATCTTGTCATGAAATATAGGTTAAAATGTTGCACTTAGTCTATTCAAAATTTAACCACGTGGATCTTCGGAAAACCATAACTTCATAACCGTAACTCCGAATTTAGTGATTCTCGAGCCTGTGATCTCATAACGACGCGTAGAATCTTATTATGCAGTTTGTTCTTATGTTTGGTGTAATGTTAATTTTGCCTATACCATGTTGTTTTGTACTGCTACGACTAGAAGCGAGGTTATGAGTCACCTGCAGAGCAAGTTGGTACATGGAATCTCAAGTCCCAGGCAAGTTGTGCCCTTAATCACTTCTTTTACCCAATCATGTTCTAATTAATCATAATGATCTGCATAGGTTAATTTTGATGGGACCCAATAGGATACCCTAGTTTGACAATCTTTATACCTTGTTTACCACTGAATTTTTGGGTAGTACCTGCTATTGCATTATGTGGTTTTGGGTATAGAGATGCACATTATTATTCATGATTATACTTATATTATCAATTGTTATTTACTATTCATGTTAAGATCATTATATTAATTGGAACATGGAGAACCACCCGGGAAAACAGTGCTACCACAAGGGAGGAATGGGACCCTATGGCTGATTAATTAGGAAAGCTAGTGGATGACTACCTTACCCAAAAGGGGCAAGGGCAGTAGGGGAGTGGTCAGTGTAGGGAGGTCCTCGGGTTGATTTTGCTACGATGGCGGTCAGACGAGGGATTCCTACACTAGAGCCTCCTATAAACTGTAGCGGGTTTTCTAAAGCTAGTGGAACTTTGTAAAGGCCTCGTAGTGTTACCCTGCCTCACCTCCTCGGTAGAGGTGTATGGGATTGGCCGTCTCTTGGCAGATGGGTAACATGACTTGTGGGTAAAGATGCGCAACCTCTGCAGAGTGTAAAACTGGTATACTAGCCATGCTCACGGTCATGAGCAGCTCGGACACTCACATGATTAATCTATGAAACTAAATTCAATTTGTCATATGCATTGCATCATAGGTGTTGTTATTACTTTTGTTCTACTATTTAATTGGGTTGGTATTTACTTATACTTAGTAATTGCTAATAAAATTTTGACCAACTTTAAAAGCAATGCTGAGCTTCAAGCATCCTCTTTGGTAAGCCTTACACTTCACGTGAGCTCCCACCTTTGGCAAGTTCATGCACATTATTCCCCACAACTTGTTGAGCGATGAACGTATGTAAGCTCACTCTTGCTATCTCACATCCCCCATAGGTCAAGAACAGGTACCACAGGATGAGGCACATGGAGGATGCTGTGATGAGTTCGTGAGAGGTCTAGGCCGTCGTCACCTAGTCAACTTTGGGTTGCTGGACCGTTGTCTCCTTATAATGTATTTATTTATTTATTTTGTACAGAGCTCCTATTATGTAGTAAAGATGTGACATTCGATCCTGTGCCATGATTCATCATATGTGTGAGACTTGGTCCTAGCACACCTGGTGATTATGTTCGCGCCCGGGTCTTAGTGCCCCGAAACCCGGGTGTGACAGCATGTGATGAGGCACTGGCCGATGGGGCAATGCTGTCAGCGTGCAAGGGTGAAACAGCGGGCTGACACGCGAGAAGTAATGGGTCGGGCAGCGATTTTGGCGCAAGCCAACAGGGAATCCTTTTTTCTTTTTCTTTTATATTTTCTTGTCAAATTCCAAGTTCAAGTATTCAAACTTATATTTTCCAATTGCCTAATACCATCCTAATGGGAATATAAGCTCTACATTTTACAAATTTTATCCCTCTTCCTATTCAATTATGGAAGGAATAATGACTTTTATGAAAATTTCCTTTCTTATTTTATGTTTTTCATTTCTTTCTCCATTTCAAAATCTGCTATATGAATTCCAATTTGTTGGTGAGTTTCACCCACAGATTAAGTGCTCCAATAAAAGTGCCAATATAAAGGAATATATTTATTTATGTACATTTTTCTTTATAGTGTATATTATTTTCCTTCTCTTTTTCTTTTCTCCTTCCATTTTCAAATTCTAATTTTTTCAAACTTAAACTTGTCTCACAACTTGAATACAAATGCAACAATACAAGAACCCAACATGGAATGTACATTTATGTATTTATTTATTTGTTATTTGACTAATATAATCCCATTAATCGAATATGCACAAAGAAAAGAAAACCAATTAATTCCCAAGGGTTCCATAATCCCAAAACTCCCACTTATAAACATATTTATTTATTTATTTTATTATATTTTTTCCTTATACAAATTTTGGGCTTTACGCCACCCGGGAAAATAGTCCTACCACAAGCGTGGTTTGGGACACCCTTAGCTGACTAATTAGTAAAGCTAGTGGAGGACTACCTTACCCAAAAGGGGCAAGAGCAGTAGGGTAGTGGTCGGTATAGGGAATTTCTCGGACTGATTTTGCTGCGATGGCTTTTTAGACGGGGGATTCCTATACTACGGGTTTTCTGAAGCTAGTAGAACTTTCTAAAGGCCTCGTAGTGGTAACCTACCTCGCTTCCTTGGTAGAGGTGTATGGGGTCTGATCAACTCTGTGGCAAATGGGTAACATGACTTGTGGGTAAAGATGCGCAACCTCTGCAGAGTGTAAAACTGGTATATCAGTCGTGCTCACGGTCATGAGCGGCTCAGACCCTCACATGAGTAACTTATGGAATTAAACTTAATTTGTCACATGCATTGCATCGCGGGTGTTGTTTTTAATCTTGGTCTCTTATGTAATTGGGTTGGTATCTACTTATACCTAGTAACTGCTAATAAAATTTTGACCAACTTTAAAAGCAATGCTCAGCTTTAACCATCATTTTTTGTAAGCCTTACACTTCACATGGGCTCCCACCTTTGGTGAGTTCATGCACATTATTCCCCACAACTTTTTAAGCGATGAACGTATGTGAGCTCACCCTTGCTGTACTCACATCTCCCCAGGTCAAGAACAGGTACCCCCAGGATGCGGCGCATGAAGTATGACGTGATGTGTTCGTGAAAGGTCTAGGCCATTGTCTCCCAGTCAACTTTGGGTTACTGGATCATTGTCTTTATATGATGTAATTATTTAACTATTTTGTGCAGAACTCTGATATATATTAATGTTGTGACATTCGTTTGTGTACCATGAGTCATCATATGTGTAAGACTTGTTCCCAGCACACTTGGTGATTATTTCACGCCCAGGTCTTGGTGCCCCTGAAACCTGGGTGTGACACTATATCTAACTCCTTTGAATTTCACTGACTCATCATCCATTTTAGACACAACAACCTCTGTAGGAGTGAATAAGCACTGAAGGCCAAGAACACAAAGTTGACCCACTGGTAGCAAGTTGAAGCTTAATGGTGCAACCAAGAGAACATTTGAAATTGAAAGATCATTTGAAATTGCCAACTTGTCAAGCCCTTGAACATTTCCTTTTGAATTATCCCCAAAAGTGATTTTATCTTGTTCATCAATATCTTCATCTAGTGAGGTGAACGTCCGTGGATTGCCAGTCATATGTTGAGTGCATCCACTATCAATTACCTAATGGTTCCCACCGGTCTTACAGTTCACCAACATGAACAAATAAATCAAGCTTAAATCTTGGGGGCCTATTTTGCATAGGGCCAGTAAATTTCTCAATTAAGGACTTTGCAACCCAAATTTGTCTAGGTCTACTCTTGCTTGGTGGACCTAAGAATGTTACTTTCACCTTTCCATTTGCAACTTTTCTTAGTACATAGTGAGCATTGAATGCAAATGGTCTTGATTGCTTTGGCAAGGGAGTTGGTGGTGTGGCTTTGCAGTTGTGGGTAAAATGTCCTTCTTTCCCACACTCATAGCAATTGATTGGCTTAGGAGTTTGTTTTGCCTTGTATATGGGCTTTCTCTTGCTAGAGAAAAAAATCTTCTTTCTTGAGTCAAATTTGATGCCTTCTCGATAGAGTTTCTTCAACATCTTTATTGTCTTTCTCACCATCAAGGCAATATTTGTATCAAGATCATCATCACTTTAGGATTCTTCCTCAACTTGGATTTTGGTCTTGCCTTTCTTTTCTTGACTAGCTTTGAGAGCTAAATCTTTCTTCTTGTAGGAAGACCCATTCTTGTCATTGATGTGCATATACATTTCATGAGCATTGATCTTTCCCAATATTTGAGTTGGTGTAGTGATGGAAAGATCCATTTGGTGTAACATGGTGACAATGTGTCCATACTTCTCAATTGGCAAGACACTGAGAATTTTTCTCACAACATTCGGTTGTGAAATTTGAGTGAGTCCCAAACCATTGACTTCCTCTACAAGAATATTAAGTCGTGAGTACATATCATTTGCATTCTCATTGGTAAGCATTTCAAAAGAATTTAATTTTTTCATGGCAATATGATATCTTTCCTCACGCTCACTTTTGGTTCCTCATGTAGAGCACAAATATCTAACCACAAATCATGAGCATTTTTGTGATTTCTAACTCTATTGAATACATCCTAGAAAAGACCCCTAAAAAGAGTGTTTTTGGCCATTGCATTCCATTTTTCATAGTTGTACTCATCACCCACAAGATTTGTGTCATCTCTAGGTTCGAGGAACCCTTGGGTGACAGCTTTATAGACTCCAATGTTTATAGCCTCTAAATAAGCTTCCATACGAAATTTCCAATAAGGAAAATCATCACCATCAAAAACGGGAGAAGGTCCATCCCCGCCGGACATCGTTGCTCTAGCGGTTAAGCTAAACTAGGAGCAACAAGGCTCTGATATCAATTGAAAGTATCACGATGCCCAAGAGGGGGGTGAATTGGGCTTTTCTAAAATTCCAACAAAAGTTAAACCCTAAGCATGAGCCCAACTTTATCCAAACTACTAGCAATAAGTAAATACTACTAGATAGATAACAACCCTAAGTCATTACTACAAATACTAACTAAGCAATTGCACAAACTAGAATGCTCAAAGTAAATCCAGACTGTAAAGTAAGGGCAAGAAGACTCCTCCAATTTTCCCCGAGGTATCGAAGTGTCGGCACTATTTCCCAGTTCTCGTTGGAGCACCCGCGCAAGGGCATCGCTCCCCTTGGTCCTCACAAGAACCAAGTGCTCTCTATGAGATGATCATTTGCCTCACCAGTGTGGTGGATCCCTCATGACCACGTACAATCTTCGAGTCAGGTCACCAACAAGTCCTCCAGGGTGTTCACCAAACTCTAATCGCCACCAAGCCATCTAGGTGATGTCGATCACCAAGAGTAACAAGCTATAGACTTTCACTTGACCAAGAGAAGCCTAATGCATATGGTGTGTGCTCTAGGTGGCTCTCATACGCACTAATGAGGTCCTAACTTGATATTATGATTTTCCTAATCACCTCACTATGCTTTGTGGGCTTGCAATGCACTAGCAATGAATACAAGTGTATGTGGGTAGCAAGACCCTAAATGTGGCTGGTAGAGGGGGTACAAATACCCTCACCAACCAAAACTAGTTGTTATTGTGGCTTCTGCGCATGGGCACATCGGATAGTCCGGTGCGCCAACGGTGTGCAGCCAACGACTAGTTCTGACAGCTAGTTGTTGCTCTAACGGCGCACCGGACAGTGAACAGTGACTGTCCGATGAGCATCGAACAGTCCAGTGCGCAGCTAAAATTCGAGCCAGCGAACAGCGCGCTCTCGGGTTTCTTGGGCGCTAGAGGGCTGCCCTGGGGTATCCCAGGGCCCACTGTCAGGGGTCACACCGGACAGTTCAGTGCCCCTATGTTAGCAAGTCTAATTTCTTTTCCTTAGGTTTTTCTAACCCGTTTTCGTTCTAACTCATGAGTGTGTTACAGAGTGACACCTAGCACTAGTTCTGAGTGTGAATATGCACCAACCCTATACTAGAATTCTCTTGGTCAAACTACTCATCCACAACCCCTCTTTATAGTATGACTAAAATAATAATAGAAGACCTAACTCTATACCAAGTGTCCACAACTCCTTCGATACTTGGAATATGAAGACCTTCATCTTTTAATTCGCCTTTTTTAGTCATCGCTTTAAGTTCTCATCTAAGGGATTGTTTTCACCGTTGCAGCGCAACCTCCTGTAATGGGACCTAAGTTACCATTTGCTCTACAAAACACACGTTAGTCACATATAATCTTATGTTGTCATTAATCACTAAAACCAACTAGGGGCCTAGATGCTTTCAGAGATGAATCTGTGTTACTTGCCCAATCTGTTTGCTTATTTGAGCTAGGGGCACCACAAGCTTTTGTGTAACACTATAAAAATCATAAAATAAAAATAATGCATTTAGTTATTAATGGTAATTATGGTAATGAATTTTCTTTTAAGTGTTTGTTATTTATTTGTATTTGGAATGATTTTTGATTTCTCATAATTGATTTTAGATATTAAATAACATTTCTTGTTAAATAAAAATCAAAATAAATAATATAATAATTGGTCCGAAAATATGAATATTTTATTTATAAATAATTTTGGTTTAATTATTATGAATTTTAGGGTTATTTAAAAATGTATTTCGAATTTAGAAAAGGAAAAAAAAAGAAAAAAAAACTAAAGCCCACAAGGCCCATTAGCGCCCAATATCACTAACCCTAGCCGCCTCCCACTGGCTCCACCCTGCAGCCGCCGCACTCCCTCCTGCTCCCTTGGCCGCCACCGCCCTCTATCCTCCCTCTCTCTCTCTTCTCTCTCTCCCTCTCTCTTCTCTGCTTGCCCGTGCGCGCAGCTCCAAGGACCAAGCCGCCGCACCGGAGCATCAGGAGCCCGCGCCGCGACTCGGCCTTCCGCGCACCCTGGCCTGCGCGCCGAGCCCAGTGCCGCTCCGGCCATCCCGCGCGACGCCAGGCCGCCCGACCCCGCCTTGCGCATTCCACGCCGAGCGCGCCCAGGCTGGCAACCCCGCGCGCGCGACAACAAGCGCAGTGACTCCGAGCCACCAGCCCCGAAGCACAGCACTCGTGCCCAGGCGTCGACCTCGACCATGCCAAGGCGACCCGACCGCGTGACCGACTCCGACATCCGCGGCCGTTTCGCTTTCTTGTGTTATGAACGTTCAATGGAGCCGTTTTCCTCCCCTTAATTCCTCTCTCCATGAATGTCGTTAACGGAGTTTATGTCGGCCGTTTCTTCCCTCTCCCTGACCCTCTCTCTCCCTTACCCTCTATAAAATGGACGCCCGAACCCTCTCCCTCTCCCTGCCTGAGCCTGCTCTCTATTCTCGCGCCTTCCTCGCTCTCGCAGTATAGCTCACCGGAATTCGTACTCACCGTCGACATCCCCGGCCAAAGCTCCACTCGAACGCTTGCCCACATAGCACCCGCTATCGAACCTCTACCGCGCGCGCAGCAGCACAACCGCTTGCTGTCGTGCCTCGCCGGAGTTCGTCCATGCCGTCGCCATTCGTGGAACCTCACTGGAATTCGTGCCCGCCATCCAAACGCATCGCCGGAGTTTCGCCGTCCGTCGTCGACACGATCGCGCAGCACACCAACTGGACCATCCGCGCCCAACGCCGTGCCTCGCCTCACCGCGACCGAATCCCTCCATTCACCATAAGGTTGAAAAACAACCCCGAAATATTTATTTGCTAAATCATGTTTTGAATTTATTATGAATTATTGTTGTAATATTGAGATTATGCGATTTGGCGATTCACGTGTATGACTTTAGAGATTCGATGTATACATGTAACCAAAATTTAACACCGCGACAACGCTTTGAATATGCGTATGATTTTATAATTCTAAAAATGAGCACGGACACTATTCACTACCGCAGTGATTTTCATACTAGAAAACGTTTATATATTTGATTTCACTTTAATGTGAGGAATGATAATTAGTTAGAATTGATATAAGTATAATTTTTGGTGATATAAGAAATTGAAATAGAAGAAGTATTTAAGTCATGTATTTTCTAGTCAAATGAAAATATATATTTCACTATTCATGATAAATGTATTCATAAGCATGACACTTAATTACTTAGAATAGTAAAATGCTCATTTATGTCATAATAACCATGAATAGGTTATTAAAAGTATCATTTAGTAATTTACAATTAATTCTTAGTATATTAATGTTAGAAGAATTAAATAAACAATTTTTAGTATACGTATAATTTCTTTGTAGGAAAGAAAGGAAGAAAACCGAAAGGATAGAATTTTATAATAATGTTAGAATAACTTAATTAGGCACCCATGCTTTCCTAAAGAAATTGATAGTTATATTGGTAAATATAGGTTTCCTACTAAAGAATTAGATAATTTGTTTCTAACTTTAAAATGACCTTTTTAATAGATATCATATTTAACAAGGTTCATTATAGATGTGTAAGTATAGCCTTCTTAGATAGAAATTTAAAAGAATATGTAGACCATTTGTTCCTTATTAAAAATAGAAGATAAATATATGTCCAATTAATAGATTATTTCTTAATTAAAAGATAACAAGGGTCATTGCTTTTATAAACCAAAACGATAGTTTATATATAATTTCTTTCTAATGAATTAGATCATTTGTTTCTACAATAGAATTTAAAGATAATTAATAGATCAATTACCTTCTATTAATTAAACATATAGTCAATTTGTTCTTAACTAGATTTATGACATGATTAATGATTTCATAGAATTTAATCCACCTTATATACGAATCACTTAGCTTTTACTAAAGGATAAAATAAATGAATTAGTGCTCATGTTATTGTTATAATTAAATTGTTAGTTTATGTATTGATTATAAATATACCTTTATCGATAATAACATAGACTTTGTAAAAGTGGAGATAATTAATTGTTTCATTATCTCTCACATAAAATCTATTTAAGCCATGTGTATTCTTAATAAAAGTATAAAGATAATTATTTGTTTCATTATCTTTCCATATAAAACATGTTTAGGCTTATATATTAGCTTCTCATCAATTAATGTTTAATAATGTGTTTCGTAACTCATTAACCTTAGATATATAACATATATCTTTTTATAAAAGGTTAAAAAGGTTTAATAATGTTATAATGTGTTTTATCCTATAAACCCTTAATCTTAGACATATCACATATGACGTTTTATAAAGAATTAATTTGATGAATCTAATATTTGTATTTTTTTTATTTAGATATTTTAAGCTCATGTCTTATTTTATAAAGTATAGATCACACATTTTTGAAAAGAATACCCTCTTATTATAACCATTACTTACGACGTTTTTGAAAAGCGAACGCTCTTTTCGTTAGGCTTCCTTTTAGCTTTACGTATGGTGAATGTTGTATGTTATTGAGTGGTGTTTGTTCTTCTTGTTTGTTTGTGTGATATTCAGTGATTGATCTAATAGTTGAGAATCAAGTGTTATTCCGTGGAAGAACCTCAAGTTTTCAATAAGCAAGGCAAGTGGACTTCTCCCTCTGCATACTCTGTTTGATCCCAAACAATACATTTAATAAAGTTTATTCTTTTGGATATATATGCATAATTTGACGGGTTACCTATTTAGATAACCTTTCCAACCTTATTCCTTGATCAAACCTGGGAATTATACTTTACCTTAGTAGCTATGCTATTGCTACAACTTAACTTTATGCAGTCACTCCCGCTTATGATATTAATGTTCCAAAATGGTAAGTTTACTTTATTGTTGTTAACCCGATGGTTAAACAAGATTATTGCATATTAATTGGAACATGGAGTGACCACCCGGGAAAACAGTGCTACCATGAGAACTATCATGGCTCTGGTCTTGGCTAAATAACTAGGGAAGTCTTATGTTGGGTGTTGGTCGTGGTCGACCGGAACGGGGGCATCTGGCAAGCGCTTATAGTACCGGCTCAGGCAGATTGGATACGGGCATAGTTCCCAAAGCTTTACCCTGTGGTCCATACTATAAGTTGGTTACGGTAGGTGTGCCTTATGCAATTTGACCATTTCCAGCATTTGCGTAATGAGGACTCTAGGGAGAAGCCTCGTAGTGAGACCCTGGCCATTCACCTCGGAAGTGAATACGGGTCTAGCTAACCCGGGCAAAAAGGGAATCGCGACTCATGGGTAAAGATGTGCCACCTCTGCAGAGTGTAAAACTGATATATCAGCCGTGCTCACGGTTATGAGCAGCCTGGACTCCTCACATGATAATTGAACTTGAAGATGGAAATAAATCGAGATCCGATGATCTACCAATGGTTTGCTTAAGTGGTTTAACTTAAGTGTTTTTGACATACTCTCATACTTTTGTTTAATGGGAATACTTGGGATTCACACTTATTAATAAGACAGTTGTTGTTAATAAAATGTTGACCAACTAAAATGCTTACTGCTCAACCTTAGTCTCACCTTGTTAAACCTGCATTAGTTTTTCCCCCACTTGCTGAGCCCCGACCATAAGTGAGCTCACCCTTGCTTAATTTTGATCAGAAGTTTGCAGATGAAGATTTTGATGATGAACTCCATGGATGCTAGTCTAGTGATACCCCCGGTCATCTTCCTGTGGATGGATGTCCATGTTCGCTGTACTTTGATGAATAAAGGTTAAGACATTATGTCTGTTTGAAGTGTAATATGTTAATAAAGTCGTTATTTACGCTTTTATGCATTGTTCTTTTGATATATTACACTTGTGACGTCAACATATGTGTGGAAATAGATCCTGGCACACATATGCTATGCACCCGGCTCTGTCCTTGGAAACGGGTGTGACATTTTGCCTATTGTCATGTCGATCAGGTAGATATGGCCAAAGATGATACAATCCGAAATGGCCTCTGTGCATCAAAGTTCTATCAAATAGTTATGTTATCTGATCACAAGAGCCGATGAATTACATTGGGCTAGAAGTTTATATTTCGAGAACAAGGTAGGTTACAAAATATATTGTTTCCTGAAAGAATCTGGTAGTACTAGGTGCTTTTGGTTCACCAGATTTGGCATGGGGCATGTGTTGAGCACCATATTTGGCACCTAGGCATGGCTGGACGGTCCGGCCATGTGGCCCAGACGGTCCGCGCCCCGCGATCAAATTAACTCGGGCGAGAGTACTTGACCAACGCGTGGTTATCCTAACCTATCCATGGGAATCTGTTGATCACGCCTAGGAATAGGTCCAGACCTCCTCCTCTATAAATATAAAGGGGTATGGGTGATTGAGAATCCCAAACACATTCCAATCAAATCAATCTATTACTTTCTTTATCATTCATGCCTTAATAGTATGTAGCCTAGCCCTAGTTGTAGCTTTCCACATATCTATCTCCACCTCTATTTGACTCTACGTCGTCTATATCCGTCTTGGGTGGCTAGGTGACCATAAGACGACCCAAGGATCTTGCCTTAATGAGGTCCCTCCCTCTCTAGTCATCTACTAAGAGGGTGAATGTCTTTATGTCTCTTCCTCGACCTAATTTCTTAATCCTTAGACGACTTTATGTCGTCTGGGGATGTCCCGGGTGGCATGACGACCCGGAGCACACTAAGATCTCTCCTGCAGGAGGCGAGATCTAGGTTCCTGCGAGGAAGAATGGACCGTCCAGAGTGACGTAGAGAGGAGACGCTCCTGCAGCGAGGTCACGGATCATCCGGCCCAGGGTTGCAAACCGTCCGCCGCCACAGTGGGCATCGCCAGGCGGTACACCCTTAGTGTTTGGCAGACCTCTCGATTGCCCAGTGCAAGTGGACCAACGCCAAAGGGCCCCATTATCTTGAGTTTTCTGATAACAGTGTAATTATTATTTGATGTTTTCCAAAATAAACTAGAGAATCTTAAAAGGGTAAGGATATAATAATAGATCAAGTATAAAAGGGCTTTATTTAGGTTATGTTTATTTCTATACACTATGTTATAGGATCTATTTTCATGTTTTGCACTATTATAGCGTCTATTTTCATGTTTTGCACTGGGGCCCAAAATCCTCACAGACGGCACTGGTGTTTGGCCCCGAATCAGAGCCAACACAAAGCTTGTATTGTTTAATATAGCAATGCATAGATCATTTTTCCTTGCAAGTATATATGCATCTGAATCTACTTCGACGGTAACGTAGCCCCTTGACCCATCAAAGGAGAATAAAACTGTAGTACCATGATTACTGTTGCAATGAGCCCACAAAGCCTTAAACATGACCTTATACCATCATCTGGAATTCTCTTCGATCTTCTTAATCAACTTGATCAAACGGAACCTTATGAGATCAGATTTCCAGGGACTCCGCTTTATGAAGTTGTTTGAAGAACAACTGTTTGGAAAATAAAAATACAACACCAGTTAGCTCTTGAAACTGTTGAAGAAGCTGTGCCAAAGGGAACCTTACACTCTTACTCTCTCAATGCTACATCGAGGCAGGCTGAAGCCCACCCACTTTTATAGAATAATATTTATGCTAATCGCGTGCCTATTAAAGAATGAGCCGGCGACTTAATTATAGCCAGTGGTGTACTTAAAGGAATAGAATTGAACCCATCGAAATCCGGAAGAGAGTTTTCATTAGGCTATTGTCAGTTTGTCCCAGTGTCTCTCCTCGAGATGTGTGCTTCCAGAAACTCTGGTCGAGTTCAATGCATCCATCGGTTCACAGCCTCAACTTTAAGTTGATACGAAAATATGAGCAATTCACTTTATAACACTTCCCACATTTGCAGGTTCTCTCATTTTATCAGATAAATGTAGAAACACGAGTCGGCTGCAATTATTCTATTTAATTGCATTTGCCAAGACTCTAAGTAGAAACTTCTTGTGTTGATGCCATATTAAATTGCATATGCACCGATTCCACCCAAAAGATTAAATCAGTAGAGAAAGGTGGGCGATTCAATTTATATTTGAACAAGATTGGCATTGAGATATGTCTACTGCAGACATACTTGAGACAATCAGCCGCACCCCCCCCCCCCCCCTTAATTTTCTATAACTTTATAGAAAAATTTTAAATTTTCAATGAGTTGAAAGAGTTCTGTCCTAGGCTTCTTTGTCAGATCTGTCTAGTTCTTCCGACCCTGTTCTCCTCAGCCTAGTTCTCGCAGCAATATATCCATCCCTATTCATCCCGACATTGCTCAATCTAGTCTGTAGGATGCCCCCTTCTCAGTGCCGTTGCCTCGCTCGTTGTCGTCGCGGCGCTGGCCCATACAGTAGCCTCGATCTCGCACGCGGCCAAGATGCAACCCGTTCCCGGTGACCAATGATCTTGGGTGAAGCAACGAGCTCTGCCTCTCAGTCGAAGGCGTCACGTGACTATGCCCCTTTCCCAGTGCGCCAGCTGTTAGAATTATAAGCATTTTCCACATCATTTTAATTCCATATATTAACATTATGATGATGACATATATCAAATAATTAATCATAGAAATCGTGATCTCAAATATATCCATAACAATATGGATCATGAGAACACAAAGCATATGAATCATATAAAACATATAAATATGATAAACATATAAACTGACTGAACAATTGAAAATAAACAGATAGAAACATAAACAGCATGACTGTAAAATTAAAACAGACAGATATAACATATTATAATATGACAGAACAGATGAGATAAAATCATTGCTACATATAAAATAGCACAGATGAATATATGAAACATATATAATCTGCAGAATGTAAAACAGTAAGGAAATAAACTGATCATACCCTCTCATGCGCTCTGATGATCCAGATCCTTGTTCAGCTTCCCTTGTCATGTCGTCAGGAAGAAGATGTTTTGGGCAGTCGCGTAGACGCTTCCCAAAAACCTAATTGCCGATCCCCCGTGCAAGGTCTCGAACGGCAAGGACGTCGGAGGCACCTGCCCTCTCGCTGTTCTGTGCGCGCAGAGTCACGAGATGGAAATACTCTCACTTGTGGCTGGGCTGTGACTCTGAAATGGTTCTGTTCTCGTGTGTCCCAAGTGACAGGGGTGCTCCCCTATTTGACCTCTCGCGGAGGGAAGCTGAAGGAGAAGGGTCGCATGCGGCGCGCCAAGAGACAGACAGCAGAAGAATCTCGCGTGCGGCTGACGAAGAGACGGGCAACTGAAAGGTTTAACCCGGAGTGGAAACTCCCGCGGTTAATGAGTGCTAAAAATTAACACAACCACACCCACTCGCCGCCTGCCTGCCTGCCTGCCTCGCATCGCCTCGCCACGCCACGCCCGGCCAGCGGTGGCGGCGCGCGCGCGTGTGGCACGCCCTTGTCCATTTCTTGACTTATAAAATTAAGTGGAATAATTCCCACCATATAAGTCAAGCCAAAAGACCCTTGGACTTCCAATATGGTACTATTGGTATTTCCCACCATTACACACCATAGAGTTTATTGAATAAATGGGCCAGGCCCATAAAAGATCCAACAATCCCCACCAAACTCTAGGGTTTGTAATGATGAAGTATCAGAATCACAATCCTTTGATATACCAGTGTTTCGATGGAGACTGTTAAGTTGAACATCCATCTAGAATAAGAGTTTCACTCATTCACAACTGAACAATAGACTAAGCCTTGAATTGACAGTTTTGTGCGAAATGAGATTTGCTCAAATCCTTTGCTGATACTAGGCTGCAAAAGGGCATTCCCGCTGTTTAGAAGCATATAAGTCATACTTCAGTGCCTTTCATGAGTATTTAGGGATTACCCAAGTCCCATAGACTGTGACCAGCAGTCTAACTCATATAGGTGTACTGCTCAAAAGATGTTCTGTAGGACATCTCACATTTATAAGACTCTTGGAATACATTAAGGTAAATACCATCCTGCCTTACAGATAGGAAAGATGTGCATCAGAAATGAGTTAAAGGAAGGGATCTTTCCTCACAATCTACTCCTAGCTTGTTTCTTCACTCTACTTCACGGGATCTCCGATCACATAGAGCAGGTTACCACTAGAGTAGATTTCACATGGGTCTCATACCCATTTCTCTCGATGCACTTTCTATCACATTGCATGACAGACCCTTAGTAAATTGATCTGCCAGATTATTCGATGTGTGGACATAATCCACTGTTATAACTTCAGAGTTTTTCAACTTTCTGACAGATTTCAATCTCCTCTTAACATGCCTTGTAGACTTCATGTTATTCCTAGAACTGTTAACCTTTGTAATCACCGTTTGGTTGTCACAGTTCATGGAAATAACCGATATCGGTTTTTCAACTACTGGTAAATCCAATAGGAAATCACGAAGCCACTCGGCCTCAACCCCAGCAGTGTCTAATGCTGCGAGTTCTGCTTCCATTATAGACTTTGTTAGGATAGTCTGCTTGCAAGACTTCCAGAAAACAGCGCCACCTCCAAACAGAAACACATATCCGTTTGTGGCATAAAGCTCATCAGCATCAGAAATCCAGTTGGCATCACAATAGCCTTCCAACACTTTTGGGTTTCCAGTATAATGAATACCGTATGTCATAGTACCTTTCAAATACCGCAACACTCTCTCAAGAGCACGCCAGTGATCATCTCCTGGCTTTGACACAAACCGACTCAGCTTACTCACAGCATAAGAGATGTCTGGCCTTGTTGCACTTGCAAGGTACATGAGCAAGCCAATGATCTGGGAGTATGTCAATTGATCCCTTGATATTCTCCGATTCTTTCTCAATAGCATACTAGGATCATAAGGTGTTGGAGCAGGATCACAGTCACTAAAACCAAAGCGACTTAATACCTTTTCCACATAATGGGATTGTAACAACGTTACCCCACCATCAGCTTCTCTAACAAGCTTGATGTTTAGAATGACATCAGCCTCTCCCAAATCTTTCATCTCGAAATTGCTTGATAGAAGATTTTTAACTTCCTCAATCACATTGAGATTTGATCCAAAGATCAAGATGTCATCAACATAAAGGCACAGCATAACAGACTCACCCCCACCATATCGATAATATACACATGTGTCAGATTCATTTACAGCAAAACCAGCAGCTGTAAGAGTATTATCAAACTTTTCATGCCATTGCTTATGTGCTTATTTTAGGCCATACAATGATTTTATCAACCTGCACACCATGTTCTCTTGACCATCCGCAATGAACCCTTCTGGCTGATCCATGTAGATCTCCTCATCCAACTCTCCATTTAGGAAAGCTGTCTTAACATCCATCTGATGAATGATAAGACCATAAGAGACCGCCACGGCTATTAATGTGCGAATTGTAGTCAATCGAGCCACTGGTGAGTAGGTATCAAAGAAATCTTCACCCTCTTTTTGGGTGTATCCTTTGGCCATAAGCCTTGCCTTGTACCTCTCGATTGTACCATCAGGCCTAAGCTTTTTCTTGAAGATCCATTTGCACCCTATAGGTTGACAACCATAAGGACGGTCAACGACCTCCCAAGTTCCATTACACATAATAGATTCCATCTCACTCCTTACTACTTCCTTCCATAAGTCAGCATCAGGAGAGGAATATGCCTCACTAATGGTAGTTGGTGTGTCTTCCACAAGGTACACTATAAAGTCATTACCAAAGGATTTTGCAACCCTCTGTCTCTTGCTCTTTCGAGTGACTATAGTGTCATCCTCCTCAGGGATGTGCACGTGAGAATCCTCAGCATGATCTATAGGAATAGACAGTTCGTGCTCATGGGGAATTATAGTCTCATGACTTGTATCACTAGGTGTATTCTTCATGGCAAACTCATTCTCAAAAAATGTTGCGTATCTTGATTACATGATAGTATCAACATACATATCAGGCACATCAGATTTTATAATTAAGAACCTATACCCAGTGCTGTGAAAAGAGTACCCAAGGAATACACAATCAACAGTTTTAGGCCCAAGTTTACGCTTTTTGTTGATTGGCACATTCACTTTAGCCAAGCAACCCCAAGTGCGCAAATATGAGAGATTTAATCTTCTCTTTTCCCATTCCTCAAATGGTGTGATCTCTTTGTTCTTTGTTGGAACTCTGTTCAGGACATGACACGCTGTCAAAATCACCTCATCCCACCATGCCTTGGATAATCCCGCTGTACTCAACATGGCATTCACCAAGTCTGTTAGAGTGTGGTTTTTCCTTTTAGCAATCCCATTGGATTGTGGTGAGAATGGCGGTGTCCTCTCATGAATAATACCATGTTCCACGCAGAACTCATCGAACACATTAGAGAAATATTCTCCACCTCAATCGGACCTTAACCGTTTTATTTTCCTCTCAAGTTGGTTCTCAACTTCAGCTTTATAGGTCTTAAAATAATTAAACGCTTCATCTTTTGTTTTTAAGAGATACACATAGCAAAATCTGGTGGAGTCATCTATAAAAGTGAGAAAGTATCTTTTACCACCTTTGGTCAAAATTCCATTCATCTCACACAGATCAGAATGAACAAGTTCTAGAGGTGCTAAATTTCTCGCCTCAGCAGCCTTGTGAGGCTTACGGGGTTGTTTTGATTCAACACACACATGGCACTTAGACTTTTTGACCAAGTTAAATTTAGGAATTAGATTTATATTTGCTAACCGCATAAGACAGCTAAAGCTTGCATGACAAAAACGTGAATGCCATAAATCTGACTCATCAGAAAAATTAACAGAATTCACTAGTTTATTACACACATCATGCAGTGATAAGCGGAATAAGCTTCCACAATCATATCCTTTACCAACAAAAATACCATGTTTCGACACAACTCATTTATTAGACTCAAGAACAACTTTGTATCCATCTCGACATAGCATCGAAGCACTAACGAGATTCTTCTTGATAGAGGGCACATGCTGCACGTTCTTCAATGGCACCGTCTTTCCCGAAGTAAACTTCAGAATGACTGTACCAACACCAAGAACATGAGCACGCGACCCATTTCCCATTAACAAGGCGCCAGACCTCCCGACCTGGTAGGAAGAGAACTTAGAGACATCAGCATACACATGAATGTTTGCACCACTATCCATCCACCACTCAGGTGAATTATAAACTGAGAGAACAAATGGTAAAGAATTACCATACCCAGATGTTCCATCTCCAGTTTCAGTGGTTACAACATTAGCTGATTTCTTGTCCTGTGTGAACTTGTGATCAGGGCACTCTCTAGCCCAATGTTGATCACTGCCACAGACAAAGCATCCTCCCTTTCCCTTGTTATTGTTGTTCTTCTTTTTAAACTATGTTGTTTGAACAGGTTTATTTGTTTTCTCTTGTTTGTTTTGGTTTTTTTTCTTGTTAAACTTGCGGAAGTTTCTCTTCTGCACCACATTAGCAGTAGAGATCTCAACACCTTTTCCATTGTCCTTTGTTCTAGCTCTTTCCTCAACATCAAGAGTACCAATGAGCTCTTCCACATTGAACTCTTGTCTCTTATGTTTGAGAGAGGTAGCAAAGTCCTTCTAAGAAGGTGACAACTTGGCGATTATACCGCCAGCCACAAACTTGTCAGGCAAAGGACAAGGAAAAAGCTCGAGTTCCTTAGCTAGTGCCTAAAACTCATGAGCCTGTTCCACTACAGATCGGTTCTCAACCATCTTGTAGTCATACAGCTGCTCCATGAGATACAGCTCACTACCAGCGTCAGTAACTCCAAACTTTCCAACAAGTGCATCCCACAGCTCTTTCTCTATGGGAAGGATGATATAGCTTTTCTAGAATTTTGTGTCAAGTGCGCTAATCACTTCTCCTCGAAAGAGGTTGTCATCAGCCTTAAACTTAGCCTCATCTTCAGGAGGTAAGTTCGAAGGCTTGCCCTCAGCGGCATAATAACATGACATTGCAGTTAGCCATAATTCCATTTTAGCTTTCCAAATCAAGAAGTTTTTACCATCAAAAGGATCAGGCTTTAGCACAGCAGCAAAACCTCTGACAGAAAAATGCCTAACATTAGATTTTTGGATTGTTAGAATTATAAGCATTTTTCACATCATTTTAATTCCATAAATTAACATTATGATGATGACATATATCAAATAATTAATCATAGAAATCGTGATCTCAAATATATCCATAATAGTATGGATCATGAGAACACAAAGCATATGAATCATATAAATCATATAAATATGATAAGCATATAAACTGACTGAACAATTGAAAATAAACAGATAGAAACATAAACAGCATGACTGTAAAATTAAAACAGACAGATATAACATAATATAATATGACAGAACAGATAAGATAAAATCATTGCTACATATAAAACAACACAGATGAATATATGAAACATATATAATCTGTAGAACGTAAAACAGTAAGGAAATAAACTGATCATACCCTCTCATGCGCTCTGATGGTCCAGATCCTTGTTTAGCTTCCCTTGTCATGTCGCCAGGAAGAAGATGTTTTGGGCAGTCGCGCAGACGCTACCCAAAAATCTAATTGCCGATCCCCCGTGCAAGGTCTCGAACGGCAAGGACTTCGGAGGCACCTGCCCTGACAGGGGTGCTCCCCTATTTAACCTCTCGCGGAGGGAAGCTGAAGGAGAAGGGTCGCATGCGGCACGCCAAGAGACGGACAACAGAAGAGTCTCGCGTGCGGCTGACGAAGAGATGGGCAACTGAAAGGTTTAACCCGGAGTTAAAACTCCCGCGGTTAATGAGTGCTAAAAATTAACACAACCACGCCCGCCCGCTCGCTGCCTGCCCGGCCGGCGGCGGCGGCGCGCGCGCGCGTGTGGCACGTTCTTATCCATTTCTTGACTTCTCAAATTAAGTGGAATAATTCCCACCATATAAGTTAAGCCAAAAGACCCTTGGACTTCCAATATGATACTATTGGTATTCTCCACCATTACACACCATAGAGTTTATTGAATAAATAGGTCAGACCCATAAAAGATCCAACACCAACCCTTCGAGGATATAGACATTCGACAAGGTACGTATAGCTTCGATTCGGTCAGCATTATTTTTTAGCGATATGTTTCATTATTTTGTCCATATAGTTATCTTTTTAAAACTTCTATCGTGTATTGATATGAAACTTGAATTCGATGTAAAAAAGTAGTTTTTATGGCATTACTTGATCTTGTTTTGCGGTTTTTTGCCCCTCCCATAAATTTTGGTCATGCGTCCGCCACTGAGACAGTCTAATCTGCTAGCCAAAAAGACCATATAATCTAGCCTTGGTGGATGGCTTCATTGTTTCGGCATAGGGCTCAAAGCAGTCCCTGACTACTAATGATATATTTTTCGAATAACTGGCACATGAATCTGAAGTACACAATAGCAGATATCTCCTCCTTTGTTTTGCTTGATACTTGAGAGGAAGCTTATATAATTCGCTACAAATTTCTGTTGATTCGGGTGCTGTCTGAGTTCTGATGATGATAAACGGCGACAGCATTTATTCACCCCAATGCCAATGATGAGAAGTAATCAACTCGAGATGTCGATGGATAGATCAAGTCTGAACAAACAGTTCATCAGGTGAACGTACTGGCCCCGGACTGGACGTGCTAGAGAAGCAAAAGAAACAATGGATGACAGCGAGCGAGAGATAGAGAGGCAGCATTTTATTAGCTAGGTGCCGATTCATTTTGAGTCATATTTTGATGAGAGAGAACGCGTCTCAATACCGCATTGGTCAATCTCAACTTGGCAAAATGGCACAGGGCTTTTCTTATTGAGGAACTAATTAATAAGCAGTAGATTAGGTCGATCGGCCGAACATGCATGGTGGAGGCAAGAGGCGCGGCGTCCCATGCTGTGTGGATCGGAAGGTATGATTTGATGGAGATTAGTTATTTGACCATATCTTTGTTTGGAGTTATATACTTGGACCGAGATGTGAAGCTCTGATGACGCATTGCCGACACACAATAGACAATACTACTGCTTGAACTGACGTGAGCTCTGCTTAATACCCTATGCATTGTCCCGACCACGCCGCTGCCTCGTGCGCACAAGTATATGCATATTATTGTAACGCAGCAGAGTACGTGCCGCGGTGGCTGCGTTCCATGATGAGCAGCGCCGCGGATCGATCTGAAGTTGTTGTTGACGAGAGATATTTTTTCTTCTTGTTCCAGCGAGCTCTATAGCGCCTGCAGCTTTTGTGTCTGTCGCAGGCACACACCTGCACTGACGGTTCAGTATGTCCAGCTATCGCTGTCCAGTCCAGTGGTTGATCAGCTGCGTCGTTTTTCTAATCGGTGACAGGAAGGGCAAAGTTCCGTCGTCCGTAATCAGTGACGAACAACTACTGGAGTTGTTTATTTGTGTCTGACTACTAGCTAGACAGACAGACAGACAGGACTACTGTTTACTTGAAAACTATCTTCTGTTCTCCTGACGGTGTCATCTGAAGAAGTCAAATTAGTCACCTTCGCAGACCTAGCCCGACTGCAGATTTAGCTACGGGTAGTAGTAGTCAAGGAGGCAGCCCCTAATAGCTAGCTAGCTAGCAAGGAACGGGTTGAGTAGAACCATAGCTAGCCTTCTTTTTCCTTGCCCTTTACTATGAACTGAATATCGCCGGCTGGCAGTTTTGCTGCCTGCCTGCCTACCTACCTACCAATGCAAGAGCCGAGCAAAAAAGCATTGGACTTTGAAGCCGCAGTTCCGTGCAGTTTGAAGCCACTGAATGTGAATATGGGAGCCAAAGCCAATAGCCATGTGCATGCCGTGCACGTTCCGCTCAAACTGTAGTCTGTCGTCGGACGACACGACATGCGTGCCACGTACACGTACTACTGGTGCTTTGACCAGCCCAGCCCAGGGACATGCATGCGTGATCTGTCGGAACGGGGGGCGCAGGCACGTACGTACGGTACGAGAGGAAGAGATCGCCGGCCGGGAGAGGCAGATGTAGCAGGCGGACAAGAGCTAGGCTGCCGCGTGCGCGCGCCTCGAACGGATAGCGTTCTTTATTTACTCGCAAGCAAGCATGCATGCATGAAGCATGCGCGCGGGGTCAGAGATTTCGCCTTGGATGGACCCCGGCCTAACTCGCCCGCCGGTTGTCGCCGCCGCCGCCGTCGTCCTTGGTCCCTCTTTTGCCCGCGCGACCGATCGAGCTGATGCCGTGTCGGAGAGACGTACGTGGGAGCGCAAGCAACGAGGCGATGTATAGAGCCTTTCAAAAGGCCTAGCTACTACTGATCTACTACTTAGCTGTCCAGCCGGCCAGCCAGCATGCACCAGCGGGCTCGAGAAAAAAAGAACACGGTCGGAGCTGGCCTAACCGGCGTCGCGCCATGTGTGCCTGCCAGTGCCACTGGGTGATGATTGGTGGCGAACTGGCACCTGCCCGGGTCGCTCGATCTCCTCTCCGTCTTCCATTTCGCGTCGAACTGATTGCTTGCTACAGCGCGCATCACCGAGTGCGACGCGGTGGGTGCGATGATGCGATGCGCGTGCGTGCGGCCGTGCGAGCACAATGATGGAACCGGGGGCAACGTGTGATGCGCAGCGCAGTGGCCAAACCGTGGCTCGGTCGGGATGACGACAGGATGCTGTGGTACGATCCCGATCGATCCCCCAAGCTCTTTGCCCGACACGCGGGCACGATGGAGCCCTATAGGTGTACATTCGGGCCGCCCGGTCAGGCCCGGCCTAAGGCCGAAAAGGCCCGCATTATTTGAATTTCGGGCCGGCCTGGCCCGTTTGAATTTCGGGCCGTGCCGGGCCGGCCCACGAGCCTAGCCCTCGGCCCACGGCCCGGCCCGTAATTGCTTAAACGTGCCGGGCTTATTTCGGGCGGCCCGAAATTATAAAAGCCCGAAATTCAATTTTTGGCCCGAAATTCAGTTTTTGGCCCGAAATTCACATCAGAGCCCGAAATTCACATCAGAGCCCAAAATTCAAAACAAATTTATTAAAACAAATAAAAGATAAGACAAATAAATTTGACCAAAAGCAAACTTAATATTTGTATTAAGTTACCAGAGCTATGCAATGACTACCTCGTTTATAAATCATTTTGTTAGAAAGAAAAAGAGTATAATCAGCTCTATATATAGTTCGTAAGCTCTATATATAGTTCGTAAGTTTATTTCATTATCTAATGTTCATAACAAAAATAAAATTATCTAACTAACGTTATCTCTAGCTTTATTTTCTTTATCAAGTACATGAAAGTGTGGAATGAAGTGTGGTTTTAATAAATATATGGGCCTTTTTGTGCCTATATATGGGCCATTTCGTGCCTGCCTTAAACGGGCCGTGCTCGTGCCCGCCCATGGGCCGCGACCTCGGCCCAAACCCGGCCCGATATATCGGGCCGTGCCGGCCCGGCACTAAATTATTTCGGGCCGTGCAGTGCCTGAGCCGTGCTTTTTTTTCCGTGCTTCGGGCCGGCCCATCAGGCCCGGCCCAAATGTACACCTATGGAGCCCCCGCGCACAAGCCAGCCTCTCCCGTCACCCGCCCGGTCGACCTCGCGCGGCCACGGAAGGTAGACGTGCACCACCGGGACGGCGCCGGCGCTTTCCTGCCTGCCCGGCTTGAGACCTGCAGCATCATTGCATCGTGTGCTTTTTGCTGCCTTGTACCCAGGGCCGTTCCTGACTTTTCGGGGGCCCAATGCGAAATCTGATATAGAGGCCCATCCACACACAAATATATATAATTATATAAATATTATTAAATATTTGACAAATAAAAATTATTATGCATTGTTTTAAAGTTTTATAAGATAACAAATGTAAAATATAGTCAAAAACACTTACTTGTCATCTGATATTATTAATAATATCTTCTAACATTTTGTGATACAAAGTCATCGCTTATATCATTGAGATCAATCTCATTCAACAACTTTTTTTTATATATAGAATCGCCAAGCTATTTAACATCTCTTGAGTTATTGTTGGCCATAAATAGTTTACAAAAATATTTCAATTTTAAAAATCTTCTCTCTGTCGATGCAACCATCAATGTATAGTAAATAGTACTTTTTCTATATTAAAAATAGAATTTATTTTGCTTTTTTAGTGAATTCATCATCATCTAGTTGAATATAAACATAAAAATCAAGAGCTAAACAATTTTGAAACAGATAGAGTATTCGATAAGTAATTGAGATATTTGTTTAATAATCTAAACGAGACTGGTCGATAGCGCAATCGATCTTTGCGTATTTATGTCTAGAATAGATAGATTTAACAAGAAAAAATACTAGTGTCTAATGGCTAGGGGGCCCTCTGTTTTTGGGGGCCCGGTGCGGCCGCACCTTCGGCAACCCCTCAGGAACGGCCCTGCTTGTACCAGCTCTCCATCCTACTATTCCGCCTTGCCGCTTGACCGGCCTAAAAGTTTGAAACACAACGAGAGGCGTGACACCGTCCACGATGCGCACGCTCGTGCATGCAAACAAGAGGCTTTTTTTTTTTTTGCATTCATCCGCCTCATCCGGTCATCCCTCAGCTGATCCGATCCTCCTCGATGTCAGGCACGTAAGATCATCCATGGAAACGCACGTGCATTATTGCAAGCCGATGATCTGTCTGCCTTTCCAAGCCAAAAGGGGTGGCCCGGCCGGCCGGCCGCTCCCGTACGTACTGTACGTGGCAGCGGCTGGAGCCGGGGCCGGCAGCGGCAGGCAGGCATGCATATCCATCCGCAGATCAACTGCACACCGCGTCGCTGTCGTGTCCTCCTGTACTGGCAGCGCAGGCCGTTGAAATGTGGAATGGCCGAGACGAGGGGGGGGACAGGGACGTGTGCTCATGCGACGACGGCGGCGACAAGACGTGCAATACGCGGATACAGATCTTCTTCTAATACTACAGTACGAGTACGACGAGCGGCCCCGCCGGCCGGCGTGCCATGCATGCGTACGTATCTGCATCACCGTTCGTTCCCACCGTCCCACGCCCCGGCCGGAAAACCGGCATGCAACACAGAGCTACAGAGGCCCGCCCAACCCTAAGGAGACGACCACTGCATGCCACATACTACAGCAGCAGCAAGTACAAAAGTGTGGCACTAGCGGTGAAAACGGATTCAGATACAGATAGTTCAAATACTCTAAACACGGATTCACTTAGTTTTATATATCCAGACGGATATGGGTAGTATCCAGATAATTAAGTTTCTGATTCGGGTTGGATACGGAGCGACCACTACCCAATAAATACCCGAATTTCGAGTATCTATTTTTTCCTTTTTCTGCATAACTTTTACATACGAAATCAGGCGAAGATAAAGTTTGCATGAAAACCGTAGAGCTCAACAAGATCTACAACTCTCTAGTACATCATGTTTTTGTTTGAATATATCTTAAGACTGAAATAATTGAAACAATGTCTAAATTTATATCAAATTAATAGACTTTATCATTTTCGTGTGGGAACTTAAGATTGTCTTCCTATAGACTATTTATTAGTCTTGGTAAATTATTTGTATTTTTTGGCTGACACTAGAATAATTTATGAATTTAATTACATTTTGATGATTTTCTGTAAAAAAAATTAATAACGCATAAATAGCCTCAGAAATTCACGAAATTTTACGGAGGCACAATATATGCCCACATATAGTCCTCAATTCACTTCATCAGTTTCATGTGGGGACTTGAGGTTATATTTGTATAGAATGTTTACTAATTTTCATAACTTAATAGAATGTTTATTAGTTTTCATAACTTATTGGCAATTTCTGATCAAAACTAGAATATTTTATGAATTTAAATGCATTTTGATGATTTTTTAGAAAGAAATTAATAATGCACAAATAGTCTCAGAAATCCATGAAATTTTACGAAGGCACAACATATGTCCACATATAGTTCTAAAAAATAATTGAAGTATCCGTCGCTTATCCACTCGAATAATATATTTGGTCCCTATATCCATATCCATCCCATTTGTAACTACCAGTATCTGATTTTGAATTTAATTGAAATGTATTAAGATACGATACAGAATGACATAACATCTATACGTATCTGTTCGTTTTAACCCCTAATTAAGTGGTGTGCCGTATACGCATGGCGCCGTCACACCTGAGTTCCTTGACGCAATTGCGCTGGTGTGGTACACTCCTGCTCCTCCCGTTATCACTCTCCGTCCGTCAACAAAACTACTACTGAAAAATTACAGGAATTTCTTTAAAAATAGTAGGAAAAATAATTAAGGGCTATTTTAGGAACTCCATTCTTTCAAAAAATTTATATTTTTCCAAAGAAAAATAAACTAATTTTTATTGGGAAAATAAAAATTCTTTAGAAAAATAAAGTTCCTAGACTAGCCCTAAAAATTATTATATTCCGTGGGTTCCGAACAGGGGAAATTGGTTTTGTACAGTACACGGTTAAGAGCATCTCCAACAATATCTTAAATTAGTGTCTCAAATTGAAATATAGAGCATTTTTATAGGTCACGCTGTTGGAGATGCTCTAAGGACCAGCATGAGGTTTCTAATCAGCATCTAAATTAGATAATGTTGGCCGGCGTATATATACAGCCGTCCATGAGATGGAGATGCAGCCACTGCGGGAAATAAAACAGCACCGATCAATTCAGGTAAAGACTAGCCATCTAATCGATGGGATTGATTGATCCACCCAAACTGAAACCAATGGGCCTACACTACACCACCCGACTCTGGAAAGATCTCTCGCGCGTAGTCCTCCCACAGGATTTCGATCACAGACGACGTGATGATTACATGCACACGTACGTACGCGTGCGCATCTGGTCTACTCTAGACTCTAGAGCTCTCTACAGTGTATTTGGCTGATGAATGATGATACACGCACATCTTGTTCGATATGGTATGATGTGGCTTTAATTATGCTGTGGTTATGGCTTCTACAGTATCTTATCTTTATAAATTGCAGCATGAATCGTGGCCAGAAATTCGGATCGCCATAGCAGTACCGAAAAGTAGGCCATACAAGATATAGCTCGATCGATAATATATTGGACGAGGAACATATGTATATGCATGGCGGTATTGTAGGGCCCAGTCCCACTTAGATCGATTTGGCTGCTGATGATGAGGTGCGTATCTGTTGCTTCCTCTGTATACGCGTCTGAAGAGCTGGACTGCATATCTTTTTGCCGTATGGGTATGGGCACTTATTGACCGGATCGGCCAAGCAGGATATGGCACCGGCCAACCGTCGAGTCAACCCATTCCTGTGTCCTGACACAGCGAGGTGGTTAAGTTACTGTTTGGAACCAGCCTCCAAAGGCAACTAGTAGTGTACTCCATCCATTTTCTTTTAGTTGTCGCTGGATAGTTTAAATTTGCAATTATCCAGTGACAACTAAAACGAAACTTAGAGAGTATTCATTTGGCCCAAAGCAATCAATAGTATAAAGAAGCTCTATTTGATAGATGATGGACTAAAAATGAGCAGTGAGAAGATGATGGACTAGCTCATTCCTCAAACCAAACAGCATACAAAGTCTTGATAGATGTATTTTATATGTGTGTCTAGGTTTATTATCACTCGTTTGAATATATACATAAAAATAAAGAGCTAAAACTACTACTACCTTGGTTCTCAAATATTTGTCGTCCGTTAGTTTGTTTTTGAACTAAAATACGACAAATAAAAGTGAATAGAGCGAGTACTATTTTAGAACGGAGAGATTACTATACAACCTACCTTGGATGCAAAAGTTCAAGTTGAGCAATACAAATACCTCCACTAGTACAATTGACGACGGTGAATATTCGTTGACTCTGGTAGTCTCTGGTACACCTCCGGCAAACCCCCGTTTGTAAGAGAAATCGATGACGCCCTAAGTATATACTGAAATGCTTCCTTCAGATCCTAATACACCTTATAAAAGAAGATTGGAGGGAGCAAATAACTTGGTAACCATGTACCAAAAAAATTTATGAACTACTATTTCCGTTCTCGAATATTTATCGCTCGCTAGTTTATTTTTAAATTAAAACATATTCTCTCCGTTTCGTTTTAGTAGTCGCTGAATAGTACAAAATTAACTATCAAGCGACAACTAAAAAAACGGAGAGAGTAATAAATAAAAAAACAATATAAGACTAGCGAAGAGATTCGTTCCCATGGATCCCTCGTGAGCCGTATACTTGAGCACAACGCGCCACGTCTCCTTCCCTCTACAACTGCAGCACCGAGAGCCAGAGCCGTCTCCTTTTGCTGTATATAAGCCCATCGTCTCCCTCCCAACTCTCTAATCTCCCCTTAACAACTCCACTCCCGCGGAAAAAAACCCAAAAAGGTTAGCAGCCTCCTCCTACTCGATCTCCCAGATCCGCACTATCTCTGATGCTACCTGCTTCTTTATTACTAGCTGTATCGATCGATCGATCCAGCGTTGTTTATATGTGCCAGCTGACGAGTCCTGTTTAATTCTGCGTGTTTAGCTGCAAGCAGTGTGACCAAAAGCAGGCCTGACGGCGATCCTCGGCTCTCTAGCCAGGCAGCAAGAGATGGAGCACGACGTGCACCACCAGCAGGCCATGGAGCTGCCGCCGGGGTTCCGATTCCACCCCACCGACGAGGAGCTCATCACGCACTACCTCGCCAGGAAGGCCGCCGACGCCCGCTTCGCCCCGCGCGCCGTCGGCGAGGCCGACCTCAACAAGTGCGAGCCATGGGACCTGCCATGTAAGCATGCACATATATGAGTGCTATCAGATTTAATTAAGCTAGGTTGGTTTCCTCGCTCCTCTATTAATGACTGACGTCACACGTGCTCGCCATGTACGTACGGTATGGTGTGTGTGCAGCCCGGGCGACGATGGGCGAGAAGGAGTGGTACTTCTTCTGCGTCAAGGACCGCAAGTACCCGACGGGGCTGAGGACGAACCGGGCCACCGAGTCCGGCTACTGGAAGGCGACGGGCAAGGACAGGGAGATCTTCAGGAGCAAGGCCCTCGTCGGCATGAAGAAGACCCTCGTCTTCTACACGGGGAGGGCGCCCAGGGGAGGCAAGACCGGCTGGGTCATGCACGAGTACCGCCTCCACGGCAAGCACGCCACCGGCCGCCTCATGCCGTCGTCGGTCAGAGCTGGCGCGTCAAAGGTGCCGCCCGCAGTATATAGCTTCAGTTTATTGGTCGATGGAGAGCATATTCTCCAACGACCGAGTGGCGTGTGGATCCGTCTAACCTCGCACGTTCATCTTTATGCGTCCTCTTGGCTGCATCCATTCCATGGTTGGGTACTCGCAGGACGAGTGGGTACTGTGCAGGGTGTTCAAGAAGAGCATCGAGCCGCCGCCGTCAGTGGCGGCCGGCAGCAAGAGGTCGTCAGTCGCGTGCACGGGGACGATGTTGGTGGAGGACGTCGTGGGACCGCCGTCCATGTCCATGGAGGACGACCTCGCCGCTTGCGCGCTGCCTCCGCTGATGGACGTGTCCGGCGGTGGCGGCGCCAACATGGCGGCGGCGTCCATCGAGCTGCTGGCGCCACCGGCACCACACGTGACCTGCTTCTCCAACGCGCTGGAGGGCCAGTTCTTCCTGAACCCACCCTGCATCCACCCCTCCACGTCGCCGCTCCGCCTGGCGAGCATGGTGCAGGCGCAGGCGCAGGCGCAATACGACGGCGACGCGGGCATGGTGCTCCAGCTCCTGCAGGAGGGCGGCGGGTGGTACAGCAAGCTGGGCGAGGGGGAGCGGCTGAGCGGCGGCGCGTCGCAGGACACCGGCGTCACCGCGGAGGTGAACGTGAACCCCGCCGAGATCTCCTCGACGCGGCACCACATAATGGACCCCGAGGCGGCCTCCTTCTGGGGCTTCTGAACTTCACCCACATCTTTTTTTTTCCGCGATCGCTAAAAATTGGATTAGAATTAGTCACTGGATTGGAAACGGGGATTGTAATTGTGCTGTTGAATATGAGGTTGCTATATGCAAAATGGGGCAAAAAAAAAAGTTGTGAACGAAGTGTGCGCGCCTGTGTGCACGGTACTATCCCGCGACAAAAGTGTATTTATGATGATAGAATTGTGTTAAAAAAGGTCCTATTTTGGATCGGAAAAGAAATTCTGCCGTGATATTGAAACATGGTAATATAAAGATAAGGGATAAGAACTCCACATGAAACGTTATTTCGTTATGCAGCCATCCCACAACATGATCTAATATAAAGAAGACAGCAATATATATATGTAGCAATCACACGGAAACCAACAAAAAAAAAGAAAGGAAAGCATATTTTCCTTGCAAAATATAGGCCAAAAAAAATAACCGAGCCTTGTTAGTCTTCTTGCCTAGTGCCTCTCCCCATCTCGGCTCTTTGCGAAACAGCGTGCTCCTCCATTTGAAAGAGGAACAGAGACAAGTGAGATCACCTTAAACCTAAAAGCTTGACTTATAGTTACGCTAGGCTAATTAATCTAGCATTAAACCCCCCTAGAATGGTTTGGTGGAGCCTGAGCGATCAGCACCCTCTGCTCTCTACACCCTTTTGTCCCATGCCGTAGTGCACCTCAACTGGGTAGCATTCGCATGTCTGCCGGCCACCACTTCCACTTGGCTCCCATGCCAAGGCCGAAGAAGGTGTGTGTGGGACTGTAGGTGTGGCCCCTGCATCGGCCGGCATCGCTGGCTCGATCGGTGGCACCACGACACGCCATCACTCCCCACCCTCCGCCGCTGCCTCCTCCGGCTGATCGATGACATCACCTGTTTTATTGATAAATGTATGAAAAACAATCTTGTGCCGCCACCATGGCCGAGTCACGCGAGGACAGGTGCGCTCGCTTCTAGATCCTCGCTCATCATTACATAATTAATCAGGGCGTGGGGCACAGGAGGAGCCAAATATCTTAGCATTATCCCCTCGCCTTTGTTTAACCTGTCTCCTATCTCTGGACATCTCTCTGTCCTTTCTTGGGCCTCCATTCCAATCCCAGCTGTCGACTCGGCTGGAGTTTCAGATGAAGACGCGTGCATGCGCGAATGGATTCAGTTATAGGATGATTGGATGGCTGTGCGTCCATGTGTAGGCTGGTTGTTGACGCCTTTTTGGAGCGCCAAACACTCAACTAGAACCGTGGCGGTGCCTTCTGCACAGGGGCGGACGGTCCGCGCGCAGGGGCCGGACGGTCCGCGGCCTGGTGCGAGGCGCGGTGGTGCTCTCTGCGCAAGGGCGGACTGTCCGCGGCCTGGGGCCGGACGGTCCGCGGCCTGATGCGCGGCTAGGGCTCCTGCCTGACGGCCGGACGGTCCGCGCCCTAGGGCCGGACGGTCCGCGCGTACGCAGGGACGGCGGAAGATCGCCGACGGCGCCTGGATCTCGCTCCCGGGAGGGACCCCGTCGGGGAGTAGAGATCCTAGGTGGTGTCTAGGCTCGGGCTGGCCGACCTAGACTCCTCTAATCGACGTAGAGCCGAAGAGAGACGAAGAATTTGGGGATTGGATATCTAAACCTAAACTAGACTAGAACTACTCCTAGGATAAAATGCGAAATAGAAGTTGTATTGATTCGATTGTTGGTTACAAATCGGCCGTATACCTCTCTATTTATAGAGGAGGGGGGCTGGACCCTTTACAAACTAATTTCCGAGCTTATCCCATGATTTTAGCTAACAACCGTAGCACAAAACTCGGAACCCTAATCTGTTCTGCGCACGCGCGGACCGTCCGGCCCACAGGCGCGGACCGTCCGGACCGCGGACCGTCCGGCCTCAGGGCCGGACCGTCCGCGCGCTCAATTTGGTGCTCAACATATGCCCCCTGCCTTTTGGTGGAGCTGAGCGAACCAAAAGCAACTAACTCGATGTTATTACATCGGTTTTCTTAGGCATCTTGCCACTTACTAGGATGGTACGCAATGGCCTTGGTCTCGATGGTTGACTCAACGGACGTGATCCCTTTAGATTTGATCGAACTGTCAGTCCCAACATCGCCGAGCGTCATACTGGTCCTGACCAATTCGTCACATTGCCTTCCTAATTCTCTAAGTGTTCTGGCGTAGCTCCGTAGTTGACCAGGTCTTCTCCTTGCAGGTCGTCTTCCTCCATGGGCGTCGGTACGTCGTCGGAGGTGTCATGGTTTATTGCAGATGAGTCGGCCTCAGGGGTCGGACGGTCCGCGCCCTGTACGGTTGGTCCGGTCTTTATAGTCGGACTGTCTGCTATACCTGCAAAGAGCTGCACAGTTGTTGTTTTATTTTCTGTCTTTATGGCCGTTTGATTTTCCTCAACGGCCTTTGGTCTCCATCTCTTTTGTGGTGGCGGATATTGCGGATGTGTGTCATTGAATATTTTTTCCGCCTCCTTCTCCTGATTCTCCTTTGCCCTAAGGCGCTGTAATTTTCGCTTTTGCGATCGTGTCAATCCCGATGGGCACCATCGGGGCATGGAGTATTTTGGATCGGCTATTTTATTGACAGTCGTACTTTCTTTTTTGTTTGTGTTGGCCGATTCACCAAAAATCATCGGCCCTTCGTTATTTTGTTGTACGACGACATCTGTCGTTCCTATTTTAATGACATCTTCCTTTTTCGTACTGTTGGAGGTTGTAGCTGTATGCCCCCCTGCCGGATTAGTCAGCCTTTGGGGCCGAGTTGTTCGGCAATCTTGCTGGGCATGTGCTCGTGGACCGGATTGAGGGGCTCTCAATCGGTCTTGTACTGGAGGTGTCAACCTATTGAATACAGATGTTTGGGGTGCCCCCCAAGCGGGGCACTGTGGCATCCCAAATGAGTATGGTGGCATGCCCCACATTTGATTTGGGACATATGGTGGAGGTATGTATGTGTATGGATATGGCATAGGTGGATATGGTGGTGGAGGTGTCCATGCAGGTACGTTAGGTCTTAATTGAACATTATGACCTCCCGTCCTTTACGATTGGTGTGGTGGTCCAATCGGCCTAACCTGCCGTCGCACCTGGGTGGGTAAGCGAGGTCCCTTTGGTGGCCGGTCGCTGAGGCCAGCCTTCTTTTTCACATATTTAGACAATAATTGATCAAAGGTCGGACTAGATTTTACCAACCGACCAGTTGCCTTGAACGTGTTAGTTTTGCACGTACCTATTTCTGGTCGTCGTGGTTTGAAGGTACGTGGTCGCCGCGGCTCTTCGACGTTGCCGGACCGTCCGTCGGAACGCTTCGGACCGTCCGGTGATGTTACGGACCGTCCGCGCCTAGACACCGGACCGTCCGCGATGCGTAGTATGGGTTCTCGCGCATATCCCTTTGTCTGTGCTTGCCCCCCAGCGCTGGAGTTTGTGATGGTTACCTTCAGTGTCTCCCCTCCATCAGGAGTCTTCTCGGCCATCACTTTCCTGCAAGAAATTTTGTTGTTTCCATCGGTCTCCCGTGCGTTGCCGATGATGACTTCTTTGTCTTTGCCCTTATCGGCTGTGTTGGGCCGAATTAGGACCTTTTTGCCATTAAAGTCGATCACATTCATTGGGAAGGGCTCTGTGTCCTCCTGAAATTTCAATCGTCCCTCATTAATGGCCGATTGAATTTGTCGTCGGAACACATTACAATCATTGGTGGCATGGGAAAATGAGTTGTGCCACTTGCAGTATGCGCGACGCTTTAGTTTGTCGGCAGGTGGAACGATATAATCAATTTTAATGTTACCATTTTTTAGTAATTCATCGAATATTTTATCACATTTGCCGACATTAAATGTAAACTTAACCTCCTCCTGTCGTTCCTTTTGAACTGACTGCAAGGAGTAGCAAGCCAAAGATTTGGCCTGCTCGGGCCAAACTATTTCGGCAGTGTAAACTTTCTTTGGTTCATCGTCCGAACTACTTTGATTGTGTTCTACTATAGGGACATTATGATGAACCGTTCTGACTAGTTCTTTGCTTCGGCTTTCACAAGCCGAAGCTCTCTGATGTAATTGTGCTAGAGTAAAGAACTGGATGCCTTCTAATCTCTCTTTTAAATAATAGCGCAATCCATCAAAGGCTATTCCCGCCAGTTGCTTATCTGTTAAATGAATTTGAAAGCATCGGTTTCTCGTATCCTGGAATCTCCGGATATAATCACTAACCGATTCATCCTTTTCTTGTCGTAGGGTCACTAAGTCTACTAAATCTAGCTCATAATCACCAGAGAAGAAATGTTCATGAAATTTTTGCTCTAAGTCTCCCCATGACAAAATGGAATTAGGAGGGAGCGTGGCATACCATGTGAATGCAATCCCTGTTAAGGATAATGAAAATAAACACACACGGAATGCTTCGGTGTCGGCCAATTCTCCTAATTGTGCTAGGAACTGGCCTATGTGCTCACGCGTGCTCTTTCCTTGGTCACCCGAAAACTTTGCAAACTCGGGTATCCTGGTTCCCTGTGGGTACGGGTGGCGATCAAATCGGCTGTCATAAGGCTTCCGATATGATTGCCCCCCAGGGATCATGCTTACTCCGAGCTTATCTCGGAACGCCCCGGCTATTTCTTCCCTCACTATACCAATGGCAGCCGGTGCAAGACCACCGGCTCTCTGGTCAAACATAGGTGGGGTTGGTTGCATGTTAGTATGTTGTCGTTCCCCCCATTGGTTTGAGCTACGTGGTGCATTTCCATTTGCCCTATATGGCTCATATGTTTGATCGTTTCTTTCCGGCCTTCTAGGTGGGGCCGGAAATTTTTCCTGGGCTCTGGATCCTGAATTAATGGGCTGGTGCATTGCATAATTTGATGGGAAGTGTTGTTGGGACGGGTGAGGATTCAGGTAACAATCCTCCTCAAAAAGGTCATGCGCGGACTGTCTGGACATTGGCCCGGACCGTCCGTGATTATATGCGGACCGTCCGTCGTTGTATGCGGACGGTCCGACTTGGTAGTTTAGATTTTGTGCCGTATGTGGTGGCTCGGGCGCATATCTAGGTAACTTATTAAAAATAGGCCCGACTGTTGCTGGTCCGGACGGTCCGCGCTCACGTGCGGACGGTCCGGGCATGTGCAGATCGGCTGATTTGCTGCCGATTTGCGTCTGCTCAGGGTACGTGTCCATCGGCATCCCATAAGGGGGTTGTGACTGGTCGTGACAACATTTAACCGATGTATTACGTGTATTATCTCCTAATTCAACCTCGGGTGAAGGAAAATTTGCTATACTAGATTTATTAAATGCACGTACTAGTCTCCTACAATCGTTTTGCATAACCCCTATGATATTTTGCATCTGTTCTCGCTGTTCGCCTATGTAAGCTTTAAGAGATTGGAGTTCGTTGGTGCTACTTACATTTGGGGTAATCGTAGTAGGTCGGAGCGAAGCCAGATCTGTCGCTCGTTGCCGAACGACTTTGTTGTTCCTGTCCACTTTGAAGTCAGCCAAGAACTTCGCCTTTGCTTCTTGGATCAGCTGCTCCTGGCGCTCCTCGAATAGGAGCTGTTCTTCAGCCGGCAAGGCTTCCCATGTCGGTGTGATGATATTGCTGGTGGAAACCTCAGAGCTATCTTTTGAACCGGCCATTGAGGGCCGATTTGATAGGTCTATATGTGTTGTCCCCAGCGGAGTCGCCAAAAAGTATGTTGACGCCTTTTTGGAGCGCCAAACACTCAACTAGAACCGTGGCGGTGCCTTCTGCACAGGGGCGGACGGTCCGCGCGCAGGGGCCGGACGGTCCGCGGCCTGGTGCGAGGCGCGGTGGTGCTCTCTGCGCAAGGGCGGACTGTCCGCGGCCTGGGGCCGGACGGTCCGCGGCCTGATGCGCGGCTAGGGCTCCTGCCTGACGGCCGGACGGTCCGCGCCCTAGGGCCGGACGGTCCGCGCGTACGCAGGGACGGCGGAAGATCGCCGACGGCGCCTGGATCTCGCTCCCGGGAGGGACCCCGTCGGGGAGTAGAGATCCTAGGTGGTGTCTAGGCTCGGGCTGGCCGACCTAGACTCCTCTAATCGACGTAGAGCCGAAGAGAGACGAAGAATTTGGGGATTGGATATCTAAACCTAAACTAGACTAGAACTACTCCTAGGATAAAATGCGAAATAGAAGTTGTATTGATTCGGGCCCTGTTCGCTGCGGCTTTAATCCGGCTGCGGCTGCGGCTTCTACAGTATTTTTCTCTCTATGGATTGCAGCTGCAGCAGTCCAAACGGCTTTAATCCAGCCGCAGCGAACAGCCTGTCGATTGTTGGTTACAAATCGGCCGTATACCTCTCTATTTATAGAGGAGGGGGGCTGGACCCTTTACAAACTAATTTCCGAGCTTATCCCATGATTTTAGCTAACAACCGTAGCACAAAACTCGGAACCCTAATCTGTTCTGCGCACGCGCGGACCGTCCGGCCCACAGGCGCGGACCGTCCGGACCGCGGACCGTCCGGCCTCAGGGCCGGACCGTCCGCGCGCTCAATTTGGTGCTCAACACTGGTGCTACCCTAGTCAGTCATACGATAATTTTGAGTGTACGAGTACAGTTTAATAGCATTAAAATGACTTATTTTGTATCCATCCATACAAGCTGTGATTTCATATATAAATAACTAAACATAATCTCAAATAAAGTTAATGTATACGGTGATCGAACATGAGATGATGCGAGTAACCAATCACGTGATTAGTATCTTCATCTTCCTTTTCGTTTTAACTATTACTATGTCCTTTTGCAGTGGAGCGCGTACGTACGCTCGGTGATTTGTACTACCATTAACTGCATGTGTACGCAGGTGAGGCGGCTCTACATACTGCCAGGCCGCCCGATTGGAGCACATGAATGAATGAATGAATGATTGTTCAGCTCATGCATGATTGCCAAAGCTGAGAGCTGAAGAAGATGCAGAGAACCACTCGTCTGATTGGACTTGTATCACCTGCAGGTGTAAAATCGCCAGAACAGAACGGATGCAGAATAAGAAGGCAGCCACCAGTGCAGCGCACGCTGCTGCCTTTCTTCTTCTCATTCCACGAACGAAATAGAAACCGCAAGCTGGGCACACCCGACCCAGCTTTTTTTTTTTTTGAAGAGACCAGCTCTTTGTGTGTGTATGTGTGTTCGAGATGGTACCATCAAAGCCTATCGCTCTCGTAGGGGATATCTATCTGGAAACACGTCTAAGTGGGGGCAAAAGCGAAACTGTGTGCGGACGGGCGAGATTTTGTCGCAGCTAGCAACAGCCGTCGCCCAAGAAGAACCTGACACATAGATCTGGACGTTAATCATTGGGGTATATCGTTTGACGGTGCCCTCTGCGACGGCGCAGATGGTCTACGATCTGGACGCAGGAGCAGCACCTTACTTATATCGTACGGGACGGTTTGCGCTCTGGGTCGTATGGTCCGCGATGACGCAGGGTCATTATCCTCCTCGCTGGAATTTAGATCTCGCCCCGTGAGTGAGAGATCTTAGAGTGCTCCATGTCGATGGGTCACCGGGGTGTTCCTAAGAAATTATGTTCAGTTGTTCTCAATCGACCGTACCCGTTCATATATATGAGAGAGATATAGATCTATTTCTAGGCGATAGCTAATAAATCCCACGTGATTAAATAGATAATCACACACAAAATAAGGATAATTATTTAAATTAATCTAATCACGGAGGCGTGGACCGTCCAAACCTTAGGCTATTCACAATAGAGGTTTTATGGGGTGTTTCATGTATTAATTAGCCTGCCACATCAGCTATTTTGATGACATGTCACATCATTTAAGAAGGAAGAGTTTCATAGAGTTTCATGGGGATGAAACTATGTTAACTCGTTTCCAAGATCTTGGAAACTGTGTGAAACCTCCACTGAGAGCGTTTTGTTTCATCTTGATATAATTGAGTAAATCCTATTGGTTATGTATATGCAGCATTTAAGAAGTATGTTGACATATGAAATAGTGAGATAAAACTCTCTATTGAGAGAGGGTATTTCATTCATCTATAAATCTGATGTGGCATTTTTGGAAACAGAGACATGAAATCCCCATTGTGAGTAGCCTTAGGACCGAACCATTCAACACTTTTAGACTTTAGTGTTCAACATTTACCTTGGATCGAAGACAAATATTGTCATCAGCGTATTGCTACCGATCGCAAATGCAACGAACGGGGTCAAGATACGTCGCTGCAAGCACGCGTGTCCCCATCGGCAGGAAGGAGACGCCTTTCAGGCCATCTAACAGACGCTACCATGAATTAGAGTGGAAAAGGACGTGGGAATTGGAACCGGGTGTGGCGTGGATGGATGGGACATGGTTCACATGAACCATGGACACATTTGATCCGTGACCTTGTTGGTACGGTATTATTAGCACATACGACAAATCGAGGGCATATATCCGGCGTACTCCTGTTTTTTTTTTGTTCTCATATAAACATGCCACACCGATTTGATCGTTCGAATCTGACAGCCTAAGCGGCTAAGCCAAGAAAATCCAATTGATGTATCTTTTTAATACAACAAAAAAAAGAAGCGGATATGTGATATGTGAACCACAGAAGAGCGCTACAAGGACGAACGAGGAATATTCAGCACAGCGAACATTCGAGCGACAAGTCGACCAAAAAAAAAAGAACTTAAGGCCCACCTAAGCCCATACATAATAAAATGCTGGCCCCGAGCCCAACGAAAATCAGTATGACCCCAAGCGTTGGGTTCCCCACTTCCCCTTAAGTGCTTAACTAATGCTGCTACTACTAATTAAGCCGCAAGTTCCTTCCATGTTGACGAAGGTACGTGGCACGTAGGGTAGGGGTGGTAATAAATTGCGATCTAAATATTTCTTTATAATAAATTAGGATCCTTAAATAATTTTAGTTTATAAATAAATAGGGATAGAATCCGAATCGAATCCGATTTAATCCTAAATTTTATAGTGTAAACTATAGAGGCCATTACCATCCCTAGGAGTACGTTGCTGCAGGTTTATTCTGCGGCTTATGACGCGCGACCAACAAAGCCGAGCAAATGCAGCATGCATCGACGGCTATAATTACATGTGTGACGACGTAATCAAGCGGTATACCTGTTGGGGGCTTCTTTTCTCTGCCGAAGGTCCCATAAGCAAAAAACACCTTCGGTAGGACGATATGCAAGAAGGCACGATATGAAGATATATGACCGAAGTTACAATTGAAGGAGCTTCGGCATAACGACATGCCTAAGACGAAGGATGGCACCGACTTAAAGAGGAAAAGACTACTGAGTCCTGATAATTTGTGTTATGAATGAAATTGGTCATTAGGGATACAAATGCAATTTTGTCTGGGCTGCGCCCCGTGCCTATAAATAGATGAAGAGTACCACGTACTGTTCACGCAGAATTGTAATCACTCTGACGTCACTGATATTTTCTCGCCTTCCACCAAGCTGAAGGTACAAATGTAACTTAAACATTGTTAATGTTTGTCCATGTTTATATAATAAGAATATGAATAATCTAATGATCCAAAATGATTATTTATATTCCCTTCATGTTTCATATATTTTAGTTTATATCCTTGCTTATTGAGATGATGAAGGTATGTCCTTCATGACCTTCGTCTAAAGATCATTATATCCCAAGGAAAATAATGCTTCGAAGGACAAAGGTCCCTAATCTATAACAATTGTGTTGCTTTGTTCTTGATGTATAGCATTCGAGAGCAAGGACCAACATTGGCGCCCACCGTGGGTGAACTCACTTCCACTTTTGTGACGATGGCTTCGTGCAACAACCAAGCTGTAGCACCTTCGGCCATGAAGCTAGTGCTCCCAATCACAGGTGGTTCAAGCTCAGAACCAACCAACAAGAAGCAGAAGAAGGAAGCACAAAGAAGAGTGCAACATGTTGGGGTGCAAGGACCCTTCATCAGATCCAAGTGGTCTCATATCCCAATTACTTTCTCCCAGTAAGATCTTCAGCTTAAAGATTACTCTCACAATGATGCTATGGTTATATCTTGTGTCATCAAGGGATTTCTGGTCCATAATGTTCTGGTCGACACAGGCTGCGCAGCGGACATCATCTTTGCAAAGGCTTTTAGACAGATGCAAGAGCCAGAAGACAAGATACATGATGCAACACACCCTCTTTATGGCTTCGGAGGAAGACAGATTGTGGCACTTGGCAAAATAACAATGTCAGTGACCTTCGGCTACGTCCATAACACAAGAACTGAACAAGTTGTTTTTGATATTGTTGATATGGAGTATCCATACAATGCCATCATTGGTCGAGGGACGCTCAATGCCTTTGAAGCCATTCTTCATCCAGCATATCTATGCATGAAGATACCTTCGGAACAAGGGCCCATTGCTGTTCACGGGAGTCAAGAAGCTGTCAGGAAGGCCGAAGGGAGCTGGACGGATTCAAAGGCTATCCATAACATAGATGAAGCCAAAGCCTATCAGCAGTACAAGCACAAAAGAGAGAAGGCCGCCTCAGCGGATCAGCCGAAGCCTATGCTCTTGTGTGCAGAAATAACAGACCAAAAGGTATTGTTGGGATCCCAGTTATCCGGTGAACAAGAAAAGACTCTGCTAAGGTTTTTATTCAACAACAAGGATGTCTTTGCTTGGACAGCTAACGATCTCTGTGGTGTTAATAGAGATGTCATTGAGCATTGACTCAATGTGGATCCATCTTTCCGGCCAAGAAAGCAGAGACTTCGTAAAATGCCCGAGGATAAAGCCGAAGGTGCTCTAAATGAAGTAAAGAGACTTCTCAGTGCCGGTGTTATCAGAGAAGTAACATATCCAGAGTGGCTAGCTAACACTATTATGGTGAAGAAGGCTAATGGGAAATGGAGAATGTGCATTGACTTCACAGACCTCAACAAAGCATGTCCGAAGGATGAGTTCCCCTTACCAAGAATAGACTCCCTTATAGATGTAGCAGCTTCTTCAGAGCTTATAAGCTTATTGGACTGTTACTCAGGCTATCACCAAATCTGGATGAAGAAAGAGGATGAGCCAAAGACAGGCTTCATAACTCCTAGTGGCACTTATTGCTACCTTCGGATGCTCGAGGGGCTCAAGAATGCTGGAGGAAGTTTTAGCAGGATGACTTCTAAGGTCCTCCACTCTCAAATTGGCAGGAATGTGCTGACTTATGGTGATGACATTATAGTGAAAAGTGCAAAACAAGAAAATCATGTTGCCGATTTGCAAGAGACGTTTGCCAATTTCAGGCAAGCTGGTCTCAAGTTGAATCCAGAAAAGTGCGTTTTTGGAGTGAAGAAGGGCAAGTTCCTTATCTGTCTGGTATCAACAAAGGGTATCGAAGCTAATCCAAGCAAGATTGAAGCTATCCTTCGAATGGAACCACCAAATTCAAAGAAGGGTGCTCAACGATTGGTTGGAAGGATGGCATCGTTGAATAGATTCATATCAAGGTCAGCAGAGATAAATTTAGCATTCTTTGAAGTACTGAAGTCAGCCGAAGTCTTTCAGTGGGGTCCGACTCAACAGAAAGCCTTTGAAGAGTTAAAGCAATACCTGATAAATTTGACAACTCTAACTCCACCTTCATCAGGAGCTCCGCTACTTCTGTATGTAGCTTCCTCCCATTTTGCGGTCAGTGCCACACTTGTACAGGAGAAGCAAGATGGCCAAGTAAAAAGACAAGCACCGGTATACTTCATCTCCGAAGTACTCAGTTTATCAAAAAAATTACACAGAATTGGAGAAGGTATTGTATGCTGTGTTGATGGCCTCCAGGAAGCTTCGGCATTACTTGCAAGCATATCATATAATAGTGCCTTCATCACAACCTCTGAAGGGCATAATGAGGAATAGAGAAGCTACATGAAGGATTGGAAAATGGGCTGTGGAGCTTAATGAATTCACCATTGACTATGTACACAGATCCTCAATTCAATCTCAGGCGTTAGCAGATTTCATTGCAGATTGGACGCCAGGGGCTCAGGGAGAAGAGGCAACGAAAGATGCCGAAGCTTGGACGGTATTCTGTGATGGCTCTTGGGGAACTGTTGGGGACTTGTTCTCAAATGCTTCGGATTAAGAACAAGGCAACATAAAAAGTATTAAATGTTAAGGCCCTTCGTCCTACCAAACTTTATTCCCCTTCGGGAATACAGAGTTCCGGACGAAGGTCACAAGAGACATACCTTCGTAAATTCAACAAGTAATAACGAAGGATTCATATAAAACATGAAATGTAAATCATAGAATCATTTCTATTTTATTAACACAGGGAAATAGAAATGATTACAAATTACAAATGTACCTTCGGTCTTGAGAGAAGGTAAAAAGTACAAGCGTGACGCAAATGCCAATGCCAAGTCAGCGTGAACAGTACGGGAATACTGTTCATCTATTTATAGACGTGGGACGCAACCCACATAAAATTACATTCATGTCCATTACAATCGCCAATGGCTTTATGAAAATCTGTCAAGGTCCACGTAGTCTTTTCATCTATAAGTCGGTTCCCCACTCTGCCATCGCGCCGAAGCTTCCCTGCGCACAGCTTCGGCTGCGCTCGCCCTTCGTCTGGTTCAGGCTTCGTCCTGGCCGTGCTTCACATTCGTAATTCTGAGTCCGAAAATACCTGTTCACATAATCCACTTGGAAAACATTGTCAAATCATGTTTTTGAGGACCTTCGGAGGACGAAGGCCCCCAACAGTAGCCCCTCGCAATATTAATTTGTTAATAATGAATTCAGATTGCGATATGGACGAAGGCTTTGAGCCGAAGGTCCGAAAAAACACCTTCCCTTTGCTAGAATAGCAACATTCACTGACAAGCGGGGCCTTTCAATTTTCAACGCCCTGGGCGTATAAATAAGATCGGACCGCAAACTCATTTGGTACGCACACTTGCTTTCTGCTTCGGCCAACTAAAATTTTTAGCTCTTGTGCACTAAGATTTGCTGGTCTTTTTGATTTGAAGCTTCGGACTCGGGAACAATTTTTTAGCGTTTCCGAAGATGTCTGAAGGCAAGAAGATCCCTGCTGAGACGAAGCTGAGTCTCGAGGAGGAGAAGAATCTGGGGTTCCTGATAGCGATGGCAGAGACCAATACAGAGAAAATCACCAAGGAGATTCTCGAAGGCTTGTCCGAAGATACTGGTGATAGCGACAGCTATGATGTAGAGAGTGGTGGGGAAGAGGCCGAAGATCGTCCATGGCGGCCAAGTCACACAGTTTTCGGGAAAACCACTATCAAGCAGAGCCATATTGATAATATGAGGGGGCGGTATTTTCGAGATATATCTATTGTGAGGGCTGACGCTGGAGAAAAAACTTCTCCCACCCCCGAAGAAGATGAAGTTGTGATCTTCCGAAGCTTTCTCAAGGCTGGGCTTCGATTCCCCCTGAGCAACTTTGTTGTCGAGGTACTGAAAACATTCCAAGTCTACCTTCATCAACTTACTCCCGAAGCTATCATAAGAATGGGGATATTTGTCTGGGCTGCAAGAAGTCAAGGTTTAGAACCGAATGCTAAAAGTTTTTGCAATATTCATGAACTGTTATATGAGACGAAGCAGTGGGGAAAAGAACAATATCACAATAATTTTGGGTGTTACAGCTTCGGTGCCCGCTCCGGGTCAAGCCGCCCTGTGCCAACCTTTCGGAAGAGATGGCCCGGAGCCTGGATGGCTGAATGGTTCTATGTAAAAAACGACTTAACAGTGCAAGAAAATGTCAAGAGTATCATTATGCACCCTATCTGGCAACGCTTCGGACTTCGAAGGCCGAAGGTTGAAATGGACGAAGCAGCCGAGGAATGCCAAAGAGCCTTCGGCATAGTGTGCTCTTTCATTGGGACAAGGGACTTGGTCCAAGAGCACATTGCCTTCAGGGTATGGCCACTTGCAGAAAAGTGGGAAATGCCGAAGGAAACTATTAAAGAGTCCGACGAAGGCGGACTAGTTAGACTAAAATACGCATTCAAATATGCAGATAAATTTGTTGAACCTGATGATGACTGGCTGAAGAGCATTGAAACTTTAAGTGATGAACTACTTGGGGCATATTCGAAGGCCGAAAATACTGCACTATCAGCAGCCTTCGGAGGCCGAAAAAAGAAAAGGCTCAACCGTGTGTTTGACGCAGTCGGGTTTATGTACCCTGACTATCACTATCCGGTATTGGGTCGCAAAAGGAAAAATTCTTCTCCTGCGATAGAAGCTACCACGAGTGCCCCTAGTGAGCCAGCGCCTCAAAGAAAAAAGATGAAGGTGCTCACCCATCGGACACGCTTTATTGAGCCGGCCACAGTGCCAGAATTCATTGGTGAAGTCTCTTTGGCCTCTGAAGCTACCGAACCAGCTTCAGTGCCGAAGATGGAAGAAAAGATTGAAGCACCTTCAGCGGAAAAATCGGAGAAACCGAAGGTTGACGAGCCAAAAATGTCTGAAATCTTAAGTCCTTTGGTAAATGTCGAAGCAATAAAGAACCAAAAGGGGCCATCGGTGACCCCAAAAAGGAAAAGAATGGTAAACGTACTAGATGTCTTGGAGACAATCAAGTCTTCAAGCACAACTCCAAAAAAGAGTGTTGAAGTTGCTGAAGCTTCTAGTGAAGTTTCGATGCAACAAGCTGAAGCTGAAGCTGGGCCTTCAGAGCCCTACAAGGAGCAACCTTTGGAAGCCGAAACAATAAAAATATCAGAACCAGTTGTAGTTGAAGAAATTGACACTGCCATCCCCGAAGCTCCTGCCAGCATATGCGATTACATTATACGACACGCTTCGGGGAAGAAACTGTCTGCAGAAGAGACTTATGAAGCCAACCATTATGCGAAAGAGCTAAAATATCCGAAGGGGGCAGTAATATTCAATGGGACAAATGAAGATGACTTCCTATACTGCCTACCTGATAATAAAGAACTATCTGTCTGCCGAGAGATGGCCAGGAGTATAGGCTTTCCGAAGCTCGAAGCTGGACTAAGCGCCATGACGAAAGAGGATCTCGCAGACAGTCTTGCATACAATAGCCTAAAGGTTTGGGAATTTAAACGTTTGAAAAAACTTTTTAATACGTAATTCATAGCTATATTCTTATGTGGATTCTTTTTCGTACAGGGCTTAATTCTAAGCAACGCATTAAGAGCCCAAAAAAGCGCCGAAGATGAAAGCTATGAGATTGCGTTCAACAATTTGCGCTCTGAAGTTATCAAAATGAGAAACGAAGCTCTGGAAAAGGATAAAATCCTGCTTACGCTGGTAGACAAAGTAAAGAAGGACGAAGCTGCTTCAAAAGCCCAGGCCGAAGCCCAAAAACGTGAAATTAAAGATCTGCAGAAACAGCTGGCTAGAGCTAGAGAGGAGCGCGTGCTTGAGGAAACAAAACGAGAACTCAGTGATCATATGGTCAACAAATTGGAGTTAAGAGTTAAAGAGCTTCGCGCATCTCAGAGGAAATGTTATGTTAAATCTATAGAATGCGTGAATAAAATTAAAACCAGCTTCGCCAACGTGGGCGCCTTTTCCAGCGAAGAGAATTTCTCTCGAGGCAATCCCGAAGGTCCATTGGAATGGATTAGCCATGAAGCAGAGGCCTTCGAGGAGATTCTGAACAGTCGTAGCGACATCTGCGCTTTTTCGGGCGCCAGAGGAATTGCTTCTGTCTTAGAGAAGAAAGGTTGCGGGCATGTAAAATTTTTAGCTCAGTCCGAAGCTACCTTATCTTCTGAAGACATCAAGGACCCCTCGGCCGAAGCAAGCGTTGTTGGTGGCAAATTTTTTACTGATATCTGGAACGACGGCGGCCGAGGAATGGCGCAAGAAATCATCCAAAGGAGCGAAAAAGGGATTCATGATGCTAGGAAAGTGGCAGAAGCTGCCGAAAGGAGTACAGAGCCCGAAAGGCAATTAGGTACCAATTAGTCGTTCTTGTTGTGTTGTAATTTTTATTTCAAACTTTGCTCTCGGTTTGTAATAGTAATGAAGAAATATTCTTTTGCCTCAGAAGCTGCTGAATCGTCTGCCGACCCGCACGCAAAAGGTGATGATGAAATTAAACAAATGGCCGAAACTATCATGGACAAAGTTGTTGATCAGCTTCTAAATGAAGCCGCCGAAGCAGTTTTAAGGGAAGACTAGATGCTGTTTAGAAAAAAACATTTAAAGTGTGATCTATGTAACATTTTGTACATTTGAATGTAATATACAAGTTTCTTTTCGTTATTCAATTCTTTACGATGCATGAAACTCTACATACATACCATTTTTGAGCCTTCGGCGAAAAAAAACACCTTCCCTTCTTTTCATGCTTCGTGAAGAAAATATTCTCCGCTAAAACTGTTCTGATAAGTCACATTCATGCTTCGTGAAAGCATTCTCCGAAGCTATACAATTTCGATATTGTTCTGACGAAGCTTGTCCATGCTTCGTAAAAATATTCTCCGAAGCTGTATTCCGAATTTATACAATTTCGATATTGCTTTCTCAAAGCATTCTTCCGAAGGTCGATACTGTGTACCCTTCTCTTGCAAAATGCAATATGATGTATGATGCTTATGCTATGCAAGATGATGTGATGATGTTATGTTATGCAAATGACCTTTGTTCCGAAGATACACACAAAATTTATTCATAAGCTCTGCATTCCCTTAGGAACGTCTTTGGAGCTTCTTCGTCTTTTACTTAGACGGTATCAGCGTTGACTTTTCGCTGTAAGCCTCCCTTAGGAGCTTCTTCATCTTTTACTTAGACGGTATCAGCGTTGACTTTTCGCTGTAAGCCTCCCTTAGGAGCTTCTTCGTCTTTTACTTAGACGGTATCAGCGTTGACTTTTCGCTGTAAGCTCTGCATTCCTTCAGGAACGACTTTTGAGCAGAAAACTTACACTGCGCTCCCTTTGGAACGGCTTTTTGTGACTTCATAAACTTACTCTGCGTTCCTTAGAACGACTTTCTGTTAATCCGAAGGATGTTTAATATTTCGAAGGTCCTCCTTGTTAACACAAAAACCTCAACTTAATCCTGTGGAGAAAATAGATTTTCCTCGTGGGAAACAGCAAAATTATTACATGGAAACGATCAATGTTTTTTGCTACAGAGAATAGAACTGAATGGAAAAGACTGCTATCAAAGGTAGGATATGTGTCAATAAATGTGCTTCGACTCTGGCACAGTGCTGTTGACTGTGCGAGCTTCGGATTGTTCTCTGAAGTCCCTTTGATGTGGAGCATATTGACTCCCTTCTGGCTGTTGACCCTGTTGCAATGGGGGTGGAGGCGGGGGCTGTTGCCAGGAAGCTTGAGGTTGACTTGCCGAAGCTACAGAAGCTGCAGGGTGGTTGTCTATGTACTGTGGGATGTAAGGCGGATGATACGAAGCAGTATGCATGACCTGCTTCGGCTGAACTTGTTGGGATGCAGCTTCGGCTATCTCCTTTTGCTTCTGGATTGTAATATGGCACGTCCTGGTGGTATGGCCCTTGCCTTCTCCACAGAACAAGCAAAACAATTTCCTTGGTTGATCTCCGAATCTTCCGCCGAAGCCCCTGGCGCCTCTGCCTCTCGGAGCTGGTGGCCTGAAGAAAGCTTGTTGTTGCCCCGAAGCCTGTGAGGAGCACTGCGGTCTGCTCTGCTGACTCCCCTTATCATCATTCTGAGTGGAGCTGTGGATGGACCGGACATGCCTCGGGTAGTATCTTCCTCCGAAGCCCCTGGTCATTTCAGAAAATCTGAAGGCCTCCTCCCTTCTTTGGCGAAAGTCATTGTCAGCACGAATATACTCATCCATCTTTTGGAGCAGTTTCTCCAGAGTCTGAGGCGGCTTTCTAGCGAAGTATTGAGCTGCAGGCCCAGGACGAAGCCCCTTGATCATGGCTTCAATAACAATTTCATTGGGCACCGTTGGTGCCTGCGCCCTCAAACGTAAGAACCTTCGGACATAAGCCTGAAGGTATTCTTCATGATCCTGAATGCACTGGAACAAGGCTTGAGCTGTGACCGGCTTCGTCTGAAATCCTTGAAAGCTGGTCAGTAACATATCCTTCAGCTTTTGCCATGAAGTAATCGTTCCAGGCCGAAGGGAGGAATACCAGGTCTGAGCAACACTCCTGACGGCCATAACGAAAGACTTCGCCATAACTGCAGCATTGCCCCCATACGAAGACACTGTTGCTTCGTAGCTCATCAGGAACTGCTTCGGGTCTGAGTGGCCGTCGAACATGGGGAGCTGGGGTGGCTTATAGGATGGAGGCCAAGGTGTAGCCTGCAGCTCAGCGGACAAAGGAGAAGCATCATCGAAAACAAAATTTCCCTGATGGAAATTGTCATACCAGTCATCTTCGTTGACGAAGCCCTCCTGATGAAGGTCTTTCTGCTGAGGCCTTCTGTTTTGCTCATCATGGGTAAGATGGCGGACTTCCTCAGAGGCTTCGTCTATCTGCCGCTGCAACTCAGCTAGCCGGGCCATCTTCTCCTTCTTCCTTTGCACCTGTTGATGTAGGATCTCCATATCCCTGATTTCTTGGTCTAGTTCTTCCTCCTGAAGCGTCGGGCTGACAGCCTTTCTCTTCTGGCTTCGGGCCTCCCGAAGAGAGACGGTCTCCTGGTTGTGGTCCAGCGGTTGCAGTGCTGAAGCCCCAGTCGCTGAAGCTTTCTTCGGCGCCATAGCGAAGGTCTATAGCTTCCGAAGGTGTTCAAAAAAGCTCGAAGTGGAAGTGAGTTCACCGGAGGTGGGCGCCAATGTTGGGGACTTGTTCTCAAATGCTTCGGATTAAGAACAAGGCAACATAAAAAGTATTAAATGTTAAGGCCCTTCGTCCTACCAAACTTTATTCCCCTTCGGGAATACAGAGTTCCGGACGAAGGTCACAAGAGACATACCTTCGTAAATTCAACAAGTAATAACGAAGGATTCATATAAAACATGAAATGTAAATCATAGAATCATTTCTATTTTATTAACACAGGGAAATAGAAATGATTACAAATTACAAATGTACCTTCGGTCTTGAGAGAAGGTAAAAAGTACAAGCGTGACGCAAATGCCAATGCCAAGTCAGCGTGAACAGTACGGGAATACTGTTCATCTATTTATAGACGTGGGACGCAACCCACATAAAATTACATTCATGTCCATTACAATCGCCAATGGCTTTATGAAAATCTGTCAAGGTCCACGTAGTCTTTTCATCTATAAGTCGGTTCCCCACTCTGCCATCGCGCCGAAGCTTCCCTGCGCACAGCTTCGGCTGCGCTCGCCCTTCGTCTGGTTCAGGCTTCGTCCTGGCCGTGCTTCACATTCGTAATTCTGAGTCCGAAAATACCTGTTCACATAATCCACTTGGAAAACATTGTCAAATCATGTTTTTGAGGACCTTCGGAGGACGAAGGCCCCCAACAGGAACCTTTGGCGCAGGAGCAGCTGCCGTTCTAGTAGCGCCCTCTAAAGTCAGGACATGTTATGAAGTAAAGTTAGACTTTAGTTGCACAAATAACATTGCCAAGTATGAAGCTCTTCTTTTAGGGCTTTGGAAGCTAAAAGCAATGGGAATAAGAAGGGCAATCCTCAAAACTGATTCCCAAGTCATTTCTGGCCATGTGGACAAAAGTAGCAAGGCAAGGGATCCGAAGCTTGAAAAATACTTGGATAAAGTCCAAAGATTGGAAGCTTCTTTCGAGGGATTTTCTATAAAAAACATCCCAGGGGGAAAATGAGCATGCGGATTTGCTAGCTAAGTCAGCGGCACAGGGGCTCCCTTTTCCTTCGGAAGTATTCTTTTAAACAATAAAAGCACCATTAGTCGAGCTTATGGAGAGAGCAGTACTTACAGTATCACCTATACATAGTGAAGATTGGAGGACTGAGATTATATCTTTCCTCCAAGGCAACTGTCTTTCAGATGACAAAGTTTACAATAAAAGAATGGAAGCAAGAACAAGACCATATGTAATCATAGAAGGGGAGTTATATAAATATAGAGTCTGCTCTCCATTACTCAAGTGCTTGTCCAGAGCCGAAGGTCAAGAATTGATGAAGGAAATACATGCAGGATTATGTGGGTCTCATATTGGGTTTAGGCCTTTGCTGGGGAAGGTTTTCAGACAAGGATTTTACTGGCCAAAGGCAGCTTCGGATGCTGCAGACTTGGTTCAAAAATGTGAAAATTGTCAAAAATGTGCAAGAGACCAGAGACAACCTTCGTCTTTAACCCAACTAATACAGCCAACTTGGCCACTGCAAAGGTGGGGTCTGGATTTGTTAGGTCCACTTCCGCCAGCACAAGGAAATTTAAAATATGTTGTCATGGCAGTGGAATATTTTTCTAAGTGGATCGAAGCAAAGCCTTTAGCCACAATAACTTCGGTCATAGTACAGAAATTCTTTTGGCAAAATATTATTTGTCGCTTCGGCGTGCCGAAGGCAATAACTGTTGATAATGGAACTCAATTTGATGCTGAAACGTTCAAAGATTTTTGTGACCGAATTGGTACAAAAATTCATTTTGCATCAGTAAGGCATCCAGAATCAAATGGGTTAGTAGAGAGTGCAAATGGAATTATAATGATAGGAATAATGAAGTTAATCTTCAATCAACCTAGAGGAAATTGGCCAGATGAGTTGATCAAAATGGTGTGGAGCCATAACACAACTATCTCAAGGTCAACAGGTTTTACACCTTTTAAGCTCCTGTTCGGTGACGAAGCAATAACACTAGAAGAAGCAAAAACAGGATCAATAAGAACCATAGCTTCAACAGAGGACGAAGCTGATTCTCAAATAACAAAAGACACAATAGAAGGGACCAGACTTCAGGCCATAGAACACATCAATAAGTATTAGACCGAAACAATAAAATAGCGTGATAGGAAAGTTCGATTGAAAAATATCAAGCAAGGTCATTTGGTGCTTCGGAGAGTAGCCAACCCAGATACAGTGGGCAAACTACAGCTGAAATGGGAAGGTCCTTTTCTGGTGGTATCTTCGTCAAGACCCGGTTCTTATAGATTGAAGGATATGGACGGCAACGACATACCCAGATCTTGGAATGCGGATGAGCTTTGGTGGTATTATGTGTAATTGATGTAATCTTTTCTATTTTTCCTATGGCACCATTTTCCTTTCAGGAGGGGAGAAAGGTTTTTAATGGGGCCATAGTTTGTAATTTTCATTCTTATTTAGCCCCATGCAATACAAGGGCCAAAATCCCCCAAAGATGTAACATGTAATATCAGAACCTGCACCATCGAGTGCAAAAGAGAACAGGGAAAAGCTCAAAAGACGTCCCTAAGGGGATGCAGAGCTATAATCACTCCGAGGTTGACGAAGCCGCAAAAGTCATTCCTAAGGGAGCGCAGCGTAAGTTCCGAAGCTCAAAAGTCGTTCCTAAGGGAATGCAGAGCCAAATACCACCGAAATATAAGGTGAAGAAGCTCCAAAGTCGTTCCTAAGGGGATGCAGAGCTTAAATGCCACCGAAATATAAGGTGAAGAAGCTCCAAAGTCGTTCCTAAGGGGATGCAGAGCTTAAATGCCACCGAAATAGAAGGTGAAGAAGCTACAAATTCATTCCTGAGGGAATGCAGAGCTTAAAGACTCCAAAGTCATTCCTAAGGGGATGCAGAGTCTGGGTGTGGTTTCGTGTGCGTTTGTGACATTCATTTGCATATTACATTACATCATTCATTGCATTCATACAAACATTCATTTAGACATTCGTAGGATCATCAGCATCATGGCATAAAGCACGAATAGAAATACTCCATCTTCAACGATAAGGTGCTTCGATAAACACAAAGAAGCTTCGTTCCAAACATACAGGCATTTTATGTAAGGAAATGCTTCGATGTGTACGAAAAGAAGGGAAGGTGTTTTTCGCCTTCGGCTCAAAAGATACAAATTTCGTCCATAACAAAGCAATTCTCACATGAATGAAAAGGTAAAAATATATTACAAGGTATGGACAAATATACACAGTACTGAGTTTAATTCTCGATTATAATCTTTTGCAAAGATAATGCAAAAATTTCCTAAGCTCTATACAGGAAGGCTTAAAGGGAAGCTTCATCTCAGCAACCTTCGGAATGTGCTTTGGACTATCAACCTTCAGCACCACCATCCTATAGACAAATAATGGTATAAGGTAAAAGTGATATTAAAAATCAAGGTAGACAACAGGTAATAGTTTCTTACTGATTTAAGAAGATTTCGAGCTTCGTCTTCGGCCAACTCTCGTCCTCCTTTAGCCCAAATTTGAGTGATGAACCTATTTCCATACTTCGGGCTTCACTAGGAATATCAATCAAATTTGACGGCGATAGGCTGAAGGTTGGCCTGTTTACTGTCTTCGCATGCGTGCATCCGGCCTTCAAGAATGCAGCAGCTGTGCCACGAGAAGCTAGCAAAGGACAGAAGTCACCATGCCTAGCTATCACTTCATCGAGTGCATCAACTTCATTTTCAATATGTTTGAAGGAATTTGATATGTCTTCAGACGAAGGGGCGATATCTTCAGAAATGGCTCCAACCGAGCTGAAGACCCCCTTTAACCATTGCACGCAGCGGTTGCCAAATTCCAAGCATGTATTCTGAAGGTCCTTCAAAGATTTCTGCAGCTTTGTATTTTTATCAGCTTTGGCTTCATATTTTGCTTGCAGTTCTTTCTTCTCTTGTTCGAAGCTCTCTGATTTTTCTTTTAAGACTGTTTGACTTTGGAGAAGCTCCTCGCTTAATCTAGCATTTTCAGCTTGAATCTCTGCAAGCGAACCCTCCGTTGCTTGAAGCAGGAAGTCCTTCTTCTCAAGGGAAGATTCGCAATCTTTGATTTTGCTCTCCAAACCTTCAATTATGATCTCATTTTTCTTGTCCTCAAGGTCTTGTTGCATCCTCAATGCTTTACTTAGTAGCATACTCTGTGCAAATATACTCATTTCAGAACAATTCCAATATCATGTGGATAACACAAGTTTAGGCAAAAAGGAATCTTACCTTGAAATTGGAGTAAAAGAGACTGCCGACGATATGTTGCCGCCGGTAGCCGCTTATATCAGATTCAATCTTTGAAAAGCCGACACTCTTTGCTAGAGTGTCGATTATTTTTGCCCCGGCACAATCGTGAATACATCCTAAGGCTTCTTTGTCAATTCCACCAAAGAGCATAGCTCCTGGCTGGTAGCCACAGGATATCCCATATTCCTGCAGCTCATTCTTCTCAGCCTCGGACAATTCTTGACCCACCAGGTTTCGAAGGTTAAAGTCCCTTTCTTCTAAAGCAGCATCAGCAATCTTTTTTCCTTTGTCAGGCACTGTGGCCATGACCTTCTCTGCAGCCGCAGCTGTCTCTTCTGTAGCCATATCTGAAAGAAGTTTATCAATTCCTGACAGTGTACTTTCAAGTTTGGCAGCTTCGGCAGCAGCTGCAGCTTCGACAGAGGTTTTAGCTTCGGCAGTGGCCTCGGCACTTGCAATATGTGCTATTCTGGACGCCGAGGCCAGCGGTGGTGTCCGTTCAATGGTTTGCATAACATTAACGATTCTTCGCTTTTTCTGACCCTCAGTCTTCTCCTTTACAGCTGAGGGTTGATCCTTCTTCTGTAAAAGTTTTGTTAGTTCTGGTCCTAGAGGACTTAGCAACTTGATGGGTAAGGATTTAGTCATTACCTTTAGAATTTCTGCTATGTCAGCAGCTGCAGGTGTTGAAGGAGTCTCTTATGCTGCCTCAGTTATCTTCGACTCCGGATCTTCAGCCTTCCTCTTCTTTGAAACTACCGCCTTCGGCTCCGGAGTGGATTTTGTCTTCTTAGAAATTTTCTCATCTTCCTTAATCATTTTGGTAGCTTGCCTTCTCAAAATGCTGACAATTCTTTTTCGTTTCACCCCTTCAGCACCTTTGTCAAGCCTTTCATAATCAGGGTATTCAAATTTCAAGGCGTCCATTACCCGGTTCAATCTTCGTTTCGGCCGAGTACCAAAGGCTGCGGTCATTAGTTGATTTTCCTTTTTGGTATAATTCCCAAGTATCTCGTTGCACATGGTTTCAATCATGTCTAGCCATTCTTTGCAAGGCTTCTTGAATTGTTTTTCAAATTTGAAACAGTAAGCAAGATGAACAAGTTCATGCTTCTTCCCCACTTCTTTCCTCTTTGGCATTCCCCAGCCACTTGACGTCGGATATGTTCTGTTCGCTAAGTATTCTTGCACCAAGTCCCTGGTACTGATTTGCTTAGCTACCACTCTAAATTCTACTTCAGCCAACTGACAGGGTGACCCCAGTTGCATATTGCATAAGGGCCTAGTCATTCTGAAGTTCAAAGTCAGCGGACTCATAACCATGGTCATCAGTTTCTCCCTCTTTTCTCGTTAGCCTTCATATAGAACTACTCACTTTTCCAACCAGTTGGCCACTTCGTCCGGTAGCTAAGAACTGGCGCTTTTGTATCATTTCGATACGCAAAGTTGTAACAGCCGAAATTTTCAAGAAGGCCATCTGCCCTTGCCTTCGTCTGATAATGCAACTCGTGTACTCGGTAGAAAGCTTCAGCATCTGGATTCATCCCTTGGCTTTGGAGGGCCCAGATATAGATGCTGAGTCTAACAATAGCGTTGGGAGTCAGCTAATGAAGATATATCTCAAAGTTTTTTAAAACCACCCTATCATTTCATTCAGGGGGAATCGCAGCCTTGCTCTGAAGAAGCTCTTGAAAACGACAACTTCATCCTTCTTCGGCTCTGGGATTACCTCTTCTCTAGCAAATCGAATAAGTTTGCTCTCAGCCTCTCCAAAATAGCCCAATTTCATCATCATAGGCATGTCATCTTCTGTCATAGTAGATTTTCCAAAATCAAGATGACTAGGCTTCGTTGGGATCAGAATGCTATAGTCTTCTTCACTCTCATCAACATTTTCGCCTTCAACCATAGTTTGTTCAGCTTCGGCATTTGAAGCACCTTCGTCAGCAACCTCCTCTGCCGCAACCAGACCTGATCGTTTCATCACTTCTGAAATCGGCGCTGTTTCGACGGCCTTGGCTTCGTCTCCCTCACGAGACACCCTAGCAGTTGATCGCACTCTGGCCATTTCGATGATTTTACCGTTTGCCGTAGCTAACCATAAACGATGAAGCGTTCGCTCGAAGGCGTAATGCAGAAAGCTTCGGCTATGCTTAAATTTTTTTAACAGCACAACAGTGCAGTGGCAATGAATGATGTGGTAACTCTTCACCAACTCGTCTGTTTATATAGTGCTGCAGGGGGGAAGATGAACCGCCAGGCCGCTCGCGCTCGCTGAATGGTGGACCGTCCGACACCTGGAATATTATAGTCGTTTCTCAGCAACGAGCTCAGGGAAGGTGTTTTTCGGACCTTCGGCATTTCGAAGCCTTCGAGTTTTTTGAGAATCGAGCTCGTTACGAAAAATGATCTAGCACCTCGAAAGGGCTACTATTGGGGGCTTCTTTTCTCCGCCGAAGGTCCCTTGAGCAAAAAACACCTTCGGCAGGACGATATGCAAGCAGGCACGACATGAAGATATATGACCGAAGCTACAATTGAAGGAGCTTCAACATAACAACATGCCTAACACGAAGGATGGCACCGACTTAAAGTGGAAAAGACTACTAAGTCCTTGATAATTTGTGTTATGAATGAAATTGGTCATTAGGGACACAAAGGTAATTTTGTCTGGGCTACGCCCCGTGCCTATAAATAGATGAACAGTACCCCCGTACTATTCATGCAGAATTGTAATCACTCTGACTTCACTAATATTTTCCCGCCTTCCACCAAGCCAAAGGGACAAATGTAACTTAAACATTGTTAATGTTTGTCCATGTTTATATAATAAGAATATGAATAATCTAATGATCCAAATGGTTATTTATATTCCCTTCATGTTTCATATGTTTTGTTTGGGATCTTCTTCTTCGCCGAAGGTCCTCAAGTAAAAAACACCTTCGACAAGACAATACAAAGGCAGACGCGACATGAAGATACAACCTGAAGATAGTACGGATAGAAGTCGAAGCTATTACTAAAGGAGCTTCGGCTCAACATTTTGGTGAAGACGAAGGACGATACCGACCTAAGGAGGAAAAGTCTATCTAGTCCTTAACAGTTTGCATTATGATTATAATTGTGTGACAAGGACATAAATGTAATTTTGATCGGGCTATGTCCCATGCCTATAAATAGGTGAACAGTAAACCCCGTACTGTTCACGCTGTCTTGCAATCCCTCGCTAGTCATTTTCGGATTCTCACCTTCTGTCAAGCCGAAGGTATTAATGTAACTCAATATCATTAATGTTTGTTCATGATCATATATTGAGAATATTGATAATCTAATGGTTTAATACAACTATACATGTTCTTTCTATGTCTTATATATTCTTGCTTTTATTCTTACATACTGAGATGATGAAGGTATGTCCTTCATAACCTTCGTCTGGAGACCATTATATCCTAAGGGAGATAATGCTTCGAAGGACGAAGGTCTTTAATCATTAACATTTGTGTTGCCTTGTTCTTTATTCATAGCATTTGAGAACAATTCCCCAACATTGGCGTCCACCTCCGGTGAACTCACTTCCATTGTTGAGACGATGGCTTCGTTCAACAACCAAGCTGTAGCACATTCGGTCACGAAGCTGGTGCTCCCAATCACGGGCGGTTCAAGTTCAGAGCCAGCCAACAAGAAGCAGAAGAAGGAAGCGCAGAGAAGAGTGCAACATGTTGGGGTGTAAGGACTCTTTGTCGGATCCAAGTGGTCCCACATCCCAATCACCTTCTCCCAGGAGGATCTTCAGCTCAAAGACTATCCGCACAACGATGCTATGGTTATATCTTGTGTCATCAAGGGATTTCTGGTCCACAATGTTTTGGTTTACACAAGCAGTGCAGCGGACATCATATTTGCAAAGGCTTTCAGATAGGTGCAAGAACCAGAGGACAAGATTCATGATGCTACACACCCTCTTTGTGGCTTCGGAGGAAGACAAATTGTGGCACTTGGCAAAATCACAATGTCAGATACCTTCGGTTACGTCCATAACATAAGTTTTGAGCAGGTTATCTTTGACATTGTTGACATGGATTACCCATACAATGCAATCATTGGTCGAGGGACGCTTAATGCCTTCGAATCCATACTTCATCCAGTGTACTTATGCATGAAGATACCTTCAGAACTAGGGCCCATTACTGTACATGGAAGTCAAGAAGCTACCAGAAGGGCTGAAGGGAGTTGGACAGATTCAAAGGTGGTCCATAACGTAGATGAAACCGAAGCTTGTCAACAATATAAGCACAAAAGAGAGAAGGCTGCTTTGGTAGATCAGCCGAAGCCTATGCTCCTATGTGAAGATATAGCAGATCAAAGGGTATTGCTGGGATCTCAGCTATCCGATGAGCAAGAAAAGACTCTGCTAAGATTTTTGTTCAACAACAAAGATGTCTTCGCTTGGACAGCCAATGATCTTTGTGATGTCAACAGAGATGTCATTGAACATTCACTTAATGTGGATCCATCTTTTAGGCCAAGGAAGCAAAGACTTCAGAAGATGTCTAAGGATAAAGCTGAAGGTGCTCTGAATGAAGTAAAGAGACTTCTTAGTGCTGGTGTTATCAGAGAAGTAACATATCTAGAATGGCTAGCCAACACTGTTATGGTGAAGAAGGCTAATGGCAAATAGAGAATGTGTATTGATTTCACAGATCTCAACAAAGCATGTCCAAAGGACGAGTTCCCATTACCAAGAATAGACTCCCTTGTAGATGTAGTAGCTTCTCCGGAGCTCATGAGTTTATTGGACTGCTACTCAGGCTATCATCAGATTTGGATGAAAAAGGAAGATGAGCCAAACACTAGCTTCATAACTCCTAGTGGTACTTATTGCTACCTTCGGATGCCTAAGGGGCTCAAGAATGCTGGAGGAAGCTTCAGCAGAATGACAGCCAAGGTCCTCCACTCTCAAATAGGCAGGAATGTGCTGACTTATGTTGATGACATCATAGTAAAAAGTACAAAGCAAGATATTCATATTGCTGACTTGCAAGAGACATTTGCCAATTTCAAGCAAGCTGGTCTTAAATTAAATCTAGAAAAGTGTGTTTTTGGAGTAAAGAAGGGCAAGTTCCTTAGCTGTCTGGTATCAACGAAGGGAATCAAAGCTAACCCAAATAAGATCGAAGCTATCCTTCGGATGGAGCCGCCAAATTCAAAGAAGGGGGCTCAACGATTGGCAAGAAGGCTGGCATCGTTAAATAGATTTATATCAAGATCAGCAGAAAGGAATCTACCATTCTTTGAAATACTAAAGTCAGCCGAAGTTTTCCAATTGGGTCCGGCTTAGCAAAAGGCTTTCGAAGAGTTAAAGCAATACTTGATAGACTTGACAACTCTAACTCCACCTTTGCCAGGGGCTCCGTTACTCCTATATGTAGCAGCCTCTCGCTCTGCAGTCAGTGCGGCGCTTGTACAGGAGAAACAAGATGGCCAAGTCAAAAGACAAGCACCAGTATATTTTGTCTCCGAAGTTCTAAGCTTATCAAAGAAAAATTATACAGAATTGGAGAAGGTATTATATGCTGTGTTGATGGCCTCCGGAAAGCTTCGGCATTATTTTCAAGCATATCATATAATTGTTCCTTCATCACAACCTCTGAAGGACATAATAAGTAATAGAGAAGCTACTGGAAGGATCGAAAAATTTGGCTGCCGAGCTCAATGAATTCACTATTGATTATGTACATAGGTCCTCAATTCAGCCCCAGGCATTAGCGGATTTCATTGCTGATTGGACGCTCAGGGAGAACAAGTAACAAAAGACGCCGAAGCCTGGATAGTCTTCTGTGGTGGTTCTTGGGGAACCTTTGGCACAGGAGCGTCTGCTGTTCTAGTAGCGCCTTCTAAAGTCAGAACATGCTACGCAGCAAGGTTGGACTTCAGTTGTACAAATAATATTGCTGAATATGAAGCTCTTCTGTTAGGGCTTCGGAAGCTAAAGGCAATGGGAATAAGAAGGGCGATCCTTAAAACTGACTCCCAAGTCATTTTTGGTCATATAGACAAAAGTAGCAAGGCAAGAGATCCGAAGCTTGAAAAATATTTGGATACAGTCCGAATATTGGAGGCTTCCTTCGAAGGATTTTCTGTAAAAAATATTCCAAGAGGGGAAAATGAGCATGCAGATCTGCTAGCTAAGTCAGCGGCACAGGGCCCCCTCTACCTTCGGAAGTATTTTTTGAGACAATAAAAGCACCTTCGGTTGAACATCTGCAGAGAGCAGTGCTTGCAATATCACATGTACATAGTGAAGATTGGAGGACTGAAATCATATCTTTCCTCCAAGGTAACTATCTTTTGGATGACGAAGTTTATAATAAAAGAATAGAAGCAAGGACAAGACCATATGTCATAATAGAAGGGGAGTTATACAAACATGGAGTCTGCTCTCCACTTCTCAAGTGTTTATCCAGAACCGAAGGTATAGAGCTGATGAAGGAAATACATGCAGGTTTGTGTAGATCTTGCATTGGGTCTAGGCCTTTGCTGGGGAAGGTTTTTAGACAAGGATTTTATTGGCCGAAGGCAGCTTCAGATGCAGCAGATTTGGTTCAAAAGTGCAAAAATTGTCAAAAATGTGCAAGAGACCAGAACAACCTTCGTCACTAACCCAGTTAATACAGCCAACCTGGCCATTGCAAAGATGGGGCCTGGATTTGTTAGGTCCACTCCCACCAGCACAAGGCAACTTGAAGTATATTGTAGTGGCAGTAGAATATTTTTCTTAGTGGATTGAGGCGAAGCCCTTAGCTACAATAACTTCGGTCACAGTCCAAAAATTCTTCTGGCAGAATATTATTTGTCGCTTTGGTGTGCCGAAGGCAATAACTATGGACAATGGAACACAATTTGATGCCAAAACATTCAAAGATTTTTGTCATCGAATTGGTACGAAGATTCATTTTGCATCAGTCAGGCATCCAGAATCAAATGGGCTGGTAGAAAGAGCAAATGGCATTATAATGATAGGAATAATGAAGCTAATCTTCAACCAGCCCAGAGGAAAGTGGCCAGATGAGTTGATTAAAGTGGTGTGGAGCCACAACACAATTGAGTCAAGGTCAACAGGATTTACACCCTTCAAGCTCCTATTTGGTGACGAAGCAATAACTGCAGAAGAAGCAAAGACAGGGTCAATAAGAACAACAGCTTTAGCATAAGATGAAGCTGATTATCAAATAACAAAAGATACTATAGAAGGGACCAGACTTCAGGCTATAGAGCACATCAATAAATATCAGGCCGAAACAATAAGGTGGCGTGATAGAAAAGTTCGATTGAAAAACATCAAGCCAGGACATCTGGTGCTTCGGAGAGTGGCCAACCTAGATACAGTGGGCAAGTTGCAACTGAAGTGGGAAGGTCCTTTTCTGGTAATATCTTCGTCAAGACCCGGTTCTTATAGATTGAAGGATATTGACGGCAATGACATACCCAGATCTTGGAATGCGGATGAGCTTCGACGATACTATGTGTAATTTGATGTAATCTTTTTTCATTTTTTTCTATGGCACCCTTTTCCTTTCAAGAGGGGAGAAATGTTTTTAATGGGGCCATAGCTTGTAATTTTTTCTTATTTAGCCCTACAAGGGCCAAATCCCCCAAAGATGTAATATGTAAAATCTGAGCCTGCACCATCGAGTGCAAAAAGAAAAATAGGGAGAAGCTCAAAAGACGTCCCCAGGGGATGCAGAGCATGACGAAGCTGCAAAAAAGTCGTTCCTAAGGGAGCGCAACGTAAGTTCTCTGCTCAAAAGTCGTTCCTAAGGGAATGTAGAGCCAAAAATTTGACGAAGCTGCAAAAGTCGTTCCTAAGGAGCGCAGAGTAAGTTTTCTGCTCAAAAGTCATTCCAAAGGGAATGCAGAGCCAAATACCACCGAAATATAAGGTGAAGAAGTTCAAAAGTCGTTCCTAAGGGGATGCAGAGCTTAAAAGACTCAAAAGTCCTTCCTAAGGGGATGCAGAGTCTGGGTGTGGTTTCATGTGTGTGTTCGAGACATTCATTTGCACATTACATTACATCATTCATTGCATTCATACACATTCATGTACACATTCATAGGATCATCATCGTCATAACATGAAGCACAAACAGAAATACTCCAGCTTTGACAACAATGCTTCGATGAGCATGAAGAAGCAAGGACATGCTTCGTTGTGTACTAAAAGAAGGGAAGGTGTTTTTCGCCTTCGGCTCAAAAGATACAAGTTTCGTCCACAGCAAAGCAATTTATACATGGATGGAAAGGTAAAAATATATTACAAGGTATGGACAAGTATACAAAGTAATGTTCAATTCTCGATTACAATGTCTTTTACAAAGATAATACAAATGCTTCTAAGCTCTATACAGACAGGCCTAAAAAATAGGTTCAGCAGCCTTCGGAATGTGCTCTGGATTATCAATCTTCGGCACCACCATCCTGCAAACAAACAAGCAGTATAAGGTAAAAAGTAATTACAAGAGATGGCAAGCGACATGTATAAGTTTCATACCGGCTTAAGCAAGCTTCGGGCCTTGTCACTAGCCAAATCCCGCCCACCCTTCGCCCAAATTTGAGTTATAAATCTATTTCCAATACTCCAGGCTTCACTGGGGATATCAACCAAGTTTGATGGAGACAGACTGAAGGTTGGTCTGTTTACCGTTTTTCCGTGCGTACGACCAGCCTTCATAAATGCTGTGCCGCGAGAAGCTAGCAAGGCACAGAAGTCACCGTGCCCAGCTATCACTTCATCAAGCGCCTCAACTTCGTTTTCAATATGTTCGAAGGTGCTTGGTAGGTCTTCAGCCAAAGGGGTAAACTCTTCAGAGCTGGCTCCAACCGAGCCGAAGACCTTTTTAAGTCGTCGCACGCAGCGGTTGCCAAAGTTTAAACAGATGTTCCGAAGCTCTTTCAGAGATTGCTACAGCTTTGTATTTTTGTCAGCTTCGGCTTCATATTTTGCATGGAAATCTTTTCTCTCTTGTTCGAAGCTCTCTGATTTTTGGAGAAGTTCCTCGTTTAATCTAGCATTTTCGGCTTGGGCTTCTGCAAGTGAACCCTCCATTGCCTGAAGCAGGAAATCTTTCTTCTCAAGAGAAGCTTCGTAGTCTTTGATTTTGTTTTCCAAACCCTCGATTATAATTTCGTTCTTTTTATCTTCGAGGTCTTGCTGCATTCTCAGTGCCTTGCTTAGCAACATACTCTGTAGAAATAAAGCTTCATCACAAAAATAAAAAGAAAATTTTGCTTCATCTTAAAAAAGAAATTTTACCTTGAAGTTGGAATAAAACAAACTGCCGACGATACGTTGTCGCCGGTAGCCGCTAATATCAGCTTTGAGCTTTAGAAAACCGACACTCTTCGATAGAGTGTCGATTGTCTTTGCCCGAGTGCGGTCGTGAATGCATCCTAAGGCCCCTTCATCGACTCCACCAAAGAGCATGGCTCCTGGGTGGTAGCCACATGATATACCATACTCCTGTAGCTCCTTCTTTTTGACCTTGGATAATTCTTGCCCGACCAGGTTCCGAAGGTCGAAGTCTTTTTCCTCCGAAGCAGCATTAGCAATCTTCTTTCCTTTGTCAGGCAATGTGGCCATGACCTCCTCTGCAGCCGCAGCTGTCTCTTCTGTAGCCATATCCAAAAGTAGTTTATCAATTCCAAAAAGTGTACTCTCAAGGTTGGCGGCTTCGGCAACAGCTGCAGCTTTGGCAGAGGTAATTGCTTCGGTAGTGGCCTCGGCGCTTTCAATAGGTGTTATTTTAGACACCGAGGCCGACAGTGGCGTCCGTTCAATGGCTTGCATTACGGTAACGATTCTTCACTTTTTCTGCCCATTCGCCTTCTATGTAGCCAAAGGCTCGTCCTTCTTCTGTAAAAGCTTTGTCAGTTTCGGTCCCAGAGGACTTAGCAGCTTGATAGGTAGAGATTCAGTCATTACCTTTAAAATTTCTGCTACTTCGGCAGCAGGAGGCGTCGAGGGAGTTTCCTCTGCTGCCTCAGTCATCTTCGGCTTTGGACTCTCAGCCTTCCTCTTCTTCGAAGCAACATCTTTCGGCTCAGGAGTGGATTTTATTTTCTTTGAAGCTTTTTCGTCCTCCTTTATTATTCTAGCAGCTTGTCTACTCAGAATGCTGACGATTCTTTTTCTTTTAACACCTTCGGCACCTTTGTCAAGTTGTTCATAATCAGGGTATTCAAATTTTAGGGCATCCATCACCCGGTTGAACCTTCGCTTAGGTCGGGTGCCGAAGGCTGCTATCATCAATTGATCTTCTTTCCTCATATAATTTCCCAGTATTTCATTACAAATAGTTTCGATCATCTCTAGCCATTCTTGGCATGGCTCTTTAAACTATTTTCGAACTTGAAATGATAGGCTAATCGAACAAGGTCATGCTTCTTCTTTGTTTCTTTCATCTTCGACATTCCCCAGCCACTTGACGTTGGAAAGGTCCGGTTGGCCAGGTATTCCTGTACCAGGTCCCTGGTGCTGATTTGCTCAGCAACCACCCTGAACTCTGATGCGGCTAGCTAGCATGCTGACCCTAGTTTCATATTGCACAGGGGCCTAGTCATTCTGAAGTTTAAGGATAGCGCGCACATGACCATCGTCATCAGTTTCCCCCTCTTCTTTTCATCAGCCTTAATATAAAACCATTCACCTTTCCAGCCGGTTGGCCATTTTGTGCGGTAACTGAGAACTAGAGCCTTCGTATCCTTGTGATACACAAAATTGGAGTGACCAAGATTTTCACAAGACCGTCTGCCCTGGCCTTCGTCTGGTAGTGCAACTCGTGAACTCAGCAGAACGCTTCGGCATCTGGGCTCATCCCTTGGCTTCGGAGGGCCCAGATGAAAACACTAAGCCTAACAATGGCGTTAGGGGTCAGGTAATGAAGATATATTTCAAAATTTTTCAAGACTTCCCCTATCATCTCGTTCAGAGGAAATCGCAGTCCTGCTCTGAAGAAGCTCTTGAAAACCACTACTTCATCATTCTTCGGTGCTGGGGTGGTCTCTTCTCCGGCAAATCAGACAAGTTTGCTTTCAGCTTCCCCAAAGTAGCCCAGCTTCATCATCATGGGCATGTCAGCTTCAGACACAGTAGATTTCTCAAAATCTAGATGGCTGGGTTTTGTTGGGATCAAAATACTATAATCTTCCTCATCTTCATCAATATTTTCTTCTTCAGCAACGGTCTGTTCAACTTCAGCAATAGGAGTACCTTCGTTAGTAGTTCCCTCCGTCACAACTAGACCTGATTGTTTCATGACTTCGGAAATTGGTGCTGTCTCAATGATCTCGGTTTCTTCTCCCTCACGAGACATCCTTGCAGTCGATCGCACTCTGGCCATTTTTGATGGATTTTTTGCAGTTTGACGAAGCTAACCCGTTTGATGAAGCTAATCTCAAATGATGAAGTGCTCGCTTGAGAGAGCAATGAAGAAAGCTTCGGCTGTGGTTAAATTTTTTAACAGCACAACGGTGCAATGGCAATGAATGCTGTGGTAACTCCTCACCAACCCGTCTGTTTATATAGTGCTGCAGGGAGGGAAGGTGAATCACCAGGCCGCTCACACTCGCTGAACGGTGGACCGCCTGGCGCCTAGAATATTATAATCATTTCTCGGCAACGAGCTCAGAGAAGGTGTTTTTCGGACCTTCGGCATTCCGAAGCCTTCGTGTTTTCGTGGATCGAGCTCGTTACGAAAATGATCTAGCACCGTGAAGGGGCTACTAGTGGAGATCTTCTTCTTCGCCGAAGGTCCTCAAGTAAAAACACCATCAACAAGACAATACAAAGGCAGGCGCGACATGAAGATACAACCCGAAGATAGTACGGATAGAAGCCGAAGCTATTACTAAAGGAGCTTCGACTTAGCATTATGGTGAAGATGAAGGACGATACTAACCTAAGGAGGAAAAGTCTATCTAGTCCTTAACAGTTTGTATTATGATTATAATTGTGTGACAAGGACATAAATGTAATTTTGATTGGGCTGCGTCCCATGCCTATAAATAGGTGAACAGTAACCCTGTACTGTTCACGTTGTCTTGCAATCCCTCGCGCATCATTTTCAGATTCTCACCTTCTGTCAAGCCAAAGGTATTAATGTAACTCAATATCATTAATGTTTGTTCATGATCATATAATGAGAATATTGATAATCTAATGGTTTAATACAACTATACATGTTCTTTCTATGTCTTGTATATACATGTTCTTTTCTATGTCTTGTATATTTTTGCTATGATGAAGGTATGTCCTTCATAACCTTTGTCTGGAGACCATTATATCCTGAGGGAGATAATGCTTCGAAGGACGAAGGTCTTTAATCATTAACATTTGTGTTGCCTTGTTCTTGATTCATAGCATTTGAGAACAAGTCCGCAACATGTTTTAGTTTATATCCTTGCTTATTGAGATGATGAAGGTATGTCCTTCATGACCTTCGTCTAAAGATCATTATATCCCTAGGGAAATAATGCTTCGAAGGACGAAGGTCCCTAATCTATAACAATTGTGTTGCTTTGTTCTTGATGTATAGCATTCGAGAGGAAGGACCAACATTCGGTACCTCCATCCGATCTAACCCCCACCCTCTAACACGAGTAGAGGTGGTGGTAACGGACCACGATCCAAATATTTCTTTATGATTCGAACATGACCTTAATTAATTTTTGTAATACCTAATTTGTAAATAATAAAAGAATTAATTCCCTTGTATGTTTTGCCCTCTACATATTAGAACATCGGAATGACCATATTTAAAGTGAACAATTAACTAATGACATCTAAAATAATCTATGCATCATGTTGGAGTTTATATGTTTGTGCATCTATAAATAATAATAATAATATATTAGTGCCCAAATGGAGAATTTAAGACCAAACTTACCATTTAGAAATTGAAAATGGTATAAAGAATAAGGGAAATACTATATACATATAAAGAAAATATATATAAATAAATAAGTGCACTTGTTCATACTGGTAGGTGAATTTGTCTATTTGATCCAAATATGAACTCCATGACAAAATTTGAATATAAATTTGAAACCTAAAAATAAAAAAAAACAGAAGAAAAAGAAAAGAAGAAAAAAAATAAAACCAGGAAAGACCGCATGGGCCGAGATACCCACTTCCGGCCCACCGAACCATCCCGCCCATGCTAGCCCAGTCAAGGGGTGATTGTGCCGACAAGTGGGGCCACCGTGTCGGGCGCGTCCTCACGTGCTCGGACCGCTGCTTCATGGATCATCTGTATAGAGAGTGTGACGGTTTGGTCCTGTCATTTGTAAGTTTTACCCCAGACTTCTAAATATTACCGACCGCCATCCTAAAGCCTTTTAGAAAATACTAAACGAATTCCTAAATTTGTTTTAAGTATAAAAGTTAATCACATAACCTAGAAACTCCATAACTAATTCATTTTAATTCTTTTTTGACCCATTCCAGTTGCATTAATTTGGTATTAATATTGTTTATCACTTGGTAACTCTATTTTAGCATGAAACCTAGATTAAAATTAATCACTTAATTATTTCTGTACCAAACACATAAAGCACTAGTACAATTTGGCTCTATACAAGCGGTAGGCTTTTTCCATCACAGGCGGTTCGGATAGAAAACCGCCTGGGATGTCCCAGGCTATTCGGACCGCCTATGATGTATTAGTATCACAAGCGGTTTTTGTTTCGGACCGCTTGTGGTGCTCGATTCGTTTCACAAACGGTCCGTAATGAAAAAAACCGCCTGTGATGCACGATTCATATCACAGGCGGTTCTCAATTAGAACCGATTGTGATTTGATTACCATATTAATATTTTAATTTTTAACAAAAATATGCGAATACAATTTAAATGAATTTTAATAGCACACATAGATAACTAGCGAGATTTTAAATTAATTGGCAACCACAATGCATAGTCGATCATACATGCTAATAAATACAATTTGATTCATACAATTTTTTCATGAACTACCATTTTTCCGCATGTATGGCTTTAAGTTCTTATCAATTTTCTTTTCCACACGCTTGATTCTCTCTGTACCATTAAAGACGAACATCTCTTCATACTTATTGTATTCCTCATCTCCGTCTCCCACATTCTCAACTCCAACAGTTTTTTTTCTTTCCAGAAATAATTACATGCATCTTCTCATCTGTTGGATCGAGTACATAGAACACTTGTGCAACACATTCGGCGAGAACCCACGGGTCATCTTATATCCCACTTTCTTTAAGTCTACCAGTGTGAGTCCGTAGTTATCCACTGTCACCCCCCACAGGATGTTGTACCCATTGGCACTTAAATAAGGGTATTTTCATGCTTGGGCCATAATCAAGTTCCCATATTTTCCTCTATGAATCCAAAATATGTGGTCTTCTGTCCCTATAGGTCAAAAGCATCGATACGAACACACTATTTTGTGCAACACTTTTCATGTCTTTTGATTTAGTGTAGAATGTGTACCCATTGATGTCATATGCTTGCCATGATGTCACAAAACACGATGGCCCCAGAAGCCAAATTCTTTATTGTTTTCTCTTCCAAAGAGTCTCTGAATGGGATGTTTTTGTCCATTAACCATTCGCTGAAACGATGTTTGTGCTCCCTCATGATCCAGTCCTCTGTGCGGTTCTGATTTTCTTTACGAAGCTCATCCATGTGTTCCTCTATGTAAGGCTCGACTATCGTAAGATGTTGTAGTACACTACCATGAGCACAATGTACTAGCTTGTAATCCTCAACGCGAAAAGTTTTCCTGCCCATTCTCCCTCTCCCACATAGTTTACCCTCATGTTTAAGTACTGACACACCTATCATTGTTCTATCACTGATGTAAATCTATACAGCTCTCAATCACTTCTTTTGTAGTGTATCCCTCCATGAGTTGAACCCTTTGGGTGAGCGCGATTTCGCACATAACCTTTTAATACTCCCAAGTATCGCTCCAACTGAAACATATGATGTAAATATAGTGCCCTAATATTTTTTATATGATCCACAAGATGTATGATTAGGTGTACTTTCATATCAAAAAAATGATAGAGGAAAACACATTTCAAGCTTGCACATAGTCTCAATGAAGTATGCCTTTAGATAGTCCAAGTCTTCTAAAGCTATTACTTTTTATGAAACCGCATTGAAAAAGTAACACAAGCATGTGATGACAACTTTGACATGCTCTGTTTCGAGGGCTCTTACCACAATTGGGAGGAACACCGTCATCATCACATGGCAGTCATGAGAGTTGTAGCCAAATAGAGACAAGTCCTTCATCCTGACTAGTTTGCTGATATTGGATGAGAAACCTGTGGGCACTTTGTGTAACACCCCTGGTGTTACTGTTACTAAAACTTGAGCATAAACATCATGAGCATTGGCATTTGCATATGTTTGACACACCTAGAGTGCATTCACTAGGCAAAAATTTCAAACAAGTTGTATTGATATGGCATTTTGCAAATAAGACCCTAGTGTAGGGGTACTTAACCTTCAATAGGGATCTGAGGGTAAAACAGGACCCAAATAGAGAAACCACAAAGATTAAGTAAAATAATGTTATCAAAGATGGACCTACATTGCATTTACACCCCTGAGATACCAAAAACTCTAAAGGGAACCCTGGAAAACCCTAAATCCAAACCCTAGGGGCCTTTGTGCAAAATAGTGCACTTGTGGGCTAAAGTGTAAAAACTAGTAAAGTAAGGTGTTTTACGTTGTATGGTTCACAATCATGAAGATTTGCAACTTGAACCATGAGTTTTGGACTTAATTGCAAAGAGCCACATTTGAACTCTTTGACTAAGTCTGAAATCAGTGTTTATAAGCTCAACTTTGGAGCTCTGTAGCTTTCAAATCAGTGAGAATTCACCTTAGGGCACCACATCAATTTTGTAGCTCTATGATAGGGGAACAATTTTTCTTAAGAGTGTGAAGCAAGGTTGTTATGGAGAAATTGGAGATAATTAAGTCTAAAGTCTGGCTGTCAGGCTAATTGAACTCTGAACTTCAGACTTACAGTGTAACAGAGCCATCTTTGGACTAGGATTCAACCTTGATCTAGTGCTCAACTGAGTTCAGTCCCTATAGTCGAAATGTAAGTGGTTTGTAGCTCTACAACTTTGATGTAGATCTTTGGGTAAGATGCCATAGAAAATTGAGAGAAAATTGGCCCTGAACTTAAGCTGTCAGGCACCCTGAATCGGTTTGGCCATGGTATAGTAACCTGCTAAGGGATCAAGACGGAGTGTAGAATGCTCACGCCGACGACCGATCTCCGTCGCGATTCGCGCCGCCGCCGTTGCGATTTACGCCACCGGTGACCAGATAAGCCTGCCAGATAATAGCTCTTCACCTGAGGATAACTCCGGTGACTCACCGCCGTACCCCGTGCTTTGCGGCTTGGGCAGATAAGCTCGCCGGCGACAGCCGTCTTTCGGTCTTGTGCCACGTATCTGAACACCTCCGTCGCGTCGCCGTGACTCTCTATAGCTGTCTAATCGTCGCTGGTGAAGTCGCCACGACGGTAGACACGAATCCACTGCGCCAGAGTTCTTCTCTATCTCCGGCCGCCAGCACTGCTCACCAAATTGAGCGCCACGCCTAAGCCCTCTATAAATTGAAGGCCGGGTCAGTTGCGCTATGTCATCACGAAACCACAGCACCCGCTCCCACCCTCAATCGTTCGCTAGGGCTCACGAATTTTGAGTTTTCCCCAAATCGGTCATCCCACCGCAAGAACACCCTCGCCGTGGCCTGTGCAATTGAGGTCAGTTCAAACCTTTTGCTCCCTCATTTGAGTACTCTCATAACCCCGTGATGCTTGCCGAACCACCAAATTGAACTAGGAGCCCACCAATCACTGGGAACACGAGCACATGTCCGCACCGTTCGCTGTCCTCGCAGAACTAGGCAGATCACCAACCATGAAATTAAGTTGGGGAAATGATCGGGGAGGGTTCGATTCGGTGACAGCCGCTCGGAAGCGCCAGTCTTTGCTAAATTGGCCAGTACATGAGCTTGCTGGAGCTCTGCTGCGTTCGCCATCGTTGGGGATCTCAGTCTGCGAAGGAATAGAAACCGAGGGACCCCTGTGTAAACCGTCAGTGACTCAGTGAAATAGTAACCGAACCCGTTCCTAGTTAGCTAGAACACCGAGGGCCTTTCTGCAAAGTCTCCACCGTGGGCGCGGGCACGCGCGTTTCTGCCTGGACTTGGGCCGTCTGGGCTAGAATCGGCCCAGTA